>CM021109.1:144928667-145551167 GCA_007115665.2 Sequoiadendron giganteum | reverse complement strand
CAATTTGGGAAAGGGTATCTCTTCAGAAATCATTGTTTTTACCAAAAAGGATGCAATTTTAGGCTTCTATAAGGTTTTATTCAACTCTAACAACTAAATCATAAGACTATGGTAAGTTTTCACTTCCTATAAGTTGTACCATGATGACAACTTCTAGATCTAAAGCTCATAAGAATGATAGGAATCCAAAATAAGGAGGTGGTTTGACATTAACCAAAAATCTTCTCCATACCTTATTAAATCATGCATGTATCTTGTAGGGTATCTCTTGATTTTGATAATACTTTGAACAAGTGAGTTGGTATCCATGCTCTCTTTGAAGTGATTGAAAAGGATAACTGATTTGATCCCAACTTGATATCAAACCAGATGAAAAAATTTAGAATATTTCGTATGCTTTACCTTTACGAGAAAAAAAGAAAGAAATCAAAGAGCAATGTTCTAATCCATAACATTATGAATATTGCATAAATTAGCAATATCTTGGATATGATCTATAAGAAAAATAGAGCCATGTCCATGAAAATTAGGTAATTCCTTCAATATTGATTCAAGAATCTAATAACCTTGTTGTAATGGACCACTTGAATACCAAGCCACAAAAATTTAAATTTCTTGTTGGAATATTCAAATCCACATGGATTTATTATGGGTTTCTATCATCTACAAAGGTAAAGGTTTTGGATCTTTTCTTCAATGGGGTCACCAACAAAGCATGGGATGAGAGGATAGACCATCCCAAGACCCTAATATGCAGAGCAACTCACCTCATGACGCTAGGTTATTGGAATTATATATGTCCATTGGGCCTTAATTTATATGACCACCCACAAGATGGGAGTTTTGAGCTCCTCAATTCTTCGATGACATTAGACATCCCATCAAAATATCGATGCCACACAACTAATGATTGGACCATTGCAAACTCTGATGTTAGGGATAAAAACACACATAGTTTTGAAACCTTGATAGATGTCATTACATATTTTTAGCATGTTGGAAAAGGAAGGAAGCCCCTACCATCCCAATGCATTATCATGTTCTCCCTTGCACACTAAACTAAGAGGAGAATACTTGCCAGACTGAAATTACGATGAAACAAAGTTGAGTGCATAACCAACATGGCCATGTATTCTAATACCAAAAATAAAGGAACAAACCTCCCCTAAACCCTGATAACATAAATTATATAATATGATATACAATAATATATTATATATTACAATAATATATGTATATATAACAATAATAATAATAAAACAATGATATATATTATATAATAGTTATAATATAATATAAAATAAAATATTTAATATATAATATAAATATATATATTGTGTAGTATATAAAGTTGTTGGAGTAATTAGGATATCACTTGA
The DNA here is from genome assembly GCA_007115665.2 of Sequoiadendron giganteum. Classification (NCBI taxonomy): domain Eukaryota; kingdom Viridiplantae; phylum Streptophyta; class Pinopsida; order Cupressales; family Cupressaceae; genus Sequoiadendron; species Sequoiadendron giganteum. The sequence continues at coordinate 145,549,788 of CM021109.1, read as the reverse complement.
TAATTAAATAATTATTAATTTTAATATTAAGTCCCTTATTACTTTATTCACTTAAGCTAAACTTAGGAGTGCTTTTTTATTGTAACATACTAACACTTTAACAAAGTAAAAATTTCTAATTTTACACCAAACGAGTAATTAAACAAAGTAACAAGCCACTGTAATAAAAAAATATTATTTATTGATAATTTTCAATCAAGATGCATAACATATTACAACGTGAATTCCTTTTCATTTCATAAATACATCAATGTAAGGAAACATATAATTACATACATAGCTCAAAGAGCTTTAGAACAAATAGATGTAAGACGGAACTCTAGATCCTTCCTTTCAAATCTTGGTTCTTTTTTCACTTGTTGTGCAGGAAAAGCATCACTCGGGCACTTTTCTGCCAACCACAAACTCATAATGTGGTCCCCTGCACATCTATCATTCTATAGATGGTCCTTCCCTTCGATGAAGAGATTGGTAGAGTAACCAATAATGACAACCAACTGAGCATAGTGTTGTGTCCTACATAACTAGAACTTGTAACCCTACAATATTTGTCTAGCATGTAACACTAAATCAAGGTGAACCGACAATGTCATCTTGGTAGTCACACAAATCAAGTGGAGTCTCAGACATTCACACTACTTTGGCCAAAGTGTTCTCATTCAGTACTTCGAATGAAGTCATCTATCACATACACTTCTCAAGGCCAATTTGACTTAAGGATATCTTAAGCTACACATAGGTATTTCCTTCAATGGATAGTCCATCATCGCAGATAACCTACAACCATATTAATCTACTTAGAATAAACCTAATTAACTAGTAAGTACACAAGTTAGGTATTTCCATCTAAGGATATTCCATCATTCCAAAGATAATCTATATACTTGGATAACCCTACTTACAAGTAAGTACTTTAAACTTACTCCCATAGTGGATTATCTATCCTAGGAGTAAACACAAGCTTTCCTAGTTAAATTAATAACTTAGCTAAATTCACCATATGTGCTTTTCATGTTCAATCATACCTAGTATATAATACCTATGATAAACACCCATCTCCTATTATGGAGTACATAAAAACACATTATGAAAACAACATAATAGCTTCACTATCCTTTTTATAGTAATCTAAACTCTCTAATGCATATACTAGAAAAGACATATCAACCATGCATGCAAAACACATCAATCAAAGTAAAATAACAAAGAAGAAGGGATCCTCATGCCTAGTATCACTTATCTAACTAAGACAACAATGCAGCCCTCTCCAACAACAAATAGTTTAATAATAAGCTTCTCAAGAATCTCTCAATCAATATCTCTATCTCTCTTTGTTGATAACTTACTTCTCTCCAAATAGAATATCTTCACAAAAATATGAACTTACCTCCTTTCAATCTCTTAATGCAAAGCAAAGTACGGTTGGGAAAATGTTGGATTATGAATTGCAAAAGATGTGTAATCTCTTGAAGGAACGTGTCCCTCTCAATTGAAATAGTTTAGCTATTTATAGAGTAATCTAGCAACCTCATGGCTTATATTTTAGGCATACAAAATGACAACAAGCTTCATACAATGTAGCTCAACTAAAAGGTGGTGAATCCTCAAGCTAATACTCGGCTTATTCACCTACAAGTTGACTTGTTTTGTGACAACATACAAAAGACTAATTCAATCAGCATATGCATAAATCGAATAGTTACAATGAGTAGACATCTACAACAAATCAAACACAAAGATGGTGCCAATTCATATTTTGTTTCCTTCACATTTGGCACCATCAAACTCAATCAATTCCCATTTTATGATAGCAGATTACTATCAATCCAAATGGTGAATGTATCGACTTGCAGTTTAATACGTTAGACTAAGTCAAGCATAGTCTTCATAAAGACATTGACTAAGTCAATTTTATGATAAGCAACAATAACAAATGTAATGTAACTACTTAAATCACGTGTCATTCCTCATGGTAATCGATTTGCATTTAATATTCATAAGCTATTAAATCGGCCTGCATTGACATAGTCAATATCAACCTCCATTCATAGTCTCTATCGACTACATACCAGCCTTATAAATCAACTTTAATGAATGAGAGATAGTCAATCTTAATTAACATATATAATATGTCGAATATATATTATTGTATATATAAAAAATATATATTATATACATATATATATTTAAATACTATAATGTATTTATTTATATATATGTGTATATATAATCATTAATATATATTTACATATATATATGTATGTATATATATGTATATATCACAAGCCTATAATGTAAGCATACATTCAGTATATATATATATATAACTACAGGAAAGATAGTATATTATAAACATATTATATTAAATGTATGCATATATATATATGTGTGTGTGTGTGTGTGTGTGTGTGTGTGTGTGTGTGTGTGTGTATAAAGATATATACCTCTATGTACATGTATGTGTAGGTATATCTATATCGATGCATCCATATAAGTGTGTCCATTCGCCAATGTATGCATGTATCGATATACATATACATATGGATATGTGTATATACTATATGCATATATATACATTCACATATGTTTCACATATAGTCATTCACAATTACCATCATATTGACGAGTGTTTATGTCTGGTACATCTATACATATGCATATACGTGTCATTAGATCTCATTAACATGCATGTGCATATATATAAACACACTTCCACATACATCCCACTCGTCTATATGATCGTAATAACACAAGAAATATCTCAGAAGCTCAAATAAATAAACTTCACCCAATGCATGTAGAGGTAAACAAGTCTCTCAAATGCAGACATATCGGCTAAGGATGACTTACCTATTGCCCACAAACTGACACAACTCAATCATTCTAATGTGGTGTGTGTATATGCTCAGTTAGTTTACTTTTACTGGTTACCCGACCAAGATCTTCTTCTGAGTGATACTTCCCCTCCTCTTGGAGGAATGGAACACATAGTTGCATCTACTAACACATGCACACGGTAGTCAGTTTTTCATAACAATATGGAGTATACATAAACATCTCCAAAGTTAGAATAATAATTATTCAATAACCTTGCATTCACATATATGAAATATTTCACCATGAATAACATCAACTGAGGTAACATCAAATGAGATAAAATTCATATTGATAACAAGGTACACACATATTTTATTCATCTCCATAATTCACATTACATTCATATTTACCCTATGTAGTAATAGTAAATAGTAACTCTACATTTGGGGTGTAACATACTCCCCCCGTATGAATCATTGTCCCCGATGACCTAAGGTATTATTAAAAACATAACAACTAACATCACATTTCTCAAACATTTTCAAAAGCACTAATAATATGAGGAAATGTTTGTTGAATTTCTGCATAATCCTCCCAAGTAGTTGTGTCTTCTACGTATTGGTCCCACTTGACTTTGCACCGCAATACCTCTCTGTTATGCAAGTATAGCTTACGTGTTCCTAGCACCTTGATGGGCTCGAGAGTTACTACTTTAGGGTCTCGTACCTATAAAGAATTCTAATAAATTAAATGATTATCTCCTGGTATATAATTTTTAAGGTAGGACACATGGAAGACATTAAGCATTCTACCAAGAGCTAGTGGCAACGCGATTTCATAGGCTACTAGATTCACTTCCTCTAGAATCTCAAAAGGTCCAACATAATGTGGGGCTAACTTAGAATACTTTCCAAATTTAATAGAGCTTTTATGAAGTTTTACTCTCAGCAATACTTTATCACCTAAGGAGAAATCACGGGGCACTCTCTTAGCATCAGCGTAGCTTTTCTGTCGATCGTTAGCTTCAACTAACCTTTGCTTAACTACTTTAACTTTTTCATCCATTTCAACTAAAATTTGATCCTCAATTTTATCCCAAATTATAGGAGTTTGACACTTTCAACCATACAAATCTTTGAAAGGAGCCACCTTTATCGTTGAATGATAAGATTTATTATAAGCAAATTCAACTAAGGGTAAGTAATCCTCCCACTTGTACTGCTAATACATGCAATACATCCTAAGTAGGTATTCCAATACTTGGTTTACCCTTTTTGTTTTCCCATTTGTTTCCAAGTGATATGCTAAGCTAATATTCAACTGAGTTCCTAGTGTAAAAAACAAGGTTTGCCAAAACCTAGAAGTGATTCGTGCATCTCTATCTGAAATAATCTTTTCAGGAATCCCATGCAATCTAAACACTTCCTACATAAATTTCCTTGCTATGATAGGTGCCTCATCAGTTAGGTTCCCTAGTATAAAATGTGCTACCTTTGTAAGCTTATCTACTACCATAAGAATGGCATTGTGCTTATTCCTTGACATAGGAAATCCTTGCACAAAGCCCATACTTATGACTCGTCACTTCTTTTTCTGATATATCGTGTGGGTATAACAAGCTTGGAGGATGATGATGCCGCACTTTTACCCTTTGACACCCAAGACACCTTGCCACAAAACTAGCAACATATCCTTTCATTCCCTTCCAAAAGTATAATGGTTTTGCATCAGCCATCATTTTTGTCACTCCAGGATGTCCAAAGTACGGTGCTTCATGTATTTCCTTCCATACCAAATTTATTAATTCCTTTACATCAGGTACATACATCCTACCCTTATATCTAAGTATTCCATTAGGTTCAAATTGAAAACCTTCATAACTAGAATCTTATGGATTATCTATAAGTTCTTGCTTAACTTGTAAGTAATACTCATCTTCCTAACACTTTTGGAGTACTTTCCCCTTAAAATTGGTTTGGATTGTTACTATCAAAGCAATGTGTCATCTTCGACTTAATGGGTCGACAACCCAATTTCCTTTTCCCTTAATATAATTGATATTAAAATCATAGTCAGCTATTAACTCTAACCATCTTTTATGTCTAGCATTCAGGCTGTGTTGAGTAAAAAGGCACTTTAACCCATTATAGCCAGTTTTCAACTCAAAGGGTTTTCCTAGCAAATAGTGCCTCCACATTTGCAATACGTTTACCACAACTGTTAATTCTAAATCATGTGATGCATAATTAATCTCACATGGTTTCAACTTTCTAGATTCATAGGCAATTACTTTTCCATCTTGCATCAATACACCTCCTAACCCTTCTCTGCATGCATCCATGATAACCATAAAGTTACCTTTAGGATCTGGTACTTTTAAGATCGATGTGGTGGTTAATTTCTCCTTGAGTAGGTCAAAAACCTCTTAACATTTATCAGTCCATTCAAATCTCTTTCCTTTCTTTTGTAAATAAGTAATTGGAAAAGCGAATCTTAGAAAAGTTTGCAACAAACTTCCTATAATACCTTGTCAAACCCATGAAACTTCTTACCTCCGATATGTTCTTAGGTATAGGCCACTCAAATACTGCTTTGATCTTGGTTGGATCTACGATAATTTCGTCTGTCAAAATCATATGACCTAAATAATGTACTCTCTTTTGGAAGAATGTACACTTGGAAATTTTACCATACAACCTATGTTATCTCAAACGTTGTAGGACCATTTCTAAATTCTTACAATGTTCTTCCTCATTTCTAGAATAAATTAATATATCATCTAGAAAAAGTAGTACAAATTTTTCAAGGTAATCCCTAAACACACTATTCGTTAAGTTCATGAATGTTGTAGGAGCATTTGTTAAACCAAAAGGTAAACCAGTGAACTCATAGTGACCATATCTAGTTCTGAATGCATTTGTAAAGATATCTTCATCTTTAACCCTCAATTGATGATATCCAGATCTCAGATCTATTTTAGAGAATACGACGACACCCCTCATTTGATCAAAAAGGTTGTCAATGCATGGCAACAGATACTTGTTCTTAATTGTAGCTTTGTTGAGCATACGATAGTTGATGCACAAACACAATGTACCATCCTTCTTAATAAATATGATTGGTGCTCCCCAAGGTGATACACTTGGCCTTACCAATCCTTTCAACAACAATTCATCCAATTGTGTCTTGCGTTCCATAAGTTCAATGGTTGTCATCCTATAGGGTACCTTAGAAATAGGTTATGATCCTGGAACTATATCTATAGAGAAGTCTAATATTCTTTTCAGAGGCAACCTTGGTAACTCCTATAGAAACACATCCAAAAATTTCCTCAATATTGGATACTTCTCCATATCCGATTTTCCAGTTTCATCTATTTCACCATCTTTTAGTTCCTACAAACTTTGGAACTCCAAATCATCTCTATCCTTCTGAAGATCTTCAATCTTTATGGTGAAGAGTTTACATCCTTTCTTCTTAGCTCTTATAAGTTTCATTATAGTAATTTGTCAAATCCTAACCTCCCTAGGTATCCCTTGGCATTTAACTTTATTTCCAAAATCATCTAGGCATTCTATAGTGTTAGCATGTCAGTCTACTATAGCCCTATGTTTCCACAACCAATTCATTCATAGGATAACATCATATGATCCTAGAGATGTGACATAAAGGTTAACTTCTATAGAAAAACTAGGTAGTTCTATCCTAGCCTCAAATAGGCATTGATCCACCTTTGCTCTTGTCTAGTTTGCATACTCTACATTCCAAGACATTGCCATGCGTCTCGCCTTTCTAAATAATTTTTTAGCTTATTCTAGGTGAAATGAAATTCTCAGTTGCATTAGTATCAATAAGAATAGAAATAAGTAAGCCAAACAAAATACCTGGTATTTTGATTGGAATTACTTGGTACTCAGCTTGTCGATCATCCACTGTTGCATGTATCCTATGCTGAAACATTGCTTATTGAGTGGGTAGTGGATTACCATATGGTCGTGATCCAAAAGTTTTATTGGGACACTCATTAGAATAGTGATCCCCTCTACATATAAAACATCTTGTAGGTGGTCCTCTTTTCCCTATGGTTTCCCCAAATTTGTTGATATTATCACTAGCCTTATTGGTATTACCCATGCTAGAATCATTCCTTTTCTGCTCTCTCCTAATCTATTTTCCATTCTTGTGGAATATTTTCCCCTTTTTCCTTGGAGAATTGTGCACAAATTCCTCCTTCTTAGGAACCATTTTGTTAGGAACTTCCACATCTTTCTTTTGCTCTTTTTTTTATTGACGAGTGGAATTAGCCCTAAGCTTTTGCTCCTGCTTAATTGCTTTCTCATATACAAGATCCATTGTTGTTGGACCATGCATATCCACTTATCCTCCAATCTAATATTGAGTCCCATTATAAATTTCCTAATACGAAAGCACTCATCCTTATGATATATGGGAACATAGCGTAGAAGTTAGGTGGACTTCTCCCAGTATTTGTTGACCGTCATGTTACCTTACCTCAAACCTTGAAAATCTGAAAGTTTTTGGTCATATTAAAGTTGTGGTAACCATATTTTGTGGAAAATCTCCACAAATTCTTCTCATGTCAGCTTCCATGAGTTGATATTAAGTTCCAACTTCTTGTTCATCCACCAGTTAGAGGCTTCCCCTGCTAATTGGTATGCACCCTATGCGGCTTTAGTAACCTCATCATAGTTTTGTATTTCAAAATACTTTTCCATTTGAACAAGCCATACCTCAACCTCATCACCTCCAACACTACCATAAAACTTAGGTGGAATAACCTTCTTCATGTCCCTAGAAACTTTGAAAGCTACAAGCTTTTTATTCCTTTCAACAGACGGCGTAGGTGATTTTTCCTTCTCATGATTATGGGTTTCATTATGCCCATGGGAAGAATTTTCTCCCTCATGTTCATTAACGGGTACTTCCTTTTCTACCCTATCTTTAACTCTTTCTTGTTCAAGGTTAGCCAACCTTGCCAAGATTTGGTCAAGCCTAGCCTCTACTCTAGTGATTCCTTGTCAAACCTCCTGACATCCACCTGGATTAGTTCATGTCCTCACCATGCTTATGTGGTTGGTTTTTACCTGAATGTTTTATCCATGATAGACTAAATTATGTTATCAATTATCTTATGGAAAACATAAAAGTAAACATTCACATGTACACAAGAATTCCACATAAGATCAAGCATACGCTTCTTTTGATAAACACATAATTTTATTCATTTCTTGAGGATTTCAATATCCTTTTCATTACATGGAGTGACTATTCAGATAGTTGAGTGGAGAGTATCACTCTCAAACACATAACTTAAAGGAGTATAACCTATAGACTGAGACAATTGTTGTTCCCTATCTTTTTGTTCATCTCTCATTTGTTCGTACCTATCCCAAAAAGGATAATAACCTTTAGATTTATCATCTGATACATAGTTTTGAGAGGCAATGTCAATATGGTGTTCATCAAAAATGTAGTCTACATTTTTTTGTAGACATTTGTTCATGAGACCATTTCACGTCTAACGGTGTTCATGGTACATATCCCTCAAACTCGTTACTTGAAGAAATTTCTATTACTTCAGCTAGTGGTAGAACTCTAGGATCCCTAAAGATGAATTTCAGACTAACACTTTCTTCTGAAGGCATATCCCTAGAAAGTGGTAATGACTCAAACTTTTCTGGTGAGATGGTTGGCAGGTAATTGTGCATAGCCTCCATCTTCATCTTCCTCTTCACATAACTGATCCGAGAAAGTGTGTGACTAAAGGTTGCAATGTCACTCAACCAAATAGCATTATCATAGTTGGTTCCTTCTATGTTTCTAACAATAGCTTATTTTTCCTTCTTGGCCTTGAGGTAGTGCTCGTTTCCGATTACTAACTTTTGAGTTGTTAATCTAAGACACACCATCCTGGCACAAGAATTCACAACATTAGATAACATTGGATGCAAAAATTACGAGCACATAGGTTCCAGAGCTAAACCTGGTATCTCTAATACCACATGTAACATACTAACCCTTTAACAAAGTAAAAATTTCTAATTTTACACCAAACAAGTAAATAAACAAATTATCAAGCCATTGTAATAAAAACATTTCTTTTCTTTATTGATAATTTTCAATCAAGATGCATAACTTATTACAACATGAATTCCATTTCATTTCATAAATACAAAAATGTAAGAAAACATACAATTACATACATAGCTCAAAGAGCTTTAGAACAAATAGCTGTAAGATGGTCCAGGATCCTTCCTTTCAAATCTTGGTTCTTTTGTCGCCTGCTGTGGAGGAGAAGCATCACTCAGGTGCTTTTTTGCCAACCACAAACTCACAATGCAATTCCCCGCACATCTATCATTCGATAGATGGCCCTTCCCTTCAACGAAGAAATTGGTAGAGTGATTGATAGGGTGATCCCACAATACTAGTTTACAATTTTTGGCCAAACTGGACACAGAACTAATTTTTTCTAACTAAATATTCACTTTCAGACACCTATAGCGGCTAAACCGTGAGGAATTTTAAGATGATGCAAACTAGTGATTTGTGACATTTTGTCTTTAGATTCTAAATATATTATTTTAAAAATTTTGGAATCAAATTTCACTTCTTTTTCCATCTCCTTCGAAAACTAATTTTTTTTCAATAAACACCATTTTTAAGGAGTGAAGCATCGTATAACACATAATTTTTTTTCCATAAAGGATAAATTTCTATTTTTTTGAATTTAGATTTGTAACTATGATATCTAGTGCTTCCAATTGGTTTCATAGTGTATTATTGAATATTTTTTCCTTAATCCAGTTTCAAAGTCAAACCAATTACAATTCAAACATAGGCAAACCGTAAAACACAACTTTTTGTATCGAAATTCTTTTTTTTTCTGTTGGATCAAGGACTTCAATATCTGATGCACTCATATTTTTCAAAATTGTTTTGATAATATTCTATTTTTCTGCATGTGTAGAACAAAGAGCCTGATTTTTCGGTGAAAAACCTACATTCACAAGAAATAATAAAAATAATAATAATTAAATTAAATTTATTTAAAATTATTCTTTTTGGGAAGCTTATAATAAGGACTACAGACTTACAAAAAATAAATTTTAAATGAATTCATTTGATCCCCCAAAAGGTAAATCAAAAGTGGTTTTTTATCAGCGTTTTGATAGGTGTAAAGGAGACTTCGTTATAGGTATGGTTTTAAACTAGTGGGATTCTATCCAAGGGGGTTTGATCTAAGGTGGTTTGATCAAACCCTCTTTAATTTGAATCCTTAAAATGGAAATTTTTAAGGCTTAAATCATTATATTTTCTAAAAATATGTGATTTCAACTAAAATCAAAAATATCTCAAAAAATGTAAACCACCATTATGGGATCACCCGATAATGACAACCAATTGAGCATAGTGTTGTGTCCTACATAACTAGAACTTGTAACCCTACAATCTCTATCTAGCATGCAATACTAGATCATGGTGAACTAATAGTGTAGTCTTGGTAGTCACACAAATCAAGTGGAGTCCTAGACATTCACACTACTTTGGCCAAAGTTTTCTCATTCAGTACTTCAGATGAAGTCATCTATCACATACACTACTCAGGACCGATTTGACTTAAGGCTATCTTAAGCTACACATAGGAATTTCCTTCAATGGATAGTACATCATCCAAAATAACCTACAACCATATTAATCTACTTGGAATAAACTTACTTAACTAGTAAGTACAATTTTAGGTATTTCCATCTAAGGATAGTTCATCATTCCATAGATAACCTATATACTTAGATAACCCTACTTACAAGTAAGTACTTAAAAATTCCTCCCATACTGTATTATATATCCTAGGAGTAAACACAAGCTTTCCTAGTTAAATGAATAACTCAGCTAAATGCACCATATGTGCTTCTCATGTTCAATCATACCTAGTATATAATACCTATGATAAATACCCATCTCTTATTATGGAGTACATAAAAACACATTATGAAAATAGCATAATAGCTTCACTCTCCTTTTTAAAGTAAGCTAAACTCTCTAATGCATATATTGGAAAAGACATGCAAAAGACATCAATCAAACTAAAATAAAAAAGAAGGGATCCTCATGCCTATTATCACTTATCCAACTAAGACAACAATGTAGCCCTCTCCAACAACGAATAGTTTGATAATCAGCTTCTCAAAAATCTCTCAATATCTCTATCTCACTTTGTTGATAGCTTACTTCTCTCCAAATATAATATCTTCACAACAATATGAACTTACTTCCTTTCACTGGGTGATCCCACAATATTGGTTTACAATGTTTGGGCAAAATGGACACTGAAGTGATTTTTTTAACTAAATCTTCACTTTCGGGCTCCTATAGCGGCTATACTGTGAGGAATTTGAAGATGATGCAAACTAGTGATTTGTGAAGTTTTGTCTATAGATTCAAAATATATTTTTTTCAAAAAATTTGGAATCAGATTGCACTTTTTTTTCATCTCCTTTGAAAACTAGTTGTTACCAATTTTCACTACAACACAATTGGCAGAGCTGATTAGTTTTGATTCATTTTAAAAGTGAAAGTTTCAGTTTAATTTCTGCATTGCTTAAGCTACTATTCGTACCAACTTTTATCAGGGTTCAATTTTGGATTGCTATTGTTTTAAGTAGACCGAATTTCATACTTATTATTCAATGCCTTGCAACATAAATGGAGTACAAAAGAGAATGCATAAATAATTAAGCATATTGCTTTCATTTATTTTACAAAGTTCATTCATATTACAATATTTCATTTGTTTTGTAATACAAATGAATTGCATAAATTGTAATTTTTACATTTCTTTTCAATAGAAGTGGAAAAGAGAAGCTAAATGTCCCACACAAGCCATGGAGATAGCCAGAACAATACATTATAAGAAATGAATTATACGACTGAAGGTAAAAGAAAAGAAGCAGATAATATAGGGCATATCCATCATTGCATGTTTGTTGGTCTTCAATTAGCCTCCTTGTAGCTGTCCCATTTTCGCTACCAGTTTGGAGTGAACCCGCATCATGGGAAAGGACTGTTAGAGCTTTGGATATGGACTACACTATACGCTCTACCAAAAGAGATATAATCCATTGCTTATAATGCATTGAATCAACTAAAAAATGAAGAGTACAATAATGAGAGCCAAAAAATGAAATGTCACAGAGGTACTTAAGCTTCATTGTTTTTATGCTAACATTGTTTGTTTCCTATGCAGGTATAGGAAAAGACATGTTGTTATATTTTGGAGATTTAAAGCATGTGGTGTAAAACGGGCTCCCACAAGGTTTGAGCTCGGCATGCTACCCTTTAGCAATCAATAAGGGTTTTTGTGAAAGGAAACAATTCAAAATTGCTCAAAAGGAAGATACATCTGAAGGATTATATCATAGCTACTATAAATGCCTAAGTAATGTATCATCTAGGACTGTCAAGACAAGAAGTGCAGTGAATTGAAAATCATAAATGCTCAATTGCTTATACAAATACAAGGAGTGCATATGGATTTCATAAGGGCGTTTATCCATGCTAATAGTGTTGTTTTAAAAGTTCACACTGAATGGAACAACAAGTATTTCATTGCCATGAGGAGTGATAGTGAATAGGCATACATAATGCCTTATTTACAAATTACCAATAAGCAACTGAGGCAATTCAAGAGAGTTTCAAAACACTTTCATCATGGTATATTTTTTAATCTTCTATGTAGAAAAACCAAAATTTCATGCTTAACATTTGCTCTCATAAAGATTATAAAAATGCATGAAGAGTAGCATAAAGCTATGGTCTCTATCAAGTATGGAGCTACATGATGCAATGTTTTGCTATAGGAACAGTTTCAAGCAAGCAATGCAATAATATATAGAGTGACACTTGAATACATAATCAACTTGTATCTTTAAAGAGGCTTCAAGTTGGGGTAAAGATGTATATATTCTAATGAAGCTACAACAATAACAAGAGTGTGAGGTGAATTCATGTATCTATGCCATGTGAATTAATGCCATGCCAAATCAAGGTTTTCAGGTGAATGAAAACACATCGTGTATAATGTTCTTTCTAGAAATACATATAACCAAGGGAAAATGGTGAAATCAGTGCTGCAGGTCGCGGTCTGGAGGGTTTCTGAAAACCCATGTAATGGAGAGCTCACAAAACGTTTTCATTCAACAACAATGTCATAAGTTTTCATTCAACAAAAAGTGAAAGAATGTACAGTGGCCATGGCCAATACAGATTCCAAGTGGTAGAATTACGTAAAGTTCACATTTCTCTACAGGAAGAATCTTATTAAAGCTTTATATTGAAACAGTGTTTAAGAGAAACAAAAATGTAGCAAGATTTCTTCATCAAGCTCGAAACCCATTTAGGGTTTTAAATACAAAATAGATGTAAGGAGAAATTAGGGTTCGAGCCTCTTTACAACACAAAATGGCATCATCAAAGCAAGTGAACCCGCAGCCTGTACAATGGCCTTCCACATTTTTCACAATGTTCATATCTTTCTTGCAAAAGAAAAGCTTTTATAAGCTTTATTTAAGTGGAAAATGCAAGGAAAATAAAAGAGAAATAGAAACTTACTATCATGTATCTGTAGAAGAGCCTCAAAAACCCATGGTTGATCCATCATAGATAGCTCCAACAGAGCCTCTACAAATGCCTCAAACAAGTCTCATATGGCGGTTATAGGGAGTTGTAGAGAATGGAGACACAGTAAAACACAAAAGGCCATCAAAACTAGTCTTAGTCGCGGCCTATAAGCCCTTTATGCTCCATCAAATGAAGTGAAAATGCATCAAAATATAGAGGAGAATAACCTACCAGCAGGTTGCAAAGTGAATAGACAGGAATGACCAAGCAAAGATCAAATGGTGGCCTCAAAGCTCGAACCCTAATCTCCCCATGGCGGCGATTGCAGAACCATATTTCCTCTAGAGTCAACATTACAAATGGAATGCTATTGTTTAGGGATTTGACACTTTTTTTGTTAGGGTTTCATTTACCCTAAGTCACCTTTGGCATTTTTACCACATTCATTTAGCATATGCCTCGACTAATGCTTTGGTATTTTCCACGACTTAGTCTTAGGTTTATTAATGCCTTAATATCTTTTCATTATTTAAGTCTAGGTCAGCCTTAGGAGTTTGATAATATTAATTTAAAAATATGCCTTAGGTTTTTTGGAGAATGATCAAACATTTTAATGCCTTAGGTATTATCATTTTCATTGATTTTATAGAAATCAATTAAGGGCCTTGGGTAAATATTGGTCCAATGTTTTTATGATTTTTTAGAAAAAAATCAAATGTAATAGAGATATTTAAAAGAGTTTATTTTTGCAAAGATTTTCTAAAAATCTTATTTGCAAAAAAATTAGGGCGAATTGAGAGGTTAAGCATTTAAGCTTTATCTTGTAATAAAACTGCAAATTGTAAAGCAAAAAAATTAAAGCAATATTTTATAAATTACTTTATTTTTATTACCTTAGCAGTTTAATGAAAGCAAAGAAAGGTGGCCAATATCTTGATGTTGACTTTTCCTGGGCGAGTTCCAAAAGATGATAGCAAACTGGGTTTGTTTTTTCCAGTTTTAAAGCAGATTGAGCCTAATTTTGGAAGCTTTTTGGATGGACATGCAGAAAGTGGGAAATTTCCGCTTTTGTTATTCAGCATGGAGCAGTTTTGGAGGCTTTTTTCTCAGCTTTTCTCATGAGCTCGGAAATTGAGTTTTGGAGAGTTATATATTGGAGAAAACTTAGTTTTTCTCTTAGTTCAGATTATTGCTTCTTCCTCTCTTGTTCATGCAGAGATTTTTGTAAGCTTAATATTTTGTACCCAGACTTTGGCATACTCCTTTAGTTTAATAAAAGCAACATTCCTATCTCCAATTTATGTCTCTTTGCAATCTTAGTATGATGTTTCCATTGTGATTTTTTTTACAAATCCTTTTTTATGTCTTATTATTGCAGATTCTTGGTACAAAAAGTTCATACAATGCAGGTTGTATGTTGTGTTTGAATCCAAACCTTCATGCAAATCAATTATGTGTTGTGTGTTCATGAGAGATTGTGAAGTTATGGTTGTTTTATGAGAATTGTTTGTGGGTAGAATATCAAAGTCATCATTAAGTTCTAGTGAATCATCTTGGTTTAGAGTTTTCATATTTCAGTCATATCTTTCTATCCCTTTTCCTAGAAAGTCATTTAGAGTAGGAAGTTTCATTCGGAGAACCAAATCACTTTGGAGATTCATTCTTCACACAAATCACCCACATTTGAAGAGGTTTTCCATGTTTCAAAAGATAGTTAAGTCTTTTGTAAACTTAGCATAGGGTGCATATCTGATTGATAACACTAGTTTTTATCAGTAAACAATATTTTTAAAGAGTGATGCTCACCGTATACAACATAACTTTTTTTGTATGAAGGATAAAATTCTAATTTTTTCAAATTTAGATTTGTAACTATGATATCTAACCAGTTCATTTGGTTTTATAGTGTTTCATTAAATATTTTTTCTTTAATCAAGTTTTGAAGTCAAACCAATTATAATTCAAACATAGGCAGACTGCATACAACACAACTTTTTTATTAATGTATCAAAATTCAATATTTTTTTAATGGATCAAGCACATCAATACCCAGCTTGAACATATTTTTCAAAATTTTATTTTGATAATCTACTATTTTTTTGCATGTGTAGAACATAGAGCTTTCTTTTAACAAAAAAACCTACATTCACAAGAAATAAAAAATCAATATAATAATAAAATTTAATTTAATTCAAATTATAATTTTCTAGAAGCTTATAATAAGGACTACATATTTACAAAAAAATAAATTAAAATGAATTCATTTGATCCCCCAAAAGGTAAATCAAAAGTGGTTTTTTATCAACATTTTGATAGGTGTAAAAGAGAATCTATTATAGGTATGGTTTAAAACTAGCGGGGTTCTATCTAAGGGGGCTTGGTATAATGTGGTTTGATCAAACCCTCTTCAATTGGAATCCTTTAAATGGAAATTTTCAAGGCTTTAATCATTATATTTTCTAAAAATATGTGATTTCAGCAAAAATCGGGATCTCCCAGAAAGTGTAAGCCACTATTGTGGCAACACCCCACTCTCTTAATACAAAGCAAAGTACGATTGGAAAAATACTGGATTATGAATTGCAAAAGATGTGTAATCCCTTGAAGGAATGCATCCCTCTCAACTGAAATAGTTCAGTTATTTATAGAGTAATCTAGTAACCTCATGGTCTATAGTTTAGGCATGAAAAATGACAACAAGCTTCATGCAATGCAACTCACCTAAAAGGTGGAAAATTCTCAAGCTAATACTTAGCTTATTCACCTACAAGTTGAATTATTTTGTGACAACATACAAAAGACTAATTCAATCAGCATATGCATAAATCGAATAGTTACAATGAGTAGACATCTACAACAAATCAAACACAAAGGTGGCACAAATTTCGATTATGTTTCCTTCACATTTGGTGCCATCAAACTTAGTCAATTCCTATTTTACGACAATAGATTACTATTGATCCAAATGGTGAATGAATCGATTTGCAGTTTAATACGAGACGATGTCAAGCATAGTCTCCATAAAGGCATTGACTAGGTCAAGTTTATGATAAACAACAATAACAAATGTAATGCAACTACTTAAATTGCATGTCATTTCTCATGGTAATCAATTTGAATTTAACAGTCATAAGCTATTAAATCGACCTCCATTGACATAGTCAATATCGACCTCCATTCATAGTCTCTATCGACTACATATCAACATTATAAATCGGAATTAATGAATACGAGATAGTCAATCTTAATTAACATATATAATATGTTGAATATATATTATTATATATATATAATCATTAATATATATTTACATATATACATATGTATGTATGTATATGTATATATCACAAGCCTATATTATAAGCATACATTCCATATATATGTACAAGAAATATAGTATATAATAAACATATTATATTAAATGTATGCATATATATATATATATATATATATATATATATATATATATATATATATATATGTATAAATGTATATACCTCTACCTCTATGTACACGCATGTGTAGGTATATCTATATCGATGCATCTGTATGAGCGTGTCCATTCACCAATGTACGCATGTATCGATATACATATACATATGGATACATGTATATTTTATATACATATATATACGTTCACATATGTTTCACATATAGTCATTCACGATTACCATCATATTGACGAGTGTTTATGTGTGGTACATCTATACATATGCATATATGTGTTGTTAGATCTCATTGACATGCATGTGCATATATATAAACACACTTCTACATACATCCCAGTTGTCCATATGATCGTAATAACATAAGAAAGATCTCAAAATCTCAAATAAATAATCTTCACCCAATGCATGTAGAGGTAAACAAGACTCTCAAATGCAGACATATTAGCTAAGGATGACTTACCTATTACTAGCACAACTCAATCATTCTAATATGGTGTGTGTATATACTCAGTTAGTTTAATTTTACCGATTATCCGACCAAGATCTTCTCCCGAGTGATACTTCCCCTCTGCCTGGAGGAATGTAACACATACCTGCATCCACTAACACATGCACATGACAACCAATTGTTCATAACAATATGAAGTATACATAAACATCTCCAAAGTTAGAATAATAATAATTCAATAACCTTTCATTCACACATATGCAATATTTCACCATGAATAACATCAACTAAGGTAACATCAAATGAGACAACCATCAAATGAGGTACCATTCATATTGATAGAAAGGTACAAGAATATTTTATTCATCTCCAAAATTCAAATTACATTCATATTTACCCTATGTAGTAATAGTAAATAGTAATTGTACATTTGGGGTGTAACATTTATTAATTAGATTGGACTAAATATAGGTCAAGTTGTCTCATTGCATGAGATTAAGATACTTGTCACAATCTAATGCAATTCTCATCTAGGGTTTGTTTTTTCATACTTTTATAAGCATGCACATTCGTTGTAATCAATATAATTCCATTCAATTCAATTACAATTGCAAGTTAATCTCAGTATCAGATGTTTGTGTGGTACTTGTGTGGATTCCATCTTTTCTCTCTTGGTTGCATATCAATTTAGTTGCTTTGATATCTCATTTGTGATAGGCATTTTGATTGTAGAGGATTACTGGTAATTGTGGGGTTCATTATCAACTCCAACATGGTATCAAAGCACTATATTTGTGACTTCCTATCCAAATTTTGCGAGATCCAACCTTGAGGGAAAAATCGGCTCATCTTAGGGAAAAACGTGCCTCACTGTTGAGTCAAAAACAATTGAAAACCTAAGAAATGCATGTCATTTGATCAAAATTGGTACAATTGAAAAAACAATTTTTTTACGGACCTGAGATTTTCATACGACTGTATGGCTCCCAAGCCGCCCATTGCACGCAGTTAAAAAAATTATAAGTTTTTTCATTTAAATTTTTTGGGGGTTTTGTTTTATTTAAATTATAAATCAAAAAAGAAAAATTAGAAAAAGATTTCAAAAAAATCAAAAATGTTTCATAGGTCACAGGGTACTAGTCGTACCCTACGACCCCTATAGACTGTGGTTGGTTATGCCAATAGGGAAATCCCCACCACTCCTCGACCAACACCTTTATAATGACATTGACAAGTTTTCTCTTGAACTTCCCAAACTTTTGAAGGGCCCTAGAAACTGGTGGCCAATAATTAAAATACTGGCGATTGAGAAAAAAAACCAAACAATGCTAATCAACAAGGAATATTCTTTCTTTAGAGCAACAAGTTCTAGCCAAGCACGATAGAATATTCTATCACAATCTATTTTCAAGCAACAATTTTTTTTAAGGAAAATGGGAATATTCCCAAAATATTTTGTGCTGACATCAACATGATTTCATCGTATGCCCCCTCGAAGCCCTACCTTGCCCTAAAGGAGTAGATTTTTGTTTTGGGCATAAATTGGGCATACAGTGTCAAAATCGAGGAAACGAGATATCGTCGAAAAGTTGGTTTTGTATACTTTCTAGTGGTGTGGGTTTCATTATCAGATTTTGTTGTTGCTTCATGTTATTCTCAATCAAAGTCAGATCTTCAATTTGTGCTTCTGAGCTCATAAATTTTACCATAATCTCCATTTTTGTGATTCCAACGATGTTGGAAAGGTATTTTAGAGCTCTTCAAATCTATTTATGCACTTTTTCTAGAATATACCCTAGGTATTTTTCATTCAATATTTTGTGATTTCACATTTTTATCAATTACTTGGACATCTTGGCAATTGGAAAGGTTTTGTTTATGTGAGATGACATAATTTGGTCTACTTTATATGTACAAAGGTTATTAGTCTCTGAATTTATCATTTGAGTAAGTATAATGGGTTTTTTTGTTCATCCTTTTGTGGTCATCTTAGCCACGGATAGCTATGAGTCTTGGCAAAATGACATCTTGACAAACTCAGGTGGTTTGATCTTTTTCCTTATTAGTATGGACTCATACCTACACCAACAACACCAAGGATTTATTTAGCATGGGGTATTATCAATGAATGCATTGTAGGGGTTATATGTTCTAGTGTTGATCTTGCCACTATGTGTGATGTATCAGACATTGACTGTCCCCACACACTTTAGAATCATCTTTGGGAGATCCATGAAGACCCTCATATCTCTCCATACCCAAAGTATCCTATTGGAGATTGTCTTATTCCTCTTACAGATGTAGATTTCATAACCTTTTATAATGACACTTTAGAGGAGCTTGAGAATATCACAATTCTTGCATGTTTTGATGGTTTAGAGACTTGTCTTCATGTTCCCACTCTTCAGATCGAGATTTCATCATCATCTTCTATTGTTCATGATCAACTTGGCATCACCACATATTTATCCCTTATTGGTTCAATGCAATAAGACATCCATCTTCTTCAAGACATAACTACCTATGATTCATATCTAGCAGGCATATCATCCTTGTTTTTGGATTCTTATATTACAGATTTGGAGGATTATTTTGAGGAAATTCATCTCCTCTTTATTGACAGCCACATCAACATTGTTGGTCCACCATCTTCATCACCTTTGTAGCTTGTTCTACATCAGTCTTCACCAGTTTTTGGATCGACAACATCTCTTTTTGACATGTGGACATTTGAACACTTTTCAAAGGTACACATCATTTGGATTTGGATTCTTGATTCACCCATCTTTGTGGATTGGCTTCTCCAATCATCAGTGGATTCGTTTCTTCCTAAGGAAATGTTTGCATCCAATGGATCATATTATGTCTTTAGGAATTCATCATTGGCATAGGAGATACTTCTTTATGGGGGGATTCATATCCTAATTTTATCTCTCCTATCAAGGAAATCTATTATACTTGTGTGACAAAAGAAATCCTTGGGGGTCACATTGAGTCCTCCTTCTATCCTTCTTTCACTAGTGTAATCATTTAATTTTCTCTCTTTTGGAGAGGAGTTTTTCTCATGTGGTTTTATCCTTTTCTTTGGTTATGAGAGACTCATTTATTTGTACATGGGTACCATTAGAACTTGTATCCATGACCCATCCATGTATCCATAATTACATTCTTCATCAGGGTTTTATAGCTTCTCCCTAAGTTGATATTAAGGGAGGGTGTTGGAGTAATTAGGACATCACTTGATAATTAATTAATTATTAATTCCTTTATTACTTTATTCACTTAAGCTAAACTTAGGAGTGTTTTTTTATTAATTAGATTGGACTAAATATAGATCAAGTTGTCTCATTGCATGAGATTAAGACACTTGTCACAATCTAATGCAATCCTCATCTAAGATTTTATTTTCATGCTTTTATAAGCAAGCACACTCATTGTAATCAATATAATTCCATTCAATTCAATTATAACGGGTTAATCTCAATATCAAATGCTTGTGTGATACTTGCGTGGATTTAATATTTTCTCTCTTGGTTTCATAGTAAATCAGCTGCTTTGATCTCTCGTTTGTGATAGGCATTTTGGTTGTAGAGGATTGATTACTGGGAGCTGTGGGGCTCACTATCAACTCCAACAAATATAAATATATATTATATATTATAATATATTTAAATATGTCTTCAAATAAATTTTAAATACCATTGAAAAATCATGCATAGTTTACAACCATACATTTAAATCGCATTCAAAAATGTGTCTCATTTAACAATTCACATTCAAACAAGTGTCTCATAGTCTTAGTAGATACGGATATAGTGTATGTTGCATGTGTTCCACATTTGAATCTAGTATGTTGCATGTTAGATATGTCGTCATGTTTTACTAGATGCACTTGAGTCTCTAACAAGTGAACGCCTCCAAGAGAATTCATGGGTTCACTTTGTAGAATTGGTGTTAATGATGGTAATGATGCTCACTTTTGTAATAGACTACAATGCTATAGTATTTTACATGAGCATCACTAACACTGTACAACAACATGATGATGATGTTGTAACTATATCAGCTCATCCTGATGTTCATGCCACCTATACCCATGAATAATTAGAATCAATAAATACTTAAACTTTGAAAACACCTAGTTTCATAGGTCAATTATTTTTTCTATTGTGAGATTATATATATGCAATCTATCATTCTAGTGAGTGATGATTATGGTTCTTAGTTTTCGTTCATTGTGAATAGATCAAAGCAACAATTGTAGGGAGATTGGTTTTGGTTCATCTCATTTTTTTTAAAATTATACTTTGGTGCCCATTCTACAACTTATTATATTATTGATTTTTATATTCCTATCCTCAAACCTAAGTTTTTTAACTCACAACTAATATTTTCATTTAGAAGTTGCAAAAATCCTATGTCGAGCTCAAAAATCTGTTAACTCTAAAACCCTAATATTTTTAGATCAGCTTTTCATTTATTGTTAATAGATTGTAGTAGCAATTAAAGGGAGATTGGTGTTCATTCTATAATTTATTTCATTGTTGATTTTAATAAGCATTCAAAATGATGTGCAAATCTAGCTCAGGGGAACGAATGAAACATTTTGTGTTCCACCTCTGTAAGTAAAAAAATTGAAGAAGGAAAGCAATATCCTTGCTATTAGTTCACAAAAAGAAAATAATATGTTTAGTTTTTCATGGTAAGGTGTGAAGCATTTTTTTTGCATCAAAATTGAATTGGTAGAATTGAAAAATAAAATTTCCACCATAATTTTCTTTCATTCAATTTTTTTAATTTGAAGTGAGAAATTTATAAGTTGATTGAGGGGCTTGAAATTTTTTATTGTTTCCACAAAACACAAGTGAATAACTTGTGGATTATGATTGATAGATAAAGAAATAATATATTTATGTTAGTGAGGGTAAGCCTCACAACCACTATATTAGTTGTAGCTTACACATTACAATCATTCCAAAGCAAGAAACAAAACAAAATTACATATGCATACATGAAAGAAAAGTCTTATTGAAGTTTGGAGTCCACATAGTGAACAACATGTTAAGTTTAGCAATTGTTTTATAGTTCAACTATAGAAATCAACTTAAAATAAATCATTACAACATTCCCTATGCCCTTAGCACTAGTTTTGTCAACCATGCAACCTTATTTCATGCTCCCTTTGATCTTTAATTTTTTTAATAAAAATAATTCAAAATATAATAAATTCCATGTGAATAAAAGAATATATATTTATTACATTCTACTTGAATTTTTTTTTAATAAACACTTCTTTAGGGGGCTTGCCTGCCATGATCAATGACATTATTTTTTACAATCACATCTAAGCATTTTAGCATGATGCACTATTGCTTAGTTTAATGTTAAGTTGGATGAAAAATCGTCAATGTGTAATTTTTTTTTTGACAATATGTAAAATGAGCCTCAATCATTGATGAAGAAGGAATTTGATGGTTTTGGAGTACAATATCAATTTGTAGATTTCGACAAATAAATTATGATTTGGGACCTAGGTGTTTGAAGATTGAAGAGGATATAAAATAATTATGACCATGGTTGTTAATAGGTGTTGTTGACTATCAACAACACCTATTAACATTAAAAATATCCATAAGAAATTAACAAGTTGTTCTTAAAATATATTTGATGTCATTTATCAGAAACTTGCATCAGATTAACAAAGAGTGTATGCGTGGTGCAAACATTTCTTAATTTTTATTATATGTACTAGAAGCATTTCACATTATAGATGAAGGCCCTAAAACTATTTGGTTAATATAGGTTACTTAGTATCAATTTAGAAACCATAAGAAATTGATGGGTTGTTCTTAGAAGATATTTGATGCCAATTGTTTAGATTGGTGAGGTTTTGCATAAACCTAGTCACTAGTATAAAACCACCAGTATGTTTTTTCATAGATCTTAAAGACTAAGAGAATAATATGTTGGCTCTTAGTTGTTTTTGTTTTGTCCTTGATGTCAAAAGTGGTTTGCTGATATGATAATATATGTGATCTATGTGATGATATGCTTGTCTCTATGTGATGATATGCTTGATGGCAGGATGCATTCTCAAATTGGTTGATACATAATATATATAGTTACAAGATTTTGGATTTATATATGATGATGCTGATAGTGTTTATCATTTTGACATGGTGATTCAAGGTTGATAGTGTTATCTTTTTGATAGGATGATTTTTTTTTTTAGTTTGATCTTTCAAGGTTACAAGTCATAGCTTGGTAGTATTGGGATCATTGGCATAACTATGGTCTTTGCATTTGAAGCATTTCAATTTTTTCAATATACTCTTTCATGACTTTGCTAAGGTAATTGGCATTTTGTTTTGTTTGGCATTTTGGTCACAATAAAAACATGTGACATCGGGTATCATTGTTATAAAGGTTTTGATTTTGTTTAAGAGTCACATGGTGGTGACAATATATATTTTTTTGACTCTATGGTATCGGGTTTGTTGATTAATAACAATCATATTTTACATGTGACTAGCTATTATCAGTATTGGAACATTTGGTTTCGAGAGCTACTTGTGACTAGGTATATTAAATTGAAAAGTGACACCGACAACCATCATTGATAGTGCATGCACATGTGGCATTGACAACTTATTGGGTTAATGATTCAATACTATTATGATGTTGGTATTTTTGGTAAAGTCTTTGGTAGCGGATTCTAAGGAATTATGTTGTTTTGTTTAAACATAACGGATCTCAAATAGTTATTTTGTTTTGCAAATTCTTTGAAAACACTTGAAGCTCGAATAGAGTAAAATGCATTTTTATTGTTTCATTTTTGGAACCCTAGCTTCCATGGTTATTCTGGTGTCTACGATTTCTTTTAGTTTTCTAGCCAGTATGCTATGGATATGTAAATTTAGCTCACTTATGAGCTAGGATGAAAATGGTTAGGCATATGGAGTGACTTTGAGCTTAAGTGACTGTGGATGTTGGACAAGGAAATGATAGTGATAGTTGGTTAAGACTATTGGACGGTTATGAAACCATTTGACAAGTTTTTTGAGGTATTCTTTTAGTTGGTTTTTCACCCCAAACATGTAAGGCATTTTCTGTTACTTATGGGTTTTGAAACAATTGAGTAAGCAGATTATTAAGAATGTTTTCAGTGAATAAAATTGTTTTGAAAATTCTATTGTTAAGGTTTTTGTTAAAGAGCTTAATCTTTTGTTGGTTATGATTAAAACCCTTTAGGATTTCTGGATGATTTCTTTTTTGAAGTTGTAACAGAACCTAACCCAAGTTGGTTATTAAAGTTGTGTATAGAGGCAATGGCTATATAAGATAATCTTCTACCTTTTTTGGGGGTTACCAGAGATAATATATAAGAAATGTGAGGATTATTCTTAAGAGATATGCGCAAAATTTGGGTTGTATTGAAATTTTTTTAACAACGATTATTATTCAAGAAGATGTTGTCATTTTTCATACAACATTATTCAATGTGCTTAGTGAGAATACTCATAGTCTTCTATTGAGATTCTAGGACTGTAAGCTACACTTCTAGGGTATTGATAGAACACTATTATTGTTATGCATTGAAGGAGTTGGTGTTCCTGAACTTGAAAGAGTTGGTGCTCTAAGTGAATAAAGAGATATTTTTCGAGTGGTTTTTTATTCCCCAAGAGTGTTTTTCCACTCAGGCCAAATAATGTGTTATGTGATTATTTTATGTGTGTGATTTTTCTTATTTGTTTGATCTCAATATGTCATCAATTGCATTAAATGTTGTTAAGTTTTAGTCTTTCATCTCTGCCAATGTTTAAGCCAACATATCATTCATAGAAGGTTCTATTGTGGGCTTTGATACATATCAATGTGTAAAGCATCTCAACTTCAGTCTCTGTTGATGATATGTCTATTTGATTCATGGTTAATGCAAATGCAATACTATTTGTTTTGGCACAAGTGAAATCTGTTCAATAAACAATCATTTGATCTTTTGGTTAAAAAGTCAATTAAAAACTTGAATTTGTAAAATTTTGTGACTTATTTGAATCACTGATTCACCCCCTCCCTCTCAATGATTATTGTCTCCCAACAAGGGGTATCAGAGCATAGGGTCCTCATATAGGTCTAACCCACCTAGGATTGATTCTAGTTTTGGGAGTCTGTCAATCATGTCACAAGCTCAAGAAGGTACTTCTGTGTCTAGAGCTCCACTGTTTGATGGTATAGTCTATGTGTTTTGGAAAATTAGAATTGAAACATATCTGATTTCAATTGATGTTGATGCATGGAGCATAGTTCAAGATGGATATACTGTTCCATCCAAAATTCCCTCTAACTCTGCTGAGAAGAAGAAGTATGAAACTAATTTGCTAGAGCTAAACATGCTCCCTTATGTGGATTAATCGAAGATGTATTTGTTAAAGTCATGCATTGAAAAAATGCTAAAGAAATTTGGGAAAAACTTGAAAATATTTATCAAGGAAATGATAAAGTCAAATAGTGAAAAATCCTTACTCTTAAAACTCAGTTTGAGGAAATGAGAATGAATGATGATGAAAAAGTAGTTGGATACTTTTTGAGAATAGATGAAGTTGTTAATGAAATGAGAGGATTAGGAGAAGAAGTAGAAGAGTTTTATGTGGTTAAGAAGGTCATTAGAACCTTACATCCTAAATATGAAACTAAGGTCTCAACCCTTGAAGAAAATAATTTTTTCGACAAGCTTACCTTAGATGATTTACAAGGAACCCTTACTGCTTTTGAAATGAGAACAAGCAAAAACAATCCAATAGGAAAATAAACTG
This sequence comes from Sequoiadendron giganteum, assembly GCA_007115665.2. Lineage (NCBI taxonomy): Eukaryota > Viridiplantae > Streptophyta > Pinopsida > Cupressales > Cupressaceae > Sequoiadendron > Sequoiadendron giganteum. The sequence goes on along the minus strand of CM021109.1, from coordinate 145,523,620 downwards.
CTTTTAAAACTGAAAAAAGGGAGATGAAGTTGAAATTAAGTCAAAAGATTCTGATACAAAAGAGTCTCACTTTGTTAGAAAACTCAAAAAGGGGTCAGGTAAATACAAAGGAAAACTTCCCTTTAAATGTTTCAATTGTGGAAAAGTTGGACATTTTGCAGCTAAATGCCCCTATGTTGATCAAAACAACGATGATGAAAAACTTGACAAGCAGTTTAAAAAGAAGGTCTATAAACCTAAGAGTAAATTCAATTTCAAGAAGAAAAAGAGTATTTATCAAAGATGAATCAGACAGTGAGACAATGTTGGTTGAAAATTTTGTATACTTGGGAAAGCGTACAAAATTGTGGTTTCAACCACAGTACATGAGATAACACTCTCCTAATTAAGGGAAGGCTCCCCCTTTGCTTTCTATTTTAACAATTTAGAAATTAACTCTAACTATAAATCTATTCTAAATCTAGGTGAAACTTTGTTTTGTTCTCTTATTTCAGAAAAGAATCACAACTGAAAGCATAAATGATTGATGAAGTAAACAAATAAAGAAGCAAAGTTCCCATAAAGGCACAAAGTCCTTTGTTGCTCCTCTGGGATGGGAAAACAAATTGAAAGCTCAAAGTATTTGACAACTTACTCTCCTATCAACCTTTTTAGATGGTTTTCTGGTAACCAAGTACAATATGTAGCAGCTCAAAGTCTAATTACATGATTCACTTTTTATGCACAAACATATAAAATAAAAACAACACAAAGTCTGCAAGTTACCCCCTTTTGCTTGAGGGTTCTACAATAGCTTCAAACGTGACAAACAACTCAAAGTATGTAGTATCAAATCTGAAAAACCAATCTAAAAATCCAAACACAATAAGCAGCTTAAAGTCTACAAAATTCAGCTTGAATCCCTCTTGTATAACACCACAAACTCACAATCAATATGTAGAAAATGTCATCACATAACACCTTGAATCAATACAAAGTTTGAAAGCAATTTGCCTCTTTTAATTGACTGTAATTTGATTTACATCTATGCTCAAAGTCTTAGAGTGCACATACAAACTGGCAGAGTTTTGTTGCATTGCCAAAAGATCTATATTACAATAGACCCCCTCAAGTATTTATAGGAGAGAAGCCTTGAGAAAAAGGTGGGAGGATCCCAACAAACTTGAAAAATTCTCTCAACCACTAACTAACTGCAATTGACTTATTCAACATTACAAGTCCTATTGTATTTTGACTTGTAATGTAATCACATGTAATTACATTTTACAACTTTGCAAGTGATATGATCACTTGCAATTACATTTTTCCATTTTACATGTAATTTGTCAAAACTAAATTACAAATACATAATTGAAACTATTTAAGTGTCCAAAGACACGACTTGAACTACATCATATTTGATTGGGTCTTCATGCTACTATTTGGAAAACATTCTTCCATCTCTGTCTTGAAAGCATTCTATGCTCAATCAAACATTCCTATCACTTATTCACTTTCTTGTATGGCTTTGTCACTTTCCTAGGTCTCTAGACATCACTAGGAGCATCTTCATCTTCATAAATATGTACTGCAACTTGATATAACTGCCTCTTGACATAGAACATCATATTTTTCTGTCATCCTCTTTCAATGAAGTCCTCATGCTACTATAGATCATTGATGTTGTAATTTCTTTGTATCTTTCTCCAGCCTTGGAATTTGCTTGAAAAATAAGGCCCATGTGTTATATTATTGATTTGGTAGGTCATGTGTGCAAACAAGATTGATGAGAATGAGACAAAGGGGCTGCAAACGTGGGGTCAAAGCTCAATTTCGGGTTTTGGAAGGCTGACTCTAAGTTTTAAGTGCAATCGAGATTTTTGGGACATATTGCAATTTTTAAGTGCAAGGTAGGAAAAATGAAAGGTCATTGTAAGTTCTATTTTTTGAAACCTCTTCTTGCACTTTTGATCAAAAATTCCTATTTTGTTGTCAAACTATGAAAACCCGAATCACCAAGGGCATCTCCACTTTTTAGCACAATGGAATATTGATTTTGAAATTGACATCAAGGCATTTGAGACAATGGCGATTTTGGATACAAGTGATTTAGCATGATGTTTATGGCTGATGTTAATGAGAGGGAGACACTTAATGAAAACGTGATTAAGCATGAACAAGATGATATTTTCATATCTGATGCATTGACAAGAGGCTAATGAAAGTTACGTTTCTCAGCAAAAAGGGTTTTTAACAAAAAACTTTTATACCCAAATAAAAGGCATTTTGCAGAAATCACGTTTTCCCCATAAGAAAACACGTTTTTCAGAAATGTCTTCGTACAATGTGAGACAAAGATGATTTCACTTGAACAATGAATATGCACAAAACATAAATCATTTTCAAAAAGACATTTTGCTGAAATAGAAAATTTATGAAAAACAATCACCAAATACAAAACACGATTTGACAAGAAGGAAGGAGAAAAACAACAAAAAATAAAAAGAAAGAAAATAAAGCAACATACCTTGGAGAAGAGAAGCTGAAAGTAAAAATTAAGATGAAACCCTAGATGCCTTGTAAAATCTCAAGAAAAGATGAAGGCAGTTATATTCAAATTGAGAAGCTGCAATTTCTATTGAAGAATTTAAGAGAGCTCCACCAAAAGAGGTAAACTATCAAATTCAAACACAAACTCTCTTCAAAACTTGAGCGAATTTATCCAATCGGATATTTTGAGCTTAGCAACAAGTAAAAATAACACAAGAAAGACCAAAATCGGGTTTCTAGACTCTTTCAACAACTTTTCTTTTTACTCATGGGAGAAATAGGAACTTTTGGCTCATTTAGCAATTTTAATTTTGACAATTTAGGCAAAATAGGAGCTTTTTGACAATTTAGCAATTTTATATTTGTCACTAAAGCCAAATAGGAACTTTTTGATCATTTAACAATTTTATTTTTGTCAACGAGTCAAAAAGAGGAACTTTCTGATCACTTAACAATTTTATTTTTGTCTAAAAGTCAAAAATAGGAACTTTTTGATCATTTAACAATTTCACTTGAAGCACCAAAAGCAATCAAACCTTCTTGAGACTTTGACAATTTCACTTAAAGCAAAATCAAAATTTTTGGGACTTTGACAATTTTTGCTTTATGACTTTAAACTTTCTATTTTTGCTGTGTTGTCTTAAAAACCCGAAATTGGCAAAAAAACACAAGAAAAATGACTCAGAAATTTACAAAAACGGAAAGGGGAGTTGATGAAAGGATGCCCAAGGGAACCATCAATTGAAATCCAAAGTTTTACAACCTCAACACCTCATAAAACATGCTTTAATACAAAAAGATCCCTACTTGCAATGGTGATCAAAAATCTCGAAATTGGACAAAACAAGGGAAAAAACATGTCAAAATGCTCCCAAATTTTGCAAAAGGAAAAATAGGAAGGAGACCAATGGCTGCACAATTAAATTGGAGAATTTTGGTGGCTTGAAATGCATGCCATAGAGATTTATGAAGAAATTTTAGGCAAAATTTCATATGGGTTGTCCAATTTTGAGAATTCAAAATTGAAGACAATAGACAAAAGACTCTTTAGATGAAGAAGAAGAGACTTTGTTTATGGTTGAATTTAAACAAAAAGAGGATATAAACAACAAGACTGATTTAGAAGACATGGTGAAATAAATCTAGAAGGTGAGCTAAAATGTGCTTTAAAGGAAATTAAAAAACTTAAAAAGAAAATCCTTGCTCAAGAACAGAAACTAGATCAAGCAATAGTTTCTTTGAAGACTCAACTTGAAGAATCTAAGAGAATTGAGGACTGTCTTAAAATCACTGTGAGTTACAAAGACAAAGAAATTCAAAGAAGTTGTTAATCTTAGAAACAAAATTGAAGGGTATGAAAGTACAATAAAGCTCAATGATATGCTTAGCAAGTAGAAAATGAATAAGGATAAAACTGGTGTAGGGTTTGAAAAGGGTGAGTGCTCAATTGATACTTCAAAGCAAAAACCTAATTCTACAAACAAGAATTTCAAACCAAATCATTTTGAATCTAGTAAGGATTATGTACATCCTTTTGAAAACAAAAAAAAAGCTATTCAGATTCAATCCTTTCTTTCATGGTTACTGCTTCTTCTACAACAAATTTGGCCATAAAGTGAGTACTTGCAAACTCATGACTTCTAGAATACCAAGGTTTGGACATAAGAAGTACTTCATTTTTGTTAATCATGTCAGATGTTTTAAATGCAACACCTTGGGACATATAGTCAAACAATGCAAAGCTGATTTGCATGATAAACACTAGAAAACAAAAACAATTTGGAAACCTAAGTTTGTCAAAGGCATAAAGAAATCAATACTCTAGAGTTCAAACTGTTTTTCATACTAAAAAGGACTTATGGGTCCTAGATAGTGTTTATTCTAATCACATGACATGGGACAAGAACAAATTCATCAAACTTGAAGATTATGCTGGTGGATATGTGAAATTTGGTGATAACACTGGTATACAGATTAAAGGTAAAGGTTCACTTTTGATAAATGAGGACACACCTATCTATGATGTGTATTATCTGGAAGGTCTAAAGCACAATTTACTTAGTGCTAGCTAAATCTGTGATAGTGGTTATCATGTTATGTTTACTTCACAAGGATGTGAGATCAAGAACAAGTTTGGAAAGACTGTTGCAGCTAGGAGAAGGACTAAAGGTAATGTTTATAATCTTCTAGACACCTTTGGTAATGAAAATAATGAAGGTATGTGTCTAATGGGTCAAGTTGAAGAAAGTTGGTTATGGAATTAAAGATTAGGACATATAAAATTTGATAATCTGGTTAGAATCGGTAAAAACTAGAATGTTAGAGGTCTACTAGTCCTTAACAAACCAAAAAACTCTGTGTGCAAAAAATGTTTAAGTGGTAAACAAACTAAAGTTAGTTTCAAGATGAAATGACATTGTTCAACTAAGCCTTTACAACTAGTGCATATAGATTTGTGTGGCCCAACTAGAACAAGGCCAATTAATGGTGCAAAGTATTTCATGTTGTTTGTGGATGATTATACAAGAATGGTTTGGGTTAATTTATTTAAACATAAATCAGAGGCATTTGAAAGATTCAAGATCTTTTGTAAAATGGTTGAAAAAGAGTATTATTTAAAGCTTAAATGCCTAAGATTTGATAAAGGAGGAGAGTTCACCTCTTAGGAATTTGTTGATTATTGTGAGCAACATGGTATTAAAAGATAATATGCAGCCTCTAAAACACCTCAACAAAATGGGGTTGTTGAACGTAAGAATAAAACTATGAAGGAAATGGCAAGAACCATGTTAGATGAGGCTAAATTGCCAAAGATTTATTGGAAAGAAGTTGTTCATACAATTGTATAAATTTTAAACAGATTGCAACTTAGGGTGAAATCAAAACACACTCCTTATGAATTGTGGCATGGAAATACTGCTTATATAAAACATTTTAAAATCTTTCCAGTAGTAAATGCTTTATCAGGAAAGATGATGAAGATCTAGGCAACTTTCAATCAAAGTGTGATGAGGGTATCTTTTTGGGATTCTCAACTCAAATTAAAGCCTAAAAATGCTATAATAAAATGTTGAATAAGATTGTTGAGGAAATAAATGTAAAAGTTGATGAAAGATTACATTTTAGAAACTGATCACGTGCAAATTGATGGGGAAGAATCAGAAACAAAACATGAGATTATACCTAAAGATGTTGAGACAACAAGTTATAAAAATAATGTGCCCCAAACTCCTTCAAAATATATTGCTAAAAATCATCCTCAAAGTCAGGTCATTGGGGATATAAATGTTGGAGTTCAAACACGAAGAAAAACTGCTCAACTTGAAGAACAAACTAAAATAGCAAAGCATTCAACTTTCTATTTAGATACTGAATTTGAACCTAAGAACTATGACGAAGCTCTCTTGGATGAATGTTGGCTTAAAATTATGCAGGAAGAAATAAGTCAAATTGAGAAAAACCAAACTTGGGAGTTATTCCCAAGACCTGATGACAAGAATGTCATAGGTGGCAAGTGGGTTTACAGGAAAAAGCTTGATGAAAATGGCAAAGTTGTTCGCAACAAGGCAAGGCATGTTTGCAAAGGCTATGCTCAAATGGAAGGTATTGATTTTGGTGAAACCTTTGCACTTGTTGTTAGGCTAGAATCCATTAGAATATTTTTGGCTTATTTTGATTATAAGAATTTCACTGTTTATCAAATGGATGTCAAGACTGCATTTTTAAATGGTTATTTAGATGAAGAGGTCTACATGGAACAACTTGAAGGGTTTGTTTGCAAAGACAAGCCTAATCATGTTTACAGGTTGAAGAATGCCTTATATGGATTAAACCAAGCACCTAGGGCATGGTACTCTAGGTTGGACAATCATTTGACATCAAATGGCTTCGTTAGAGGTGGTGTTGACAATAATCTCTATGTCAAGATTGAAGGTACTGATATTCTGGTTGTTGAAGTTTATGTAGATGATATCATCTTTGGTTGCAATAATGATGCTTTAAGTAAAAAATTCTCTCATACTATGGAATCTAAATTTGAAATGTCAATGTTGGGAGAATTGACTTTCTTTCTTAGTCTTCAAGTTTCTCAACTTGAAAGTGGTATATTTCTCTCTCAAACCAAGTATGCTAGAGAGATGCTTAAGAAGTTTCAAATGGATGGATGCAATCCTGTCAGTACTCCAATGGTTACAGGTTGCAAACTCACTAAGGTTGATGATTCACCTGATGCAAATCAGTCTGAATATAGATCAATGATTAGCATTTTGTTATATTTAACTGCTTCTAGACCTGATATAATGCAGTCAGTTTGCATGGTTGCAAGGTTTCAAGCTTCACCTAAGGAATCCCATGTTACTGATGTTAAAAGAATCTTTAAGTATATTCAGGGTACTCTTGATTATGGTCTTTGGTATCCTAGAAGCAATGATTTTTCTTTGATTGCATGTACAGATGTTGACTGGGTTGGTTGTTTGGATGATAGGAAAATCACTAGTGGTGTTGCATCCTTTCTTGGTGATCGATTAGTTGCTTGGCACAGTAAGAAACAAGACTCTATTTCCCTTTCTATTGCTGAGGTAGAGTACATAGCTGCCACTTCTTGTTGTACTCAATTGCACTGGATGGCTCAAACATTATCTGATATAGGTATCACAGTTTCTAAGCCTATTTCTATTTTTTGTGACGATAAAAGTGCCATCAATATCTCTAAGAACCCTATTATGCACTCTCACACTAAACACATTGCCATCAAGTTTCACTTTCTTCGAGAAAAAGTGTTGACTAATGAAGTATGTCTATAGTTTGTTGCTTCACAAGAATAGGTGGCTGATATATTCACTAAGACTTTATCCAAAGAAGTTTTTGAAAGGCTAAGATTCTGATTGGGAGTTATCTCTTAATCCCTACTTCATTGATTCTCCCATTTTTTGGTTTAGGGGGAGCTTGTTTCTATATCTTTTCAGTCACAACTCTCTTGCATATTTAGTTTTCTGCTACACTGCTCTACTTGGAGCTGGTTATTGTGTTGGATTGTTGGTTGGCTTCTCATTTATTTATCTTCATGGCATCTCATAGCTTGTTTCTTCTTTTATTCTTTGTCATTGAGGCAAAAAGGGGGAGAGATGATATGTGTTTTTCCATCAAGGACAAAAAAGGAGTTTGTTGGCTCTCAATTGTTTTGGTTTGTCCTTGATGTCAAAATTAGTTCACTAATATGAGAATATATGTGATCTATGTGATGATATGCTTGTCTCTATGTGATGATATGCTTGATGGCAAGGACAAAGGGGGAGTTTGTTGGCTCTCAGTTTTTTTTGGTTTGTCCTTGATGTCAAAATTGGTTCACTGATATGAGAATATATGTGATCTATGTGATGATATGCTTGTCTCTATGTGATGATATGCTTGATGACAGGATGCATTCTCAAATTGGTTGATATATGATATGAAGTTACAAGATTTTGGATTTATATATGATGATGCTGACAGTGTTTATCATTTTGACAGGGTGATACAAGGTTGGCAATGTTATCTTTTTGACAAGATGATTTTTTTTCCAGTTTCATCTTTCAAGGTTACAAGTCACAACTTGGTCGCATTGGGATCATTGGCATTACTATGGTCTTTGCATTTGAAGCATTTCAGTTTTGTCAATATACTCTTTCATGACTTTGCTAAGGTAATTGGCATTTTATTTTGTTTGGCATTTTGGTCACAATAAAAACATGTGACATCGAGTATCATTGTTATAAAGGTTTTGACTTTGTTTAAGAGTCACATGGTGGTGACAATATTATTTTGTTTAACTCTATGGTATCAGGTTTGTTGATTAATAACAATCACATTTTACATGTGACTAGCTGTTATCAGTATTGGAACATTTGGTTTCAACAACTACTTGTAACTGGGTATATTAAATTGAAAAGTGACATCGACAACCATCATTGATAGTGCATGCATGTATGTGGCATTGAAAGCTCATTGGGTTAATGACTCAATACTATTATGATGTCGATATTTTTGGTATAGTCTTTGGCAACGGATTCTAAGGAATTATGATGTTTTGTTTAAACATACCAGATCTCAAATAGTTATTTTTTTTACAAAGTCTTAGAAAACACTTGAAGCTCGAATAGAGTAAAATGCATTTTTATTGTTTCATTTTTGAAACCCTAGCCGCCATGGTTATTCTGGTGTCTACAATTTATTTTAGTTTTCCATCCGGTATGCTATGAATATGTAAATTTAGCTCACTTATGAGCTAGGATGAAAATGGTCAGGCATATGGAATGACTTTGAGCTTAAGTGACTATGGATATTGGACAAGGAAACGATAGTGATAGTTGGTTAAGACTGCTAGACGGTTATGAAACCATTTGACAAGTTTTTTGAGGTATTCTTTTAGTTGGTTTTTCACCATAAATAGGTAAGGCATTTTCTGTTACTTACGGGGTTTTTAAACAATTGAGTAAGCAGATTATTAAGAATTTTTTTAGTGAATAATTTTTTTTTAAAAAATTCTATTGTTAAGGTTTTTGTTAAAGAGCTTAATCTTTTGTTGGTTATGATTAAAACCATTTAGGGTTTCTGGATGATTTCTTTTTCGAAGTTGTAACATAACCTAACTCAATTTGGTTATTAAAGCTGTGTATAGAGGCAATGGCTATAGAAGATAATCTTTTGCCTTTTTTCGGGGTTACCAGAGATAATATATAAGAGATGTGAGGATTATTCTTAAGAGATATATGCAGAAGTTGGGTTGTATTGAATTTTTTTTAACAGTGATTATTATTCAAGAAGATGTCTTTTTCATACAACATTATTCAATGTGCTTAGTGAGAATACTCATAGTCTTCTATTGAGATTCTAGGACTGCAAGCTCTGCACTTCTAGGGTATTGATAGAACACTATTATTGTTATGCATTGAAGGAGTTGGTGCTCCTGTATTCTTGTAAAGTTGGTGCTCTTGAACTTGAAAGAGTTGGTGCTCTAAGTGAATAAAGAGAAAGATTTTTCGAGTGGATTTTTATTCCCCAAGAGGGTTTTTCCACTCTAGCCAAATAATGTGTTATGTGATGATGTTATGTATATGATTATTCTTATTTGTTTGATCTCAATATGTCATCAATTGCATTAAATGTTGCTAATTTTTAGTCTTTCATCTCTGCCAATGTTTAAGCCAGCATATCATGCATAGAAGGTTCTATTGTGGGCTTTGATACATATCAATGTGTAAAGCATCTTAACTTCAGTCTTTGTTGATGATATGTCTATTTGATTCATGGTTAATGCAAATACAATATTGTTTATTTTGGCACAAGTGAAATCTATTCAATAAATAGTCATTTGATCTTTTGGTTAAAAATTCAATTAAGACCTTGAATTTGTAAAAGTTTTGACTTATTTGAATCATTGATTCACCCCCCCTCTCAGTGATTCTTGTCCTCCAACATAATATGATACCAAAAATAAGATGTAATCTTACTAATTTATTATTTGTAGAAACTAAAAGTCACTAGTAATGGATTATGCCACTTAATAAGCTGTTTTAGCAAGCTTGTCTTTGCATATGTTATATTTTCATTACCATATAATATGTTTTTTTATCTATGCCATCAACTGTGTCAATGAAAATTATTTGATTTGGAGTAATTGATAGATTTCATGTTGTATAAATCCATAAACTTATTTCTATAGAATATATATGGACATGTTAGATTGATTGGAGCAGGTTGGATACAATTAGATCATACTATATATTAATTCAAGGATTTTATTTAGTAGAGCAACAAATGTTTTGCTTCTTTGATGCATAGTTGTTCGTAATTTGTAGCATTTTGTCTTATCTCTCTAGAAAGTGTATGGGACTATTTCTTTGTTCATTACATGATTTTCAAAGATAATATTGTCTTGTATAGGTTGTGCTTGATAAAAGTCATCACAAAACACCATGCCAACATCTCCAAAATATTTTGTTGGGGTATGTTTTATGTCACATTTTTTCAATAGAATATAAGAATCATCTACCTTCAAAGAAGCCTCATCTAGGAGCAAGACTCGTAATTGTTTGTAATATTTTTGTATTAATCTAGTGTTTCATTGCTAAGTGGAATGAAAGTATATTTGTTAAAAGGCATTAGCAACGTAGAATGTATTGTTGTTCCACCTGTATTGTATTTTGTTTTTCATGTGTATGACATTATTAATCCTTTTTACTTAAGAGGATGTGAATGAGGATTTGAACTATGAATACTTGTGTTAAGCCCTACTCCTTGTATTTGCATACTAGAATTTGGAATATTATTTTAATATAAATATTTTCCATGTTCATGAACCACCAATTAAAGAAGATGTATAGTGGCTTGTTCAAATCGAGTCATTTCTTCATTGCAATATCTTTAGAATGTCTTGTTCTTTGTTTAACATTCTTCTTAGCTTATGGTATTTTATATTTTTAAGGAGGTATGATTTTTGTATATCTTGGAAACTAATATATTTGTTTATTTTTATGTACTTGTTGCAACTGGATTGTAAATTGGTATTTAGATCTTTTGTCTCAATGATATTGTTGTTGTCCATTTAATTTTCTACTAGATTTAGAGTTGATATTTCATTCATTTCAATTTCTACAAATGCATCATCAAGGTCTCTCCACATAGTACTAAATTTGTGTGTATATTATTTTAAATTCATCTGCATTATATTGAAAGGGAACATATAGTAATAGTTTTTCTCTACAATAGTTCATCATAGTTGAAAGATGCTTATTGTATTTAATAAACCTGATGATGTTAGGTTTTTTTCTTGATTATTTTGAACTTTGTTCAGTAAATTGAGCAAGAATAATATGTTGTAGTTTTTCTAGATGATGCGTGTAGTAGTCAATGATTGATTGACACATTATATCTTTTGATTCATTGGGCTATGTCTTTAGTAGTGATGTATACTTGGGAATGAATGTGCATGTTTAAGGTGGACAAGTGTTTATGAACACACATATTTTTGAGCTTGAGTTTAATGGTAGAGAAAGTATCATGTGTGCTTGAAGTTGAGTAGACACTTGTTGTAGATTAAGTAAAGTGTTTCCAAGTGTATCATTTGTGTAGCATCTAATTTTTTCATTTCATACTCTTGACATATCCTCTTAAAAAATTGTTCATAAATTGGTTAAATTTTTTCATGTATGATGAATAATATGTTGTTGCAACATTTGCATTGAGGACAACTTGCGTGTTAGTATTTTCTTTCCACAAGTGTGGTATTTCCCTAGAAAAACTATTATTCTATGTATGCACAAGGTTAATTTTTAGGAGAATGGTTGTCTTTTTAGTGTTGATTGTATTGATTTTATATAGTCATCTTCATTTATTTTCATCTCCTCTAAGTCATATTGTTTATGTTCAATAATTGTTAAGATTTCAATATCATTATTTATTATATTTTTCTTAATTGATATAATTGGCCCACAATTATTATTGTTTTTCTCATAGGTGGGATTGGAAAATTATATCTACAATGTGCTTTCTTAATTTTTTTTGCAACTTCTTGTATGGTGATGCCAATGAAGATTTTGCAAGTTTTCTCTCAAACAAGTTTGTATTGCATATAATATAGTCTACAAATAGTTCCATTTTGAAAGAACTAGATTTTCCATCTATAGGAGCATCTCTAACCCGTGCACCAATGCATGGTCATGTTCATTTCCCCTATTTTGGAACCCTATCACAAAGAGGTCATCGATATGTCTAAGGATTGTATGATCTTCATATAAAAATATTTTTATACATTTAATTTATGTCTATAGTAGTGAGTATGAATAATAGGATCTTTTTTAACAAGTCAATCAATTTTATGTTCTTGTTCTTATTCATTTTTTCTTATTTTATTTCAAATTTGACTTAGCATGGCTTTAAGGGAGATATTAATGGTGTCCATTCATGTTTCACACTTGAGAAAATTATGAAGAATGTTGAGGAACCCAATTTTCATATCATTGTGAATATGAATTTCAATTGGTGCAAGTACTTTGTCACATCATGCTCCTTGCATAAACTCAACTATTTAATCTATAAAATTGAAACATAGGAGAAAATTAAAATATGATAATATTTTCATTTTATTTTGAGGGGGGATGTTAAGAAAATGTGACATATAGAAATTTATATATATATATATATATAAACTAATCATGCTTCATTTAATGAAATGCATTCATCATAAGTAACATATGCATTTAAGCGTTAATGATGTTGGCATGAATGAATTTATATTCTATTATTTTGCATGAAAATATAAATAGAATTTGGACGATAATTGTCATCGACAATTGCATGCATGGAAGTGTGAGTAAATAAAGGAGGTTTTGCATGGCGTGAAATTAAAAGAATGGAATCTTTTTAAAAAGGGAGTGAGACGGGCAGGGGGGGGTGAACGTGCACCTCCACGACGACGTGGATATTATGTTGGATGGAAAGTGTACAAGTCCCACTAGGGGAGAGGACCCAATACCTGAGCATGTTTCAATAGTTGTGATAGTAGTTGTTTATAAAATGCTCAATATTTTTATGAATATTGGACCAATAGTTGTGACTTTAAAGTTGTTAGTGTTGATGATGACTACCCATAATTAAACAAAATGTTTTCCTTTGATCTAAACAGTAACCAATCATGTGATTCCACATCAGCGCTCAATAAAATATGCTGTGAATGCACAAGTATTTGTCTCACTTTCTTTTTGGGATTTTTTGGACACCTTGGCAAAAAGCATGCTGATGAGGCATCATATTTGATGATGTGGCCTTGAAACCTTAGTTATAAGCAGGAGACTTGCCAAATAAGCTGCTGTAAAAAAATGGAAATGATTTGAAATTTCCAGGTAGAATAATTAGAAGCACAACTGGATCCTCTCCCCAATTTGAATACTGCAAAACAAAAAAACAAAAAAAAAAAAATCTTGCGCGACCTCCTCGATGGAAAAGAAGACTCCATTACCTCTATCGTGGATCAAACGACATAGTGGAACCTGCTGCGGATGTGTATGCAGTGGGCTATGCAAACAATGAGCAGATTGCATCAAGCATCATTTGCGGGCTAAGAGCAGAAGACATCATTGGGGCGAATCCAACGATAACGGCGATAGAAATACGGGTTCTTGTGGTGGTTCCCTGGATGCTCGCTCCATCGAATTGAGACTACTACATATCCCGTTAGAAAAACCCACTTATCAGGTAAGTACAGTGCTCCTCATACGCCGATTCTTAAATGGGTACGTACTTTCTTTCTGTATATTCTCTACAAAGCCTTTATTCGGTGACTATTATGATATTTTAAATTGAGTATGTGAGCCATTGAGACAAAATACTGCGAACCCCCTTTTAGGCCATTTTATGGGTCCTTAAGAAATCATCTCGCTGAGACAGGCAAAGAGTTTGAATGGAAAAACATCATAGTTGAACCTTAGGTACTAGCCTAGCGTTTGCATGAACGGAAGCTCCTTTGCTGAGGAATGAAGTTTTTCTTTAGATCAAGGCAGAGACGTTATTGCCTTAAAAATGTATCATGACCTGCAAGATGACTCCCAACATTAACCTCGACCAACGATTGAAATACCTTCTCTCCATGTCATGCAATTGTTCAATCTTTGTTCCTCGGCCTAAAGAAACTTATCTCATGTTTCATAGCAGATGAATGTTTATTACTGGCTCTCTCTCTCTCTCTTTCGACCTATAGATGTTGCAAGATTATTCTCTTTGACTTGCAAGCTTCATACTCGAACTCATCACTTGTAGAACTTAGCAATTTATTTCAGGGATAAAGATTAATTCTGTGATGTCGTGGAACTTCACATTCATTGTAAATATTTCTAATTTTTATTGTCGTGGAACATACTCGAAGGTTATTAATAACTCTAATCGATGTTCCAAGGAGCGGGTTCAACCAAGCAAATGCAATTGCCAACTTCTCGCTATGGTGGCAGATATCTAATTATTTTTCCTCCTCTTCCACAACATTAAGTAGATGTCTTGAATCTGGAAAATACCCTGCCGCCTTCAGCTGCCAAGCCGATTTCTCCAAGCTTGCTTCGATCTCATGTGTCCATGACTGTGATTAGTTCCATATACAGGAAGCATGCACCATTTTATGGCCTCAATCCCTTCGTTACTCTTTATGCTTTGTGGATGAACACACCCTATGGCCTCAATCCCTTCGTTACTCTTTATGCTTTGTGGATGAACACACCCTGTTCCTAAGCCGCATTATGGCACAGGCCGGGAGGATGTGGGAAAGGTTACGGTGTTTGTCTTTTCACTTGCTAATTTCTCCTATCCCCGATACGGCCTTCCTTATGCCCTTCAAACTTAGAGACATGAATAAGGCAATAGAAGGGTAATCGATATATGTCAATGGAGTAGAAAAGGACAATATGAAGAAAGGTTTATATGAAGATATAGCGAAGTAAACAAGAGTTATTAGCATAGTTTGCAATGAGCGGAAGTCAAACAAGTTGAATAAGTAATAGTACTTATATGAAAGATATACATAAAGAATAGAAGCATTTGCATGAAGATATGAAATACAAGGAATGATAGATATAATGAAACAATACATAAAAGAGATTAAATTGGAATACGAGGATAGGGATATATCATAATAAGAATTTGAAGGCAAGAGTAGATATACGAAAGTCATGATAATCTACATATGTCATAATTTAACACTCTTGAGTGTTTTATTATAAATAGTTCAATAAAGATTGATTTAAGCATTTTACTTCTTTGTATTAAGAAAATTATGGTCAACCATGTACGAAGAAGAAATTAAGAACCTTTTCTTAGTGAAATGTTGATAATTATGTTTAAGCACTTACATGAATATATTTATATACGTGTTTGTATGTGTGTACATGCATTGTATAGTTATTCGATGATTATAATGTATAGAAAAGATTGACGGGTTAACTTATCCCAATTAAAAATGTTTGAATAGAAATTTTGAGATAGGTTTATTGACCATTGATGAAGGAACAATAGAAGTTTCTTTCACTAAAAGTATAAGAAATGATATATTATACTATGTTAGATGAACATTGATGAAGTAGAAGGTCGATTATAGATATGTATGACTTGATGAGGAAAGTTTGAATGCTTAAGTACAAACCTTCTCTTTTTGCCTTGTGGATGTTGCTAATGGTTATGTAAGTATGATTGCATTCTTGAATCCACAAAACCATAAGGAATAATATAGGTGCTTTATTTTATAAGAATGTGTACTCATATTTGTATATATACCTTTAGCTACACACGTGTTACACCACCTTTATTTAATATTTTATTTTCATGCTCAAACTTGCATGTTCTTACATTGGATCCATGCCATTTCTTGAAATGCACTCATGAAAGATTGTTGGAAGGTTTGCATGCATGTAGTCATGTTACCATGATAGTGAACTAGTACTTGCAAAGATTTACTTGTTTCTTTTAAGAAATGATGGACTTAGCGATGTTGATGGTAATCTAACATGTAACCTTCATGAGTGATTATGTATGTGCAAAAGCGTCAAGCATGATGACATTTGGGTAAAACTTATCACGATATGATTAGATATTGATTTGATTTGCTACACACATATTCCATTACTCCTATTTATTATTGCTTTGCTAGTTTTTCTCATGCTAGGTCGGGTATTCTTCGATGGATTGAACAATTCTGGGGAAGTGGTTCACTTCGTGGTAGGGCAGAAACGCACTCCCACAATGTTCTCACCCTTGAAGAAGGTCAAAGGAGATCAAGGTCAAAAGGATTATATTAGGATGGCTCAAGTTTTCAGTTCATTGTATAGTCTTGCTATTGACCAAGAGGTCCATTGTAAGGGAAATGTTCCCATATGAATTTCCTCGTAAATGGCACAGGGTGATCGCACAATATTGGTTTACAATTTTTGTCCAAACTAGACACCAAACTGATTTTTTTTAACTAAATCTTCACTTTCGGGCACCTATAGTGGCTAAACCATGAAGAATTTGAAGATGATGCAAAGTTAGTGACTTGTGACATTTTGTCTATAGATCCTAAATATATATATATATATATATATTTTTTTTGAATCAGTTCTTTTTCCATCTCCTTTGAAAACTAGTTTTTATTAGTAAACACCATTTATAAGGAGTGATGCTCACCGTATACAACATAAATTTTTTTTCTATGAAGGATAAAATTCTTTTTTTTTGAATTTAGATTTGTAACTACGATATCTAACAAGTTCATTTGGTTTCATAATGTTTTATTGAATATTTTTTTCTTAACCAAGTTTTGAAGTCAAACTAATTATAATTCAGACATAGGCAGACTATATACAACATAAATTCTTTTGTATACATATCAAAATTCAATTTTTTTTACTGGATCAAGGAAATCAATACCTATCTTGAACATATTTTTCAAAATTTTATTTTGATAATTTACTATTTTTCCACATCTGTAGAACATAGAGCTTGATTTTCTGTGAAAAACCTATGTTTAATCAAACTAAAAAAAATACATAATAAAACCAAAACATATTAAAATTATATTCGATGGATAGCTTGTTCTGAGGACTACCATCATCCAATTGGGTATGTGAAATCTCCTCCATTTTCATCCTCAACCTAAGCTTCAAAGGACAAAATTTTGCGAAATATTGGTGCAAGAGGGGGAGAATGGGGAAAAAAGGGGGTTCGCTCGAAGGGGGACTCAAACCCCCCTTTTTTGAAAAATTTCCTTTGTTTTCAATTTGGGGAATGTGCAAAATGTGGGACCCATCATTTAAGAGGGTTCGCTCAAAGGGGGGTTCGAGCAAACCCCCTTTGGGTTTGCGTGGACCCTAAGTTCGTTTGAACACCCCAAAACCAAAAAAAATCTTCATGGGGGCATTTTTTGCAATTTTCCTTCCTCAATGGAATTATAAACCAATTTTGTGGGATCACCCCACATGTACTTCAAATTATCAATTTAATATAATTCTTTACCTTTTTCTTGTGCATTGGACATGTCTTTCTTTGTGCGTGATGATGTGTAATTTGTGGATTTAATTGTGTTAAATCTATGGAGGTCGTTACATACTCTGTCAAGATACAAATATTTTTGAAATCCATGTATCCAATATATGACTTTAATATTTTCTATAAATTTAATTTAAGTTTAACTTATTTTGTTAGTAGAATTCATCCTATTAATTTTGGCCTTTTCTAATTCTTATTGATATAATTGAAATGATTTTATCTATGATAATACGTATTGTTTTAAAAACAACTTATTAGTATGATTTGCAAAGTCACCACTTGAATGTAATAGTTCCTATTGTGTAATTTTTTAATACTTGAACCTTTTATCAATGTCTTCATCTTGTGGGCACCCAAAAAAAAGTGGGAAAGTTCATTTCTTTTGCATACTTTTCCTTGAATATTTCAATTGATTGATCATCTTTTTCAAGTGTTATTTAACATATCTTATTGTACGTGCATCATAAATAGATCAAGATTCTATAAATCCATGGATTAATGTATCAATATTTATTTCACATTTATGAGTATTTTCTATTTTACTACTATCTATATCACTATCAACACATATTTTCTTTGCTTCAAAATCATTATTATCTCTTGTTTTGATTTTTTTTCCAAGTATGGTCTATTGAAATGTTTTGTATATTTTATAAATATCTTTGGTATAGGATCTTTAATGCTCTCATGATGAGATTAGGATGAATAAAGTCAACTTGATATGAATTCTTATACTGCAATTTTATTTCAATATAACAACAATTGTTATTGTTTCATATATTGATCATGGAAGCACTTTTTTAATAATGTTCATATTTGTAGACACATTAATTATTGATCTAATTATCCCATTTGAGATTATTTATGCCCCCATTGTTTAATTTGTGCAAACAAAATTCTCAATGATATAAGTTTTTCTTCAATTTTTGAGAGAGATGGTAAAATTTGTAGTGGCTTGTTTCACCTTATTAATTGTGGTATGAAAAAACATCGTACGTAGTTTACAATCATGCAATGCTATTTTGTAAGAGATGCATAATTTAGCAAATGAATTTACTATATTGTTATTTATAAAATTTTGGTAAGTTTTCCACTCATGTTTACTAATATTTTTCATGCTATGACCAAAATATAACTTTTAGCAAATGAAGCATTCATATTGAGGTGTATTTTTAATTATTTTCAAATATATTTGTGTTGGATTAGTATCTTTGTGGTGTATTTTGTTCAAACTTATTATTAAGCAAAATCTTCTTTAATTGATTAAGTGATACTCCCTTGTTGTCAGCAATGTTGTTTCCAAGTATTTGGGGTTGCATTTGTACGATTGGTTGTTTAGAATTAATAAAATCTATGTTCAATGTAGATGCTTGACAACTTTTCCATTTTATTTTTTTATTCATTATTTGATGTTTTTATAATTGTTGATATGGGATTGGAAGAATTTATTTTAAATGGTCCATCAACATGTGGCACCACTATTGGCTCATAGTGTATGCATCTAGTGTTTGTTTTAAATGTCATTATGTTAAGAGTGTTATTTGAGTTTGTTTCAGGATAATAAGCATTGCTAGTTTTTTTAATATGTGAACACCATAAGTGAAATCCATTTTAAACAAAATGAGTCTCCTTCAAATTTTCCTTTTGAATATGGAATTTCCATGTTTACAATTTATAGCCTTGCTATTTTTGTAATGTAAGAAATTGTTTGTAAGATACCATCTTTTAAGTAATGCTCTTTAAATAATTAATTGCACTATAATGGCCACCTTTTTTGTGTTGCAAAAACAATATGCAATGTAAAATATTAGGGATTGAACATCAAATTATCCTACCATCAAATATTATACTACATCAAATAGATTCTCCCCACAGTTTGTGGTGGCAAGAATTACTTTTTTCATATTGTAAGCTTGTATTTTATGTGTAAAAGAATCCCAATAGATTTCTAGTGTTGCATGAATACTTGTGAGGTGATTTGATATCATCAAAATGTTTGTTGCCAAAAAATTATTGCAAAATAATGGTTCATAATAACCACAAAGAGGGTTTTAATCATGAAACAAACTAGAATAATGATTTTCATGCAATTTTTTGTTGAAATTTAGATATTTTTTCTTCCTAGTTGTGAACCATAATGTAATTGGTATATTCAACCATATTGAGATCCATTGAATACAAAACATATCACCCCAAATCCCTCTTTCTATTTCAAGAAAATCACTTGACAAATGCATTCTAGAGAAATACATATTTACATCATACACACCATGCATCTCATACAAAATTTCTAGATGTAATTTATGTGCAAATGCCTACAATGGATCATAATATCAACTAGCCTGACATAAAAAATGATCTCAATCAATCTATTACACAATTCTAATGAAGTGTAACGAAAATATATGAGAACTTAAAGTGTATCAAATAAGCAATCTCCTTAGGTGTAACTAAATGAATCTAGTCTAAATAAGTGTTCATTTTTAGGGCATCATCAATGCCAAGACTAGAATATTGTTTGCACAACCTATAACTCTCAACATGAATAGAATCAATGATTTCCTTGAGTTTGGGTAGGGAAAATATTTTTCCAATTGTAAAACTATTTGATCTCTTAAGCAATACAATGGTAAGAGAGAAAAAGGAAATGATTGTTATATGATCTACAAGGGCCCAAACTGTATTGAAATAGAGGTAATAACCTATGAGGACAAAAAATAAAGTATTAGTCTTTATCATGGAAATAAATAAGTTTTTATGTTTATTTTCATGCATTAAAAAGAAGTGAAAAAGAAGCTCTTCTAACAAAATGATATGTAGAATCTAATATGCATCAATGCTAACACAACAAAGTAATATCTTAAATTTAACTCACATTAATGTGTTAAAATATAAATTAACAATATACACGCATTAGGTTTTCGAAATATAAATCAAGAACAAAAACATTGATTTAATTTTTTTATAAGAATAAGAGTAAGATTTTTTAAATTTTTAAGTAGTAAACATAATTGGAAAAAAAATATTCCATAATTTTAAATGTAGAAAGATATAGTTTTTTTAATAATTAGTATAAAAACATTTTGAAAGTGGGCCTACCCTTATAGAAAAATTAAAAAATTCAATGACAACCACAACATAATATAATTAATTAAAAAACAAGAACTAAAAAAATAATATATAATCAATTATATATTAAAAATAAGCATAATAAACATTAATTTTTTAAGCATACAATTATAAGAGCAATAATGGATTGCAAGTATGTTTGCAAAATTATTTTGTATTCAACATATCAAAAAATTTACACAATAATTAATATCCAATTATAATTTTTAAATGTATATAAGATTTAAACTATAACTTTATATTATACATAATTATTATTTTGTATAAATAAAAAGTAATTCACTAACTAGTTATTAATTACTAGAGTTATTAATTTAAAATAATTCTTAACTTAAATTTTTATGATCTATAATAAAATTAATATTTGAGCCTATAACTCTTAATATTGATAATATGAGTTATTGTCTTGAGTCTAAGAAGGAAAAAACATTTTTAAATTCCAAAACTATTTGTTTTATTAAGCAATACAACGACAAGAGGGGAAAAAATAAATGATTTTTATCTAATCTACAAAGACATATTGGAACAAAGATAATAAATCATGAACACAAGAAAAATCAAAATATTAGTCATTATCATTAAAATATATAAGTTCCTATTACCTATATTTGTTCATCAATTAATGAGGGAAAAGTGGTTTAAATAGAAAAGAGGAGATAAAATAGAGAGATAAATCTTTAGCTAATAGATAACTAAGAGGATAAGATCAACAACTATGAGGAATGCATGATGTTCAAGACTCAAGGCAATAATCAATTAGAAGTGAATCTAGAGGATATTTAACCAAAATTGGAAGATTCACACATCTACCAAAATATGATAGGGTCGTCCTTGTTGGGAGGTGGGTCAACCCTCTTACCAAGGTACGTTGTTTGGGTGACCTTATTGTTGAATATAGTGTTGTCATTGATGTCAAAGTGGGGTGATTGATTGATGTTAAAGTGTTGTGTCTATTATTGATGTCATGTATCAATTGTGTGTGTTGTAGTTGTTGCAAAATGTTAATATTATCATTATTGAAAAAGGGCATGGGAAGTTAGGGTACATATGGTATTGGTAGTTCTTGTTTGTCTCTACCTTTGCAAAAGTTTGGAAGTGTTTGTGGTAGTATTCTAAGGTTTGCTATTTAAAAGCACATTTTGCACTGTACTGAACTGTCATTGTTTTTGGTACTTCATCCTACCACTGTTAATTATTTTTTCTTTTATTTTGGAAGTTAAGTAAGGTTACACATGAAATATCTTAGACTCAAGTTTCAATAGATTTTAGCTACAAAACTGCAAGATAGAAGAGACTAAGTGAAGTTTGTGTTTATTGGTTTATTGTGTATAATGTCTGAGTGTTTGTGCCAGTGAAGGGAAGAGTGCACCAATTGGAAGAAGCATGTGAAGGTAAAATAAAACTAGATTAAGATCATGGAAGGAAGCACATGAAATCATCCTACTTTGGCAGTAACATAATTTATTTAGGGTCGAGTCGACAATACATTTCATATCATTTTGAATTAAGGTTTATCCTTACAAATGGTGTTAAAGGGTCCTAGGTCAACATTTAGATGTTTTTAACATGATGGTTGATAGATATATTGTGAATCATTTCATGAAAATTAGAATGTGTGTGTGGGTGAGAACAGAGTATGTGCAAAATGTAGGGGTAATTGATGTGCGAGTTGAAGAAAGAAGTCAAGTGTGTTGAGCAAAATTGAGATATCATCACAAGATGTATTTGCTTTTTAGTGCATAGTGGGCTACATGAAAGAAGATCTATATTTCCTTTTGTAATATGAGGTTGAAGCCTCTTAATTTGAGTTATTTCTCAACGACTGTGTTGTAGCTCAATCATAGGGGATTAGTGTCTCCTATAGGTTCGTGCTTGAAAATTAGAATTCAAGGGGATTGGTGTCTCCCTTTAGGGTTTTAATTCTTGTGGGTTAGTGTCTGTAAATTAATTGTAAGTTCTATATTATTTCGTGAGGCTAGATTTAGACAGTAGCTCCAAGCAGCTTTTTCTGACCATGGTTTTTCACTTCTAGGTTTCCATGTAAATTTGGTGCTCTCTTGTGTGGATGTGTTCATTATTTGCATTACCAATGATTATGTTTTCACAGTTTTATGAATGTGGTGATTTAAAGTAATATTTTAAATATTGATTCACCCCCCCTCCCTTATTATTTGTGTGTCTAATACCTACAACTCAGCAT
Organism: Sequoiadendron giganteum; assembly: GCA_007115665.2. Taxonomy (NCBI): domain Eukaryota; kingdom Viridiplantae; phylum Streptophyta; class Pinopsida; order Cupressales; family Cupressaceae; genus Sequoiadendron; species Sequoiadendron giganteum. The sequence continues at coordinate 145,500,723 of CM021109.1, read as the reverse complement.
GGGTCACTTGGGTGACCCTACAACTCAACATAGGTCACTTGGGTGGTCCTATAACCATAAATGTGAGATCTAAAATTTATATGGTGAGAAGGAAGAACAAGGTAAGAAGGTAGATAACGAGGATGAAAGATATGTGAGGGAAGGTTATAAGGTTAATAGGAAGACCTCCATAGAGATGAAAAATTTGTGAGGGAAAGGAGCATATAGAATGTGAGTTATGAGCTAAACTACCAAATAATCATTGGATTTTTTTTTATCCATGCAAATTTGGATGCTTATCTAGGTTGCATGATGGTTTCATAGTCTAATTATGAATTGGGAAGAGAGAAAACATATTTAACATAACAGAAGCCATATTCAGTTGGTAATCAATTGGGTAGCTTTAATACCCTTCCAATGGAACTAAATTATTGTAACACTGTAACTATATAACTCTTGGCAAGCTAGATATTGAGGATGCGACTCTTGATTATCGTTAATGAAATTTATCTCATGGAATGTTTGAGGTCTAATAGACTTCACAATAAAGTATTCTATGAGAAAAATTTAACAAATATTTCTAGGTTTGTACATTCTTTATTTGCGAGAGGTTAATTTTTTGGGTTTCTTTATTTATGTTGTTTCTCATGTCATTTAGTTGTAGCCATTTTTTGTGTAATAATTGTAGACACCTAAATTTGACCACTTACATTTGGTCAAATTTATCCTTTTTCATCTGAATAACCTTTCATCCACATTAGTTAAATAATGTTACTATTATTTAATTAATACCCCTAAAGTCTTCTAAATCCCTAAGGTATTTAGTTAAATAATTAAATACCTTACCCTTCATCCCTTTCTTCCAAAGAAGTAAATAAATAACCCACTTATTTAATTCTCTTTATGTCCCATCCACACTTAATCTTAATTCATCTCCTAATCTCATCATTAGGGATGTGACACATTCCTAAATCATGATTAGGAGGTGTCACATCCTCCAACTTTTGCAAGTTGACTCTTAATCATCATTAGCTATCTAACCCTCTTCTAATCCTTCATCAACCAGTCTAATCAACCCCCTTTAGTCAAATCTTCCCACATCCCAATGGTATTTGTAATTCCATTTTTTTCTTCCAACACCCTTTTCCTCCTAGTCACTCCTTTGAATGACTGGGACATCTTCCCCAATCTAACCATCTTCTTCGTGGTGCTATATTTTAATTTTCTTTGAAATGATGCTACTTCGTAACACCATCTCAAAAATGGGAAAAATGTAGACACCTAAATTTGACCACTTACATTTGGTCAAATTTATCTTTTTTCATCTAAATAGTTTTTCATTCACATTAGTTAAATAGTGTTACTATTATTTAATTAATACCCCTAAAGTCTTCTAAATCCCTAAGGTATTTAGTTAAATAATTAAATACCTTGTACCCTTTATCCCTTTCTTACAAAGAATTAAATAAATAACCCACTTATTTAATTCTCTTTATGTCCCATCCACACTTAGTCCTGATTCATCTCCTAATCCCATCATTAGGGATGTGACATATTCCTAATCCATGATTAGGAGGTGTCACATCTTCCAAAATTTGCAAGTTGACTCCTAATCATCATTAGCTACCTAACCTTCTTTTAATCCTTCATAAACTAGTCTAATGAACCCCCTTTAGTCAAATCTTCCCACATACCAATGAAATTTTTAATTCCATTTTATTCTTTCAACACCCTTAATGGAATTTTTAATTCCATTTACAATCCCCGTGTCCTTTCCAATGGAATTTTAAATTCTATTTATTCACCCAATGTTTCTCAAGGAATATTTTATTCCTTTTGTCTTCCCCATGCATATTAAAAAGGATTTTTTAATTCCTTTTGGTCAACCTTTGATCTCCACTCTTGATCTATTTTCCTCAACCAAGAATGAATCTGGACCATTCATTCATCTCTCCTTGGTTAAATGGATAACACTTAGCCATTTCACAAGCCTAACCACAAGCATCACATTCAACCCTTATCAAGCATTCAACTTCATTCATCTCCAACCATCATCTTGCACTCAATCCACCATCTTCTTGCATCCAAATCAGGCATTTACAAGCCGTTATGCTACCAAAATCGATCTTGGAGCACAAAAATCAAATGATCTACAAGGCTAATTAACCAATCAACTTGGAAAAGGTATAACACTCCTTTTCTCTTTCATTTTGTTCAAGTTCAACTCAAGCCAATCTTAAGGTGTTGTTGTGTTTCCTTTTGCTTGCATTTCATTTTCGTTTTGCACTTTAGGCTAGGGGATTTTCAATGCACACATTTCTGGCATGCCTGATGGGACCCACGTCATGGGTCTATCCTTTCACATTTTTTGTTTGTTTGCATTTTGCAGGTTACAGAGGTGAAACTTCCCCGACGGGCGAGATTGCTCAACACAGGGGCGAAGTTGCTTGACTAGAAAAGTGAGCTTGCCTCTAGGGGAGAGCCTGACTTTGCACTGGGGCGAAGTTTCTCTTAGGGGTGAACTTTCCTCCCTTCAGGGGTGAACCTAATTGGCCCCCCACATACATGCGAGCCTACCTTAATAGACAGGCGAACCTACCTTAATAGTTAGGCAAACCCGCCTTAACAGATAGGTGAACCCGCCTTAACAGATAGGTGAACCTACCTTAACAAACAAGAAAAATTGTCTTAACAAATAGGCGAACCTACCTTGACAAAAGGGCGAAGTTGAATTTACAAAGGGGCGAATGTGCTTAGCATAATGGGAAAACTTTCCTCACATAGAGGTGAATCTGAAAACCTAATCTTTCATTTTATGTGTCATTTTGCTTCATTTTCATATACTAATCCGCTAACTCGGTTGTTTGTGAGTGTCCTTACTTCCACCTAATAATCTGTGCAGTTGTTTCTCGTTCATCCAAGATTGGTGGTCTAAAACTACTAACATATCTTCTGCAGATTGATCGGTCTAAGACCCTTAGTTAGTCTGTCTATAATTTTTTGCACTAATCTAGGCACACGTAGCTTTAATTAAAGGGTCAATTTACACTTGTTTTTCGTGCTTGTGAGTGGGTTGTTGGCGTATCCAGTCCCCTTGCGCCACTTGGTGATCCTAGGTGACGAGAAATCACAATTCACTCTAGTCCAGTTGAGTCTTCCTAGGAGTTTCTAGTGCGTCTAAGCTCTCTCCTTGCGCTACATGTGAGCCTGCGGACCAACTGAGATGTCTAGTGTTTTCTTCCCTTAGCAGGACCTGTCTGGGATTTTTTTGGTATGTGGCGATTGTTAATGCTATACTATATACTCTTCATGTATCCTACTTTTTTGCATCGTCACCGAAAAAGGAAAAACCAATTTTATAAAGCCCTAATTTTTGGAAGCTTCTAAAAAGCTTGTTATAATCGGTTGGGATGAGAGTTGTAGTATGGCATTATTTACGATATTGTAATATGTTTTGCATTGGATAATAAAATCATTGGATGGTTGTGGTTTGGTGGATGTAGCCCATATTGGGTGAACCACGCTAAATTCTTTGTGTTAAAATTTTCTGTGTGTTTTAATTCTTGGTTTATTGATAAAATATGTATTTAACTTTTAGATATCTTCCTTCTAACCCTAAAAAGTGGTATCAGAGCATGTTGTTTTCAGTTATCCTCTATAGCAAGGTCTCATGGTTGAGTGGGAGAAATGGAAGATGAGGGTAAGTTGAAGGTTGAGAAGTTCAATGGGAAGAACTATCAATTATGGAAGATGTAGATGGAGGACTACCTCTATCAGAAGAATTTATGACAGCCATTGGAAGGGAAAACCAAGAAACCCTAAAAAATGTTTGATGAGAACTGGGATATTTTGGAGAGAAAGGCACTTGGTAGTGTAGAAATCCAAATTTGATCACTTCCATATGATCAAAATCGTTTATTCTATTCATCTATTTCATTAATAGTCATTAAATAATTTATTTAATCATTATTTAATTTTCTGCCTAAGGTTTCTAAAGTATCTAATTAAATAAATTAAATACTTCACCTTACCCCCTTGTCTTCTCTAAATTAAATAAACATGACAAATTATTTAATTTGGTCATTTAACCTATTTGGATTAAAACCAATTTTGAATTCCTCTTTTCTCTCTCCTTGTCACATTCTCCATAACCCTCTTTTAATCCAGATTAAATTAATTAGGATGTGCACCACTTAATCAAGATTAAATGTCACATCCTCCATAATCTCCCACTTGTCCCTAATCTCTCATTAATTATCCTAATCTTGTGTTTGCACAACCTTAATCAGAATCATTAGCCACATTTGGCTTACCTTTTCTGGTCAATCTTCCCACTTACCCTTTTTAGCCTAGACTCCCTTCCCCATGTGAATTTTTAATTCACATTTATTTAACCAAAGTTTCTCTCTTCCCCATGTGAATTTTTAATTCACATTTTATTCTTCCAAGGTTTACCCTATCCCCATGCAAATGTGACTTGTCATTTTACATGTGCCCAAGGCTTCTAGAACCTTGGACTTGTCACATCACCCACATGTGACAAATCTCCAGCTTTTTGGAGACCCTCTCTTATCCACTAGATTCTTCCAATCATTGTGAATTTTTAATTCACTTTTATTCCTCCAAAGAATCTTCTCATCCCCCAAGATCCACCTCATGTACTTCCCTTCCACCTCATTTCCACATCACTCCACCCTAAGACATCTCACATTCCACATGTCAAGATGTGAGGGCTTGTGAGTCCTCAACTCACCATAGCCCTTCATCTTGATCTTGTTGGATCAATCCCAACCGTTGAATTCTCTAGAGAATTCCAATTATCCTATAAATACCCCCTCATTTCTCCCATTTTAGAAGGAAGTTTTTTGCAACAAAACTCTTGCAAATTTGTCATTCAAGCTCTCATCTATCATAGCACTTAGCATCATCAATTCATCTTGCATTCATTCAACTCCATTGCCATCCAAGGAGCACACAACTCTTCAAGAATCAAAGGGTCAACCAAGGAAGGAGCAGCAAAGGAAAGGTATAACCAACTTCAATCATCAATTGTTTTATCCTACTTCTTTGCTTCACCATTTTCTTAGGCTAATCTTATTAAGGTGTCCTCTTTTAGTGTTATCGCTTTTGTTATTGCATCATTAGTTTTGTTTAGCATCTCACATTAGGAGTAGCATTTTTAAAGGTATCACAGGTAGTATTTGTTTATGCTTGGCACAATCGGTGGTGTTCAATATTACAAAAGCAAAGAAAACTCAAAAATTGATGGAAACCCTAGCAAAGTTATATGAAAAGCCTTCCGCTTCAAATAAGGTATTTCTTATAAAGTGTTTATTTAATATGAAAATGGTAGAAGGTGGGTCAGTTGTTGATCATTTAAATGAGTTTAATACAGTTACTAGTCAATTAACTTCTGTAAATGTAAACTTTGATGAAGAAGTTAGGGCTCTTTTGATTCTGTGTTTTTTGCTTCAAATTTGGAATAGCTTGGTAATGGATGTTAGCAAATTTTTTTTGGTTTAAATACATTGAAATTTGATGATGTTGTTGGTGTTATTTTGAGCAAAGAAATTCGTAGGAAGAGATTAGGTGGAACATCCACATCAGGTAGTGTTTTGAATGCAGAAAGCAGGGGAAGACTAAAGGAGAGAGGAAACAATTCTAGAAGTCGTGGGAAGTCACGAGGAAAATCAAAGGACAAGATGTCCAAATCTAGAGACAAGAGGGATTGTTGGTATTGTGGTAAGCCGAGTCATTTAAAGAAAGAGTGTTGGTATCGAAAAAATAAAGGAGACAAAAAAGAAAGAAATAAAGAGGAAAATGTGGTAAGTAATAAATCTGATGAGGATGATTTGATTCTTTCCCTTGACAATGTTGATGATTCTTGGGTGTTAGATTCGGGGGCTTCATTTCATGCTACGCCCCATAGAAATTATTTTCTTGATTATGTCTAAGGGGATTTTGGGATGGTTTATTTGGGAGATAATGAACCCTGTGAGATTGTTGGAAAGGGAAGAATCAAGATTAAGTTGCAAAATGGGAATCATTGGCTACTACATGAGGTAAGGCACATTCCAAAGTTAAGAAGAGATTTAATTTCAACAGGGCAACTAGATGATGAAGGTTGTGTTGTTATATTTAGTGATAAAAATTGGAAGGTTATAAAAAGTGCCTTAGTGGTAGCAAAAGGTGTGAAAGTAGGCACCTTATATCTTTGTATAGGTCATACTATTCCTTCTACTTTAGCTATTTCAGATAGAAATCAATACTCAGGAACAATTGCTATAGTTCAACAGGAAGAAAAATAGATAGTTGTTGTAGATTATGAATCAACACTATGACATAATAGACTTGGGCATATGAATGCAAAATGTATGAAAGTACTTCATTTAAAGAATGTTTTACCAGGTATAAAATGTGTTAATATGGATTTCTATGAAAGTTGTGTGTATGGCAAGCAAAAGAGAGTTAATTTTTTCAAGAATGGGAAACAAACGAAAGATGAGAAATTGGAGCTTGTGCATACGGATGTATGGGGAACAGTTCAGGTATCTTCTCTTGGTGGCTCTCAATATCATGTTACATTCATTGATGATGCAACTAGGAAGGTATGGATTTATTTCTTTAGGTAGAAATCTGATGCATTTGAAACTTTTAAAAAATGGAGAAGCTTGGTTGAAAATGAGATGGGTAAAAAGTTAAAATATCTCACATCTAATAATGGTGGTGAGCATTACAATTTTTTTTTTGAAGATTATTGTTCCTCTAATGGTATTCATATACAAAAAATGGTTCCAAAGACTCCACAAGAAAATGGAGTGGCCGAGCACATGAATAGAACAATAATGGAGCATGCACGGACTATGAGATTGCATGTTAGGTTGCCTTTAAACACGTGGGAAGAGGCTGCAAACACTGTTGTTTATTTTATTGATAGAGGTCCCTCTAATCCTTTGGGTTGTGGTATTATAGAGGAAGCATGGACATGTAAGAATGTGAGTTATTATTTTCTCAAAACCTTTGGTTGTGAAGCATTTGCACATGTAGATTCTGAAAATAGAACCAAGCTTGATGCAAAATCAAAGAAATGTATATTTGTTGGATATGGCATTGATGAATTTGGTTATAGGCTTTGGGATTTTGAAAATAAGAAAATTGTGAGAAGTAGGGATGTCATATTCAATGAGAAAGTGTTGTACAAAGATCTGTTGCAACAACATGAGAAGAAAGAAAATTATTATGCGGTGTTAGATGATACTCCAAACAACGATGTTCTAGTGGTTCCTCATGCTCTGCAACAACAACAAAAAATACCACAAAATCCAGTGAATGTTAGATGATCTTCAAGGATAAGTCGACCTCCAGAAAGATTTTCCCCCTCTTTGTATTCTATTTTATTAACTGATGCTGGTGAACCAAAATTTTATCATGAAGCTATGTAGGTGGGTGCCAAGGTTCAGTGGGAGCATGGAATGGAAAAAGAAATGGACTCCTTGTTGAAAAATCAGATTTGGGAATTATGCAAGTTGCCTGCAGGTAAAAAGGATTTACCAAACAAATGGGTTTATAGGTTGAAAGAGGAGGATGGAGGTAAGAAAAGATTTAAAGCCAAATTAGTTGTAAAGGGATTTGCATAGAAAAAGGGTATTGATTTTGATGAAATATTTTCTCCAATTGTTAAAATGACTTCTATTCGTACTATTTTAAGTATTATGGTTGCTGAAGATTTGCATTTATAACAACTTGATATTGAAACAAAATTTCTCCATGGTGATCTAGAAAAGAAAATATTTATGGAACAACCACAAGGATTTGATTTCAAAGATAAGGAGAAACTAGTGTGCAGATTGAAGAAAAGTTTATATGGCTTGAAGCAAGCAACTCAACAATGGTATATTAAATTTGATAGTTTTATGGCTGAGCAAGGCTACAACAGGTGTAATTTAGACCATTGTGTTTATTTCAAGACGTTAGGAGAAGATAGCTACATTGTTTTATGTTTATAATATGTTGATGATATGCTTGTAGTGAGGTCTAACATGGATCACATAAAGGAGTTAAAACAACAGTTAGAAAATTCATTTGCTATGAAGGATTTGGGGGCAACAAAACAAATCCTTGGTATGAAGATTACAAGAGATAGGAAAAATAGGAAATTGTTTTTATCTTAGGCTGATTATGTTAAAAAGGTGTTGTAGAGATTTCATATGGAGAATGCAAAAGCTGCCAGCACACCTTTTCCCAGTCATGTCAAATTGACTAAGGATATGTGTCCAAAGACATAAGAGGAGGAAGAAAAAATGTCCAAGGTACCATTTGCTTTAGCTATTGGAAGTTTAATATATGCAATGGTTTGAAAAAGATTGAATATTACACATGCCATAGGATTTGCTAATAGGTATATGAGTCATCCCAGAGCTGAGTAGTGGAATGCGGTAAAATGGATTCTCAGGTACTTGAGAGGTACATCTAATAAATGTTTATATTTTGGGGGTTGTAATACTAATTTAAAAGGCTACATTGACTCAGATTTGGAAGGGGATATAGATACGAGGTCGAGTACCACAAATTATGTATTTATAGTTGGTGGGATAGCATTGAGTTGGATTTCTTGGTTGCAAAAGGTGGTTGATTTATCCACCACGTAAGTAGTATGTTGCTGCAACAGAGGCGGTAAAGGAGATGATATGGATGCAAATTTTCATGGAAGAGTTGGGAAAACAACAGGCTAAAAATTACTTGTTTATAGATAGCCAGTTTCTATACATCTTGCAAAGAATTCTGCCTTGCACTCTATAACCAAACACATACAGTTGAGATATCATTTCATTCGGTTAGTGTTGGAGGATGGACAGGTAAAGTTGGAAAAGATACATACAAATGACAATCTAGCGGATACGTTTATGAAGGCAGTGACAAGGGAGAAGCTGAGCTCCTCTTTAGCTTTGGTTGGCCTTTAAGGTTGAATTCAAGTATAACAGAGTAGCAAGGTCCAAGGTGCTTATTTCTAGTGGGAGTTGTAAGTGCAATGATGTCGTCTAGGTTCAGTCTCCAAGTGGGAGATTTTTTGGTGTGGATCTTGATTAGTCTCCAAGTGGGAGATTTTTGGTATGTGACAACTGCTCATGCTATATTGTACACTCTTCATGTATCCTTGCGTCGTCATCGAAAAAGGAAAAAATGACTTTATAGAACCCTAATTTTTGGAAGCTTCTAAAAGGCTTGTTATAAGTGGTTGGGATGAGAGTTATAGTATGGAATTATTCATGATGTTGTAATATGTTTTGCATTGGATAATAAAATAATTGAATGGTTGCAATTTGGTGGATGTAGCCCATATTGGGTGAACCACATTAAATTCTTTGTATTATAATTTTTTGTGTGTTTTATTTCTCATTTTATTGATAAAATCTATATTTTACTTTTAGATATCTACCTTCTAACCCTAAAAAATTGCATCACCAAGGGGATGATCCCAACCACGTGTTACCGACGGGGTATATAAAGGGGGGAGAGTGAAAGTTGTACCTCAATCTAGTCATGTCGTGTTTGGTGGAGTGTCAAAGCTAGGGTGATACCTAGATAAGACATGAAGAGTTGGTTGGAGTTTCCAGTACCTTGCTAGGGCTCCCGACTCAGGCTTGTGACAGACTGGTATTCATGGTTGTGCCTCACGTACCGTGCGTATATGAAGGACTCACGAGATAGCCTTGTTCAACCTAGATAGAGACCCTTATCACTAATCTTAGGATCATGTGGCCTAACATGTCTGCTTTGTGTGATACCAGTAATTTTTCCTCTAGTTGAGTCAATCCAACCTTCTGTTTGTTGTTGGCCATGATTTTCATCCTTTGCCACAGTCACCCCTTGCCTTCAGAGGTAGTTTTTCTCCTCAATCCAATCTAGGTTAGTTGTTTCTGCGAATTTTCCTTTCTCAGGGGTAAATTTGCTTGTGGGTTATCTTCTTAGGCATCCCCATTTTAGCCCGTTCCTCGAAATAGGCGAGTCTATCCATCCCTTAAGTGAGTCTGCCAATTGTCAAATTCACCTGTTCCCTAAGAACAGGTGAATTTTGTACCCTGTTAGGTGATTTTGCTCAGTTATGGGGCGATCTTGCTCCTCTGTTTGGGTGAATTTTCTCTTAGGGGCGATTTTGCTTTGTAGTTTGGGTGAAATTTCTCTTAGGGGCGATTCTACTCTGTATTTTGGGTGAATTTTCTTATTATAGGGGTGATATTGCTTCTTGTTTTAGTCCTATCCATCATTCCGTCCTCCGTTTGAGTCCCCGTTCAAGTCCATTTAGGTGTCTATTTCCTCGTTCTGGATATTGTTCTTCATCTGAGTCCCTGTTCTAGGTTGTTTTGATATATGTTTGTCCCGTCATTCTCCTGTTCTTTATCTGATCCATCCATTGAATCTGTGTAACCAAGTCTGTTTGTCTGTTAGGCAATCCTGCAAGTCAAACCTGCCCATTCTTTAGTGTTTTCATTTGTTTGGGCGAATTTTCTCCTAGGGGTGATCTTGCTCTATTGCTCAAGTGAAATTGCCTGTTGATTTGGGTGAATTTTCTCCTAGGGGTGATCCTTCTCTACTGCTCAGGCGAAATTTCCTGCTCTTTTGGGAGAACCTGCAGCTGTTTCGGTGAATTTGCAACTGTTTGGGTGAACTTGCTATCTAATAGGAAAATTTTCAAAGAAAATTCACCTATTCCCTCTTCCAATCAAGTCTTGGGCGGATCTGCATCCCCAAATAGGAGAATTTTCCAAGAAAATTTGCCTGTTTCCTGTGTCAGCTAATCCTTAGGCGAATTTGCCAGTCAGAATAGGTAAATTTTCCAATCAGAACAAATGAATTTTCCAGTCATAATAGGTGAATTTTCCAGTTAGAATAGGTGAATTTTCCAGTTAGAATAGGCAAACTTGCAAGATTGATAGGCGACCTTGCAACCTTCAGAGGTGAATCTGATTCCCATACAAAATACACAGAGTCAATCCTTCATGCCACAATTAGCCTACATCTTCCTCGGTCCAAAATCACAATCCAATCATTTCTCCTCTTCCTATTTATCCCCAAATCATTAATTTTTTTTTTTTAAACTAGGAATTTATTTACCCTGACTTGCTAGGGTCATAACTTTTTACTCGGTGCTCATAATTCAAAATTGTTTACACCATCAGAAAGGTCTCCAAGAGTACTAATTCAATCTCTAAAATAGGTGCCTTCGATAGCCCAATTTTAGGGACTAGCGCAAGTTTCAACCCCAAATTCCGCTCCAAAGACCTTTGAAAACGTGATTTACTACGACATAGAAAAAACCGAAAAAATTTGAAAATTTTAATTTTTGATTTTTCTCAATCCTGTCACCCCTAGACTATTCTAGACCATAATCTGAGCTTTAATCTAGTCCTAATCTAAGCTCCAATCCAATTCTAATCTAAGATTTAATCCCATCATCCTAATCTGAGCTTTAATCTAATCCTAATATGAGCTTTAATCCAATATGAATCTAAGATTTTATCCAATCCCAATTTGAGCTTAACCTAAATCCCAATTTGAGCTTTGATCCATCTACATCCGAGATATTTTGATATCAAAACAAATCTTAAGATCCCTTCTCCCATATTCTTCTAATCCATCCTATTTCTCTTTTAATCATCTATCATTTTCTTCTAATCATCTATTCCCATCTTTTCCATCTGTATCCATTCCATCTAACATCATGAATCTTTATCCTTCATCAGTGCAACCAAAAATAGTAGTCAAGGGGAATCCTAACTACTTTGATGACGATAAAGAAAGTCTTGTTGATCAAGATGAGTATAATATGGATCCCCTTGATGTTGTCGTTGCTAGCAAGCTTCTTTTGACCACCTCCCAAAATACAATCTCCTTCAAACTATCCCCTCATGCCTTCATCCGCATCTAATAATAGTCCTTATACTATCCTTGACAAGGGATATCCAATATCCTCACCATCCACATATCCATCATGTCCTCCCTCTACATCTCCCTTCTATCCAACATCCACATCCTCCTATATTAATCTACCATCCACCATCCTCATACTCATATCCTTATCATCGACCATCATAATATCTTTACCTTAATTCCACATCTACATCTTCCCACCTTAATACAACATCCACGTATTGCTATCCTAATCCTCTATCTATGTCCTCTTATCCTAATCCACCATCCCAATCTTCCCATCCTGATCCAACATCCACACCCTCCTATTTTAATCCACCATCCCAATATTCCTACTATAATCACCATCCCAATCTTCCCAACCTAATCTAGCATCCACATCCTCCTATCTTAGTTCATCATTCGCATCCTCCTACATCCATTATATTTTAATCCTCCTCCCAATTCACCCTACCTCAATCCTCTGTCTAATCTTGATCCACCCACTGAGCTTAATCCTCCATCTACTCTTAGTCCTCCATCCAATCTCATCCACTCATCTAATCCTAATCCACCAATCCCTAATCCTAGTCCTCTACCCATCCATAATCCTCCATCCATTCCCATCACCCCACCTGAACCTATGATTCCCAAAGATCTCATTCTAGATGTTGTCCAAGGACACATGACAAAAGAGACCTCCCCAAATCCACATCTTGATGTTGTGGAACCATACCATCCCACTCTATCATGTACGGTCATTAGTGATGAGGCTCTTCCCCATCCTATGTATATCATCCCTATTATCGCTCCTAGCACCATCCAAACCATCAAATCCATTGAATCCCCGTCTCCTACTTATAGTGCCACCCAATCTATTGAAGGCACCAAAATCCAATCCTCTCCTCCCACTCCTAGTATCATTGAAATCCAATCCCATGAACTTCATGAATCCTCCATCCTTCCATATCCCCCAATTGAGGAGTCCCTCCAACACTCCTCCCTCGTCATGCCTCCCACACAAGATGAGTCATGCCAAGAGCATGATATAAAGCATACCAACCTATCCCCTTCTCTACATCAAGGTCCTACCATCCTATCTACTCCACCTCAAGATCATAGTCTCCCATCCATTTCATCTCATGATCCATATCCTCAACCAAGTCTTGATACTACCATCCCATCCACCCCATCTCAAGATCACACTAGCTCATTTGTTCCATTCCATGATACCCCTCGCACCCAAGATCTAATCACTTCATCCCATGAGCCCTTATCAACCACTACCACAAATCAAGTCCAAGATGTTGCCATCCCATCATCTCCATCTCATGATCCTCCATTACCGCCTAGCCCTACCATCTCAACACCACTTGTATATCATCTTGGTAGCATTTCACTCATCCATGGTGGTCTTCTTGTATAAGAAAAACAAAGCATATGCACCACCCATCCTCCTCCACCTGCTAATGGACTCACATCATGCTTCCAAAATAATAAGCATCCTACCATAGATCACATGCTCAAGATAATGAACTATCAAGGAAAAGGTTTAGGCCTTCATGAGAAAGGTATTTTAGAGCCCATCCAGGTCAAAGAACATCCAGGTGCACAAGGTCTTGGATATATCTCCCAAGACTCACTCCAAAAATGTTGGTACAACCTCCATACATCCTAAGCGAGTCTCTTCCAAAGGAATGAGAGACACTTCCCATCACTTCACCAAATCCTTTGTCACTATCCCCCCTCCTCCATCATGTTACCTCAAGACAACCGTCCATCTTCCTCCTTCATTCTCAAAATCTATTTTGGGCCCTTATGTCCCTCCATTCACCATCGCTCATCCTCCATCTACTACATCTATTTTGGGTCCTTATTTCCCTCCAGTCACCCTCACATGTACCCCATATACAAAGTCCATTTTGGGCCCTTATATCCTGACATCACCTCCTCCATATCATCCTATTTATCCTTTCATCCATCCATCACCTATCCCTAACACTTCTCATAAAATCCTAAATTCATAATCCCTAATCAGGACCAACAAAGGCACCCCTCTATGCATGCTATCTCACATCCTCCATCCACACATCATCATTAAAAGCCTACCTCTATCACTCCATCCACACCTTCTCCACATCATCCATTGCCTTATACCCATCCCATTGCCATTAAAAGCACTTTGGAGGCCAAAGCAAAAATGCATAAATCCAAACATCCACATGAATCTAAAGCTCCCCATGTCCCCTTAAAAAGACGTGTTGATGAAAAGAAAAATACAATCCCAAATCCAAATCCATCCAAAAGGCCACAAAGGCCCACCAAAGAAAAAATCAAAACCATGTGGATTCCCAAGGAAAAAGATTCAGGGCCTTCAAATGAAAAATCCATAACGACATCCAAAGTCGTTAATCTAACTAGAAATAATTCACATCCTCCTCCATATCCTAAATATATTTTGGGTCCCTATGTCCCAAAATTCACTATCCCAACTCCTCCATTATCTCCACACTCTCCATCCATTCATCCCCCTATCCTTTCATATCCACCACCACATGTGCCAATGTTGGTCCTGAATATATTCCCCCATCACACATACACTCCATCATTCCATCCATACGCTCTCCAACATCCCATCCATTACCCCACATATCTACCCCATCAAATCCCTTTAATCCATCCTCTTGCATAATCCATCCATTCTAATAAGGTTGTACCAACATCTGATAGCCATTTCACACACATGCTCTTATTACTTTGTATGGAACTTGATACTTGAGTCCTTCATTCATCTCCATATCAACTATCTTATAAATCCACATATCCACATCCCTATCTTTATCCATATCCATCTGCATTTCTATCCAAAAAAATCCAAAAAAGTCACAAAAGTCAAAAATCCAAAAAATAAATAGTAAAGAGAAATAATTCGTCCAATGGTGAAAACTTGGAAAACAAGCGCCTTGAATAAGTACCATGATGAAAACCTAGAAAAAATGCATCATGCATAAATCCCCCACCCAATTTACTTCCACAATTGGGGGCAACTTCCATTTATGCATCCACTTCCTCCATCTCCTACACCCACCTATCTTCTACATCCTATCCATCCTATCCCATTTGTATCTAGTCCCTCCATATTCCTTGTGATCTTGATCAATACAAGGGCACATATATATAGGCTTTGGAAATATCTTGGCATACATTACCCTCATCCATACACCACCATATCCCTTATCTTCCCCCATGCATCCTATCCACCTCTATCTATTTTCCATTCTCTTCATCTTGCTATCCGCCATCCCTCTTGCCTCATCACTCGTGACATATCTAGAGTAGGGCATCTCATTCTTTGTGCAATGGCCCTTGGAGACACCATCCATCCATCCATCCTAGTAATCCCTTCCATCTTATAAATCCTTCTCTCCCTATCTACCCATCCACTAGTCCCTTTTCATCTTTTTATCTATCTCTCCCTATCCATTTATCCATCTGACAATCCATTCAATATTTCCAAATCCTTATCCCTCTATCCATTCATCCTAGCATCTTTCTATATCCCCATATTTATCAATCCATCAATTTACTGCTATTTTCCTCCCATTTGATAATCCCTTGTCATTGATATCTATCTATAGGCTACCCCCATACAATCTAATGTCATTCATATCACTATCCTCACTTCTATCTATCGCTCACATCTGTCTCAACTTCTATCACTCTTCATCACTCATCTATCCATCGTATCATCCTCCCCATTCATCTTTTGATGATTTGGATAACTATCCCATCCCTGAGCTTCACATTAACCCACATCTTATGCATATCCATCATCCTATCCATCGAGTCTATCTTGTATCATCATATCAACTCCGTCATTGTATCTCCTTATCATCATCATCTCATCATCCCTTGTCCATTGTTTGTCTTTGGCCTTGTGTCAAACTATGA
This sequence comes from Sequoiadendron giganteum, assembly GCA_007115665.2. Taxonomy (NCBI): domain Eukaryota; kingdom Viridiplantae; phylum Streptophyta; class Pinopsida; order Cupressales; family Cupressaceae; genus Sequoiadendron; species Sequoiadendron giganteum. The sequence goes on along the minus strand of CM021109.1, from coordinate 145,484,886 downwards.
GGGCTCTGCACTTTCACGTAGGCAAGGTTGATCTTTGATCAACCCCGAGCCCCTAGGTCTTTAGGGTGTGTCTGTCTTGTGCCTTGTTGTCTTGTTATGTCATCAAGTACATCCCTATCCTAGTTGGTAATTACAAGAAAAGGTCATCAGTATCATTAGGTTCAGTTGGTTTCAGATATCCTGCATCATGTCGATCATTTAGTTAAGTTTCCATCTTTGGTCTCAACATGATGCATCCTTCCTAACAGACCGTATCAATCTCATCCATCCCTTTGATCCTACGGTAAATGATGTTTGAAATTGATCATGATCTCTTGATTCTTTTGACGTTTTGTTTATCATTCGAGATTCCTATCATACCTCATTAGGGTCACCACGATGCATCATATCATGGTGTGCTTTGACTAGGTAAACATAGGGGCATCTCTTGATCTTTTTGTCTGCTTTTGTCTTCTTGGTTGTCCCGCTCAGTACCCACCAAGATCCCCGTGGTCTTATGTTACGTTGGGGCATCCTTTGTGTTTATGGTTATCTCAACATCAGGCCCATCCAAAACCCTTGTAATTTTGGGATGTTGGACCAACCTTTGGTTTGTTGTGTCAGTCCTATGCATGTGATACGATGTCACCTTGGTTCCTCATACCCTGGTGCATAGTATCTCATGCTATATCCAATTATGTGCTCATTACATAGCAACATAACACATCACAATTAACTTGCTTGGTTTGGTTACTATCCATTCATCTATCTTAGGATAATAAATATTTGTTATTCTAAGCATCTTTTCATCCATCCTCCTCATCATTTCATTATCTTTTCATCCATCTTCTTAGGATAATAAATATTTGTTATTCTAAGCATCTTTCACCCCATCATCTTCATTCATTTTAACAATCTCACATTTGCATCCAATCCTAATCCATTCGATCTAGCATAAATCATCTAATCACATCCTTGGTCTTGTTCTCAACCTTTCTACAAGCCTTGACCCAATCATTCTCACCATCATCATCATCATCATCATCGGGATGTATCCTTCCCTATCCTTTTGTGTTGTTTTGGGATGTATTCTTCCCTCGTCAACAACACTTTTATCATCATCATCGGAATGTATCCTTCCCTATCCTTTTGTGTTGTTTTGGGATGTATCCTTCCCTCATCAACAACACTTTTATCATCATCATCGAGATGTATCCTTCCCTTATCCTTGTGTTGTTTCAGGATATATCATTCCCTCATCAACAACATTCCATCCATCACCAGTCCATCTTGGCTTGTAGCTTGATTGAGGCAACATCATATTGGTCCTTACATCCATTTATGCTTTCTTTCTTCTAATCTTCTTTTCCCAATATCTTATCGCTTATCATCCTCTCTTATCCATAATTTTTTCTCATCTTCCCCATCTACTCTTTCATCATATCATCTATTTTGAGAGCACACCCGTTTTCTCTTGAACCCGCATGTCATCTTGAGGGGGCATCCTCAATCCCTAATCTTAATCTTCATTCTCATCATCTTTCCTCCTAGTCACTCCTTTGAATGACTAAGACATCTTCCCCAATCTAACCATCTTTTTCTTGGTGCTATCTTTTAATTTTCTTTGAAATGATGCTACTTCGTAACACCATATCAAAGAGGGGAAAAATGTAGACACCTAAATTTGACCACTTACATTTGGTCAAATATATCCTTTTTCATCTAAATAGCCTTTCATCCACATTAGCTAAATACTTTTACTATTATTTAATTAATACCCTAAAGTCTTCTAAATCCCTAAGGTATTTAGTTAAATAATTAAATACCTTACCCTTTATCCCTTTCTTCCAAAGAATTAAATAAATAACCCACTTATTTCATTCTTTTTATGTCCCATCCACACTTAATCCTAATTCATCTCCTAATCCCATCATTAGGGATGTGACACATTCCTAATCCATATTAGGAGGTGTCACATCTTCCAAATTTTGCAAGTTGAATCCTAATCATCATTAGCTACCTAACCTTCTTTTAATCCTTCATCAACTAGTCTAATCAGCCCGCTTTAGTCAAATCTTCCCACATCCCAATGAAATTTTTAATTCTATTTTATTCTTCCAACACCCTTAATGAAATTTTTAATTCGATTTACAATCTCCATGTCTTTTCCAATGGAATTTTAAATTCCATTTATTCACCCAAGGTTTCACAAGGAATATTTTATTCCTTTTGTCTTCCCCATGCATATTAAAAAGGAATTTTTTAATTCCTTTTGGTCAACCTTTGATCTCCACTCTTGATCTCTTGTCCTTGGCCAAGAATGAATCTGGACCATTTGTTCATCTCTCCTTGGCTAAATGGCTAACACTTAGCCATTTCACAACCCTAACCACGAGCATGACATTCAACCCTTCTCAAACATTCAACTTCATTCATCTCCAACCATCATCTTGCACTCAATCCACCATCTTCTTGCATCCAAATCAAACATTTACAAGTCGTTATGTTGTCAAAATCGATCTAGGAGCACACAAATCAAACGATCTACAAGGCTAATTAACCGATCAACTTGGACAAGGTATAACACTCCTTTTCTCTTTCATTTTGTTCAAGTTCAACTTAGACCAATATTGAGGTTTTGTTGTGTTTCCTTTTGCTTGCATTTCGTTTTCGTTTTGCACTTTAGGCTAAAGGATTTTCACCGCACACAGTAATCATGAATCCAATCATGTTGTTATTGTTTCTTTTCTCTCTCCCAATTGATAGTTGCATTAGCGATGTGACCCCACTAACTAGGAATCATGGTCTCTTTTTAATATAGATGATATCTGCTTCCGAGTTATTAATATTTATGATCCTAGTGACGTTGGGAGATCTTCTCTTTAGAGGTGGATTGTTGATTCAATTCATGTAACCATTGTTTCATGCATAAATATCTTAATATGGTGGAAGTGGCATATGATAAATGCAACAATTTTCATATGCATGATCATTGGATATCTAGTGAAAGAGAAGCCTAGTACTATGTGCATAATAAATTGAAGATTTATGTCCAATATTGGCTACCATATGACCAATCTATTTGGTATACATGTAGCAATCTCTATTCCTAATTTGATAGTTTAAAACAAAATATATAAGACCATATTACAAAATCAATATTTCATTTACTTTACCAATTATTTCCTTCTCCTAGTGGAGCCTTTATTAGATGTCCTTTTACACCACTTTCCCATATAGTTTTGTATTGGCTAGTAGTTTACCAAACCTAATATTAAAATACTCATTTTTTCTTAAAAAATTCCTTGTAGACTTATCAACCTATTCTTGCCTATATTTGACATGTTGGAATTTGGAGTCATGTCCTTGTCATCAAATTAAATGGATTGAGGAGTGGAATAATGCACTCAAACACATATCCCACTTTCTCTATATTTATAGGAGCCAACTAACATGCTTCAACCATTGCACTCCTATGATGTCACTACCTTTTCCCCTATAAGGTCACCATCTTGGAGCTACACCATGCCACTATGGATCTTGAAGAACAAACTTTTACACTTCCCAAACAACTTCATGTTGCTAAATTATAGAAATAGAACTAGATTGTTGATAACCATACTATTAGAAGAGCTCAAATCAAAGCTCATATTCAATGGCTTAAAATTAAAGATAGAATTTTTGAGGAGTTATTTCAATCCTTGTGTGCTCGTCATACTTCTTAACCTATCAAAATATTGAAGGAAGGATAACTTATTTTCATAGAGATTCTTTCTATAACCCATTCTTTAATGTATCATTATGAGAAAAAATTCAAAGATCACTTGAAGAGATTTATGAATGAGCCATTGCACTTTACCAATGCTTGAATGTGGTCCCTTTTTGGGTACACACTCTTAGAGATTTCTCTATAAGAAAATTCTAATTGAAGTGGACCTCCATGAGGCCGTTTTCTCAATGTATAATGATAAGGCCTCAATTTGTGATGAATTTCCTTGAAAATTTTACAAAGTCTTTTGGGATATGATTGGTAAATATCTTCATAAATTATATCTTGAAACATATCATTCAAATTATTTAGGTAACATTATCAATAGAGGTAATACCAAGTTTGCACCTAAGCCTAGAGATACAATTGAAGATGGGTTACTTTACTCAATGTCACCTATAAAATCATTGCCATCTTCCTTTGGTTGCTCACCCTAAAAAAAATTTGCTTCATTAAGTCTAGGCACATTCTTGACATCATCATTATTGTATCGAAGGGAATTGAATGATCCAAACATTCTAAATAGTAATTCCTTTTTATTAAGGTTGATTTTTCCAAGCATATGCTCATTTTGAGTGGCCTTTTATCCTTGCTATGCTCTAATATTTAGGTTTTGGTACTTAGTTTATGTACTCAATTCAAATGCTCTTAATAATTCTACTTGCAACATCATTAATGATCATCATTCTAGTGCTTTTGGTCACATTTTAATCTATTCACCAAAGATTCCATTTGTCTTTTTCTTTGTATGTGTTGGCTACTAAAGGCATTGAATATCTCTTAGCTAATGTTGTGTCATAAAACCTAGTTAAATGCATCACTTTAATACCCAACTCTACTAATCAACTAGTCAATAGTTATTTTTTTGACACCTCCTTCTCACTCTCCTAGAGTAGGAAAATAACATAAAAAAGGTTCTCCCATTCTTGGATATTTGTTACAAATATTTAAGGGCCAATATTTAGTGGTAGAAAACTCAACACTTTCAATAATTTTTTTATTTAAGGATTCTTGACCCAATACCAATAGGTGGAAATTGGTTGATCATGGGAAAGTGTTTAGAATCCTACATATCCCTTTTTCCTTTTAGTTGTTTCCTTTCTCTCTATGGAAAGTCACCATTTCTAGAGTTGAGAAAAAGTTGGCCTATTGAATTGTAAGCCTCTTCCCTAATAGAAAAACTTAGGTATGCTCTAAAATCTTAGTTGCTACTCATGTTTATTACTCTTGTCAGGTGCCTTTGAAAGCCTTATATCAAAAGATTGAAAAGCTTCTACATGATTTTTATGGGCCTCCTCTAAACATATAAAATGATCTCATAGATTATCTTGTGAGTTTTGTTGCCTCCCTCATGATTCTAGTGGGTTTGTTTTAACAATCCATTGTGTGCCAAATGGATTATTAGAGACCTCAAGAAAAATGAAGCTTGCAGGGTTTTGATTTGTCACTGGATTTCTATAGGAATGCCAAATTTTCATTAGAATTGGAAAGGTTTTGGTTTTCATAATCTCCTTATTATGAAAGGACCTATTTAGATACATGACACTCTTGTCATCAAAAGCATATGGAAACCCTAAGAAGCTATCAAACCATGACTTTTATGGGATGACAATTTTTTTTGCAAGGGTCCATCTACTAATCAACACTTTATTTAGTGGTCTCTTATTGTTTTTTGCTAGGAGCAACCCTTTGTTAAGACTCCTTGGGTTCATGCTTTGCAAATATTTCACAAAGGTATCAAGGCTCTTCTTAACCTATTTTGTAGGACCACGAGGAATTTTATTTATTGGTTAGAGACCAAATTGAAGTACATTCTTTCTAATTAAGATTTTGAGTCCTTTCAAACCATTCTTAATTTTTCTCCTCTTCATATAATTCATAATATTGAGTAAGAAGATTTAAACCATGGTGGAAAGATTGAAAATTATCCAAATAAGCCATTTCACAATTACAACTGCACAAGGGATATGCTTGGATTTCTCCACATATGCACAAGGCTTGAAAGCTTCATCATAGATGATTTCTTCAATTTTATCTAGGCACTTGTCAATGTAGATTTCAAATTGTTTGGTTAGTGATCCTTAAGTTGAAACTTGCATACTTTGCTTGGTGTCTTCTCTACTATGTTCTATCGGTACTTAGGTAACTTAGTGGACAATAAGAAACTCTCAAGTACCTTTTCTTGTTTTTTCCTAGAGCTTAGTTGCTTGAAATTAGATTCATGACTTCTTTAGACTTTTCAAGCCTAGGCCTTTTTCATGGCATATGGTTCTCTTAAGAGATTAACTTAAAATTCTTGCAAAGTTCACCAAGATTCGACATATTTTCAATGTGGAAATTCTTTATAGCATTTGAAAAAATAAAAACTTTGCATTATTCTTTAATTGTTGGTATACAATTCTCTGTATAGGTAAAGACCATGATTTATTCTAACAATCTCTTGTAATTTTAGGTGCAAGCAAATCAAGTTGCATTTGAAGTGGCCCATCTATAAGTACTTTTGGATAATTGGGGTTATTCACCATGTATGGTGGCTAGTTCCACCAACTCCACCCTCTAGTGAGGTCACTCTCCTCACATGAATGTTGACATGTACATAATCAAAATACCCATGTCATATATGATTTTTAGTGTCATATGCTTACCAACCCCTTCCAAGAAGAGTCAGGGATTGATCTACTCATAGTTGGTCTCAACCCTTTCAATTTCCTTCAACTTCTTTTGAGCCTCATAATTGAGGTGCCTTTGGATGGCCAAATAATGAAAAATTTCCTCACCTTGCCTTGGCCATTTCTTTTGTTTGTGACATGAAGAGGGTGTGACTACTAGCTAGGAGTTTACTCTTGATAGTCAAGATATCCCTAACTTCTAGGAAAAACTAGATGAACACGATCCTCCTCCACCTTCTAATGCTTTACCTCTTACTACTTAGTGATTTTGTTTCTTATTTTTTCTTTAAAATTGTCGTTTAAGACTTGACCTTGCTTAGACTTCAAGATGTGACTTTTTCCACCCACCCTTTTTTTATTTGAATGTATAATATAAATCTTTATACAAATAATATAAAATATTTGTTAAAAAGATAAAATAATAATCCCATAGATTTTTTGAGCAGCCAATGTTAAAAATTTGCAAATATCTTCCATGTGACAAAAACTCTTCCACTCCCATCCAAAAGCAACCGAAAAATTTAAGAGCTCTACTCCTCCCTAAAACATATACATCGTGAAGCCCCCTCCATGGGACCGCTTCCTTAAAACCAGTGGCTGGTGTTGCTTTTCGTGTGCTGCTTACACGAACACAACAGAACGCAATGGCCGTTGATAACATAATTTCTAGTAAACAAAACCAACACGGAGAATCGCTATACTTGTTTATAAGATATAGTGATGGCTCTTCCATTCTGTATGCCTACTATTTTTCGCCAGAACCCATATACACCTTCGTCAAGATTAATATTAAATGTTCTAGTAAATCCATGCCTTCTCAGACCTCTCGGTTTCATTCAAAACAAACGCAATGGAAAACAAGCAGGAGTTTCTGTGGTTCGTTGCTCTGCCAGTCCAGGGAATCGCCCCACTTCTGCAGATATCACGTAATATTTTACAATTCAACGTAAATTGTTTTTTCATCAATTACAGTGGATTAGCTATTCATTACCTGTACGGAATGTGCTATATTTTAAAATATGTTTTTTTATTTTAAGGTTTTTGTTTTCCCTGTAATACTTGTAAAATATCATAAACTGTCAATTATATCAATATACACTGCGTTCACAGTTCCTGCAATTATATTTCTAGCTATAACTTCACTAGAATCCTGAGCTATTATCTGCACTCATGGGAAAGCACTGTCCTGATGGCAAAATAGTTTTTTCAATCGATAAATCTTAGGGTATGTACTCTAAAATCATTACAGCACAACCTTACTAAATGTATGGAGGATGCCTTATTGCGGTAGGGTAATTGGAACGTGGGGCACACTGTTACGAATATCTCCATTTGTGTTACATCACAACCGCTTGGTCATTCTCTGACAGGTAACCCCCTTGACGGTCAGTCCTTAATGCGTGTGGAGTGTGCCTGGATCACATTCTTAAGAATGATAAGCAAGGGTTAGGACTGGCATGTACCCCATAATTAGTGCACCGCAGCCTTATCACTTGTCCCCTAGAGTTAAAATATGCCTCGTTGCACTTGGGTCACAACTCAGATGTTCCCCATAGTCATTACACCACAACCTCACCTCATGTCTCCTGGAGCTATAGGGTGCCTGATCACAGTGGGGAGACTGGAACTTGGGTCACACTCTTACAATTATTCCCCATTTCTGTTACACCACAGCCTTTAGACATTGATTTGTAGACACCTCGATGCTGAAACATGGGTGATGCTCAGGGGATTACTGGAACTTGGGTCAGGTCACATTCTTACAGTCTTACTATCATTCACCATTACTGTCACACCACAGCCCCTCGGACATTGATTTTTACACCTTAATACTGAAACATCGGTGATGCTCTTATGAGCACCCCACATCCACAAGCTTAAATATATTCAAATTGATCCCAATATCATCAGCAGCCACCAAATGCTTCACCTTCCTCCCTGTATCTACTTCTGACTCTTTTCATGTAACCCACTACCTACGCATGATCATCAACTGCAGTGCTTCTTGAACCTCAATCACCCTCTCCAACATGATGAAGCAGATACCATAATGTGTCGCTTATGGGTTTGAGGAATTCTTTACTTCAAAAAGACCTGAACTGTCAGTTCTTTAATACGTCTCTTGATCAAACAATTGATTGTCTAAAGACATGATATTTCCTATGTTACACGGGGACGTGTCCCCCCCTCCAAACCCTACGTCCCTGTCCCCTGTGGCGTTTCGAGGACGGGGGGATGGCAGGGGACATCCCCTAGGCGTCCCCCTTGGTTTTCAAAAACTGGGAAACGGCAGGAAATGCGTCCCCAAAAAAGGGGACGGCTGGAAAATAAAAGGGGACGCCTAGACGTCCCCGAAACGGCCAGGGACGGCTAGGAGTCCCCCAACTACATCAAAGTAAAAAATGTTTTGATTTTTGACAAATTAAATAAAAATTGCTTGATAAATATTAAATATTTCATCATATTTGATAAAACATTTAATTTTTAAACAAACTATTTAATATTATTGTCAAATTAAATAAAAAATTCTTGATAAATATTAAATATTTCATTAAATAAAAATTGTTTGATAAATATAAAATATTTAATATTTCATTATATTTGATAAAACATTTAATTTTTAAACAAACTATTTAATTTTATTGTCAAATTAAATAAAAATTGCTTGATAATTGATAAATATTAAACGTTTTATCAAATATTAAATATTAAATATTAAAAAATGAAATATTAAATATTAAAAATATTTTATATTTCATTATATTTGATAAAAATGTTTTATCCCCATTCGAATGGCATTGACTAAATAATAGTTAAGTTATTGGCATTGCTGTTAGTGTTTACCTTTATCTTTATATTGTTGTTATATCGCTGTTATACTCCTGTTATACTACTGTTATACTCTTTATCTATGCACATATTGTCATATTGATATTGTTGCACATATTTGATATTTCAAATTGCTCTCTTTCTCTCTCTATATAATATATTTTTAAAATTTCATACATATATATGTAACTGTATATATATATATATATATATTGAAAAATTCCTATATTGCCGTCCCCCTGTCGTCCCCAAAAATTTGCCCTCGGACTGCCGTCCCCGAAACGCGTCCCCTGCAGTATGAAGATGTCTTTCAAAAATTTCTAACTCAAGTTGACTTGGACACCTCCTTGAGATAAGGCGTCCAACTTTGCAGTGTTAGAATATTTTCAAATTTTGCTTGTTGAAATGCCTTTGTTTGATTTTCGATTCCGGATGTCTGACATATCCTGTGAACTAGTTGACAGATTTGTTGCAGAGTTGGATCAAATCTGAGAAAGATCTCCTAGAGGTTGTGAATCTTAAAAATCGCATTTGCCCCCTTGAAAGCTTGTGCTCCCCTAGCTTGCAGGGGCGCTTTTCTTTACCAGACTTAACCATTTTTAAGGATTTTCAACTTTTTTCAATTTGCCTCCTGTGCTTCGTTTCTCCACTCAATCTGAAATTGCCAGTGATTGATGAATTTTCTGGCTAGGTTGATATATTCATCGGAAAGCCTAAAGAATTCTGGAAAGATTGACTAGTGTTGCAACCTCTAACAACTGTATTTGAGGGTCCAAAACCCTAGGCGCCCCTAGCTTGCTAGGGCACTTTTTTCAAAATTTTCACTTTGGACTTCATTTGAAACATCTTTGTTTGATCCAAGATTGTGCCCGTTTTGACAGCTCCGGTGAACCTGCTGACAGACTCATTACGAAGCCTGACCAAATCTGAGAAGGACCTCTTGGAGGTCATGAACCCTGAAAACTGGATTTGATGGTCCAAAAATTTGGGTGCCCCTGGCCAACAGGGTCACTTTTCTTCATCAGAGTTGGTTTATTTTTTGATTTTTCAATTTCTCCCTTTGATGCAAGATCCCTGTTAAATCTGAGATTCTGGACATGTGACTGATCCTGAGAACTCACTGCTGGATTCATTGCAAAGCCAGACGAATTCTAGGGAGAAACTCTTGGAGGCTGCAAACCCTAATTTCTGCTTTTGGTGACCTGAAATGCTGGGCACCCTTGGCTAGCAGGGTGCTTTTGCTTTTATGATTTTCAATTTATCCTTCGTTTTATGTGTCCGTTCGATTAGCAGCCACTGGCGTTTGACAGGTCTTCTGAGCTGGCGAACGGATTTGTTGCAGAGCTGGGCTGAATCCAAGATAAATCTCCTAGAGGTGACTAACCCCCAAAATTGGTTTTGAATGTCTCAATTTCTAGGCGCCCTTGGCCTGCAGGGGCACTTTTCTCATGATTTGCAATTTGCTGCTTTGATGAGACATTTCTACTTGATCTGCAATGCTGGGCATTTGATAGATCCGTTGAACTGGCTAATAGATTCATTGGAAAGCCTACTCAAATCTGGAAAGAACCTATTTGCAGCTGCAAACCTTTAAAGCACTTAACTGCCTGAAACCTTGGGCGCCCTTGGCCAGTAGGGGCACTTTTGTGCTCCAAACTTAGCCATTTTTCAATGGTTTTCATCTTTCATTTGCCTTTTGTTCACCGTTCATCAACCGTGTTCGTCGTTCGCCGACCGTGCTCGCCATCCGCATGCAACACCAACACCAGCTGTTCACGTGTTTGTTGACTGCATCGGTCGCTGTTACTAATGTGTTGACGGTATTCACCATTGCAAATGCGTGACAAATAGAAACTGAAAATATTCCAAGGCATTGAAGCCTAGGCGCCTTCCTTGAGGTAAGGCGTACATCTCCAGTATTAGAATAATTTTTGCAATTTTCAACTTTTGAAATTCCTCTCCCCCGTTCGCCATTTTTCGAGCATCTTTCGCCATAGATTGTTCTGTGCAGCGTTTGAAGCTTAGATTTTGACACTTGGTATTTGGCCATCCTCCATTGATGACCTCGGAGGCCCTAAATTTTTTCCTAAAAAATTGAAATAGACCCACCAGAGAAAAGCTGACTTTTTGACGATTCTAACCGGACTAGTGTCATTGTAATGAAAGATTAACCAATCAAAATCATTTCGAGCCATTTCTGGAAATATCCTATTTCTAAGGTTTTTCTAAAAATAGGGGCCTAAAACCCTAATTTCAAAATTTTCAAAATTTTGCAAGCATCCTCTTGACAATAAACCCAGAAAAACCCTATGATCCGTTTGTTGTTCAGAAATTTCTAAAAATAGACAAATGCTATGTTTAGACATTTTGACCTTTTTTGACTTTTGATGACAATTTTACAAGATTTTGACCATTTTTACCAAAATGCCTTAATGAAGCAATTTTTTTATTTTGGGTACAAACACAGTCATTAACCAGAAGGTGTACAGTCTCATGCAATTGATTGTCTGTTCTTTACTGCTTCTCTTGATCATTTTGAATTGTGATCTAATTTGGCAGAATGTGAATAATTCTGGAGCTTCTTACACAGAATTATCCATAAACATAATGCCCATAATATGTGGTGTCTGAATATACAAAATCTATTGCCATTCATTGTATTTTTCTGTTCATAGTAGTTGTAACGCTTGAAAAAAAAGATCTACATGTGTGACTGATCATTATTCAGTCTTATGTTGAATGAAACTGTAGGACAATGTTTTGGCCCCTAAGCTGCAATCAAGTGTATCCTTGCAAAACTCAAGACATATATAGCCCCTGAAATATTCTTCTGTGATTTCGGTGTGAAATTTCATCAAATAGTAATTGCCAATTGGAATAACTTTGTAAGTAACTCTGAGAATAAAAGCTCTGACCAATAATTGTGATGGCATTTGGCTGTCAAATAAGAGTGTGAATGCTACAAAAGATGATCAGGATGTCACACAGTTCTACAACAATTCTCATGCTGACTCCTTTATGAAAATTTAAGTACAGTTAATATTTATAGTTTGTCAGCTTTGTCTCACAATACAACTATCCACTATACATCCTTAATCCACATTCTTCCAAAATGATATACAGAACAAAGATATCTAAGCTTTCTGCAAACAACTCATGAGGATTCCAAACTGTTGTTCAGACATCTAAGTTTCTCTTTGCAGCTTCTGCTGTAGATTCTGATTCTCCTCGCTGAGATGTAAAGCCTGTTTACTCAGCCTCTCCTTTTCTTGCACAAGGCATTGAGTCTGTTTGTAAAGCTGTAAATTTTAGCCTCTTGAATGCACAAAGCCTCTTTGTCAGATGTCCTCTTAACCCTGTTGATATTAATATAGGAAGAAAATAAATGGGAATGCCATTCAATATAAACATGCATCTTAAATATCACCTCCCATAATATGCTGCTGTAAAAAAATTCAACCTGAGCCAATACTATTAAAATCACTATACACAAAAGTAGGTTGTAATTTCTTAAGTGGCATAAAGCTTTTTTCCAAGACAGCTTCTATGTTCAATACCCGGTGGTGAATCAAATTTCTTTCCAAGTAACAACATTGACTACCAAGACAGTGAGGCTGAAAGAGATTCTCGATTAAAAATAAATCTGAAAGGAAGTCATCATTACAAGTATGATGTGAGCCTACCATCAAGGTAGAAAAGTGTACCAAAATGAGAATCTAAGATCCCAACTTAAATGTCTCTGGCACCCCCATGACGTTAACAACCTTAAGAAATGTAATGTATAGAATCTCCAACCGTATTAAAAATAATAAGTTACATTAAGGAAGAAGATTTCCAGAGGCTGAGGTGGATGGAGCAGTCACATGTGACAGCTGGGAGCAAAAGTGCAGTCCAACATTTCAGGACAATTATTCTGCTTATTCCTGTGAGTGTGAAACAAATATATTTTGGATGGACAACTGTTCACCCAGAAAAATAATTGACAGACATCAGCTGAGTCACTGTTTGCAAAGTAAAGGGAAGCTGAAAATAGAATATTCTATGGGATCATTTCACTGCAAGAGGCTCCTTTATTAACCCTACAACACTTGGAACGAAAAATTTAAAAAACCCCATTTGTCCACAACAGTAAATTGATAAAACTCTAAATGAAAGGCATGGTAAAAAAATGTCTTCTCATGAATTCATAATTACCCTGATCCCCTTCTTGCCCATCAATAGCCATTTATACAGTACATATCTAGTCAGTAACTTTAGAAGAAGAATATAACATCTATTTGCTAAAATTAATCAAACAAGAATGGACAGACCTAAGACTTTTTTTTTCTTTTGCTTTCCATTTGCACTGCACCTTATTGAGATTGTGAGCCTCAAAGTCTGATTGTAAATCTTAATAGCAGATAAAAATGGTACACAGTACTGAATAACAGTGTCACTTCCATTCAACAAAATTGGTTCTCCGGTGCCATAAGTGCTCCACTCATTGAACAATTCCCACAGATTGCTGAGAGTGAAAAAGGGCATACATTCAGCCTCAGATGCCCTCAACCCTTTTGAGGTTGTCTGCAATTATAACACATTGTTCTGATTACTTAACAATGACCCCATAGTGAAATTCGTAGTGCTCTAAACTAGCAAACAAATCTTTCTTTGTTAGTAAAACAAGAAGGCCTTCAAAACATATAAAGAAAAAGATTGCCTAGAAGACCTGGTCTACGAGATCCATCCCTCTGCTTTGCTCCCAGTCTGCTAATATTAATATCTACAGCCAAGACTGGATTATAAGCAGAGCAAATGAATCTAGATCACATGAGATTCTGAGAACTTACAAATCTAGACAATATAACAAAACTAGGAGAATTTACTTTTATACCACACATAAAAATGCCAGATTGAACTAAGTAGATAAACTTTGATATGTCCTACAAACCAATTTGCCCTTCAATCTCATCTCATCTGTAAAAGTACTAAGTCCATAACTGAATCCATAAGAAAAGAAGAATCTTACAGTAATTACCTTCGGCAAATACAGCAGAGGAGCCATGGGAGTTGTGTATTCCAAAAACCAACCCAGATTGCAACATGCCTTCTACTTACTCCTGCAACAACTATCTGCAGCAGCAGTGTGGCATGCTGTAATGTCCCCATTTTTAGCACTACACTTTCCAGTGATTGATAGCCTATTCTCGGATGCCCGTAGGCTAGTTAGTGGCAAAATTAGGGTTTCCATTTTAGAGGAGGTTTTGAAAGCTTGCATGCGAGATTTTTTGATGCATGTGTGGTGGAGCTTTCTGGGTTTTTGGAGAGCTTAAAGATGTGGTAACATGCATGACGAGATGTTGATTTGAATTTTTGGCTGTTCCTTGGTTGTTTTGGGGGTTTGCATGTTGGAGTTTTACAATTTTGATTTTGGATTCCTTCTAGGTTTTTAGAGAGCTACGTAGTGGTGTGACATGCAACTGAACCAGAGAACTTTTTTGGACTTACTATTTTTAGTAAGTACGACGGCTGCTCAGATTGTGGTTAAAATGAGTTTGGAACAACTTACTATTTTTAGCAGTATGTTATTTTTAGTAAGTTCTATTTTTAGCAGGGTTTCTGCAATTCAGTTCTGTGGCTATATTTGGCAGGTCGGTTTGAGTAGTTTGGTCTCCAACACCCTTGGTGCTATTTTTAGTAGCAGTTCACCAGTTCAGTGCAAAGGCTATTTTTGGCAGGTGTTCAACAGTTTGATACTATGGCTATATTTGGCAGGGCAGTATATTTTGTTTGGTCTCCAACTTTTGAGGTATTTAATTTGGCAAGTTAAATATTTAAGTGAAAATAATTCCTTTGCAATAATGGACGACTTCATAAAGGAAATTATTTAAGTGATTTATAATGTTTATTTTCACTTAACTTATGGGACGCCAATATTATACTTTATGTGCATTTTATAAAGTATATTGCCTTCATGAAAAAGGGACGCTTTGTAGAAGATATTTGGATAATTGTAAAGTATTTTCCTCATATGCTTTTGGACGCCTAAGTGAAGGAGGTAATGAAATACAAATTACAGTTTATTGAAGGTAAATGTGGATTTCACCTTGGGCGCCCTAATTGGAGGGAAAAGGAATTTGAATTTGGGAAGAAGTTATAAATATGAGACTTGGCCTTCATTTGCAGTTATCTATTGTTTATCTTAACGAAATGTTGCTCAAAATGGTTTCAGACATATTGCTTCGAGGAATGCATACCTCCTAGCTTATCAGTTTCGTACTTGAGAGATAATACCTAGCTGTTGAGACTGTTTCTTCAATCTAGAGGTTGCAGATTGAGCTTCAAGTTGGTTTTTGAGTGATATTTCATATTTTGGAGTTGCTGGTTTGATGCTTGGTTGAAGCACATTTTTACTCGTTGCTCCGCACTCGATTTTTTGTTGATTCTGGGTATTGACCCTATGCTTTAGTCTACCTTGGGCGCCCCTTCTTGCAAAGTTTCAGAATTCTTGGTGGGCTCTTGGTTTTTATCTTGTTGGTCAACTTATCCCAAGTCATACTTTTGCCTGGGAAGTGCCGGAAAGTTTTAGAAAAATAAATAACTCTAGTTTGTTGCAGTCTCTCAGTTCTATCTTGGCCGCCCTTCTCTTATGCTTCCTTTCCACTTGGTTTGACGTCATTCAGAGGTGTTATGACGAAGTTATGAGTGTTTTGGTGATTCTAGGGTTTGCTGGTATGAATTTCTGATTGCTGCAATTTTTATATCAGACCTGATATTTCAGTTTTTTTAACACATTAATTTCACCCGTTAACATTAGTGAAACCATAAACCAACTGAATGGAACCCTTTCTCTTTCTGATCAACTCAAATCCCAGTATGGGCAAGGTGAGAGCATACTCGAAAGGGGATCGTTAGCATAAAATCAGAACTGCAGGAAAGTACAATGAGAGGAAATAACAATCAACTCAACCACTTATTCAGCAGGAGGACTAGAATTGAAATTACAATGCTAAAAGTAAATATGCAACTCGACCACTTACTCAGCGGGAGTGTATTGACGGCTTAGCCGATCAACAATATGAGAAATGCAACTCAACCACTTTCTAGTGGGAGTGAATTACAAAGTACTGAAAGTAAATGTTTGGGCGGCTAGCCGACTCCTTCCGCTTTTCAACGGGCAATACAGGAAAGTAAATACTGAAAAGTAAATAGATGGTGAGGCCAGTCTCTTCCACTAAGGTGGGGATACAAAATGTAAAGTGCAGAAAGTAAAGAGCTGATCAGTACTACCGATTTAACATTACAATATGATGAACAATCTGCAAATACAATGAGATATAGATAACCAATGAACTCCAGAATGTTAGGAAATGAACTCCAAACAAGTACAAGCTATCCAACATATGAAATATAGTTAAAAAGACTGAAATATCAGGTCTGATATAAAAATAGTAGCAATCAGAAATTCATACCAGCAAGCCCTAGAATCACCAAAACGCTCATAACTTCGTCATAACACTTCCGAATGACGTTAAACCAAGTGCAAATGAAGCATAAGAGAAGGGCGACCAAGATAGAACTGAGAGGCCGCAACAAACTAGAGTTATTTATTTTTTTAAAACTTTCTGGCACTTCCCAGACAAAAAAAACCAAGAGCCTACCAAGAATTTTGAAACTTTGCAAGAAGGGGCTCCCAAGGTAGACCAAAGCATAGGGTCAATGCCCATAATCAACAAAAAATCAAGTGCGGAGCAACAAGTAAAAATGTGCTTCAGCCAAGCATCGAACCAGCAACTCCAAACTATGAAATATCACTCAAAAACCAACTTGAAGCTCAATCTGCAACCTCTGGATTGAAGAAGCAGTCTCAGCAGCTAGGTACTATCTCTCAAGTACGAAACTGATAAGCTAGGAGGTATGCATTCCTCGAAGCAATATGTCTGAAACCATTTCAACAATATTTCGTTAAGATAAACAATAGATAACTGCAAATGAAGGCCAAGTCTCATATTTATAACTTCTTCTCAAATTTAAATTCCTTTTCCCTACAATTAGGGCGCCCAAGGTGAAATCCACATTTACCTTCAATAAACTGTAATTTGTATTTCATTACCTCCTTCACTTAGGCATCCAAAAGCATATGAGGAAAATACTTTATAATTATCCAAATATCTTCTCCAAAGTGTCCCTTTTTCATGAAGGCAATATACTTTATAAAATGCAAATAAAGTATAATATTGGCATCCCATAAGTTAAGTGAAAATAAACATTATAAATCACTTAAATAATTTCCTTTATGAAGTCGTCCATTATTGCAAAGGAATTATTTTCACTGAAAACATTATCTCAAATATTTAACTTGCCAAACTAAATACCTCAAAAGTTGGAGACCAAATAGAATATACTGCCTTGCCAAATATAGCCATAGTATCAAACTGCTGAACACCTGCCAAAAATAGCCTTTGCACTGAACTGGTGAACTGCTGCTAAAAATAGCACTGCCAAAAATAGCATCGCGGGTGTTGGAGACCAAACTGCTCAAACTGACCTGCCAGATATAGCCACATAATTGAATTGCAGAAACTCTGCTAAAAATAGAACTTATTAAAAATAGCATACTGCTAAAAATAGTAAGTTGTTCCAAACTCATTTTAACCACAATCTGAGCAGCTGTCGTACTTACTAAAAATAGTAAGTCCAAAAAAGTTCTCTGATTCAATTGCATGGCTAGCACATTTCACATGCTTCCTCTACAGCCCTCTAATTTGGGTGTTGATAAAACTTATCCTGTGAAAACCCACCACGAGAATGTTGTGAATTGGAATGATGGCTTCCACTATGTGGATTATGAAACTGCCCGCCTCCATTATCACCACTGCAGCCAAAATGCAAGTCTGTCCCAAACATTTACACTAATTATATCTTCACTACACTTCAACTGAAGCGTTAAGGCTCCCCTAGCAGAAGAGTCTAAAATCTCTCCAAATGAAGAAAAGAATAGAGCTCACTCAACCACACACAATATTTTAGAAAATTACTTTCTCCTGCAAACAATTCATGCCTTGACTGAAGACAAAGTAGGGTGTCTCTTAGCAATAGCACTTGTCAACCACAGCCTTTGTCCCACCCTTCCTTGTGCCCTCAAGTGATCATCCCATTCAACAACAACTGTCCACAAAATGCATATCTAGATCTTGCTTCCGCCCAGGGACAGTTGTTGATAAGATATGCTACAGCAACTGTCCACATACACAAACATTCTTTTCCGACTGCATGTCCAAAAGCTGAACAAATGCAGCAGAGACCTTTGTCTATCACACCTCCTCTTCCATTGGGAGTTGTGAGAATACCTGCATACCGAAATCCAGTCCAATGGCAGAGTGCTAAACCATTTAGCTAATATCTGAAGTTAAAAGTGTGCATGTTAGCAGCTAAAAAATTGCCCTAAAGTTTCATTCAAGCTAAATTTTGAATAATGATTGGTTGAACTTGAAACCACAGGGACTAATCACCTACTGAGAAATGGCTTGGAAGAATAGTTCCATTGGTAGGAACTAATAAGGAGATCAGGCAACACCAAATGGGATTTCATTGGCAAAAGATAATTTTCTGATGGCATCGTTGCTCTCCTCCCTACTTTGGTTGTTCATAATTGCATTGCATGAATCCCCAGAGAAGTCTTTCTTTTTCCCCTGAATCCCTCTTGCATAGGCATAATACTCATAGATTGATTGCCAATCCTAGCAATAGATTGACCAATAGAATGGGAGGGGGTGGATATCTCTTTGAAGGCTGAAGGATCTGTATATATCTGGAATAATTGAGTCATGTCAGACCTCTCGTCAAGTGTAAGACTAAGATAACCCTTAACCCTTCTCCAAGGACATGTACCAAATATCATGAACCCTAGTGTAATCCCCCATGAAACTTTTGTTAGATATGTGGCATAGGTAGAGTTTGAGCCATCAGACTATTTTTGTTTTTGAATGCCAAGTATGGTAACAAATTGATAATTGTTTGAATACATAGCAGACTCCATTGCTAGTTTGTGGAAACTTCATTTCCTGATCTTTGGTATAATCTGACATCCATTTTGTTTTTCTTCAGCTCTGCAGCAAAGATAAGAAGTGAAGTCCTGTCTCCATTCCGGTCTGTAAGAATGTTCTTCTACCTTGCATTTATGGCAAGTGGTGGTATTGGAGGTCTGATTGCTCTTACTCGTTTGATTGCTGCATTGAGAAATGCTCCAAATGCAGGATCAACTCCTGAGATACTCATGGGGTTTGGAATTGACTTAGCTGCAGTTTCTTTGTTTGCATTTCTATATACAAGGGAACTGAGGGCTGAGAAAGTACAACTGGCGAAACTTTCAAGAGAAGAAACACTTGCCAATTTGAAATTAGAAGTGGATGGGAAGAGGGTGGTTTCTATTAGCCAATTGAGAGGTTTTGCTCGTCTTGTTATAGTTGCTGGACCTGCTGCTTTCATAGAAGAAGCCTTTAAATATAGTGAGCCTTTCACAAATGATTTATTCGATAGAGGAGTAAGGGTTGTCTATTATGCTACTGATGGCTTGGTACCTAATTTACAGGCCTCAACTGCAGATACTAGTTTGAATGAAGTAAAAGATGATGAGCGACTATCCTTAATTAATAAACAAAAGAGTTTATGGCAGTTGACTCCCATCTATACTTCTGAATGGTCCAAGTAAGAATGCCCAGTCAGTTATATCCAAGGGCATTATAGGAATTAGTTCTCTTGTTAATGTTTCTTGATGAGCCAATCAAATTGACCCTCTAACTCAAATGTTATTTTGGGTGTGTTGATAGGTGGTTGAATGAACAAAAATCAATGGCAAACGTTCCAGAAGAGAAGCCTGTGTAAGTATCCTGCTGGATGTTCTAACCAGTTTTCTTTTGTGTATATGAAGATTATTAGAATTGTGAGTTCTTATTAGGGCAGTATGTTTCTAACAAAATAATCAGTATGTTTCTAACAAAATAATTTTTCATTTCATTTTTAGATACATCTCTCTCCGTATGGATGGGCGTGTCCGGGGGAGTGGTGTTGGGTACCCACCATGGAATGCATTTGTGGCCCAGCTACCTCCTCTAAAAGGAATATGGGGTGGTGTTCTTGATGGGATGGATGGAAGAGTTTAGAGCTCTCGGTCATCTCAAAGGTATTTCAAATGAGTTCAAAGATATGGTTTCATTAAAAGATGCAAAAGGTAATGCAATAATTTACTGTTGAGGAGCATATATTTGAACGATTAGTTCCGTAAATGTTTCAAGCATGCAAGTTGTAAACATTTTTTATTAACATGTACCTGCACGACCATCCGAAGTCTTATTTTCTTTTTCTTTATTTGCAGTTGCTGCTTGCACATGTAACCATTACAATGAAATGGAATCTATCTCTTCTAATCTTCAATAATGATGCTTCTGATACTACCATAAGTCCAACGTTGGACATATTCTTTCCTTCATTGTATAGCTGTCATTTTCATGCATTGGCAACCAGAAGCATAAGAAGATTTCTTTGGCAACTCGACAGCCAGAAGATTTATTTCAAACAGCTTTCTTTGGCTTCCTGGGATACATACATGGTGCTCATTTATAATAGCAACTGGTTTACATTATATACATGCAAGAAATCATTAGATGCAAAGGACAATGATTATATTTCAAGCAGAGTTTGTCTGATTTCTTATCAAATTGACTGATTTCTTGTCAAATTGTTGTGGCTGATAAATACATTGTGTAACATCTCTATTGATTTTATATCCACTAATTGTTATCAAACACTAAACTTTTCAATGATGTGGCTTTTACCCCTTCATAGGATTTGTGAAAGCATATCTATTTATAAATTTATGTATATGTATTCTTTCCCAAATCTCTGTTTGTTTCCTGGGTTTTCTTTGGTCAATGATGTGGCTTTTACCCCTTTATAGGATTTGTGAAAGCATATCTATTTATAAATTTATGTATATGTATTCTTTCCCAAATCTCTGTTTGTTTCCTGGGTTTTCTTTGGTCTGAGACAAATTAGATCATTACCAGTATGTGTAACATGAATTTACTCTATTCTGCATGGAGTCTACTGTTTATTTAATATTCACAAAAATAAAGAAGGATAAAAAGAATAGAATAATTGTTCAATATTTGCAAAGCTAAGAGGATAAAAGGACTCTACAAGATTTACTGCTTTACATTATATAGGTGTAAGGAACTGCTGATTGCACATAAAAGTTCTTAGATATTTAAAATTTGAAATGAAATATTGCATTAACCACAGTGGTTGACCAAGATTTGTATTTCATATAGTATAGAGAAATGAAGGATAAACGAGAATGAGCCAAAATGATACTTTCAAAGATACCCAAATCAGATAATTACTTCAACACAGTAGATAACAGAGAGCTCAAGCTAATGAAATAACTAGAATGGAAAAGGCAATGGAGATTCCAAGTAATTCACTAAAATTCCATAAGCTGTTACTCATTTTATACATGCAAAAGTAATTCAGGAAAATTCCATAACTAGAATGCAAAAGGAAATGAAGATTCCTAAGTAATTCACTAAAATTCCATAAGCTGCTACTCATTTTATACATGCAAAAGTAATTCAGGAAAATTCAATAACTAGAATGTAAAAGCAAATGAAGATTCCTAAGTAATTCACTAAAATTCAATCCGATGCTACTCATTCTATACAAGTAAAAATATTTTTTATCAAATCAGCAAAAGGTCCTCTAAATGAGGATAACTAGATTCCAAATTACTCAATCTTCCACTTGTTGAGCCTGCTAGAGTAGGTTTTTATTTCCTAGTAGGATATTTAATTTTCCCTTAGTTATAGGTTTTTCCTATACATTTATTAAGCTTGCTCCGGATAATAAAGTGAATTAATTATTTAATAACTAGGAGATAAAGTGATGAGTTGCCCACCACTTTTTAAAGGTGGAGTATTTACGTTTTCATCACTTTATTTAATGTTGGTGGTTATTGGTGGTCAATTCTCATTGGTTGATTTTTCACTTCCATCCTCTCCTTAGTTCTATATAAACTCATTACCTAGTTTGTATTTTTTATTTTGGGAGCTCTTAATACAATTTTGTCATATCGACATTGCACAATCTTTCAAAATTTTGGTTTGCATTATTTATGTTTTTTCAATTTATGTAACTTTGATTTTCTCTTAAAAAGTTTTTTGAGTTATTCAATCTATTTCAAATTTCTAACATGGTATCAAAGTTTTGTTTTGAGAAATCTAATTTCAAAGATTTCTAATTGAGAGATTGATTTTTCTTGTAAGATCTTTTAAATTTCTCATATGCTATTTTCTTGCGTTTTGAACGATCTGAAGAATCAGAAAGGATTTGCAAAGATCTAATAACCTCTTCATATTGCATATGTGTTTTGTGAGATTCAGATGATTGCAACACTTTTGGTTATACTGACAGTATTTTTGACTATTCTAATGCATCCAAGAGGTCGAGAAAGTCAAGATTAGCTTTTGTTTCATCCAAATTGAAGATCATTTGACATAGTTGCAAACAAGGGTTTGAAGCTCAGATTTGGTGAATAGGTTTTTTTAGAAGTATTTTCAGCCAAAAATAACCTTGCCATTGCATTCAGGAGGTTGAAGAGACGAATTTTGGCATATAATTTGCTCATATTGGGTGTCGAGAGTTGCCAAGGAATTTTTTTTTGCCCAAGGAATCACATGGCCCTCCAAGTTGTAGGTCGTACAAATTTTTAATTAAAAAAAAAGTAAATTATATTTCAATCGGACTTTTTAAAAAAATTTTAAATAATTTTAAATTTTTTTTATAGTGCTTAGTGCTTAAGCGCCACACAAAGCACTGTGCAAGGCTTTAAAACCCCGCAGGCTAATAGTCTGTAGAGCGGCTATTAAAGTTGCTTGTGGCTCTTAAACCCACACTGACCATAGGCCATCAATAGCTTAAAAGTTGCCATTTGTTGCTGAAGGCCACACAATTAAAACAAGCCGCTAGCGGTATAATTGAAACCGCTAATTTTTTTAGCCCTAATAGTCTTCAAACCACCACTGGAATTTCTCAGACCAGTCGCCGCTAAACCGTTGGTGGCGGTGCTGCCCATGCGCCACCAAAGGGCCATCGGGGCCTTCCAATAGGCCAAATTGGGTTTTTTTTTTCATACTTGCATAACTTTTCGTCATGGTATCCGTTTTTAAAAAATGAGATATCGTCGGATAGTTGGAGACGAAAACTTTTCATTCACAAAGGTATTGATATAATTTTTTTCCATTTTGTATTAGATATTTCAAGTTGAGGCTCTTTGTTGCTAATTTCTTCAACATGCCATAACTTTCGCCCCGGTGCTCCGATTTTCAAAAACAAATAGGCACTAGAAAGGTGGTGAAGAGAGCTACACAACTATAAGGATATTTTTTTTCAGATTTTGTCTCATGTTCATTTTGTATCAGAATTTACAATTTTGCCTATTTTGAGCCTATTGAGCATTGTATCTTGAAAAAGGTTTTGTAAACACACTAAATTATAAAGTGCCAACCTTATAATATTCGGGGAGGTGATTTTTGATACTAGTGAAAAGGGTGGGAGTGTATTGATGGTTCTTATTTGCTGTTCTTTTGTAATCATTTGAGATTTGTATCATGGCTTTTATGCTCATCCTTCTTTGATAATCTTGGATAAAGTCAATTAGGAGTCTTGGGAAAAGGACATTCTAACCCATCTCATATGGTTAAAAATTTTGGCCTTACCTTTATGGGCTCATGCTTGAACTAGATACACCAGGAAGGAAATCAGTATGGGATAATAAAATTGATCATATATTAGGATTGATTGGTTCTCATGTTGATAATGACACTATGTGGGCTATAGTGGACATTGAATGTCCCCACACTTTGGACCAAGATTTGGAGATGTTTGGAGACCCTCATGTTTTCCATTCCTAGATGACCCTGCTTCAGATTGCCTTATTCTAGTTGATGATGCAAATAATATACCCTTTGATGATGCTACTTTAGAGGAGCTTGAGTATTATGCAGGTCTTGAATGCTTAGATAACAAAAAGACTTCTCTTCTTTCTTCTCATTCTCATGTTGAGATCACATCTCATTCACTTGTTGCAGATTTAAATTCCAAAGATGCTTCTTAGAGGGCCTCTAGTGATTCATTGTAGTAGAGCCATTTATGCCTTCTGGATTTAGTCCATACTGACCAAATTTTACTAGACATCTCTTATTTGTTTGTAGAGTCCCTCATTTCAGATCTAGATGACACTATTGAGGACATACATCTTCTCTTTGAGGACCATTCTTTTGTCCTTGCATTTGTTGCTACTTCAGAATTCAGTGTTGCTTCTTTGAAAGCTCCTAATGACTTTTTGCAGCAAAATATACAGTCTTTCATATTCTATTTTGTGGGATGATCTCTTGATAGGAGTTTTAGACTTGTTTATGGCTGTGATGCATATTTCAGATTTGGAGGAAATATTTGAGGGGTTATCTCTACTCTTTGATGACAGTCATTGCATAATTGTTGTCAAACCATCATTGTATTTGGATTGTGTTCTACATCAATCTCTAGGAGATTTTGATTTGTCATCTTCAATAGTGTGGCCTAGAATTCCTGATTTGATTGTGACAACTTTCAGCATCGACATGGGGATACTTGAGCCGATTTTAGAGACTTCATACATCTTACACTTTCTTTCTACATATTCCTTTCAAGACTTGGGAGATAGCTTGCATACACCATTGGTTTTTTTCTTCCTAAGGGGAGGAATGTTGTTCGACGACTGTGGACCATATTTTCCATCCAGTTTTGAGTATCTACCATTGGATCTCTTTCAGGGGGGCTACTTAGTCCTCCTCATCTTCTTCTCTCTCTATTCTGGGGGGTGCTCTCTCTCTCTCTCTCTCTCTATGTGGGGAGATTTTTCTTCTTTGGGGGGAATTTGATATGTACATGGGTAGCTAACATGGCCTCTTTTTTGGGACCCGTCATCTTTTGCATCCTTTTAAGTTGTGCTTAAGGGGCACAAAGTGTTAGTGTAGGTTTTAATTTCCTAGTGGGATATTTAATTTTCCCTTAGTTATAGGTTTTTCCTTCACATTTACTAAGCTTTCTGAGGATAATAAAGTGAGTTAATCATTTAAATGACTAGGAGATAAAATGATGAGTTGTCCACCACCTTTTAAGGGTGGAGTATTTATTTTTTCATCACTTTATTTAAGGTTGGTGGTTATTGGTGGTCAACTCTCATTGGTTGATTTTCCACCTCCATCCTCTCCTTAGTTCTATATAAACTCACTATCTAGCTTGTATTTTTCATCTTGAAAACTCTTAATGCAATTTTATCGTATCTACATTGCATAATCTCTTGGAGTTCCGGTTTGCATCATTTATGTTTTTCTAGTTTATATAACTTTGATTTTCTTTTGAATAGTTCCTTGGATTATTCAATCTA
Source organism: Sequoiadendron giganteum (assembly GCA_007115665.2). NCBI lineage: Eukaryota > Viridiplantae > Streptophyta > Pinopsida > Cupressales > Cupressaceae > Sequoiadendron > Sequoiadendron giganteum. The sequence goes on along the minus strand of CM021109.1, from coordinate 145,459,178 downwards.
TTTTAGATCTCTAACACAATCAATTTAACTAATTTGAATAAAAATAGATTTAACCTGAAAAATTCATAAATTGATTAATCTGATTGACATATTTGATTAGTAATGATGTGGCATACTATGGCTCCATATGATGTTAGGCCCCTTTGATTGCTTAAGTGCAATTTTTTTCATGAGCTTCTACTATTGATATTTCTCCATAGCATCTTGAATCAAGTTGAGATATGGGGAATCCATATACCTCATCTGCACATCCAAACTGAATCATATTCTTGAAAAACTATATGTAAATAATCACATTTCTAAATTCTGGTACCAACCTCATTAATTTTTGAGGGATGACAAACTTTCCAGTGCTTTTGTCACTCTAGGACTAGGCTAGCACACATTTAATGAAATCTTTGAAATCTATTGTCAATGCTTTTATTTGTTGACTTTTGTGGTACCCAAGGAAGATATGCTAACACATCATCTTAGTGAATTTTTTGTGTCATTAGAGACATCAGTGCATTTCTCTCTAGCCTCTGTGACATTGGAACTATCTTGTCCAATTATATAATTCATTAAGGTAAAACAAAATGAATCTCATCTATTTGATCACAAGCAACATCATTGAAGGCCTGACCAGTTGCTGATTCCTAAAGGTTATACATTTCTAACACTTCAAAATCACATTTATTCCTTAAATCCTTGCCCTTACTGAATTATTCTGTTTGATTATTAAATTTTATATAATAGTTATAGGAAGTGCTCTGTGAGGAACCTTCTTGTAACAGATTAGCAAAAACATGAAAATACAAAAAATATATAAATTATGTATGAAACCCATAAATTATAATGCATGATATTGATCGATTATATTAATAAATTGTTGTCCTATTTTTAGAGGGCAACCTCCTCTGGTAAATGTTCAATACAATATAATCCATGGGTCCTCAAACAATAGTGTACGACCTATATTTATATTAATTCTAATTAAGATAACTATTATTTTCTAAGCATACGAGATTATTAAAAATAACTCGAGACAACTTACAAAACATATGCATCAAACACCTTTATTACAATAAATAAAGAGTTAGGACTAAGTGGTCTTAACATCCCCTTGAAAAGTTTTGACCTCAAAGTTGGTGAAGTGGTTCCCAAGTAGCATCTTTGGGGGGCATGCTATACCACTACATTAGGGCTTTAGCGATACTATGGTTGCAATATTGGTGTGAGTGCATATCTAGGACTATTTACAATTGGAGGTCAATAGAGCCTATTAGGTCCCAAAACTATTGGTCCACAATCCTAGAACTTCTTCTTACTTCAAGGCCACAGACATGTCATTAAGAAGGCAAATAAGAACGTTCATCAACAAATTATAGATGGTTGAAGGCCTACTTTGAGAGTGGTTAGTCTCTCTTGCTCTTTGGGTTCAACTTAAGTATGGGAGGGTATTCCCATACGTATACCTTAAAGGGTATTTAAATAAGTGATAATATAACATGATTATAACAAACAATAGTTATATTGAAGTATACACTTGACCCCCACTATTTGTCACTAGGTTAAGATCATCTAGATGCATAAGACCTCTATATAGTTGATAAAACACCTTGCACATGCATTTGTAGATTACAATAGTTTTATAATCCCTTAAAATGGTTTTTGGTAATGTTGCATACATAGTGGAAAAGTGTATACATGGTGGAAATAGTTCTCTTGCGATTGAATAGTTTGAGCTTGCTTAAAATAGTTCCTTGATTTATGTTACTACACCATTATAATTATGCATAAAATCCTAATTAAACCTATAGTTAACAAGAACAAAAATGGATTTAAATAAGAGTGTTTGATCTTTAACAAATAAGGATTGGTGCTTGCTCCATTGGGAAACAATCATGAACAACAAAGAGAAAGGAGATAAATCTTGTAAAGCATCAATATAATCAGTTTTACATTTATATACAAACTAGAGATTACATTTATGCAATAGACATACTTAATGATCCATAATCAAAACTATGACCAATATTGAATAAAGGTATGGTTATTACAAAGAATTTGCAATACATTAGGTGCTCTCTCTCTCTCTCTCACGCATAACCCTCATTACAGTCGTGCTAGGACATGTGGCAACAAGAAATCCATAATTGTGATTACAATATTCCCTTGAGCCACTACAAATAGCCATGGAAATATACCATTACAAAATATGTACAATACATAATCCACATCTATTCATTTATAGTTCATATGTTAAAAGTTTGATGCCCTTTAATACTCTTTAGACTACCAGACCCAAAAATTGATTTGGTGACCAACTATTTGTATGAACAACAAACTGATATATGTAGATCCATCATTTTGGGACTTGGCATGTAGATAGAAGCCTCAAGATGATAAAAAATCAGGTGATGTGAGAAACCCATCATCCCCTATCTACAACCATCCATCTATCATGATTCACATTTGAAATCACATGAAAATTATTGAGATATGAGTTAGGAATCCTAGTGTTTATTGCCATGTTTTATAAAAGAAGGGTGACAAAGAGAAAATGATGTTATAATCCACTAATTATAGTTCTAGGCATTTAGTTTACCTTGTACATGTTGATGATTCTTGGGATGATTCTAAGTATGATAATGAGTTTGAGTTAGGTTTCTTTATCAGGGATACGAATTTTGAGCTTTAGGAGGAGAATAAGAATTTGAAAGGTAGTAGTAAAGTAAGTTGTTGTAATAGGGATGAGAAAAGGATGAGGATGTAATACCCTATGCAATTTATCTAGATCCTTGTGGCTATGAAGAAGGGTTCTAAGAACAAGGGTGCTAGTAAACCTCATGAGATAACAAATAAAAGTTATGTTTAAAAGATGGATACTAGGGGAAAATGGAAGGCCAAGACCGTCTATAAACCCAATGTGAGTGGATCCTTCCTTGGAATACAAGAACCATGTCCTATTCTTCCTATGGATAGAATTAGACCCCTTTCCAATCCTACTTCCTTATGGGAATTATCTAAAGTTTTTAATAAAGTGACTCAAAATATGGGAACTCTTCAAGAGGATTTTGAAGCATAGTATAGTCTCACAAAATGTTCTTTGTTGAGATTAATAGTCTTAACATCAAGCCGGGTGTAATGAATAAAGAGTAATAAAGGGTAGCCTATGTATCTATAGAGGAGAATGGTAGAATTTTTAAAAACTAGGATACTATTCGCCAAGTCAACAAGTTGGTGGTTGAGTGCACCAATCGAAGGAGAAAGTGGCATCTATGAAAGAAGACATTAAGTAGGGTCAAGAAAACCATAACACTATACTACTTGCATTGAAATATGACATGACAAATATTCAATAAAATATTAGTAGGGTCATTGAAGTTAACAAGTGCACTATTAAAAATAATGCTTTGGTCCTTAAGATTATGAGTGATAAGTTGAAGAAGTCAGTTGTAAACCTTGAAGTTACCACTACTCAATTGGATGGAAAAACACTAATGTGGTTCAAACTCCACTACAAGGGGCAATAAAAAGAAATCTTGTAATGAGGAAAAGATAGATTTATAGGAGTTCACGGAACTTCATGGTTTAAAAAAAAGAAGGAACAACTAGAAGTATCCAAAATTTTGAAGAAACTATAATTATGTGCTCATGTTTTCTACTTTGTTTAATTATTTTTTGTTATAAATTGGTTGTAGATGTTTTGTTGCTTCTCTATTGGTCAACTTCTATTATGCTAAAATTTGGCATTTTATAACTAGGTTTTAGGTGCCCTTCAAAACCTATTGTAACCATTTAATCAAAAATCTATGCAAGGGAATAAAATATTTTAAAAGTTTATTTAAAGCATCTATAAAAAATATCACTAAACACTTTAAATCAATACTGTTCTATGAGAGACTATTGAAGGTGAAAAATTATATGAATCCAACCAAGACAAGCAAACCATGATATAATCACCTATATTGACACAATAAATGATAGTGACCTAGATCCCATGAATGAAATCAAAATAGAACATGCCCTTCCCACAAATATTCTCAAAATTTTCCTTACCTAACTTGTAATAGTATTTGGACCCTCAATAAATTTGTAATAGTTATATATACCTACAAGACAATGCGATTCATGGATAAAAAACTCAAATGAACACATATCTAATAATCAAATGACATAAATGAATTTTTTCCTCAAATAACTAGTATACTATAACAAATCTATTGGTTTCTTTCTAATCAATGTCCCTTCTCTCACCCTTACTAATCCCTCAACCTGCAACTAAATTTTTTTTCTTAAACCATATTTTATGAAATGAACAACTATTACCCTACCTCATAGCTATTGAAATTTCCAAAAATATTAATTTGATGCTTGTAAGACCTTGTGCTATACATTGTAACAAAATACCATAAGTTGAACCAACTTTGGTTCACTTACTTCTATATATTTTTGTATTTAATCATATTACATTACAACACCTTATGTTTCCTTCGTATATACTTTCTACAACTTTTTTACATCCATGTCATTCAACCAAATATGTATAATTGAGTTAAAACATAAAATAAGGTATTATAATGATGTTGGGGCATATCAATGGTCAAGTAATTTTACATCACACCAAAACAAGATATTTTTTATTTTTTAATATATATATATATATAGTATTATTTTATAGGTTTTGGAGTTAGCTTCTACTATTTCTTCTACTAGATTTTGTGGGTCTTGATATGCTTCTATAATAGCACAAATGGATTTGATTATGACCTTTCTATTATACTTATTCTAAAATGATATTATTATGATGATAGCTTGAGCTATGCAATAGTAGTACAATTGCAGTTCATTTTTAGATATTATTAGGTATTTCCATTCACAAATTCATTTTTATATTCTTCATATTTATTGTCGTAAGATGCATGTGAGAAGAATCATTCTTGTGACTTGTATCCTTGGTTGTACTTAGTTATGATATTTGAATTTAAAATACCCTAAGTTTAACTTCACACTAAGTCATGACATCATTTGATAGATGGATCCTTTGAGAAATTTTCCTTAGACCATTAAGTGTCCATAGTCAACATCACAAAGCTTTTAATTTCAAGATCTACAACTTTTGTAAATTTGTGAATCACCTGAGTGTACATTACTTTGATATACATATATAATGTAATTAACAAGATTATGAAAATTTTCTCTAGAAAAGCATGGTCCACACCAACTTCAAATATTTATCAATCATGAAAATAGACTCAAATGGCCCCACCACTAACATTACCACTAGAATCCATGTGGCATCACTTCATTCATTCTTATAGAACTAAGCCCCTACAAAATTATTATATAATTGTCTTTCAATCCACAGGAACCAACCATGATATAAAAAATTTCCCTCAAGTGTTTCTCATACATTCCTTTGTTCATATCATTATAATACATTAAATCTCAATATCATAACTAACAATCAAGATTCTTTCACTTTTGAAACCAATGCCTTTACTAGATTTGTAAATGCCCAATATGTGTAGCCCCTTAATCTATCAATCTACATATTATAACATAATTTCCACATATAACACTAGTTACATTGTCCAAATCTACATACAAAAACTAACAATCAAGATTCTTTCACTTTTGAAACTGATGCCCGTTGATGGGTGTTTTTGCACCTTCTCAACACAGGCAATGCACAAGTGCACTATTTCTCTTGAAAGTAAATCTCCAACAACAAGTTGCTGAAAATTACCCCAAGGTCTCTCGAGTGTCAGGTCATGACTTGCTTGGAATTCCTCAGTTCATGTTTGATTTGATTTTGCTGGTAATCACAGGGTAGACTTACGGAGTTAGGCTAGAAGGAAGTTGGATCTTAAGATGGAGTTCCTGAGATGGGAAGTTAGTGTGAAATTTGCTACAGGTTCGAACATCAATCTTAAACTCCTATCTTATCTTGAGATTTGGCTTTACAATGTGCAATGAACCTTAGCATAGGCTACTTATTTTAAAAAAAAGGAAAAGGGGTAGGAAAGAGAGGAGGTTCTTAAATCTGAAACTAGCAATAAACAATGATCATGGAGGGTTCTAATACAGATGACTTCCTTAAAACAAAATTTCACTTAACCACAGTAACTCACAGTATCATGAAACTTGTGCAAGCTTCTAAGAATTGCAAATATTCAACCATTCATTCACCATAAACATGCATGAACAAAAGATAGAAGTTTGGAGCAACTTTTAGTTTATTCCTAGACTAACTTTACACAACTATCTACCATCAGTAAACAACAAAAAGTATCAACACAAAAAAATGCTACACAATCATTGAACAACATCAACTACTCTACCAAAGCAAACTTAAACATTCAAAACAACAAAGTAAATATTTCTAAATTAGCTAACTATGGGAGATGAACCATGTAACATGCAATGGAAACCCAAGAATTCACCAAAGTCAATGAAATTCTATTAAAATTTCTACAACATGCCTTTACAACTCAACTCTCTTTAAAATGAGAGGAGGAGACCCCTATTTATAGTTTTCAAAAAGAAAAATGAGTGGCCAAGATTTACTCTCATTGTGTGGCCAAGATTCACTTTATACTAGGGTTTCACCTACCCCCAAATACATATCAATTTAAAATTACAATTTGTCTTTTTGCTTATTTTATCTTTTATGGCAGCACTGTAGCTCTTTTGTCCTTTAGCAGATTGCTATTTTCCCTTTTTGTTGCAGCTATACAGTGAGAAACTCATCATCTATTATAGGCTTTCCAGCTTCCTTTTGTAGTGTGGCATACTCCACAAATTTTTCGATCAAGGGATGAAGCTTATCCCACTCCAAGATATCAGATTGAAGCACCTGGAAGTTCAACTTTTTGGATATGTGGGTGAGTGTTTCCCAATCTCTGTCACACTTGGCTACATTCTACGCTACCTGTTTTGATTGGGCGAAGGCACGAGCAAAAAAAACCATAAAGTCCGCCATGAGTTCGCTTGTGGTTCCAGTTTCCATTTTCCTATGAAAAATGAGGCCTTACCTTCTTCACATCTATCTCAGTAGATGACAATTCAAAATCTGCAATCAATTTAAGGTATTCTTCACATGTCGTCCTTATTTCTTTAACCCAATCAAGATCCTGCTCCACTTCATGGAGCACCTGCTCTAATATTTGATTTTTGTGATCTAGGCCTAATTTCGAATTCTTAACAAGGCAAAGATCATTCTTAGCCATTGCAAGCTCTTTCTTTACTATTTTTCCAAGCAAGTTGAGGATTGCCTCAATCTTAGGATATGTGATCCTATATATTTCTGGGAATTCAGTGCAGGTCTTCCATATATCTTCAAGGTACTTCCACACATCCATAAAATTATTTTCTGTCCTCACAACACGTCCAATACCCATGTTCCCATTATAGAGGACTTGCCCGAACCAATCTTTAGTGGCCTTTATCCAGCTCTTTCTTTTCTCGAGTGTGTCGATGTGCTCTTTTGATAGCAAAAGTGGGGAAACCATAGATGTGGCAGGGGGGTCTTCGGTCGAGGACCGTTGCTGAATATATGCCATTAGATCTACCACTTGTGCCTTCAATTCCTCCTTAGAGGTCTTATCCTTATTCATCTGATGCATAATGGTGGTGACAAATCCTTGGAGATGATCAATTTTTTGTTCCCTCATTGCTATCCCAAGGTCAATGGTAGAGATATTATAGCTATCCCCTTCCTCACCCATTACTGGGGTGGAAATTTGTACCATCCTTGATCTAGAGGAATCCATGGTTAGCTGAGATCTAACCTTCTGCTTCTTTTTCTTCTTGGTGATGACCTGTGCTCGAGCTAAGATGGCTTCCAACCTCACCTTTGGATCCATTGGGGTTGAATTTTTCTTCTCCAGCTGCTTCTCAAGCCAGTCAAGCATTTGAGTATTCTCTTTTGGTGATTCGTGATCACCGTCTTCCTCATGGGCATGTTGCATTTGCAATGTTTTGTTTCCTGAGGTCTCTTGTTCCGACCTCTCCCCTTCTTCCTCGTTTGAATCTTGAATAACTACTGTCACTTTCCTTGGAGATTCAACAACCATATTGTTTTGGGGGCTATCTTCCTTTTCGAAAGTCTTTACTTCTTCTTTCTGCTCATGCCCGTGTTCCTCATGATGCTCAGATTCTAGGCTTCTTCTCATCTCAACCCCCTCTTCAGGCTAGTCCTCTTCATTCTTTTCTTTCTCTCCCTCTGGAGGAGGCATCTCTTCATCATGCTTCGGGGTTTGATCTTGTTCCCCTGTTGGAGGCTCACTGTCCTCCATTTCTTCATCAAATTTTCTTTCCTCCATGGTGGGTAGTTTCTCAGTCTCTTCCTCAACATCCTTGAGTTGTTAGGGCAAATCCTTTTCGAGCTCTGGGTCAATGGTTTCCACAATGTACTTGGTACCCATCTCTTCATCATCCTCATCGGAGGATTCCACTTCCCCTTCCTCATGGATTACCTCATCGATTACGAGATGTTGGTTTATAGGATGCTCATGGTAGTCATTCGCTTCATCCTCTAGTTTCTTGGTGATCTACTTTTGCTGCCTGTCCAACTCCTCAGATATTTGCATTGTTGCCTCCATTGAAGGGGGCTCAGTAGGAGGAGGAGGGATGAGAAGACCAGTTATAGCATGGGCTAACGCGGCCTATACTATGGGATTTGCAAACATCCTAGAAAGATCAGAGGGCATGCTCTACATATACTTAGTAAAATCTTCTGAAAGGGAGAGAGCGGGCATTCTGGTTGTTGCAACAGTAGTCAGAAGAGACAATGATGGGGAAATAGATGAGGAGGAAAGCGGGGAAGTAGTGGCTGAAGAGGAGTCCACATTTATAACTTGAGCCACCAAAGAGGTGGAGGCAAGGTGGACGGAAATATCCACCATAGGTGGAGAGGTGGCGACTACCGCTTGTGGAATAGGCAGGGTGGTGATAGTAGCAGCAACAATTGTGGATATGATAGGCGGGGACTTCAGTTGCTCCTCTCCCTCATGGAGTGGGTCTTATTGAATAGTGGGCATTCCTGTGAAACTACCCGACTTCTTTGACTTCTTTGAAGTCCCAACTTCTGCAGTCCTCCTCGGAGACTCCTTGGATTTAGGACAATTTTCAACTGCCTCCTTTCTCTTCTTCGATCATTTTTTTGGGGGAGATGTCGAGGTCTCTCCCATCGAGGTGACATCAGCAGCGACACTGTTGGCTTCACCCTCATGTGGATGCTTGGGCTTTGCAAATGTTAGCTCTACTCCTTGCCGCCGCAATTGAGCAAGTTGCCGATCAATCCATTGTTTGGTTGTTGCCTCAATAGGATTTGTGATAATATCGAGGTCATTGACCTCCTCTTCGTTGGTAGTGGCAAGTTGGTGATGACATTATACCTCGGGTCCATCACTATGCTTTCTTCTTCAACTGCTTCCTCCGACACAGGAAACAACTTGACCACCTTGATGAAGTAGGCCGTCATGTGCATGTATTGCCACATACGCACCTCCTTGTCATCCTTGAAATTGGCCCAAAAGTTTTCAACATTATGTAGGTGGTCATATTCAACTGTGACCATCCTCTTTAATTTTCCATAGGGATCCATCCGTGGTCGGGCTGCATGGAATTTGAGGTGATACTCTGCAAGCTCCTTTTCTGAATTATTTGCACATTGATAGGTGTGGATTTCATACTGCCCCCGATCGAAGGAAAGGGGATAAGGAATCCCTACTTTATGCTTGCTGCTCAAGAATGCGTGTGCATGCCGCAACTGCCATGAGATCTCAAGCAATGCTATCCGGTCATTTGGGTATTAGGGTTAATTTGTACGGTTTATCAGAGAAACCCTCGGCTCGGATGTAAGTGAATTTTGGAAATTGCATAAATAAGAATCTGAACCGGTGGATGAAAGTATTGGCATTGTGCGAGACTCTCCTTTCGGGGTCACCTCCAAGCAATCTGATGATGTAGCCGGTGAAGGCGTCGTTAACTCTGTAGTAATCCCTCTTGAAATTTCTGTACTGTAATTGAGGGTACCTGTCATACACCTTTAGCACCGTTTGTGGGTTTGGATTCAATGCTACAAATAAACCCCTATATTGGGTACGGTCAACAAGCAAGTACACAAGGTATGATGTCATGTAGAACTTAGATGTTTTCTTGACTGCTATAAATTGTTCGTGCAGGCAGTCGTTGATCATTTCGGCCCAATAGAAATATGTGTCTCTCCAGATGATTTCTTCAATAAATTAAAACATCCACTCTTGGAAGTAAGCCGAGGTCGGAAGGCCCATGACCCTGCTCAAAAGAGTTACCAAGTCATGGTAATCTTTACAAAATTCACTTCAGAAGATTTCTTGGGGCACTTTATTGGCACTACCCCTCTTGTCCTTTAGCCAGTATTGGTTGATGAGCTTCGTGCATCTGAGGGGATGTTCATCCCACATCTGCTTGCCGTACTCCATGGAATTTTTCTCCATCTCGCTGAAGGTAGGGATGCGAAAGATTTTCCCTACTAGCTTGGCGGACAAGTCAGGCAATATGTTTCCATCCTTATCTATTATTTTTTCGGTGTCTTCCTGATATGCCTCTTTGCATGCCATTACAAGTTTAGGAGCGATGAGGGCCGACGGGAATCTTGCAGCCTTGGTCAATCTACTACTTCTGATTTTCCTGGCGTTTTTCATTTTGGGATTGAGCTTGACCCTTTTGTTTGAATTCATTTATATCTATGTGTCCCATATTAGTATTTGAGATCTCCTTCGATTCTGTGAGGACCTTGGAATTAAGGGGCTCCCCTTGGAACTTGTATTTCATCTGGTCTTTGTCCTCCTTGCCCTGAAGTGCTTTTGCAATTTTCTTTCCTTTGTCCTTCTCTGCGACTTCCCCCGAGGTGCTGTAGGTGGTTCCATATAACCTGCAACCACAAGAGTAGTAAATGATTCAAGCATAAAATCCAGGGAACATTAGCCAGGATCCTGCAAAACAACGTTAGATTGGATAAATCATCATTTCATAGTCCTAACATATCCCTCAGATTGTCATCATTATTTTGCAGGAGGGAGTTTCAACATTTCAGGCCTGAGGAATCAGACTTACCTAGGCTGTTGGCTATTTTGGAGGAGCTGCAGGAGGGACAACATTCAGGGCACGACGACCCGCCTATCCTGACCGACCTTTAGATTTTATCGATTTGAGGAATCCATTAAGAGGAGTGCCCCATTTTGGCATGTGGGTCGAAGTTAGTTTGATGAATGAAGGGCATCAGAACCACCTTTGGGAAATCAGAATCAGAAAGGAGCATTGCTGCTTGATGCTTGTCGTTGGGAATGACTCTGGGAAGACAACATCCTGAGGGTGGAGTTCCGACAAGTGGGGCCTATGGCTTTGGAAGGCAGTGGTATCATTCATTCTTCATTTAGGCACCTTGGGTTTGAGGAGTCGAAAGGCTGTCAATCGATTGCCGTTGGAAACGTCAGAGGTTGGACAGAGTTTCGGTAAAGGAAACCTGTAGAATCAGGTCTGGGTGGACACAAGGCCGTTTACCTTGTGTTTATTGTCATTTGAAAGTTTTGCGGCTGGGGCGATGTCGGGTTCCGGGTCATGAAAGGATGAAAGAAGTTTTTCGTATGAGCACGGCGAGGACAAGACAGAGTCCCGATGACGACAACCCAATAAGGGAGATCTGCGAAGGATGATCATTGTGCAATTTTCATCATTTCACTCAAACAGTCACGGGGTGCGTGGAACCCAGTGGTCGGAATGCCGGAGGCCAGGGGTCGTTGAGGACGACGGATTTGGCACAGCGGCCTGCAGACGAACGCCCGCGAGGTGGGACCTGCGAAGAGCTCGACACTTGGTCATTTTTCAAGATCAAACGATGTTACATGATAGATGTAGTAGCAGGGCCTGAAGGTTGGATGAGAGGGATCAGAATACCATTTGGGATGACGAAACTCCAATGGAACTCCGCTAGCAGAAGCTTGTGAGGTGGGAGCTGATATAAGCTATGACTTAAGATTTCTCATGGGATCAAAGTTGGGGCAATTTGAAGGGCGGGGCCCGACCATCAAGAGGCTATGGCCAAAAATCCATTTGGAACGACGAATCACAAGCGGTGACCTAAGGAAGGAATCCCGTGGAGTCAGATCCGAGAGGTTCGTTAGATCTCCCTTCAGTATGAAATTTTGCGATTTTCAAACAGCAAAAGGATGCAGTGCTTTCACGATGGCGGACCTAAGGAATCGTTTGCTATAATCAAAATTCAATTCGTTTCTAAGGTTATCGGTGGCAATGAGGAGGCCCGGGCTTGCAGAGCATGAGCGCTCTGGCTGAAGAACGACGTCGAGAAGACAAGGTTCCGTGGGTGCTATGTTGGGCAATTTTGAAAATTTTTCAAGTTTTTATCATATGGGTTTTGTGCATGTTGGTCTTTTCTGCTTAGTTCATGGGTTTTCCTCTTTCAAATTTATCCTTTTTACCAAAAATCAAGGAAAAACATGAAACAGGGTGCAAACGACATACTCACTTCAAGAATTTGACGAAGGAGGCAATCAAATCAGCTAGCAAACATGTTGGGTCAGCGACGACACTCTTCGAGCTCGACGGTGGCGATTGCGGGGTAGCTCCAACTCGCTCTGATCAAAATGACAGGTGAAAACGACCTTTTATTATTGGCTATTTATAGAGTTAAGTGCATTTAAGGCTCCTATTTAATGTAGGTACAGAGGGTCAGAGAGTTGGTGATTTGTCAGATTTTCAAAAGTGGTCGTGGGCAGGGCGAAGTCTATGGGGTAGATGGATAGCGATGGGTTGCTCAGGTTCTGATGGGTGGGTGGAAGTGGGCTGACGGCTGCCCAAAGGTTTGGTAATGACCCGATGACGAAGATAACTTTGGAACCCGATGGGCAGATAGCTGCTAGGTGAAAGCTATTTGGGACAAGGCGTTGAGGCGATGGAAATCCGAGAGGGGAGACCCGCCAAGGTGGGCCCGATGAGCTCCATGGATGCTAACTTAGTAACACCAAGGCAAACAACCAACATGATCCTGCAAGGACTTAGGACTTAGAAAATTCGAGGGGGGGGGAACATGGTCGACTTGAGATGACTTCCTTAAGGCTCACTGACCATTTTGAGCACCAAACAAGGGGCACGTGAAATGAGGTGGCAAAAAAATGACTGGGTGGGGGGAAGGAAAGAGAGGGTCCCTATTCCGAATGGGGAGTGTGTTCTTAGAGCACAAAAAATGGAGACTCTGCTATAGAACGCTCCTGAGCATTCTAAGAATAAATATTCATTTCAGAACCCAGAATCTTTGGTTTCCCAGACCAGGGGTCGAGTGCCTGAAAGTGAACTAAGAGAACATGAGCCTTAGTTGAGGTAACCTATGAAACATCTTAGAAGTGTGTGTGTTCAATGAATTCATTTCCTTTCCTTAGAAACTGTGACAAACACTGTTAATCTAACTGAGCGAGCTACATAAATTGTCCAACCCAAAAAGTAACTTGGACATTGCCCCACTGCTAATCAAGCGTCCATAGACCTGATGGAGTTGTTGCTGCTACCCCATGGATATTGCTCTATTTTTGGCCAGGCATCCATAGCCTCAGTAGAGTTATCTGCACACTCATACGGTTGCTTGATTCCAACATTTTCTTTTCTTTTCTTTCTTACAATTTTTCTTTTAACACTTTCTTTTTTAACTCAACCGTGTAAGCATTGAAGCCTACTATGGGTTTGGAAACCATAGTGGTCATTGGAGCAGACTTAAGATTTTCACTCACCAAGTCATCATAACGATTACTGTACAACCCTTTGGAAACCATTAATATGCGTTTTGTGTAAGATTTGAGATGAACGTAACGGGGGATTTAACCAAGGGTTGAGTTCTAAGGGAGAGTTCAAATGAGGCAGTCATTCTGAGGTAGCTGTCAGAGACCAATGGTTAAGAGTGAATATTTAGCTAGAGAACACTGAGAGAGGGAAGAAAAATAAATCGTTCGTTGAATGAGCACGACCACCACAATAGAAATGAAGAGGCACTCTCATCAAATCAAAACAGCCGGGACACGGGCAAAATTGAGAGCGACACAAAGCAGCAAGACAAAAGAAAACCAAAACAACCTAAACTAACCTATATAAAAATATTTATAGGAACAACTCTAAAAGAGCTCAGGCATGGAAGTAATGCTTTAGGTGCTACCCGTTGACAGGAAATGAGACATCTTCACCTGTTAAAGTCTTTCGGTGAAAAGCATTATCTACAAGGATTTCAACAATCTGAAAGGGGCCAAGCCAAAAATTGTCGAATTTGTGACGTTCCCATTTCTTCTCATGGGCCTTGTCCCAACATAAGAATAGGTCAGCGAGTCTAAAGGCCTTGATTTTGGCTCGGTGGTCAAACCATCTCTTGACTACGCCCTGATGTTTGGCAAAATTTTCTATTGCATGGTCACATACTTCTTCTAAATGTAACAACTCAGCCAAGTGAGCTTATCTACAATCTTGTTCTTCGTAAAAGTCATTGATGAGTTGGAGGGTGGGGATTTTTAGGTGGATTGGGAATATAGACTCTAAGCCATAGATGAGGTGGTACGGGGAGTCACCAAGGGCAGCCTTGTGGTGTGTACGATCTGCCCAAAAGGAAAAACGGAGCTGGGTATAACAGTCCTTGGGATTCCTATCAAACAAATTTTTAATCAAAGTGATCAAGTTCTTGTTGGTGGATTCTGCTAGGCCATTGACTTGGGGATAGTAGTTGGATGAGAACTTGAGGGAAATTCCATAATCAAAGGCCCAACTAGTGAATTTCAACGAGGAAAAGGCAGGGCCATTATCACATACTGAGGCATATGGGCAACCAAAACGATTTAAAATGAAGCTTTCAAGAAAAATTATAACTACCTCTGTTGTGCATTGTCTACAAGCAAGGGCTTCAATCTATCTAGTGCAGTAATCAGAAGTAGTTAGAATGTAACCGTGTCTTGCAGATGATGGAGGGATTACCAGACCAATGAAGTCAAGACCCCATTGCGTGAATGGTCTCACCTCCAGAACTGGTTGCAACAGGACAACAATGTTATTTTCTCTAGTTGCTGCGGTCTTGCATACATGGGACGTGCATACATGGTTATGAGAATCCTTGAAGACTGTCATCCAATAGTACCCTTCCCTCAAGCTTTGATGTAGGGTAGAAGGACCAGAACCATGACCAGTACCAAACTTGTCATGAAACTCCCTCAAGACCCGATTTGCTTCTTCTTTGCCAAGGCATCTTAGATAGACACCTTTGTGATTCCTCTTGTAGAGTATGGATCCCTGCAACATGTAGCTACAACTCTTCAGCCTAAGGGAACGTTTTTGGACTCCCTGCAAGCAAGACGAACATATGTGGTTTAGCAGGTAATAGACAATATCATCGTACCACTTCCCTGGGGAGACATCTTCCAGTTGATATTGTTGAACTGCAATTTCAGGTCCTGCTTCAACTATCGTTCGAGTGAGTTCCTGTCCTCTAACCAATTTCATTGGCTCTATTTCCATATCATATTCTTGCAGTAAGGTGACCCACTTTTCTCATCTTTCTCCTAGTTCATTTTGCATCAACAATGTCTTCACTGTCGGGTTAGGCACTATGGCAAATACCTTGTTGCACAATATGTAATGTTTGAACTTCTTGACTCCTTTAATAAGAGCATATGCCTAATTTTCCATGTTGTGATATCTCAGCTCATCGTCCTTTAACAAAGCACTCATAAAGGAAATTGGGTGCTCATTTCCGTTGTCATCCTTCTGAGTCAATATGCTAGCACATGAGTGATCTAAAGCAAACGAGTAAATATGGAACGACTTTAGATAATTTGGGCTGACCAATATAGGTGTGTTCGTAATGGCTTTCTTGATTTCCTCGAAGGCCTGCTTTGCCTCTAGAGTCCACTCAATTTTGGTATCTTGCTTCAACATAGCATTGAGAGGCTTGTCAATTTCAGCGAAGCATGTAATAAATTTTCTGACAAAGTTTATCTTTTCGAAGAAAGATTTCAGCTGCTTCTTGCTACCTGGTAGTTGGATCTTCTTTATGGCATGAATATGCTTGGGGTCTATGGAAATTCCTTTCTCAGAGAGGACATGTCTCAGCAACTTTCCCTCAGTGACCCCAAAGATGCATTTCTTTGGATTCAAGGAAATGTCAAATTCTCTGCATTTCTGGAAGACCTTACATAAATCAGAGACATGATCTCCCCTAACCTTTGAAAATACCATAAGATCATCCATATAGATGATGATGCACTTACCAATGATATCCTTGAAGGTGATATCCATAGCACGTTGGAAGGTGCACCTACATTGATCAATCCAAAAGGAATTCTTCTATATGCAAAGGTTCCCCACTTAGTGGTGAACTCTGTCTTATGCCTATCCTCATACTGCGCCATTACCTGATTGTATCCAGAATACCCATCCAGGAAGGACATCATCTAAGAGCCATTAACTATCTGCAATACCTCATCCAATGAAGGTACAAGATAGTTGTCCTTTTTTGAAGCTCTATTCAAATTGCGAAAATGAACACACAACCTAATTTCACCATTCTTTTTCCTTACCAGAACCAAATTTTCCACCCACGTGGAGTGTCAGATCAGAAATATAATTCTGGCGAACAAAAACTTTTGCATTTCTTTATAAATAATCAGTTCCAATAACGCATTGACAAGATGTTGCCTTTGTCGAAATGGCGTCACATCTGGTCTAAGAGGGATAGTGTGTGTGATGATCGATGTATCATATGTTTTTAGATCCTCATAGCTCTAAGCAATGACGTCGTGGTACTTCTACAAAGCATTAATGATACCCCTCATTTCTTTTGGTGTGCACACCTTACCAATAAACACATTCTTTGCATTCTCGGCTGTTTCGAGATTATAATTGTCACACTGATTACTAATGGAGTCCTTCTTTGCTTGTTGGTCCTGATCTCTAATCTGATCTAAGTCAAATATTCATTGTAGCTGGACCATTCCTCTATGAATAGTGTTGGTCTTGAGGTTGATGACTCCTTCTATATCTGGCTCAACCTCTTCAGGCTCAACTTCATCAATTATTTGGACCGCAAACACATCAGAGCTAGTGATGAAATCCAAGATGTGCTTATCATCATTGAACACTTGGAAATTTTCCACATTGTCTGGCACATATGCAATGGAGGTGAGCTCAACAGTAAATCTCTTGAGGCTAGACAATGACAGGGGTTGTAAGGTACTAGCCGCTTGGGCTAGGGAATTAGAAATGTAGCTCTAAGAGTGTGGGATAAATTGGATGATAAACACATCTAGACTTTCTAACAGATCCCATATCCTATGCATGTAATTAGTTAGTCTTCGGTCATAGCAGGAATAAAGCTTTCTTACTTGTTTCACGACTAACTCTGAGTCACCAAACACTTGTAACATTTTGAGCTTCTTCCTTAATGCCATAAGGAGGCCAAGGACTAATGAATCATATTCTGCTACATTATTCGTACAATAAAACTAAAGTCTATGAGCAGCAAAATATGACTTACCCATGGGGATGATCAACTTGAAACCGATCCTAACTCCTTGCTTGGATTTGGATCTGTCTGGTGCAGGAGCACCTTGGCAAAATTAGGCCTCCATGAAGATTTTTTTAAAAATTTGATTAAATATTGTTGTTCCTACCTTTCAATAATGTTATTAGAGTCATTTTTCATATATTTGAGGTCATTAAAAGGGTCAATATTCAAGGTTTTGTCAAATTTGAGAAAATGCAAAAGTTGTCTCACACAAAAATATAAAATTGCACAAAGGTAATATTAGGAGATTGAGGTTGTAGGATCAGTTAGAGGTAGTTAGAATATTAAAATTCAGTTGTATTTCCTTTAAAAATTATTTTTTATGCATTGTAACTTCGTGGGTGATTGAAAAAAATGATTTGGATTAATGAAAAGTTATGATTTTATGCATATTTCCAAAAAAATCACTGTTTTCAAGCCATGTACAACCCAGTATAGATTTATATTCATGGGTAAATGTTTTTAATTGATGAAGAAACCAATCACCTTCCATTTACATCATGTCTCATGTATTGTGGTTGAATTTTGAATTAGATATTGAAGTTTTTGTAAAAATTGCCAAAAACCCTCTTTAGGGTAAACAAAAACTTAAGTTTTTATGTTTCTCGCATTTTAACCATGGGAAAAGGATAATTTTTGGTGGAAATAATCTTTATGGTGTCTATTTTTATATTATTAGTGTTTTAGATCAAATGACTAAGATTAGTGGGTGGAAGAATTAAAGTTTCAGACTGTAAACCTGTGTTTGACTAGTAAAACATAATGAAGTTAACATCTATGGTTTTATGAAATGCTCTCGGAAATGAACTTTTAATGGTAAATAAAGCTCATTAAAATCTAAAATTAGATGTTGAAAGGGTTTATGAAGAGTATTCATGTTGGAAGCTGGTAGATCTAATAATCCCTATGGGTGTAAAAGCCTAATAGGCCTCATTTGCAGCGTTACATTCTTGTTTTGTTTATTTCTTTCCAAAGCAACATATGTTAAAATTTTGATATGATTTAGTAACCCATAGTGAGGTGCTCAAAATGTTTAAATAGTTATTTTGGGTCTTGGAGAGAAAATTTGGAGTTTTAAGGTTTGTAAGTGCCATTGTTAGGCATTTGAGGACAGTTTATTAGAAGTGGACATAAACTAAGATTTTAAGGATTCTAATTGATTTGAATCTATCATTAATGAGATGGTAAAGGTATTTTGAAGGTTCTATTGAGATTGGAACTCTGAATTGTACTTTGAGTGTTGAAACAAGGGAAACATGCATTTGTGATGGGTAAGCAAACAAAGGCATGTTTTGGGTTTGTTGATTGGAATTGAGGTAGTTTGTTTCTTCCTCTGTACGCTGCATTAGATTGGTATCAGAGCTCAACAAGAGGTCCGGGCTGAGAAAGAAATTGGTTTTGGTATTGTGGTTTTGTAGTTGTGTGTGTTTGGTTGTAGGTTTAGAAGGTAACCTGGTGGCTTCCATTGAGAAGGCAGAGTTGTGAAAAGTGAGTGAGTTGAAGTAAGGAGAAAATTGCTTGGTGACCATCTTGAATATGGAGATTTTGAAAAGGAATTTGCAGGCAGAGGAAGAGAGAAAGAAAAAGAAGAGACAAGCAAAGTTTGACGAAGAAATTGCTGAGTTGAGGCAAGAGTTAAAGAGATTTGAGAAAGAGTTTCAGGAGTCTATCTAGAAGATGGAGCAGATGATCAAACAAGAGACAAGTTGGCACTTGAAGGTAAACAAGAAGGTTTCATGGCCTATAAAGAAGATAGTCAAGAGAAGGAAGAGAATGAAGGTAAAAGAGAGGGAAGTATTTGAGGATGCAAAAGAAGGATTCTTAGATGATGAAGAAGATGCTACAGGTATTCCAAAGCAAGAAGGTGAAGGTATGAAAGAGATAAGAGGCCTGGTTTCAGAGGTTGCAAACATTGAGTTGATTAAAGGAATGATTATGGATGAGTTCGCCTTGGAGATCTACAAGGAATTGAAGGATGATGGAGGTATAATGATAAAAACTATGTTTCATTTCTTTATTATATTGATCTTATGGACAAAAACAACTTGCAGTTTAAGGGACTAAGGGAGAAGCATGATATTAAGATGCACCAAAGAGTGGAGGTTTTGGTTTTAGTTGGTGAGCAATGTAGGAAGATGATTTGCATGGACAAATTCAAACCTAAAGTGAAAATTAAGGTGATGGAAGTTGTTTTAAGGTGGCAGAGCATACGAGGAATGAAGGTTGTTGACAAAATCAATCCAAGTGGACTTGGATTCTTTTCTTGGTCGGGAGGTTGGTGCAGGAGCACCTTGGCAAAATTAGGCCTCGATGAAGCAATTTTTTGAAATTTGATTAAATATTGTTGTTCCTACCTTGTAATAATGTTATTAGAGTCATTTTTCATATATTTGAGGTCATTAGAAGGGTCAATATTTAAGGTTTTGTCAAATTTGAGAAAATGCAAAAGTTGTCTCACACAAAAATGTAAAATTGCACAAAGGCAATATTAGGAGATGAAGAGTCATATAGGTTGTAGGATCAATTAGAGGTAGTTAGAAGATTAAAATTAATTTGTATTTCCTTGAAAAATTCTTTTGTATGCATTGTAACTTCGTGGGAGATTGAAAAAAATGATTTGGATTAATGAAAAGTTATGATTTTATGCATAGTTCTAGAAAAATCATTGTTTTCAAGCCATGTACGGCCTAGTACGGATTTATATTCATGGGTAAATGTCTTTAGGGTAAACAAAAACTTAAGTTTTTATGTTTCTCACATTTTAACCATGGGAAAAGGCTCATTTTCAGTGGAAAGAATCTTTATGGCGTCTATTTTCATATTCTTGGTGTTTTAGATCAAATGATTAAGATTAGTGGGTGGAAGAATTAAAGTTTCAGACTGTAAACCTGTGTTTGACTGGTAAAACAAAAAATTATGAAGTTAGCATCTATGGTTTTATGAAATTCTCCTGGAAATGAACTTTTAATGGTAAATAAAGCTCATTCAAATCTCAAAATGAGATGTTGAAAGGGTTTATGAAGAGTATTTGTGTTGGAAATTGGTAGATCTAATAATCCCTATGGGTGTAAAAGCCTAATAGGCCTCATTTGCAGCGTTACAGTCCTATTTTGTTTATTTCTTTCCAAAGCAACATATGTTGAAATTTTGATATGATTTAGTAACCCATAATGAGATGCTCAAAATGTTGAAATAGTTATTTTGAGTCTTGGAGAGAAAATTTGGAGTTTTAAGGTTTGTAAGTGCCATTGTTAGGCATTTGAGGACAATTTATTAAAAGTGGACATAAACTAAGATTTTAAGTATTCTAATTGATTTGAATCTATCATTAATGAGATGGTAAAGGTATTTTGAAGATTCTATTGAGATTGGAACTCTAAATTGTATTTTGAGTGTTGAAACAAGGGAAAAATGCATTTGTGATGGGTAAGCAAACAAAGGCATGTTTTGGGTTTTTTGATTAGAATTGAGGTAGTTTGTTTCTTCCTCTGTACTCTACATCACCATCGAAGCATAGAGTCTAGAATTTGGAAGACCTAATTTCTATTTCTGATGGCGGTCTTACTTCAACAACCTTAGGAGGTGACAAAAGTTTAGAACGACTCTAGTCTACCAGTGTCAATTGAGCCTCCTCCTTAGGAGTGACCTGTCCGTTAATGTGTTCAATTTCTGTTTGGCATAGGTAGCATTCAAATTCCAGATGGGAAACATTATGTACCCTGCACTAACTAGGCAACAAGAGTTCCTGAAAAATTCTTTCTAGTCGCTAAACTGAGCTGGTCTTGCACACATTTTTCCATGAAATCTTGGAATCCATCTAGAAATCCAAGGTTGCCACCCTCACAAGAATCCTCATTATCTGATTCAATTAGAATTTTTGTGCTCTAAGGAATGTGGGCCAAGCCGACAGGCAGACTACACAATACAAGTAGGACCTCTTCGACCACATCTTCTTCATAGCATTCTTGTTCATCTGAATATGAAATGAGGCGGTAATTCCCTAATTCTGTTTCAGCAAACAACACTTCATTCGTGTTGTTGTATTCTGTAATCATTAACTTCATGCGTGGCTCCCGATCTATATAAATATGATTTGGCATCCCTTTCCATGGCAGCCACAAGTGGGAATAGTTTGTGGCAACATATCCATTCAATGCTCGGGTGAAATCCATTCCTAAGATAATACCATAGGTGTCAGGGATATCAGTAAATTCGATGTCACTCGTTTGTTGTATCCTTGGATCATCAACAATCTGCATGGGTATTCTATTGATCTCACCAACTATACTGATCTCAGTGTTATCAAGCTGTGTCACCTTGCATCGAGTAGGAGTTGGAACTGTTACCAAAGCCTTGCATACACTCAAGGGCATGACATTGGTGGAGGCTCCCAAATCGAGCAGACAATTATGAAGATTCTTCGCAAATATTCTGATGGTGGTCATGAAGGGAGGGGTTTCAAACTTCCCTTGAAACAACCCTCCAGAGATGTCCACTTGGGCCACTTGGCCTTTGTCTTTATCATTGCCCTTGTTTTGGGTTTGCGCCTATTCCAATTCCCTGGTAGGTTGCTTGTTTGTTTGCTGATTTGAAGGTGGGTCCAGTTTCTTATTGAAAACCTTTCAGATGACCAACTCACTCTGTGAGTCCTCAAAGGAGACTCTCTTAGTGGGTGTTTCCTGGGTTGACCTGGATGAAGGGGTCCCATTGATCATTCTGAAAAAGGTGTTCCTAATGGATAGGACCTTAAGAAATTCGAAGGATGACATGCTTAACTTGACCTTCTTAAATTCCTCTGCAACATATTCTCCCATTTGCTCGATTTTAGCTTCATAAGGAGCATTCTGGGGGGAGTTGGTAGGCTGATTTTGGTTTTGGCTCTGCTACCTAATCTTGTTAAAGTATCGGGTAGGTACATGGGGGTAGCCTGGGTTGTTGCTAGCATTTGGGTCAGGGGGTGCTAAAGTTATTAGGTAGGGTGGAGGTAGTGAAAGGACCACCAACTTGACCACCCGCTTGCCTATTCCTTAGATCATACGTGGTATTCCTTAAGTGAAACATTTGAAATTCATCTTCCCTCAAATCTTCCTCATCTATTGGACCATTATATATAGCATTAAAGAGCTAAGACAAAGGACTTTCAGTACTTACCTCATTTGCTTTGTCATTGTTTGTGGCGACATCCTCCTTTTCAGGCACATTGCTCTCAATGTTTGGGAAAGGGGCCTGGTTGACCACCAAAACTGAGGAATCATATGGTTTAGATGGAATGATGTCCCTACATCCTGAGTTGTCTACAAAATTTTGGACCTCTATTTAAAAATTTTAGCGGCTGTTTGGAATTTTGTACAATCCAATTCAAAATGTCAGCTCGTCTTGTGGATGCAACACCAACCAAACAAGGTAGCCTCAGCTAGGTATACTCTGCTTGTGGTCTTGTCATTGTTGCTAGACTGGTCCAGTGGCATAGGAATGCCACCATCGTTTAGCTTGGTGTTCCATGTCTGATTCTATCTCTGGGATGACCTTCTATCGAAGTTTTGCCTCGAGTTTTGACTTATTTCATAATTCTGTCTGGAAGATGGACCGACATCACAGTTGTCATAGCTGTCGTGGCTGTCATGATTGAGGTTGGCCTGGATGCTTCTTTGTGAGGCCTACAACTGATTGTTTTGATTCCTTAAGTGAGTCATCTCCATAGAAATTTTCTTAATCATTTCTGTTAGCTCATCGATCCGGTCCTTCTTCGTATTGTTCGACTCTAAGGCTGAATTTTGAAGGAAAACCGATTGATTCTGGTGAGTGGGTGGGAACTTAGAAGCTTGAAGGTATGCTGGCACTTGGGGTGGCTGAGCATGCACTTGCTGCTATTGGGGCTGCAAATAATGAGGAACCGAGGACACCTAGTTCATGGGAAACCCTAGATGAGGCACTATGGGCAGATGTGTCACTGGATTCATAAGGGGTGCCTGATGCTATAGAGCTTGAGTAAGTCCTTGAATCTGGGCGAGATGAGAAACTTGACCCAAGGAAGGCGGGGGGCCAGAAATATTCTACCCCAGGTCAGTGCTGGCTATGGCATCCTCCTCATAGGCATCCACTAGTTTGGTAGGGGCTGGTCACATCCTTTTCACCAATGCTGCCTTGAGGTTATCCAATGCTACATAGTAAACATGAAAAGCAACAACGTCATTGAACGCATACGGGGCTTGTAACCGAGTATATGCCCGATGGACTCAGTCATTAAAGGAGCTGATTGGTTCGTTAATTTCCCTTTGGACAGACATAAACTACCGATATAATTCTCAAGAGCTGATTGGGATCTTGAACTTTTGCAAGAAAGAATCCTTTAGAAGGTCCCATGTGTTAATGGATCCTATCAGCAAGTGGACGTACCAATAAAAGGCCTCCTCCCCCAAGGATTAGGGAAAGAACCGACAAGAAATGTCTTCATGTATGATCTACATATTCTTCAAGGCTATTTAAAAAATATTAATGTGTTCTTCTGCTGTCCTCTGCAGGTCCTGGGGGTTGAACTTAGTGCAAAATCCCTCTAGGTTCTTTGGCATATCATGGTAAAGGTTGAAAGCCAAAGGAGACAAATTGTTGCCTAACCATGCCATGGGAGGCAGAGGTGGAGGAGGCTGCACTAGATTGAATTGGAGCTTCAAAGGGACAATGACAACTATAGGGATAATGCCCAAAAAGGGAGCTACGTTGGGCTAAAAGGAAATGCCTAAGATGTGGGAAGCGGCAACCTAGAAGGCTATTTGAAATGGGTGAGAAAAGAGATACACTACTAGGGATGAAGAAGAAGGTAGAGGTGAATGGAAGGAAGGAGAGGATGATGGTAAAGCCAAAATAGGATGGTCGAATGCATCAGAGGCAGATGCTTCCCCTTTTTTAGCTCTTCTAGCTGGGGTAGGGGGTGGTAGCTCTTGAAATTCCCCTTTGTTTGGTGTGGACCTTAATATTCTGTAAAATATTTTAGGGGAGAATGACCCAATTTGATCCAACTTAGCTCCAAAGAGGCCCTCCTTCTAGTGTTGGTTCTGTTGATGGGTGTTTTTGCACCTTCTCAACACAGGCAATGCACAAGTTGACTACCTCTCTTGAAAGGAAATCTCCAACAACAAGTTGCTGAAAATTACCCCAAGGTCTCTTGGGTGTCAGGTCGTGACTTGCTTAGAATTCCTCAGTTGATGTTTGATGTGATTTTTATGGTAATCACAGGGAAAACTTACAGAGTTAGGCTAGAAGGAAGTTGGATCTTAAGATGGAGTTCCTGAGATGGGAAGTTAGTGTGCAATTTGCTGCAGGTTTGAACAACAATCTTAAACTCCTATCTTATCTTGAGATTTGGCGTTACAATGTGCAATGAACCTTAGCATAGGCTAATTATTTTAAAAAAATGAAAAGGGGCAGGGAAGAGAGGAGGTTCCTAGATCTAAAACTAGCAATGAACAATGATCATGGAGGGTTCTACTGCATACGGCTTCCTTAAAACATAATTTCACTTAACCAGAGTAACTCACAGTATCATGAAACTTGTGCAAGCTTCTAAGGACTGCAAATATTCAACCATTCATTCACCATAAATATGCATGAACAAAAGATTAAAGTTTGGAACAACTTATAGTTTATGCCCAGACTAACTTTACAGAACTATCTACCATCAGTAAACAACAAAAAGTATGGACAAGAAAGGCATCAACACAACAAAAAGCTACACAATCATTGAACAACATCAACTACTTTACCAAAGAAATCTAAAACATTCGAAACAACAAAGTAAATATTTCTAAATCAGCTAACTATGGGAGATGAACCATGTAACATGCAATGGAAACCCAAGAATTCACCAAAGTCAATGAACTTCTATTAAAATTTCTGCAGCATGCCTTTACAACAACTCAACTCTCTTTAAAATGAGAGGAGGAGACCCCTATTTATAGTTTTCAAAAAGAAAAATGAGTGGCGAAGGTTTAATCTCATTGTGTGGCCAAGATTCACTTTACACTAGGGTTTCACCTACCTCCAAATATATATCAATTTAAAATTATAATTTGTCTTTTTGCCTATTTTATCTTTTATGGCAGCACTGTAGCTCTTTTGTCCTTTAGCAGATTGTTGTTTTCCCTTTCTGCTGTAGCTATACAGTGAGAAAATCATCATCTACTATGGGATTTCCATCTTCCTTTTGTAGTGTGGAATACTCCACAAATTTTATGATCAAGGGATGAAGTTTATCCCACTCCAATATATCAGATTGAAGCACCTAGAATTTCAACTTCTTGGATCTGCGGGTGAGTCTTTCCAAATCTCTGTCACACTTTGCTGCATTTTGCGTTACTTGCTTTGACTGGGCGAAGGCACGAGCAACAAAACCCATAAATTCTACCATGAGTTTGCCCATGGTTCCAGTTTCCATTTTCCTATGAAAATGAGGCCTTACCTTCTCCGCATCTATCTCAATAGACAACACTTAAAATCTGTCATCAATTTAAGGTATTCTTCACATGTCGTTATTTTTCTTTAACCCAATCAAGATCCTACTCCAATTCATGGAGTACCTACTCTAATATTTTCTTCCTGTGATCTAGGCCTAATTTCCAATTCTCTACAAGCCAGAGATCATTCTTAGCCATTGCAAGCTCTTTCTTTACTATTTTTCTAGGAAACTTGAGGAATGCCTCAATCTTAGGATATGTGATCCTATATATTTCTAGGAAGTCAGTGCAAGTCTTCCTTATATCTTCAAGGTAGTTCCGCACATCTAGAAACTTATTTTCTATCCTTACAACACATCCAATACCCATGTTCCCGTTATAGAGGACTTGCCTGAATCAATCTTCAGTGGCCTTTGTCCAACTCTTTCTTTTCTCGAGTGTCTCGATGTGCTCTTTTGATAACAATAGTGGGGTAGATGCAGATGTGGCAATGGTTCTTCGGTCAAGGACCATTACTGAATATATGCCTTTAGATCTACCACCAGTGCCTTTAATTCATCCTTAGAGGTCTTATCCTTATTCATCTAATGCACAATGGTGGCGACGGATCCTTGGAGATGATCAATTTTATGTTCCCTTATTGCTATCCCAAGGTCGATGGTAGAGATATTATAGTTGACCCGTTCCTCACCCATTATTAGGGTGGCAATTTGTACCGTCCTTGATCTAGAGGCATCCATGGTTAGTTGAGATCTAACCTTCGGCTTCTTTTTCTTCTTGGTGCTGACCTGTGCTTGAGCTAAGATGGCTTCCAGCCTCGCCTTTGGATTCATTGGGGTCAGAGTTTTCTTCTCCAGCTGCTTCTCAAGCCAGTCAGACATTTGAGTTTTCTCTTTTAGTGATTCGTGATCACCCTCTTCCTCATGGGCATGCTGCATTTGCAATGATTTTTTGCCTAAGGTATCTTGTTCTAGCCTCTCCCCTTCTCCCTTGTCTGAATCTTGAATAACTACTATCACTTTCCTCGGGGATTCAACAACCGTATGCTTTTGGGGGCTATCTTCCTTTTCAAAAGTCTTTACTTCTTCTTCTTGCTCATGCCCATGTTCTTCATGATGCTCGGATTTTGGGCTTCTTCTCATCTCAACCCCCTCTTCAAGCTGGTCCTCTTCATTCTTTTCTTTCTCTCCCTGTGGAGGAGGCATCTCTTCGTCATGCTTCGTGCTTTGATCCTTTTGCCCTATTGGAGGCTCATTGTCCTCCATTTCTTCATCAAATTTTATTTCCTCCGTGGTGGGTAGTTTCTCAGTCTCTTCCTCAACATCCTTGAGTTGTTGGGTCATCTCCTTTTTGAGCTTTAGGTCAATGGTTTCCACAATGTACTTGGTGCCCAACTCTTCATCATCCTCATCGGAGGATTCTGCTTCCCCTTCCTCCTGGACTACCTCATCGATTATGAGATACTGGTATATAGGATGCTCATGGTAGTCATCCAATTCCTCTAGTTTCTTGGCGATCATCTTTTGCTTCCTGTCCAACTCCTCAAATATTTGCATTGTTGCCTCCAATGAAGGGGGCTTAGTAGGAGGAGGAGGGACAAGAAGATTGATTATGGAATAAGCTAACGCGACCTGCATTGCGGGATTTGTAAACATCCTAGAAAGCTTAGAGGGCATGCTCTGCATATACTTAGTAAAAGCATCTGGAAGGACGAGAGTAAGCATTGTGGTCGTTGCAACAATAGTCAGAAGAGACAATGATGGGGACATAGATGAGGAGGAAAGCGGGGAAGTAGTGGCCGAAGAGGAGTCCATAGTTATAACTTGAGCCACCGAAGAGGTGGAGGCAAGGTGGCAGAAAATGTCCATCACGGGCGGAGAGGTGGCAACTGCCACTTGTGGGATAGGTAGGGTGGTGACAGTAGCAGCAACAATTGTGGCTGTGATAGGCTAGAAATTCAGTTTCTCCTCTCCCTCATGGAGCGGGTCTTCTTGAATAGTCGGCATTCCTGTGAAACTGCCTAACTTCTTTGACTTCTTTGAAGTCCCAAATTCTCCAGTCCTCCCCGGAGACTCCTTGGATTTAGGCGAATTTTCAACTGCTTCCTTTCTCTTCTTTGATCGTGTGTTTGGGGGAGATGTAGAGGTCTCTCCCATCGAGGTGACATCAGTAGTGACACTTTCGGCTTCACCCTCGTGTGGATGCTCGGGCTCTGCAAATGTTAGCTCTACTCCTTGCTGCTGCAATTGAGCAATTTGTCCATCAATCCATTGTTTGGATCTTTCCTCGACAAGATTTGTGATAATATTGAGGTCATTGAACTCCTCTTCATTTCAATCTATTACTAGTAGTGGAAATTTGGTGACGACAGTATACCTCGGGTCCATCACTGTGCTTTCTTCTTCAACTACTTGCTCCGGCACAAGAAACAACTTGACCACCTTGACAAAGTAGGCTGTCATGCACATGTATTTCCGCATACACACCTCCTTGTCATCCTTGCAATTGGTCCAAAAGTCTTCAACATTATGTAGGTGGGAATATTCAACCGTGACCATCCTTTTCAATTTACCATAGGGATCCATCTGTGGTCGGGCCGTATGGAATTTGAGGTGATACTCTACGAGCTCCTTTTCTGAATAATCTAGACATGGAGAGGTGTGGAGTTCATACTGCCCCCGACCGAAGGAAAGGGGATAAGGAATCCCTACTTTATGCTTGCTTCTTAAGAGGGAGTGTGCATGCCATGACTGCCATGAGAGCTCAAGCAACACTATCCGGTCATTTGGGTATCGGGGTAACTTGTACAATTTATCAGAGAAACCCTCAGCTCGGATGTAAGTAAATTTTGGAAATTTTATAAATAGGAATTCGAACCAGTGGATGAAAGCATTGGCATTGTGTGAGACTCTTCTTTCGAGGTCACCCCCAAACAATCTGATGATGTAGTCAATGAAGGTGTCGTTAACTCTACAGTAATCCCTCTTGAAATTTTTGTACTATAATTGAGGGTACTTATCATACACCTTTAGTACCGTTTGTGGGTCTTGATTCGGTGTTGCAAATAAACTCCTATATTGGGTACGGTTAGTAAGCAAGTGCACAAGGTATGATATCATATAGAACTTAGATGTTTTCTTGACTACTACAAATTTCTTTTGCAGGAAGTCGCTGATCATTCCGGCCCAATAGAAATATGTGTCTCCCCGGATGATTTCTTCAATAAAATAAAACATCCACTCTTGGAAGTAAGCCGAGGTTGGAAGGTCCATGACCCTGCTTAGAAAAAATACCAAGTCATGGTAATCTTCAAAAAATTCACATCGGAAGAGTTCTTGGGGCTTTTTATTGGCACTGCCCCTCTTGTTCTTCAACCAGTATTGGTTGATGAGCTTCCTGCATCTTAGGGGATGTTCATCCCACATCTTCTTGTCGTACTCCATATGGAATTTTGCTCCATCTCACTAAAGGTAGGGATGCAAAAGGTTTTCCCTATTGACTT
This sequence comes from Sequoiadendron giganteum, assembly GCA_007115665.2. NCBI lineage: Eukaryota > Viridiplantae > Streptophyta > Pinopsida > Cupressales > Cupressaceae > Sequoiadendron > Sequoiadendron giganteum. The sequence goes on along the minus strand of CM021109.1, from coordinate 145,429,651 downwards.
GGAAGACAAGTCAGCCAATATGTTTCCATCCCTATCTATTATTATTCTAGCATATCCTAGATATGCCTCTCTCCATGCCATTACAAGTTCAGGAGTGATGAGGGATGACGAGAATCCTACAGACTTGGCCAATCCACTAATTCTGATTTTCCTGGCATTTTCTGTTTTGGGATTGAGCCTAACCCTTTGTTTGAATTCATCTATATCTATGTGTTTGAGATTAGCATTTGAGATATCCTTCCATTCTGTGAGGACCTTGGAATTAAGGGGCTCCCCTTGGAACTTGTCCTCCTTGCCTCGAGGTGCTTTTGCGATTTTATTTCCTTTGTCCTTCTCTACGACTACCCTCGAGGTGCTGGCTACTGGTTCCATATATCCTGCAACCATAGGAGCAGTAAATGATTTAAGCATAAAATCAAGGGAGCATTAGCCAGGATTCTGCAAAACAACGTTAGATTGGATAAATCATCATTTTACAGTCCTCACATATCCCTCTAATTGTCATCATTATTTTACAGGAGGGAGTTTCAACATTTCGGGCCTAGGGAATCGAACTTACCTAGGCTATTGGCTATTTTGGAGATGCAGGAGGGATGACATTCAGGGCACGATGGCTCACCTATCCCGACCTGCCTTCATATTTGATCGATTTGAGGAATCCATTAATAGGAGTTCCCCATTTTGGCATGTGGGTCAAAGTTATTTCGATGAATGAAGGGCATCAAAACCACCTTTGGGTAATCAAAATCAGAAAGGAGCATTGTTGCTTGATGCTTGCCATTGGGAATGACTATGGGAAGATGACATCCCGAGGGCGGAGTTCCGACAGGCGAGGCTCGTGGCTCTGGAAGGCAATGGTATCATTCATTTGTCATTTAGGTGCCTTGGGTCTGAGGAGTCGGAAGGCTATTAGCTGATTGCCATTGGAAATGATGGAGGTCGGACCGAGTTCCCGTAAAGGAAACCCACGGAATCGGGTCCGGATGGAGACAAGGCCATTTACCTTGTGTTTACTATCATTTGAATGTTCTGTGGCTAGGGCGATATCGGGTTCTGGGTCACAGGACGACAAAAGCTATTTTCTGTATGAGCACGACGAGGACGAGATAGAGTCCCGATGATAACAACCCAATAAGGGAGATCCATGAAGGACGATCACTAAGCAATTTTCATCATTTCACTCAAATAGTTGTGGGGTGCACGAAACCCGATGGTCGGAACACCGGAGGCCAGGGGTCATTGAGGATGGCGGATTAGAGATGGTGGCCCACGGACGGAAGTTGGTGTGGCGAGACCCACGAAGAGCTCGACACTTGGTCATTTTTCAAGCTTAAACGATGTTACACAGTGGATGCAGTAGTGGGGCCCGAAGATCAAATGGGAGGGATAAAAATCCCATTTGGGATGGCGAAACTCCAATGGAACTCTGCTAGCATAAGTCCGCGAGGTGGGAGCCGATATAAGTTGTGACTTAAGATTTCTCATGGGCTCAAACTTGGGGCAATTTGAAGGGCTGGGCTCAACCATCAGGAGGCTATGGCCAAAAATCCATTTGGAATGACAGATCATAGGCGACGACCCGGGGAAGGAACCTCGTGGAGTCAGATCCGAGAGGTTCGTTGGATCTCCCTTTAGTATGAAATTTTGTGGTTTTCGAACAACGAATAGATGGGGTCCTTTCACGATGGCGAACTCGAATGAGTCATTTTCTATGATTAGAATTCAACTTGTTTCTAAGGTTATCAATGACAATGAGGAGGCCCAGGCCCGTAGACTGTGAACGCTCTGGCTGAAGAACGACATCAGGAAGATGAGGTTTTGCGGGTGCTATGTTGGGCAATTTCGAAAGATTTTCAAGATTTTATCATATGGGTTTTGTGCGTGTTGGTCTTTTTTGCTTCATGGGTTTTTCTCTTTCAAATTTATGCATTTTACTAGAAATCAAGGAAAAACACGAAACAGGGTGTGAACGACAGACTCACCTCAAGAATCCGATGAAGAAGGCAATCAAATTAGCTAGCAAACACGTTAGGTCAACAGTGGCACTTGTCGGGGTCGACGGCGGCAATCACGAGGTAGATTTGACTACTTCTAATCAAAATGACAGGTGAAAATGACCTATCATTATCGGCTATTTATAGACTTAAGTGCTTTTAAGGATCCTATTTAATGTAGGTACAATGAGTCAGAGAGTTGGTGATCTGTCGAATTTTCAAAAGTGGTCGTGGGAGGGGCAGAGTCTGTGGGGCGGATGGATGACGAAGGGTTCCTCGGGTTTTGATGGGTGGGAAGATGTGGGATGATGACTGCCCAAAGGTTCGGTGATGAATCGACAGTGAAGATAACTCTGGAACTCCATGGGCAGATAAATGCCAGGTGAAAGTTGTTTGGCACAAGGCATTGAGGTGACAAAAATATGAGAGGGGAGACTTGCCAAGGCGGGCCCGATGAGCTCCATGGATGTTGACTTAGTAATGCCAAGGCAAACAGCCAGCAGGATCTCTCAAGGACTTAAGACTTTGAAAATTTGAGGGGTGGGAAATATGGTCAACTCAAGATGACTTCTTTGAGGCTCATTGACCATTTTGAGCACCAAAAAAGGTGCACGTGAAATGAGGCGGCAACAAAACTACCCGGTGAGGTGAAGGAAAGAGAGAATCCCCATTTTGAATGGGGCGTGTGTGCTGAGGGCACAACAATGCCTTTAATAGATTTTTAGATTCCCAAGATGTGTATCCCCTTAATACATAAATCTACATATATTAACTTAATTGCCACATATAACACTAGTTCCATTGTCCAAATATACATACAAAAACTACTAACTTTCTAGAAATAATTGGAAATAGGGTGAAACAACAAAAAAAGATATGTTAAATTTTAGTGCATCCAAATTAATTAACAATGAAATATCATAAGGAAATGGAAATCAAACATGAAAGAAAATGTAAACCATAATGATGCAAGAGCATCCATGACAGTTGGCAATCTTGTGTCAATCTTGAGGTTCAATTTTGTTGAGTATTTTTTTCAATTTTGATGTGAGTCAATTTTGGTTTGAAATCCATATTGTAAGGTGGCAAATTAGTTATCTTTGATTAATTAAAATTGTCAAATAAATTTCCTTTGCACATTGATAAGTTGACATAGTGGGTGAAAAAGCAAAAAAATAGTTTTAAATCATTTAATTGAAAAATGTTTGAAAAGGCTATATGAGGCATTGGGATTTGAAAATGTGGAGTTTTAAACACTTCACCATGATACATAAAAAGTAGGGACCTAGGATATGGGTTCCCAAACCTACTTTGATTTTTTTTGCTTTTTTGGGAGTCAAAAGGAGAAAGGAAAAAAATGAAATTCTTATCTTTAGTGGGCTGCTGGAAATAGATGTTTTAATTGTTTTAATTGATTTTTTAGGGGATTCATGTGAAACTACATGGGTAGGTGTACCATATTGGAGAAGGAAAAATAAAGAATATGAAATTAATTTCCTGATAGGAGAAGTTATGCAACAAAAAACCCATTTTCATTGATGAAAGTTTGAAGAGGAATTGAAGGAGAGAAAAAGGGCAGGGCATAGCATTCTCTGTGAGGGAATTATTGGGTTTTTGTTGCAGGTTGGGACCAATTTGAAATAGTCCTTTGAGGTTTCAAATCAACATATTTAAGCTACAAGAGTTGCAGGTGGAGTTTGAGGTGTTGGGAAGTGAAATAGTTTGTAAGAGCTCACATAGTTGAGCATAATTATGTTTTGAATGTTATTCATTTTCCTACCAACTATTTGTATGGATTTTATTTTCTGTTCATAAATCCATTGAAGGCTGAAAAACAATGTAATTAGATTTCTTTAATAGAGAAAATCATTGGTTCCTTGTGCAAACAATTTCTAGAGTTTAATTTGCAATGTTTTTATTCTGTTAAGCTATTGTTGTGAGGACTTTAGATAGGGATTTGAGAGTATCAATATCTCTCTACATTAGTGGTATTAGAGCATGAAGATCCTAAGTGTATGAAAAAAACACTGAAGAGAATTTGTTTGCACCAAGATTGAGCATGTGGGTGTGTAGAAAAATGTATGCAAGAGGAGCCCATCGTGGTAGAGGTAGAGGAAGAGGAAGAATGGACAAATTTTTCCATGATGATTTTAGAGCTTTAAGAAGACAAGTTGAAAAAATTCAAGAAGAAATAAGAAGAGGGTTTTCATAGAGAAGGGAACTAAAGAGTGATAAGGAAGAAGAAGAAGCTCTAGAGAATGCCAGCCTAACAAGTGAGCAGAGAGATGAAGTTGCAACAGTTGCCAATGATCTATTGTTGAGAGTCCTATTAAAAATGGGGAAAAGACCAAAGATTGATGTTCCTACCTTTAATGGAAATTTGAATCCAGAACTTATATACTGGATAAATGATATGGAGGAGTACTTCAAGTTTGAAGAAGTTGGAGACCCGAACATAGTAAGTTTTTCCAAGACAAGATTGAAGGGACATGCTTCAATCTGGTGGAGAGAAATTCAATTGGAAAGAGGAAGAAAAGGGAAGGAGAAAATCACAAGGTGGGACAAAATGGTAGAGAAAATGAAAAGACTATTCATTCTAGTGGATTATGAGTTGGATTTGCTCAAGAAAATGCAAGGATTGAAGCAAGGAACGAAGTCAGTAAAGGAGTACACGAAGGAGTTTCATAGGATTCTTATCCGAATGGGGCATTCGGAAGCCACCAAAGAAAATGTTGCAAGGCATATCAATGGTCTAAGACCAAGCATTCAGGGGGAGATGACATTAGTAAGGGTTCTAACCATGGAGGATGCATATCAAGTTGCCATAAAGAAATGAAGAATGAATAAATAAAAGATTTGAAAATAAATAGAGTGGAAGAGGCCATGGTGGAAAGACTGGAGGAAGATCCTACAAAGGATATGATAGCAATAAAAAAAATCAGAAAAATGAGGACCAAGGCAGCAAAAAACAACATAGGAATGAAGATTTTTATGGACCAAGAGATCAAAATTAGAGAGGTAGAAGATGATCAGGTAGAGGTTTCAGAAGAGGAACCTTCAAAGGGACTTGTTTCAAGTGTGAGAAAGAAGGTCATAGGGCATATGATTTTCCTCATGAAGAGGAAAGACCAAGAAGAAGAACTAAAAATAAAAAATAGAGCAGCAAACATAAATGGAGAAGATGCACAGTCATCACATTTAGAAGAAGCGAAAGGAGGTGAAGTTTTGATGACATGAAGAGTATTGATAAATGAAGACAATGGACCTACACAAAGTAAAATATTATTTAAGACCATATGAAAGTGTGAAGGGAAGACATGTAATGTTATCATTGATAGTGGAAGCACATACAACCTTGTGTTAGAAGAAATGGTAAATATATTGTAGCTAGAGAGGAAGAAGCACCCAAATCCATACTAGATAGCATGGGTACAAAATGACAAGAAGATTTTGATCAAAAAATAATGTGAGGTAAAATTTAAGATAAGAGGATATTTTGATGAAGTTATATGTGATATTATTCCAGTGGATTCTTGTCATATTCTATTGGGAAGACCTTGGAAAAATGATAGGAGGGAAATGCACGATGGTCATGCCAATACATACACAATAACCAAGGATGGAGTGAAGCATAAGTTCAAGCCTTTGAAAGAATATTTAGTGCAAGTTTGTAGCAATGCAAGAGTTTTTTGGTTGATGCAAGGAAGTTTTTATAAGGTATGAATAATGAGAGAGTTTGTTTTGCTTTGATTCCCAAAACTAACAGTGAAAATGTTGAAGAAGTTCCTGTAGAAGTTGCAGATTTGTTGCAAGAGTTCAAAGATATTGTTTCAGATAATGTGCTTGAAGGACTACCACCAATGAGGAAGATTAGTCACCAAATTGAATTGGTACTAGGAGCAATTTTTCCAAACAAGTAAACCTACAAAATGTCACCTACAAAGAGTGAAGAGGTCAATAAACAAGTTGATTTGTTGAGGAAGGGTTTAATCAGAGAGAGCTTAAGCCTATGTGCAATGCCTGTTGTTTTGTCACCAAAGAAGGGAGGAGAATGGAGGATGTGCACAAATTCAAGAGTAATAAAAAATATTACCATCAAGTAAAAATTTCCATTACCTAGAATGAATGATATCATGGATTTCAAAAGTAGAGTAGAGTACTTCACCAAAATTGACTTGAAGAGTGGATACCACCAAATCCAAATCAGAGAAGGAGATGAATGGAAGATGACATTCAAGACTAAGGAAGGTTTTTATGAGTGGTTGGTCATGCCATTTGGGCTAACCAATGCACATAGTACATTTATGAGGTTAATGAGTGAGGTATTGAAAGAGTTCTTGGGAAGATTTGTGATTGTTTATCTAGATGATATTTTAATTTTCAATAAATCTAGAAGAGCATTTGATGCATACTAGACTTGTTTTTGAGAAGCTTAGAGATGAGAAGTTTCTAATTAACCTAAAAAAGTGCAGCTTTGCAAAGAGGGAGTTGGTATATTTGGGTTTTGTTGTATTAGGTGAAGGCATCAAGATGGACCTAAAAAAGGTGAAAGCTATTCTAGAATGGCCAACACCTATGAGTGTAATGAAGGTGAGATCATTTAATGGATTAGCAAGTTTTTATAGAAATTTCATCAAGGGTTTATAGTAGGACATGTGCACCACTAACTTAAACCATGAGGGGTGATAAGAAGGAATTAAAGTGGACCATCAGGGCAGCAAAGAGTTTTGATTTGTTGAAGACTAAAGTGACAAAGCAACCTATTTTAGCACTTCCAAATTTCAGCAAGGTATTCTAGATGGATTATAATGCAAGTGATAATTCTATTGGGGCTATTTTAAGAAAATAAGGTAAACCTATTGCTTACTTTAGTGAGAAGTTAAATGATGTTAAGAGTATTCATTTTATGATCAAGAGTTTTATGCAATTGTTCAAGCACTTAAGAAATGGAGACACTATCTTTTTCCCAAAGAATTTGTTTTGTTTACTGATCATCAAGCACTCCAATACTTGAGAATTCAAGGGAAGTTGAGTCAAAAGCATATGAAGTGGGTTAAGTTTTTATAAATCTATACATTTGTTTTGAAACATAGGAGTGGGAAGTCTAACAGAGTTGCAGATGCCTTGAGTAGAAGGCAAGGTTTGTTGATTGAAATGCAAGTTGAAGTTGTGGGTTTTGATGAGCTCAAAGAGTTGTATGAAGGAGATTCAGATTTTGGAGAAGCATGTAAGGCTTGTAAGGAGCCTATTGCAACAAATAGAACCAAATGGTTGGATTATTTGATCCAAGATGGAATGTTGTTTAAAGGTAACCAATTATGTATTTGATGCAGGAGCATCCAATGGTTGAATGACAATCTTGCATCAATAAAAAAAATGTTTAATTTTGTGTTGATTTTATTTTAATAATGTTTTTTTGAATAAAATTACAATATTAAGCCAAAAATATTTATTAAATAAATTGGCTTAATTATTGTGCAAATGGTGTAGTGGAAGGTGGTGAAGAGTGCAATTTCTAAATTAGAAATTCAAGAGGGAAAAATCATGGCGTGGATTTTTTTGGGAGTTGAAACTTGTGACAACTCATGAATGTTCCTAAAATGTAGTAGTGGAGAATATGGGAACCCATATTGAGTGATTTTCTTTTTCTAATTTGGGTCCTTATTTTTTAGGAGTGCAAATCCAAGTTGTCACCTAAACTTGGCAATTTCCAAGAAGTGGATTGAAGATGTTTTTTTGAGCATTTAATAATATGTTTTAATATATTTAAGATGATTTTTCCATGTTGGGGGGTAGAGGGGAGTGACAACAAAAAGAGGCTGCAGTTGATTTGTTGAAGGGAGAAACTTGACAACTTGGAGAGATTGCAATTTTTTGGATTTTTCGGGAAGGAAAATGGGAGGTAGCATCTTCCTGGAGAGGAGATGGGAAGTGTTTTGTTGTAGGTTTAATGGTGTGTAGCAGCAGAAAATTGATGAGGATGTCCGTAGTTGAAGAGAAACAAAGTGGATTGTTGAAGAATGCAAATTGAAGAGCCTATTTTGCAGTGTAGGGAGTGATTTGAGTGAGGAGAGTTTGCAACTTGTTTTTTTTATGTTGTTTGTTGTCACATTGCAGATTTAAATCTGTTATGTAATGGGTTTTCATCAACCTATATGGCTGCAAAACATATGTAATCTGATTTCAATGAAGTTGTGAAATATTGATGCATATTTGAGTAGTGAAACTTAAGATTGTTGCAACAGATTTTTGTGTTTATTTCAATCATATTCTAGATGCTTGAGTGTCATTGTGAATTTATTTTGAAGGTGGTTGGATTATACTTCATTAGTATTCCTAGAAGCTCAATGAGATTGAATTTAATCAAGGAAAAACATCGTGGAGGTCTTGCAGGCCACTTTGGTTTTGATAAGACTATTGCACTTGTTGGAGAGAGGTACTATTGGACTTAGTTGTAGAAAGATGTAAGAAAATATGTGCAAGGTTGCAGGGTGTGTCAAGTGAAAAAAGAAATTAGTCAAAACACTGGTTTATATCAGCCACTACTTGTGTAGACATCTAAATTTGACCACTTATATTTGGCCAAATTTACCTTTTTTGGTCTAAATATCCTTTTATCCACATTAGTTAAGCAATGTTACTATTATTTAATTAATACCCCTAAATTCTTCTAAATCCCTAAAGTATTTAATTGAAAAATTAAATACCTTACCCCTTTATCTCTTTCTTCCAAAGAATTAAATAAATAACCCACTTATTTAATTCCCTTTATGTTCCATCCACACTTAATCCTAATTCATCTGCTAATCCCATCATTAGGGATGTGACAAATTCCTAATCCATGATTAGGATGTGTCACATCCTCCAACTTTTGCAAGTTGGCTCCTAATCATCATTAGCCACCTAACTCTTTTCTAACCCTTCATTAACTAGTCTAATCATTCTTTTAGTCAACTCTTCCCACATCCCAATGGAATTTTTAATTCCATTTTATTCTCCCAACAACCGTAATAGAATTTTTAATTCCATTTACAATCCCCATGTCATCTTCCCCATGTGATGAGTCACATCAATCACATGGGACAAAGACCTCCTTTATGAGGACCTTGTCTTATCCCCAAGGTACTCCCCAATCATGTGAATTTAAAATTCACATTTATTCCCTCAACAATTTCTCTCATCCCTACAGTCATAAGAGAGGATTTTCTAAAATTCATCACTTTTCACCATCACCCTCATATGGGGACAAGAACTTTATTTTTGAGGAAATCCTCCCTTAATCCCAAGGTACTTGCAAGTACCTCCACTGCACATTCCCTCTCTCCACATCACCCGTCCTTTTCACACTTCAGATTCCACATGGCAAGATGTGAAGGCTTGTGAGTCCTCAACTCACCACAATCCTCCATCTTGTCCATGTTGGCTAAATCCTATCCATTGATTTCTCTAGAGATTCTTCCCTTAAAATGAAAGATTTGGTCTCATTTACACAACATTTTTCATTATTCACTCTCAACACATTCAAGCATTTGAGCAATTCAACTTAGAACTCTTAGCACTCTTGAGTACTTGCATCCTCCATTGTTACAATCTTCAAGCTTCCATTGCATCCACATACCACACTTGTCACAATACCCATTTGCACCATTGCATTCCTCATCATCTCTACATCATTTTTCATCCATTTTTGCATCATTTTCCATTGAAGGAGCACACAATCAAGCATCAAAAAGGGCCAACCAAACTCATCAATTCAAACAAGGTAAAAAATTCTATTTTCTTTGTATTTTGTTTGGATTCAACTTAGGCCAATCTTGAGTGTTTGTTAGAGTTTTCCTTTTTGCATTTCATTTTGTCTTGCATCTTAGGATAGGAAAAATCACTTGCACACAACTTGTATCTGAGAGGCCAAGGGAGGAGATTAGTATGGATTTTGTTCTTGGTTTTCCAAGGACACAAAGAGGGAATGATTCTATATTTGAGGTGGTAGATAGGTTTTCCAAAATGGCTCACTTTATACCATATAAAAAGACTAATGACATTGTTCATATTGCAGATTTGTTTTTCAAGGAGATTGTGAGACTTCATGGTTTACCAAAGAGCATTGTTTTTGATAGAGATACAAAGTTTGTTGGCTAATTTTTTAGGACCTTGTGGAAGAAGCTAAGGACGGATTTAAATTTTTTTCAGCCTATCATCTAAAAATAGATGGCCAAACAAAAGTTGTGAATAGGAGCTTGTGGAATTTTCTAAGATGTCTAGTTGGAGACAAGCTAAAATGTTGGGATTTGATTCTACCTCAAGTTGAATTTTCCTATAAAACTTGGTGAATAGAAGCATAGGTAAGTCCCCATTCCAAATAGTATATGGAAGCGGTCTAGGAGTTGTTCAGATTTGAAAAATATTGACAAAGTTGAAAATAAAAGTGCAGATGCAGAGGATTTTGCTGATCATATGAAGAGGCTACATGAAGAGGTAAGAGAGCACATTTATAAAATGAATTTTCAGTACAAAAATAATGCTAATTTGAAGAGAAGATACAAATATTTCAGATTTGGTGATTAGGTGATGTTGCATTTGAGAAAATAGAAGTTTCCAGTGGGCACCTACAACAAGTTGAAAATGAAGAAGATTGGACCTTGCCGGATTGTGAGAAAACATGAATCGAGTAATGCTTATGAAGTAGAATTGCCAAGTGAGCTCAATATTTCACCAATTTTAAATATTTATGATCTAACCATGTTTCATGAGTCTTAAAATGATGAAGTTATAGCAGGCATGCAAAAACAAGCATCAACACCAAGTTCAGGGAAAGAGCAGAGTGAAACTATTCTTGATTGCAGGGTGAGTAAAAGCAATAGAAAAAGACAATACATGGAGTACTTAGTAAAATGGATTGGGAGGCCTGTTGAAGACACTTCTTGGCTGTCTAAATATGAGGTTATTCATCTTGTATATCCTCTTGAAAAGTGATAGATCATTGTCTTTCTATCGTGGATGTCTGATGCAGGAGCATCGATGGTAGTTGGCAATCCTGTGTCAATCTTGAGGTTCAATTTTGTTGAGTATTTTTTTAAATTTTGGTGTGAGTCAATTTTGGTTTGAAATCAATTTTGTAAGGTGGTAGATGATTTATCTTTGATTAATTAAAATTTTCAAATAAATGTCCTTTGCACATTGACAAGTTGACATAGTGGGTGAAAAAGCAAAAAGTAGTTTTAAATCATCTAATTGCAAAATGTTTGAAAAGGCTATATGACGAATTGGGATTTGAAAATGTGGAGTTTTAAAAATCCACCATGATCCCTAAAAATTAGGGACCTAGGATATGTGTGCCCATACCTACTTTGATTTTTCTACTTTTTTGGGAGTCAAAATGAGAAAGGAAAAAAACTAAAATTCTTACCTTTAGTGGGTTGTTGAAATGGATGTTTTAATTGCTTTTTGAGGGGATAAATGTGAAGCTATAGGGGCAGGCGTACCATATTGGAGAAGTAAAAATAAAGAATATGGAATTAATTTCCTAACAGGAGAAGTTATGCAACAAAAAACCCATTTTCATTGATGAAAGTTTGAAGAGGAATTGAAGGAGAGGAAAAAGGAAGGGCATAAAATTCTCTGTGAGGGCATTATTGGGACTGATTTACAATATTCCTTTGAGGTTTCATATCAACAGATTGAAGCTACCAGAGTTGCAAGTGGAGTTTGAGGTGTTGGGAAGTGAAATAGTTTGTAGGAGCTCACATAGTTGAGCATAGTTATGTTTTGAATATTATTCATTTGCCTATCAAATTTTTGTATGGATTTTATTTTTTGATCATCAGTCCATTGAAGACTAAAATCCAATGTAATAAGATTTCTTTAATAGTGCAAATCATTGGTTCCTTGTGCAAACAATTTCTAGTGTTTAATTTGCAAGATTTTTATTTTGTTAAGCTATTGTTGTGAGGATTTCACAGAGGGATTTGAGAGTATCAATATCTCTCTACATTACATAACACAATTCTTGTGTGGAGAAACCTTTGTGGGAAAAAAATTCAAACCCAAAGAGACTCAAGATTGCATTAATCTTGAAAACAATTACATCCATATGTATAAACTTATCCCTCTAAATTTTGGCAACATAATGGTACAAATCTAACCTATAAAATAACTATTACATTCTCTAACTCCAAGCACCAATTTATAGGATAATAAAAAAATAGAAATTATCACATGGTTTTATAAAACCATTATCAAGGCCAAGAGAGGTATGCCATCAAAATGTTCAAGGCACAAATACCAACACCCTATGTGTTTGAGGTTACTTTTAACATATTCCTTGCATGTCATATTCCATAAATAATAATATTTGACCAACCAAACTTGGGTACTCCAATTTTTCTTCATACAACCAATTTAAGGATGCTCCATGATGTGTTCAAACCTATTAGAATGATGGTCAATATTCCAAAGTAACCTCCATCTTACATGCTCTTACATGTCCTAAAAATATACCATAAGTAACTCCCATCATGGCAAGTCAAGATTCTCTTACACACCTTCTAAGTTGTTGATACATGACCAAACATCAGGTAAAAATTTAGTGGCAAATCTTTGCCAATTGGAAAATTCTAGGAATTGGGCAAGTCGAAATTGGTGAATTAATCGTACCCAACAGGGTGTCCAAATCGCTCAGATTTTACGAACTATTGGTCCAATGCATGTCCATTCGCCAACGATTTTTTTTATGAGTCATGTTTAAGCAATAAATTCACCATAATAGACTACGTGTTTCCAATGGACCAATTAATATTTTCACTTGGAATCCCAGGAGCATGTAATAAAACAACTACATATTTGCCAATACTATTAAAACAACATTATATGAGGACCCATTTCGCCAATTAAAATTTACAAATAGTTTCTTGTGAAGACCCATTTCGCCAATTAAAATTTATAAATAGTTGCTTATGAGGACCTATTTCACCAATAACATTTAAAAATATTTACATTTGAGGACACATTTCACCTTGAAAATTAAAAAGTATCGTTGTATAAGCATGCGGGATTCACCAAATATTTAACATACCATTTAAAAATCCTGCATAATTCACCAAATATGGATTGATTTAAATACAATTGAAATCGTCATTTATTCTTACACATTTTTTTTGGTTCCGAGGTTCTACTTCTTGATTCAGAAGTCAGCGAAAGCCGAAAACGTAGAATTAAAGGTGAGTGATCATTTCTTCATACTGTTATTAGTTATAAAAATAAGATTTCCTTATCTCTTTTCCATTCTTGCTTCAGTCTTAAAGATGATTTTGAGTAGGGAATGTGATCTATATGTCAAGCAACAAGGATAAGACTCCTTAAGGTAATGAAGAGACTGGGAGGCCATCAAAACACCCAAAATGTAAAGGTACCATACAATCTTACTTTGTGTATGAGAATGAATTTTTACCCCTAATGAAAATTACCCTTTCACCCCTTTACACTTTAGAAAACTGAAGCAGAGGTAAAATATTACTTAAGCCTACTGCTTGCATTCCACTTGGTACCTTGTTTGTGTGTCAGTGGGGGCATTTCTGTCAGGGACGCCCACATGATGCACAGAAGTCTGCATGGCGCACTTACGTCCCTGGTAGATTCCTATGGATGGAGATTACAGAGATGTTACACTTTCGATTGAAAGTCGAAGTGTAATGCCCCTCTTCGGCTGATCGACCCGAATATGGTAATTTTTCATCCTCTCCATATTCTTCATCCATTGATCCATTGGTGGAGCGACGGCATAGGTTTTGAACAAGTTGGTACACTCTCCCCATGCTTTGAACATCCATCTTCAAGCTTTGTAGCAACATTCTTCACTCCATTGTAGCAATCTACCACTCCATCACTCTGATAGTTTGAGCATAGGACATACACCATGACAACAGAGGCTTGAGTTCCTCTCATTCACTCCTCCACAAGCCTTGAGCACTTTGGATGAAGGTGGTAAGCTCCTCTCATCTCATCTATCATATTCGGTTGAGTAAGCACATTCTGTCTTGTAGTGTTTCTTGCATACGTAGCTTGTATTTCCTTTCTTTATCTCTATTTCTATCACTGCAATCTTAGTTGTCCATGGAGGTGGAAACACCAAAATGGGGGTCTGATTGAGGCAGACCCCTAAACAACCCCAACACTTTCCCTCTTTATTTTGTGCAGGTGGAGAGATCTTGAAACAAGTTGGTGAGAGGATTGTTCTACGAAATCATCTTCGTCACCCTCATGGTAATATACTTCTTTTATCATGTCCATATTTACCTTTCTCTTTTCTTAGTCTTGTTCCTTACTTCTCAAAACTACTAGACTAGACTGTCAGTCCTTTCTTGGGATTCCAACCTCGTTTCTCTAGGTTTTTGGTTGTATAGATGCCAACACACCTGTGAGATGCCAATGCACCACGCTGTCATCCCAGAACCAATGTACCTTTATTATTCCATGTTTGTGATTGAATTTTGGTAAGTTGGGGATGATGCAAAGCATCAAGAGAATTTAGGCCTCCTTCCATGATGACCCAATTTTTTATTTTACTTTGTCTTCCATGCATTCTTGCTGATTTGGTTGGGGATTGATGATCTTTCACCTCTTGCCACGGTTACCTAGCATATATAAATAAACATAGATTTGACCTCGTGAAACCAGATCCTCCTGTGCCCTTTGTGTGTGATCTATTCTCTTTTACTTTCTTGTTATATTTCTCTCTCCTTTGCTTGAGTTGTCCCTTTCATGCGTGACAACACCTCTTCTACATTACTTGGTCTTTAGAAAATGCATTTGTTTCCAAACAAAGCTTTTCTCGAAAGACCCCTCACACACTTCCTTGTTAGAATTGCATTCTCAACTAGAAACCCTAATGGAACATGTTTCCTTCATCATGGGTTCATAAAGAAAGGACTTGGGAATCCTTCTCTGAAGTGGGAACGGTCTTAGTCTTCCCCTCGCATAAGTGCACCTCCTTCCTTTTGAATTCCTTGATGAAGTGAACATCTTTCAAAAGGATTCCTTGGTGACGAGTCGATTCAAGAAGGAAGATGGTAAACTTTGAATAGTGTGTCCCTTGAGTGGACCCCTCCCTTTCACATTGGGTTCCCAAGGGACCCCTTTGAGAGCTTTCAAAAATTTCTATGACATTTAGCTCGAGGGTAGCCCGACTAGGCCGGTTTCGTTTCTTCGCGTCTAGTCTAGGGGCAGCCTGACTAGACCATCTTGACATCTTTACGTCTAGCTTGGGGGTAGCCTGACTAGATTTCACCTTTCAAACAGTGCATCCCTTGAGTGGACCCTCCTTCCTTTTGAAGGGTTCTCGAGGGACCCCTTTGAAAGTCTTACAACTTAGCAATGGTCTACGTGACTGATCGTTCATTGGCCTGCGTGGCCACTTCCTGATGTGTTCTATCTGTGGGTAAAGATGTCACCATCTCTAACTCTACGGAGTCCGCTTTTCTCGATCTCCTTCATGTGAGATTTATTGGAGGATATCTTCCTTGTAGGTCTGCGAGTCTCTAAGGTGCTTTCTTGGTTTCCTTCATGTGAGATTTGTTGGAGGATACCTTCCTTGCAGGTCTGCGGGTCTATAAGGCATTTTCTCGGTCTCCCTCATGTGAGAGTTCTTGGGGGATACCTTTCTTACAGGTCTGCAGGGCTATAAGGTGCTTTTCCTGGTTTCCTTCATGTGATAGTTCTTGAAGGATACCTCCCTTGCAGGACCGTGAGACTGTAAGGCATTTTCATACTTCAACTTTGTGGTTTTGCGGAACTATGAAGTCCTTTCTTGTACTTTCGCATTCACCAGACCGTGCTCTGCTTCCTCGTCAATTTAGGTATACATTTCTTACTCTGTTACTTTCTTACTACTCTACTTTACTGAAGCACTCATTAGTATTCGTGTTTGCTAAAGTGGGGGAAAAATGTATGAGCGTGAATTTGCACCCCTAACACAAATTCCCCTTTCACCCCTTTACACTTTAGAAAATTGAAAGCGGAGGTTTAATTCCACTTAAGCCTTTTGCTTGCATTCCACTTGGTTCCCTATTTATGTGTCAGTGGGGGAAAAATGTATGAGCGTGAATTTTCACCCCTAACACAAATTCCCCTTTCACCCCTTTACACTTTAGAAAACTGAAAGCGGAGGTTTAATTCCACTTAAGCCTGCTGCTTGCATTCCACTTGGTTCCCTGTTTATGTGTCAGTGGGGGAATTTTTATTGGGTATGCCCGCGTGGTGTACAGATGTTCGTGCAATGCGCTTATGTCCCTGGTAGATTCTTGTGGCTTGAGACTACAGAGACATTACACTTTCGATTGGAATTTGAAGTGTAATGCCCCTCTTCAGCTGATTGACCTGAATATGGTAATTTTTCATCCTTTCCTTCATATTATTCATCCATTGATCCATTGGTGGAGCAGCGAAAAAAGTTTTGAATAAGTTGGAACACTCTCACCATGCTTTGAGCATCCATCTTCAAGCTTTGTAGTAGCATTCTTCACTCCATTGCAGAAATCTACCACTCCATCACTCCGATAGTGCGAGCGTAGGACATACACCATGACAATAGAGGCTTGAGTTCCTCTCACTCACTCCTCCACAAGCCTTGAGCACTTTGGATGAAGATGGTAAGCTCCTCTCATCTCCTCTATCGTATTCAGTTGAGTAAGCACATTCTATCTTGTAGTGTTTCTTGCATACGTAGCTTGTATTTCCTTTCTTTATCTCTATTTCTATCGTTGCAATCTTGGTTGTCCATGGAGGTGGAAACACCAAAATAGGGGTCTGACTGAAGCAGGCCCCTAAACAACCCCAACACTTTCCCTCTTTATTGTGTGCAGGTGGAGAGATCTCGAAACAAGCTAGTGAGATGATTGTTCTACAAAATCATCTTTGTCACCCTCGTGGTAATATACTTCTTTTATCATGTCCATATTTACCTTTCTCTTTTCTTAGTCTTGTTCCTTACTTCCCAAAACTACTAGAATAGACTGTCAGTCCTTTCTTGGGATTCCAACCTTGTTCCTCTGGTTTTATGGCTGTACGGATGCCAACGCACCTACGAGGTGCCAGCGTGCCGTGCTGTCGTCCCAGAACTACACTTTTGTCCTTAGATAGAGAGCTACCTGAGACGTAGAGTTGACTTTGGAAAGTGACTTGTCTAGTCCCCCTTCAACTCTCGAGATTGTAGAGTGATCGAAGGACACATAATCCTCATCATTCTCATCCCTTCTATCCTAACCTTCCTTTGAATTGAGGTATGTTAGGGTAGCCTTTCCGCTCTTGGCCTTTTGTGACCTGGGGCCTTGCAGTGGGTGGTCCCCCTCTCGTACACTTTGGAATTGGAAAAGATTCCGATCCATCAAATCAAGATGGAGCTACATCATCAAATCTTCCACCAAATATTATTGAAGAAGGCATTCACAATACCTCATCACCACAGGAAGGTCAAGGTGATATTGCCATTGAGTTAAATCAAAATGTATCAAATGAGGATAGCAATACCATAGAAGATGTTCCAATGGATACCCTCATTAGCTAGAATGAGATAATTGACTTGGATGAGGATGATGTTGGTAATAAGAAAAGAAAAGGCAAATCAAAATTGGGGCGCGAGTGGGAAATGACAAGGAATTTTCAACTTGGTTGGTTGTCGAAGTACCCATTCATTGTACCAGTGGGGGTAGCAAACAAAAATGATATTGAAATTTCAACAAAGGTGAAATGTACGATTTGGAGTTGGAAATGTGG
This sequence comes from Sequoiadendron giganteum, assembly GCA_007115665.2. Classification (NCBI taxonomy): domain Eukaryota; kingdom Viridiplantae; phylum Streptophyta; class Pinopsida; order Cupressales; family Cupressaceae; genus Sequoiadendron; species Sequoiadendron giganteum. The sequence continues at coordinate 145,411,892 of CM021109.1, read as the reverse complement.
AAGAGACAAGAGGTTGCAACTAAAGCTTGACACTATAGAAAAGAATATCGGTAAAGTTTATGAAAAACAAATCATAGATGGAAAGGAACAATCAGTCGTACGATGGAAATCAAAGGAAGAATGTCTTCATGTTAAGCATACCACATATTATGAAGAGCATAACCATAGAATGTTGAAGCTTGATAAATGTCAAGGTACACTTGAGGCTCATTTTGGAAAAGCAATGGCAGCAACAAATCTATAAAAAACTGTTCAAATGAGTGTTGTTTTTCATATTTTGTCCAGAGGGAGTCCTATGACAAAATACCTAGAATATTCTAGTTTATTATCTTATTTGAGTGTTCCTCACTTTCCCTTCTCAGATTGGTCAGTAAACGCTAGATGAGAATGGGAAAATTGTCTTACTGCAATGGAAAAGGAAGATTTAAAGGAGAAAGTAAAAGAGTCAAATTTCATTGCACTATCTTTAGATGAAGTTACTATGGTAGACAATACTTCTTGGGTATGTATGAATTTGTATACTGTAGAACAACATGTTCACCAAGCTCATCTTCTTTGTGTTCATAAAATGAAGGAAAATTCAACATCGCAAAATCTATTTGAAGTAGTCAAGAAATCTTTGAATGAAATTGTAGGTATGGATGAGTTGAAAATTTCCAAAAAGTTGGTGTGTGTAGGAGTTGATGGAGCTGTAGTGATGCAAGGTCAAAGGAGTGGTGTTTGCACAAAGTTACAAACTACTTGTGCACCATACATGCTTGGCATTCACTGTATGACCCACATAATCAATTTAGCATTCAAAATTGTAAGCAAGTTTCCTACAGTATCAAAAGTTGAAAATCTAGTTCGCGAGATCCACACATACTTTTGCCAAAGTCCCAATTGTTTCACATAATTTCAACATTTTGCTGAGGGAATAACACTAGGAAACAAGCTTCTCAAGGATATCGATACCAAATGGATCTCCTTGCATGGACTAACGCAACGAGATCTTTCAGAATATCAATCCTTGATTGGAGTGATGTATGAGCATCACAACACAGTAGACAAAGCTCCTGACCTCTTACATAGTTTAATCGATATAGAGACACTCTTGACTTTAACTATTCTTCTCCCCATGCTGGATGTGATGAAAAACCTTGTGAAGAAAGCCCAAGATAGAACTATGTATATTTATGAATATGCCAATCTACGTAAACTTACATGCTTGGCCCTCGATCATCTATATCTAGATCTGACACAAGAAGGTGCAAATAATTTCATGTGGTGGAAAATTAATGATTTGAATGATCTTGATAATTATTTATAGTTTAATGCAAGCGGGAACTTATGTATATGTGTACATGGATATGAGATACCAATGTACCATTGTAAGACAACCAGACACTCTAGTAGAGAAGTAGTTGTTAACGAGGAATATTTTAATGGAATTGTTAAATTTGTTAGTGATAATTTGAAAGAAATTGCAAAATATCTTTCCTCAGAGATTCATGAAAGATTCCCTTGACATGAAATACTTGAAGCCATGGGTATTGTGTATCCTCAATATTGGGTAAACCGAGATAACCCAAAATATTTTCATGATCAAGTAAAAATCTTGATTGAACAATTTTCGAAAAAGGTAACATACAATGAGCAGACAATAGAAGGAATTCTAAATGCAAATAAGCTTAGAAAAAAATGTAGAAGTGTTGCAAAAACTATGAAGGACTAGTATAAATCCATGGGCAAGGTGACAACCTTTGAACTAGGATCAATAAAAAAGGTCTGGACAAGCTTAGGTTAGAGTGAAATATTGTGTGGTTCGATATAAAAATATTTCAAACTTGTTGTTTTATGTCAAACAATGATATTGGGGTCAATGGAGGATGAGAGAGTTTTCAGTACATTGGGGTTTTTGAAATCAAAGTTAAGAAACAAGCTGGACAAGAATTTGGAAAATTGCTTGATGATTAAAGGAACTGCATATGATATCAAAAAATTTCCTTTTCAAAGGGCACTCGCAATCTGGAGGTCCACATGTGAAAGAAGAGGGACCAGGTTGTGCAACACACTCCAATTCCAAATGTTGGTATTGGTGGTAGTGGCAGTGGCAGTGGGACTGGGACAAATGATAATGACATTGAATTTGACACAAATCACACAATGAATGTTGAATTTGAGACACAAGACGAAGAAAATGAAGAGCAGACTCAGAATCAAGATGACTCTTTAAATTTATCTCAAGATGAGTGTTAGTTTGAGGAACTGACTCCATTTGGGAAATGGAAGAGGATTAGCAGATTTTAGATATTTTTACTACACTTCATGAATCAGTTTCCATTGTTCCAAAGTCCAAATTGTAGTTGATGATATTTTATATTTTATTCAATGAACATTGAAATTGTGAATCATTGCACTTCATGTTATCTCATTTTATATTGCACTTCATGAATCATATTCCAAACTATAGTTGATGATATTTTATATTGTATTCAAATAAATTGTGAATCATTGCACTTCATGATATTTTATTTTATATTGCACTTCATGAATCATATTCCAAACTGTAGTTGATGATATTTTATATTGTATTCCATCATCCATGAAATTGTGATATTAAATTTGATCTCTTAAAAGGGATTTTAATTTTTCTTTATAAAGAAACTAGCCTCCACCCCACTTATCTTCCACATATCAATAATCACAAAAATATACCACATTTTGATTTTATAATCAATGAAAATAGTAGAAATTTGTGTGACAAGATCCATATTATAGCCTACATTGCATCCATAAATTTTTTTAAAATCCCATAGTCCTTCCCTCATTTCTAACAAAATTCAATACCATCAGCCTAACAATGCTTCATCAATGGAACCCCCATCACAACCCCATCGATGGCCTAATGAAAATAGCTCACAACCTAGTATCGGTGTAACAATACTCTATCAAGTTGACTCCTAAGGTGCTCTCCCCAATAGATCGATAGATTCAACAAAAGTAAGCACATCATTGTAACATATAAACATCAGTGGAATGAATGATTGTAGTCCCCCGATGGCCCGATATAACCATGAATTATTGAATGCATAAAGTATATTGGGGGAACTAGGGTGCATTGGGGAAACATTATCTGGAGTCCCACCAGTAGACTGAAGGAAAGGTGTCCATCAGTGGAGAGGGTGGCTATCGGTGAAAGACTAATGTGACATCCCAAGGCATCGTTGACTTCGAGATATTTGAAATAAATGTTCTTCTTCGATGACAAGACTGAAATACGGTCCACGGATGGTGCATTTACGAACCAGAATTGAAGTGAATTATATCACAAGTTGATCGCATAGTTGCTACAAAATCCTGGAAGATTTCTCTAAGCGCAAAAGTAGAAAGGAAAAACTTGGAGTTCTTATGAAATAAAGACCAGTGGAGGCGACCCAGTGAGACTCAAGTAAGTACTTCAGACCTAGCTGAGAAGCTATTTTATTCAAAAGCTTAAGATTTAAATAATGTAAGAGAGTATAGACAAACCCAAAGCTAAAAAATAGAAAACCAAAAATCAAAATACTAAGAGACTCCTAAATGAAGACCTGATAGATCAATGCCCTGGGTCATGGTCGAGACCCAAGAGGAGTGCTCAAATGAATCCTTTAATGGATTGACTATGGGACAAACATAAGGGCTTAGGAGATATTTGGACACCATAACGAGGGTACGACCTCTTCATGTACCATTACAGAAAACAATTTAGGTTTCAACGAGTCTGCAATCTGTGGAGGTTGAACCTGTGAAGACTTGTGGTGCCCAATTTGTTTGTGAATGAAGAGCTAATTAAAGCTCTTTCTATCAGATATGACCCTGATAAAATAACTATTTAGTCACATGGCAAGGGTGACATGCTTGTTATTTCTAGGCATCTCATTTCTAATGTATTTTAGTTAGAGTGTTCACTGAATTTATCATTCATGATCAAAGACCTCTTGACAGAGTATTGCCACATGGATACTAGCTATAAGAGATGGAAATTACCTTTGCATAGGCCCATGGATGAAGGAGGCCAACTCAGGAGGTTCTCTAGCAGTGGAAACCTTCCTTTCCATGAAGATTTGTTCGAAGAGTATTTTCGATACACTTATTATTCAGCTGATCAGGTTTTGGGAGTAGAGGTTCCACCTCTCATGTCGATTGCCCCAATGGTATTAGCTACAAACATACAGAGAAAGGATGGCCTGCTATTTGATTATGCTAGCTACTTGGCCAATGCCCTAAATTGAGGGCTTGAAAAGATAAAAAATAATAGTGATAATATTAATTTTGAACACTATTCTTTGCTTATGCATTTTCTTTTTTACGAAGGACAAGTCAGAGGGGTTTGGAGTGAAGAATTAAGGATAAAAGATACAGATGAAAATGGAGATTTCAAACCTGTACAAATGTGGACCTCATTGTGGGACAATCGATTTAGTAGGTCTCATTACCTCTATTTTGAAGATTTTTTTGTAAAACCATTGATGAAGTTGCTGGGATATCTGTGCAATTATAACCTATCCCCACAAGTACAAATATTTCTAAGACCAAAGGAAAATGACCCAAGAAATAAAGTGAATCATAACTGGGGACACTAGTATGCTTTCTCTAATTGTACAGTGATAAGGGTTTATGGGTTTGAAGGAGTTCGACACTTGATGCCATGAGTAGTTCCTAACCGAATTTTTTATTTGAGGCAATTGGAAAAATTTGATGCCAAACACCTTGAAGGACATAGAAAACAATCAATTATGCCCAACTCCTTATGTTTTAGTGACTTTACAGTGGTTGCCAATGAAGGATATGGGGAAATTGATGGTAAATTAGCACATTACCACCTACCTCTAGGTGATGTAAGGAAACAATTTGATGTAGAAGGGTTTATTCACAAGGCGAGATTACCGCAGGGGCTATCAAGGTATGAACATTTGTTCTCAGTCGAAGATGTGATAAGAATCCATGATGAGGCTTCCACTAAGGAAAGAATGGCCGCCTATAACAAGATTATGCTTGTAGAGGAATGGAAGAGAAAAAAATCCCATCTTATTCAAAGGCATTTGGTGAGATACAAGATCATTTAACATTGAGCAACTAATCACTCATGTCAATGAACTGGTAAAGGATGTGCCCCCAGTTGTTTTTGATGCGCCTCATGCAACCTACTTAGGAGTACAAGTTGAAAACATAAAGCCCTTGGATTACATACCTTCACAGTCTACTCCTGAGGTATGTTTTTCTGTAAATATTGATATAAGTGAAGAAGAGGAGAGTGATGAAGAGGGTGAGCATGTCAAACAAATAAGTGCTCCCGTGATTTCCCTGCACGAGCCCCCTCAAGAGTAGAATATTGTAAGATTTGAGGCATCAAATGAACTATTTGATGATGTGAGGGTCAGGGATGGACAAGGGTTTATTTATGATTATAATTTTGTTAAATCTTCTGAATTTAAATCATTTGTTTATGAATATAAAGGAATGAGACAAAATATACAGGATATCACTCCTGAACAAGAGGCAACCGCTCTGGAGGAATTGAAAAGGGAGGTAGATAATGAAAAGGAGTCCATCACTCTTGAAAGAGGAATGGAATTACTTCAAGAAGCTGGAGTGTTTCTCCTACCAGGTGGGATATTAGCTCTTCAATTGTATTTGGTAGCTTCAGAAAAAGAGGGGATAAGACAATGAACTTAATAGAAGAAGCAAGTGAGAAAATGTATTCAAGATCTGGGTACAACCCAAACGAAGCCACCTTGCTTATTTGGTCACCGTATCCCCATGATAAAAGACTTGCTATAATTAGTAATCCAAACTAAGTGTTTGGACATCTCTTGGTTCAACGAGTAGGGGATAACAACCCTATGGAGACAACAAAATTGAACATAAATGTGGCAAAATTTACCAAAGCACGGATCAAAAATTGATTAAGGAAAATGACAAACTAAAGAGGAGCTAGCAAATCAGAGAGAAAGAACATATTTCTCCTCCACATCAGAGTTGTACTCCCCATGGCTTGAAAATGATAAGAGATTGCTTGATGCATTGGGTGATGTAGCCTATTGGAAGAATTGCCATCTGAAATCCCAGGGGAAATGCAAAGAATTGGAGAAAGAAGTGAAAACCATCAAATATAACACTATATTTGAAATGATCAAAGAAAGATTCAACAAAATGATGAAGTGTGCTGATGAATATTGGAAACTATTCAAGCAGACACACATTGTATTGGTGGAGAATGGACAATTGCAGGGGAGAATGATCGAGAAAAGAAAGGAGATCCTAGATAAGAAAATCATGAAAGGACAAATATTACTAACATATAACAAGCTAGTAGATTCACATAATGGATATCATAACAGGCTTAGGGAAGATTTCAACTGCTTTGATTCAGTCCTAACACTTCATAATGACATTGGAAATCCGTGAGACTATGATGATTGGAAGGAAGAGCTTGTTGGGCTTCTAACTATTTTGTTGCAAGAAATCAATGATGATGATATGGTTTTACAAAACACTCATAAGCAGCTAAAAAAAAAAATATGGAATATGATATGAAAGAGGCGATCTCTAACGTGGACACCTATACTCAACATGAGTACATCCATCACCTCTCTGCAATCAATCTGTTTATTAGCCAAATTGTAGATGTGTTAGATGCAACAGGACAACCAACACTATCAGAGTAAGAACACTAGTTGACAACTTGATGAGTGTCGTATCATGGAGTGGAAGCTTTGAACATATCTTAGGTGTTCATGGTCTTCTTCTTGGAGATTAATGGATCCACACATTCACCAGTGACATTGTTTTATTTGAGTTATGTTTAGTTATCAAACGTCATGAATTTTTGTAATGGGTTTGTAGCTTGTTGCCTCTCATATATAAGAGAGATCAAGACCCGAATAGGAGATCATCACATCATTTTTAATTAGACTTTAGAGTAGAAAATAGTAAGAAGATAGATTACACCAATTTTACCATCCATCTCATATCATAAACTGTTGTTATAATGCATATCATTTGAAGATCAATACAATGGAGAAGGTTACATATAATTACTGATTTTCTTTCGAGTGTTCAACTATTCTGGATTCATATGCTTATATCATATATGTTATTAAATTAGTTGGCTGTCTCCAAAGTGGTTGTTTATGTTATTCAAGTTGAGTGTATATGACTTAGGTGACTTTCCAAATTTAAAACAAGGTGAATGAGCTCTGCTAGGGTTTTGTGTTTTCTGCGGTCACCCTTGGCCCCTCTTGCGTCATACTGCGCCTTTTGTATAGGATTTTTCCTCCCTTATTGAGTATGGCCGCATTTACTGTGGTTTTAGGGGTTTATTATGCCTTCAACCAGCATTAACCCAACAATTCATGTTGGTGTTAACGGTTTTTTGGCGCAGCTCAATGGATCCTCCTCTGAACAAATGACCTCATAAATTTGTTTTGAAAGTCTTTCACGAGGTAAGCATTCAGATGCCCTTGCTGATGTCATTTGCCTTTACTTGATTTTGAATCTGCTTATCAATGGCTTGAACAACACACCCTTGTGGGTTATTTTTTTGGGAGGACTCCCCCCGAAAGTGTGCTAAAAGAATGGGTCAACAAGGCTTGGGCCCCTCATGGGGTCCGCCTTGATATTGTCCAGAACTTGACCAAAGGCTTTTTTCTGTTTCGCTTCGCGGAAGTTAATCATGTCCAAGCCATTCTAGGGCATGTGCCCTGGTATGTTAGGTCTTCCTTGTTGGTATTCCAGGCATGGACTCGAGATTTTTCTGTCTCAGATGATGCTAAAATGCGGGTGCCAGTCTAGATTGAGTTTCCCGGTCTGCCTTTACCATGTGTGCCCTTACTGCACCACATTGCTTCTTCACTGGGGAGGGTTGTTTGTATCAAACCTGAAAAGTTCTTCCAATCCCGTCCACAAAAGTGGGTTTGTGTGGAAGTTGATTTGTCCATGGAATTGAAAGAGTTTGTAGACATTCAAATTGGTGCTATTAGGCATACCCAGAAATTCACGTATTTCAATCTGCCCAACACGTGCTATTGGTGCCAGTTAGTTGACCATAAGATCAGGGACTTCCCTTTGATAGTTCCTCGTACACAATCACTACCACGAGATGCTAAAAAGCCTCGCCAGATGGAGCCTTCTACTAAGGTGGAGTCAAAATGGACAATGGTTACAAACTGGAAAAATAGGCCAACTGGTTCTGGGTCGGCTCCCAAGGCCCCTGAACCATCTGAAAATGTTTTGAACCCTTCTGAAAAAGGGACATTTTCTTCTTCTGGAGCTGTTACTACATCAATACAGCCTAGGTCAAAGGCAACACCTCATCCTGCAGTTGTTCTATGTGCCCAACCAACTATTCCTCCCACAGCGGGGGTTCAATAGCGGTCCCGCAGCCTGTCTCCACCACCGGAAGAAGGAGAATATGTGCCAAAAAAATAGAGGTATTCGTCACCTATTCAGTTTGGTTCAGTCCCACATGATTTTTTGATGAATAGTTTCTCTTCCCTGATTGAGGAGGAACTAGGTTCCGCAAACATGGAGGAGTTTCATCCATGAAGTTTCTTTCATGGAATGTTCGAGGTCTAACTGACCTCTCCAAAAAGTATTTTGTTAGGGATACTTTACATAAATACTCAGGAATTGAAGTGCTTTGTCTCTAGGAAGTTAAAATTTTAGGATTTTTACTTGCTTCGGTTGGTCGCACTATTTGGCCAGCCAACACAATGTTTTATACTTTGCATGAAGCCGGGCGTGGTGGAGTCACCACTCTTTTGTCCTCCCGGTTGGATTCTTGCATTGTGGATCATGGGACTGATCCTTCCCAGTGAGTCATCCTAGTTCTTCTCAACATTGATAACCATTCCTTCAGGGTTTTCAATGTCTATGCCTCCAATGATACTGTGGAGCGCTCTTTACTTTGGCATTGGCTTGCTGATTCTTTGCCAGTAGCCACCTGGCTACTCTGCGGAGATTTCAATATGGTTGAGATGGTGTATGAAAAGGATGACACCTTACCCTTATGTTGGGATGTTGGTGAAAGGGAGGCATGGTTTTACATGCGTAATAAATTGGGGCTTTTTGATCCCAACACTGGCTGCCACCATTCTCATTCCCTCTAGCACACTTGGTGTAACTATAGGGCCGGTTCTGACAGAGTCTTTAAATTCTTTGATCATGCCATGATCTTGGCTCAATATTTCTTTTCTTTTGCTAGCTCTGCCTTGCTAGTGAAGCCGTTAGTGGATGTGACTCTATCTGATCACTTCCCAATTCATTTTTTGCATTGAATGGACTTCTTGCCAGCCCCACATGTGTAAGAATCAATTCTTTTTGAACACGTCTCTTCTCTGCCACAAGCCCACTTTGGCCCACATTCGTTGAGTGTGGAATTTGGAGTGCAGACTCACTTGCCAAACAGGCTAGATTACCTGGTGGAATGATTCCATCATTCGTACTGCTTGGTTCTTGCGCATCTATGGGCGCTAGCTGGCTATTTTTCATCGGCGATCTTATGAGGCTAACATTGCCGACTTGCGTATGACCATGGAGGCTCTGGCAACCAGTCCCTTTTCCCCATCACATCAAGTTAGGGTTGCATAAATAAGACACAAGAAGCAAGAGGCTGATAATTATGTTGCTAGAGCGCAAATCAAAGCTCGACTGCATTGGCTTAAGATCAGTGATCGTGCCTCTGAAGAATTTTTTTAGCACTTCATGCTAGGCACTCATCCCCAACCATGAAAAAAATTAAGGATGGCACTCGGGTGCTCTCAGAGCTTCCCAAAATTCTCCAAGATTTTGTGCAGCATTATGAATAGGTGTTCACTGCACAGGATTCCATGCCTATGCGACATCAAGCTCTTCAAGACTGCCTTGCTGTTGTGCCACATAGGTTTTCTTCAGCCCAAATCAATTTTTGTAATCAATTGTTAACAATTGATGATCTCAAGGAAGCCATTTTTTTATGGCTAATGAAAATGATCCCGGGATTGATGGCTTCCCTTGCAAATTTTACAAAGCTCTTTGGGATTGTGTTGGGAGCGATTTACATCATGTCTATCTTGAAGCTTTTCATACCAATTCTCTAGGTAATTTAATAAATAAGGGAAATATAAAATTCATACCTAAGCTTGGGGATCCAGAGGATATTTGCAATTGGAGGCCTACCACGCTCCTTAATGTTTCCTACAAGATCATTGCCAAAGCCTTGGCTTTGAAAATCCACCATCTCTTGCCTCAAGTTGTGTGCCCTGAGCAGACTGGTTTCATCAAATCCAGGTTTATTAAGGATAATATCATTGTTGTTTGGGAAGGCATGGAGTGGGCCCGATGCTCCAACCAGAAAGCTGTGCTCATTAAAATTGATTTTGCTAAAGCCTTTGATCGCATCGAATGCCCTTTCATTCTTGCAATGTTGCAAGCCTTGGCGTTTGGTTCTAGCTTCATTTAGTCTGTTCAAATGTTGTTTGTTGATGCTTCGGCCTGCATTACCATTAATGGCCGCCAGTCTTCTACCTTTGGTCTTTTCCACTCCATTCGTCAAGGGTGTCTTCTCGCCCCTTCTTTGTATGTTCTGGCTGTTGAAGGCTTTGGTTACTTGTTAGCCCATGATGTTTCTCAACAACATGTCAAAGGAATTATTCTCCCGAATTCGCAGGAGCAGCTTTTCAATGGTCACTTTATGGATGACTCCTTTCTCACTCTCTTGGAAGAAAAGAAATCTATCACTATTTCCCTTGATTGTATTAACAATTTATGCCTTGCATCTGGCTCGGCCATCCAATGGCACAAGAATTTATGCTACAGACAATCTGTGTTACCCACCCTTGCGTGGTTTCAAACTTATAATTGGAAGTGGATCGGGTAGGGAGAGTTTTTTCGCTTTCTGGGCATTCCCTTTGCCTTCCAGGCTTCCCCTAGGGAGCTTTGGTAGGTCATGCTCTCCAGAGTTGAGCAGAAGCTTGCTTACTGGATTACCAAGCCTCTTTCTTTGGCCGGTAAGTTCCAGGTATGTTCTAAAATTTTGGCAGCCACACATGTTTATTATTCTTCCTGTTGGGCTCCCTCCAAAGCCGCTTACAACAAGCTTGAAAATTTGCTGCAAGATTTCTTATGGGCTTCTTCTGAACCCACAAGGGTTTACATCATGTTGCTTGGGAGTTCTATTGCCTCCCTAGGGATTCTAAAGGGCTTGGGCTACTCTCCACTCAATGACAAGGGACTGCTCTTTGTGTCAAATGGATTATCTGGGCCCTTACCAGAGAGGAAGCTTGAAAGATTCTCCTCAGGCACTGCATCCAGTCTAGATTTCCTACTCAAAGAACCGCTTGGAAAGGGATAGGCTTTGAAACCCTCCTGGTTATGAGAGAGCTTGTTCAAATTATTGGAAATTTTGTGGCCAAAAGCATTTTGCAGGCCTGGGAGGCTGTCAAGCCTTGGTTCTAATGGGCTGGAGTTGGATTTCGTGATGGGATTTTGCTCAATCAATAGAACCTCTGGTGGTCTCCCCTTCTTGCTCAAAATGGCCAACCTCTGGCCAAGGCGCCTTGGCTCAAAGCCCTCAAGTTTCACAAAAAGGGAATTCAAACCCTGCGACAACTTTTTCACCAGTCCACGATGTGTATTATGCAGTGGGATGCTTTTAAATCCCAACATAGCCTTCAGAACCAGGACCGTGCCACCTTTGATAGGCTGGTGAACACCATTTTGGCTGAGATGCTCCATAAAGTGGGCATTCGTGGCCATAAGCCTTGGTGGAAAAATTGGAAATGGTTCCGAGACACTCCTGTTAGGAGCTACAAGCCACGACTTGGCTACAGGTAGCTTTCACCCCATTTTCCTATGATCAACAGTTTAAACTAGAGGTGGCTTCTTAATTCCTTCGCTCATGTCTGGCGGAGATGATTTGATGTCATTTGGTCTGCAAGTGTTAATCCCAAGCTGACCCACTTTGCTTGGTGTATTCTTTTCCAAGGCTTGCCTGTGGGATCTTCGCTTATTGACTTGGGGGTTCAAGACCCTCGTTGCCCTTTTTGTGGGCAGCCGAAAAGCTTCAAGCATATTTTTTGGTTTTGTCCCAGAGCTCAAAAACTCTGGACTTGGATACATGATTTTTTTTGGCCTTTCCAGCCGGAACCCTTTTCTTGGCATATGGTTTTACTTGCGGATCCACCAGGGATTCTTGTTAAATTCACTAAGCTTTGGCACACTTTCAGGGTGGAAATCCTCTTCAGCATCTGGAAAGACAGAAACGCTTGCATCTTTGCTCATTCTCAATTAGATGTTAATATTTCTCTCTATGCTAAAGCAGTTATTTGTTCTAATGTTATTTTATAGATTCAAGTGCAAGCTAATAAAATTGCACTGGAAGTGGCTCACCTTCAGGTCCTCCTAGACCATTGGGGCGATGCCTCGTGTGCTGTGGCTTGGGTCCCTGATTTGCCCTCTTCCTCCCATGGCCGGTTGCCCTCTCGAGGTTGGTAGCGGAGTGGCTCTGTTCGCACCTAATCTCAGGCCCTTGCTCAGCGGGAATCTCGCCCTCCTCGGCGTGCCTGCTCTCCTCCGTCGCGGGTTGCTCAGGGATGGCCTTCTAGTGGTGCGACTGGGAGCGGTGGTGGTGGTTCTGGTTGGCCCTCTGATTCTCCGCTTGGTTTTGGCTCTAGATGGCCTCCTAGTGGTAAAAGCTTTCCACGATTGGCTCTTGCAATCTCGCCCCAGCGCGAGGAAGAAGATAAAGATAAAGATAAAGCTAATGATGGTTGGGGTGCTCCTCCTGATGTCACTCTAGACCCCGCTGATGTATGGGGGAAAAACATGGATGACAGAGACCCCCTGGGCTATGCTGGCACTGCTTTGGCCGCTTAATGGCATGTTTTAATTTTTTCTTTCATGCTTTTAGACTTCTGGGCTTGGCCCATGCGATTTGATATTTTGGTTTTTTTGGGCTTTGCCCATGTAACTATCGGGGTGTGCCTTCTTACCACCCGCCCCTTTTTTTTGAATATGTATTCTTATCTCTAAATTAATATAGATATTTTCCTATTCATCAAAAAAAAAATTGAGTGTATGGAAGTATATTTAATCTGTCAGTACATTAAATTTTTTAGGAATAGGGGTTGTGACCATGAAGTTTTAGATTTATTTATGGATATGATCAAGTGGTAATGTGGGCCACAAAATAGATCTGGTCACACAACTCTCTACAATTTGTGCTAATCATAAAATTAAATGTATTATATTTTTGTAGTATGTGGGATGTGGGTGAGGTGTTAGTTGGTGGATATTGAGCGAGATTTTTAGTCCCAACAGAACATAATCTAACAATTCAACATCCATAACTTAGAAACTCTACCAAGAAGTAAATATAATGAGCTAATAGTTCAACATCCATAACTTGGAAGCTCTACCAAGAAGTAAATATAATGAGCTAACAGTTCATCACCTTATAGTTCATATTTTAATTGTGTTAAAAGTAAAACTTGAACATGTACTCAGTGATTCATCACTCAACTCAGTTCTTAATAATATTTTAACAATAGTATTAGTACAATATACAACAATGAACATCAACAATCGTTTAATGTGTATCTAGTATTTGAAACCATATAATTTTTCTTCAAATGATAAAATAAATAATATAAATAATTGAACATAATCACATTACTGAAGTCTGAGTTTGAGATTTTTTAATTGGTTTTCACATGAAGGAGTACATAGAGGCATTGGCAATGCAAAATATTTCCAATGCCCAAAGACAACTCTGCACAGAGCTGAGTTGGAACTTGGAAAATTATATTATCAAAGATTCAAAAATCAAGCCACTGTATCACCTTTTCTAGAAAATTCCACTCTTCAGGTGGTGGAATTGCCATTTGTTCTAACTGATGTTGTTTGACTTGAATTTTTGTTAACATTTGATGATTGTAATTGGAAGTGGAACCTCTCTTGAATTCTTTAGTCAATTTTGCATTCAAGGTTATCAGTGTTATGATGGAATCCAAATAGTTTACCACATTTGGTTTCTAGGGAAACTGGTCCAAATCAATCTTCCTTGCACCCTCCATCTTCTTTCTGAAATCATCCTTTCCAATGAATCGATCATTTGTGTCAAAAGCCTCTGGAAAACCAAGCTATGTGAAGTTCCTTACCTTTTCATCCACCACCTTCATCTTGTCTACAACCAAATGCAAATACTCCTTTGTTCCACGCATCCTCAAACACTTTTCAATGATAGATGAAAAGTTCTTCATTGAGGTAGCAATCTGATTAGTAATCCATTTTGATTTCAAATCATTGTCACTAGATTCGTAGAATATTTGTAGAACTTGATTTACAAATTTCTCTAATTCCAACACATTTTTGTTGTCCACTAAATATTTGTTTAGCTTCTTATAATGTTGTTTGATAGTATCAATCAATTGAAACATGTCATACAAATGATCAAACCTCTGCATTATTTCATCCGAGATCTTTTGTTTCATATGCCTCATTGTTTCTCTACAAAATGCAGATAACTTATTTTGGCAAGACTTAATTTTTTTTTTTGCTTCCATCAGCTTTGCCTCCAATCTTTCATTTATTTTTCTCTCTTTCTCCAGTTTTTGTTCCCACTGTGCATTTCTATTCGCAATGCTTAGTCTTAAATTTTCTGAAGTGGATTTTTCCTTATCATATTTCTTGTTGCTCTCATCTATCCTTTTCTTTAGGTCATTCACTTATCTCTCATTTGGTTTATCCTCTTTGCTTGTTGATGTAGAGGCAAGTTTTTTAATTTTTTTTTTCTAATTCATTGCTCTTGTTATCTACTGCTTTCCTCTTTGCTTTCTCATTTGCTAGGTCTTCCTGTAACTTTTCTATTTGGGTCTGCAACCTTTTCTTCTCTCTATCTTGCTTTAGCAATGATGTGTACACCAATTTGTTGTTCTTCTCTGATACATTAATTTTGTCAATATTTTTTAGTCCAAAAAAATCTAATTGAAAATTGGCCACCTGGTATTCAGATCGATCCATCTGATTTGTTGGTTTTTTTTTAACTGTGGGAACAATAATTGTGTACTCCATGATTTCTTTATTTGTGTCAAATGTGGGTAATACCATGGTTGTTGTAGGCTCTAAAGTTATAGAAAACACACTCTCCATCAGTTGCTTCTTTTCTTTTTTATACAAGTCTGATTTCTTTTTAAACTCTTCAATGAAATCATAACCTAGGGACACAAGAACAATGGAATGCTTGAATGACGAAGGAATATGAGTACTTGCAGTTGCTAATTATGTCACAAACACACTAAGTGGAAGTGGGGGAGTGCCTGGAAATAACTCCTTTGTGGTGGATCCACTGATAGTGTGACTTGGACCTGTCAAAACCCTTTGCCTCTTCTGAATGTTTTGATCACTTGGTGTTTCTGTGATATCTTGTATTGTTTTCCTCTTGTGTGTAATTTTTTGTTGTATCACATGTTGACCACTACTAGTACTAATACCCATACCATCGCCACCAGAGGCAGTGCGAGTTTCACTAATCTCTCCACCATGGGCATGTCCTAGTTGTGATTGTATCTGACCATGAGGATGAGGATTAGAAGCTATAATAAATTAAATTGTTTCAGCTCTACTTGTATGCCCTTGGTCTACTGTATTAGCTCCAAGGCCAGATTTATCAATTGGTTTTCTATGTTGTGCATCTATTACTATAGGAATTCCTTGTCCTTGGGACTCCAAACCACCACCTTCATAACCCATTTTTTTAGCTATGGCTACTCTTGAAGTATATGCTTCTTTTGTTGCCTCACTTAAACCAGCTTTGATATGGCTTTGTTCTCCTTCTTCCCTATCATCATTAGATTCATCATCACTTTCTTTGTTTCCATGTTCACCAGTATGCTCTATATTCCACAATTTGCTAAACTCTTTATCTTCTTCGTTATCTCCATACTTTGCAAGAGCTCTTGGATCAACTAGCTCATTCCTCATAGACTAAAAGACAGTAATTTTTTATCGTGACCATTTTTTATCAGTAACTTCCTTCTCTAGAGAATCTATAATTTTTACTCTACTAGATGGTTTATCACTTTTTTCAGAAAAAATGTTGTATGTCCTAATTTTCTTTCGGTGCAATGCCATAATTTCTACTGACAATTGTTCAAAAGAAATACCATTCTTAGCAGCACTTTTCTCCATTGCTATTTTGACCTCATCCCAAGAATCCTTGTTTCTCAAGTTTTCAAGCAAGGGTTTACTTTGATGTTGAATTTTACTTGCAACATTCTTATTGGCTACAATCATTGATTTAATGATGTCACATGGA
This sequence comes from Sequoiadendron giganteum, assembly GCA_007115665.2. Classification (NCBI taxonomy): domain Eukaryota; kingdom Viridiplantae; phylum Streptophyta; class Pinopsida; order Cupressales; family Cupressaceae; genus Sequoiadendron; species Sequoiadendron giganteum. The sequence goes on along the minus strand of CM021109.1, from coordinate 145,395,577 downwards.
TCATACTGCTAGTGACAGATAGCATCAAAATAAAAAAAATCAAAATATTATGTGCCACACTAAATTCTTTTCTCTCAAATGTGAACCCTCCACATGAAAAAGGTAAAGAAGGAAATAAGGTCTTCTTTTGTTGACTGAGAAAGTGTAGTTCATTAGCACTCTGCATCTGCCTTACATATTCCAATGCAAAAATCCTTTCTATCACATGTATTGGAAGTTTATATGGCTATACTCCTGATCCATAAAATCTTAACACAGTATATTCTTCCATTAAGTACCAATCAACCAATTGTATTTTATTTCCTAGTTGAATGCAATTTCTAGGTGACATAGGCAATCTAGGCATTGGAGTATTTTTAATTGCTTTATGCAATGGAGCCAAAAATTAGTCTACAAAATGACTGTAGTTCCTTCAAGAGTCATGCATCCTTATCTCAGTGGTCTATTCATATACTGGAGCCATTTTCTTTTCCTCAACATTACTATAAGGCTGAATTTGAAGCTTGTTGGTCTGAAACATTCCTCTAAATTTGAATAAAAAAAGATAGCACAAGTAGGTTGTGAACCTAAATATCTTGGTGGAACCTGCTTTAATCATTAAAAAATGTTTATGCATGGATTCTACAATGTGTTGAATAAAATTATAATTGAAATTTTGAACACCATAATGGATATTATATACCATTTCAAGGAGACTTGCACCCATTTCCAAATTTCTATCTAGATCGAGGCAAAATGCTAGCATGGAAATAGTATCTTGGACCCATGGTTTAAAAATATCCAAATCATAAGGAGGCTTATGATCACCTTTCAATTTGTTTCTATCTTGAAATATTTTATGTAAGAAATCATTTTTCTCCCTTTCTTCCACTGCTTCATAATCACTAGCAAGATTTTCTAGGTCAATGTGGATGTTTCCAAATTCTTTGGTTGTAAACCCCAACACTTTTCCAAGTTCTTCTGCATTAATGGATAACGATTCTTCTTTGCTATCTTTATTAACAATTTCTCTTTTGTTATCATCATAATTTTGGGCACAGACCATGATAAATTATGGGCAAGGGAAAACCTCATGTAACATCATGCGACATAATCCAGTTATCCACTATGCACTGATACTATTAACTTGCATTTTATTTGCAACCTTATTCTGAGATGAAAATCTAAGTTTTGAGGCACGCCTACCATAGATTTCAAGATCATAAATATCATGGTACCCATTAGTGAAACCTAGGGTTTTAAGCAATTCTGTATAATGTATTTTTTTATCAGACATTGCTCTAGTGGTACTACTGGTAGACATGCTTATATAATGTGAAGTTGTGAAATTTGAATTCCCTAATACCTATTAGTCCTCCTTAATTTTTCTTAATTCTTATGTCTCTAAACCCAAACTTCAAAGTTTGACAAAATAAGATTTTAAGAAATGTCAAACGATGAAACGTAGCTGTAAGAATTCTTTCACTTACCCAGATTTTGAGTTCTGACTCTTGAAAAGATTAATGTTGACAGTCGTGAAAACTAGAATGGCTTTGTTGGAAGTGGAGCTGTGGAATCCAAAAAAGGTTGGTGCACTGCAATGAGCAATTTGAAGACTGAAATCTCCCCATGTGTTGACCCTCTCACTTAAATAAAAAACACTTGACACTTAGCAGTACAAAGTTCTTTTTTTTCTTTTTCTCGAAATTGGAACATTAAAGTGAATGAAACATCTTAGGTCTACATGTTGCAAATTCTAAACCATTTATCTTTGTAAATCTAACCATTATAGGGTGATTCTAGAGGTTTATGTTTGCAAGCCTATCACTCTGTGCATTTCATTTTGGAATGCAACTACAACCATACATCAAATATTCATCGAACGGTTGAAACTTGAGTAATTTATGATATTAAATTAAAACAATAAACATGAAACATGTGTTTTAAAGTTGTTTTAAACTTTAGTGTGCTAGGATTGACATCAAGGCCAACTTCCAAGGGGCCGGTAACTTAACGTTGTAAAGGACTTAAAAAAAAATGAATAATGATATCGGGAACCGAGGGAGAAGGTCAACGACAAACTAGAAATCAATAATGACAAATTTTAGTGTTTATAATGTTTTTTGTCAATTTGATGACAAATTTCTTTTTTCATTTGTATTGCTTTATGTTTTAATTTTAAATCTGCATGCAATTATTTCTTAAATAGATATACCACAAAAATATACCACACTTTTATTTTATGATCAATGCAAATTGTAGAAATTTGTGTGACACGATCCATATTATAGCCTACATTGCATCCATAAATAAATTTAAAATTCTGTATTCGTATTCCTTCCCCCATTCCTAACAAAATTCAATACCATCGGCCTAACAATGCTTCATCGGCGGAAACCCCATCACAGCCCCGCCGATGGCCCGATGAAAATAGATCACAACCTAGTATCGGTGAAACAATACTCTATCGAGTTGACTCATAAGGTGATCTCCCCGATATACCAATAGAGTCAAAAAAAGTAAGCACATCATTGTAACACATAAACATCGGTGGAACAAATGATTGCACTTCCTCGATGGCCCGATATAACCATGAATTATCAGTGCATATTGCATAAAGTATATTACTTAATTTATTAAAGGAAAAAAAATGATTTGAATATATTAATAGACACTAAAGTTTTGAACTCAGAAAATAAATCTTTATTGTAAGTGTAAATGAATAATGAAGAATAACACAACACAACCATTTATTTTATTGCAACTGAATTACAATGTCACATTATTACATATCTTTTTAAAGACGAGTAGTTGTAGAGTAGGAAAGCTCTTGTTTTTTATAAATAACATATGTCAGTGTGTCACTTTACATAGAAACAATTTAATAATTTATTCCAAGTTGTTGCTCATTACAATGGATTACAAATTGATTCCAATTTCCAAGCTTCTGTTGCTGACAACTTACTACAAATGTAACTCTAAAAATAAATGCATGATTCCAAGCTTCTGTTGGTGACAACGTAATACAAATGTGGCTCTGAAAATAAATGCATGATTCCAAGCTTCTGCTGGTGGATTTTCCAACCATGCTGGGGGAGAGGAGGTTCTAATCATTCTGGGGAAATGGGAGCTGTGAAGATACAAAATTTACTTATCCCCTTTGAGAACCAGAGTCATGCAGAAGATGTAATACACATTTGTCTCTAAAAAAAAATGCACGGGGCTTTCCAGGTGAACCATGTTGGGGAATAGGGAGTTGTGAAGATACAAGAGGAGTAGTAAATATGCTCCCATATTTTGCATGCAACTTCCATTCATTGGTATAGCACTTATCTCCATCAGAGCTCCTCATCTTGGTTTAAAACCTGTCTAAGAATTCAAGTTAACCAAACCAACTTCTTTCCAATTCCACCCATTCTGAACTTGAAAGAAATTCATCTTTTACTGATTACTCTGTAACTACATAACTGTAGGCAGGAGAATTTATAGTATCCCCAATAATACCACATCATCTTCTTCCTGAATCCTTATTAACCCTAGAAAATGAAAACCCTTATGACACTATCCAATATTCACTATCCCTATTTATGGGCCACCAGTGCCACTACCAACCTGGGTATAATGATAATCGTGATTCATGTACAATTAAAATATTTAATTTGATTGATGTCTGGCTACACACAAACTGTACTTTTAAGCTGACAAGATGTCAAAATCACCAATGCCACTCAAATGATATGAAATCATTACAAATCTTGTTTAATTAAAGCTATGAGTTGTCCAAGAAATTGCTTCAGATGTTCATATCACATATGGCATTAATCATCACCACTGCCAACACTAGTAGTACGACAACCACACTTTCTTCAAAAAGATTGAGAATTTCAATTAAATGAAATGTACAATGTCGAGGCATTGAAAAGATAGAATGAGTGATGAGCGATGAGCCTTGATCTCACCACATGTCCACATCTAACGGTTCTAGTGTTATTTTAGAGGTTTCAATTCACAAGTCTAGTGCTTCAAAGATTTACTTTTGGAATGCAACTATAGCTATCCATCGAAAATTCATCAAACGATCGTAGTTAGATTGATTTGCGATGAAATCTGGCTACAGATATGGAATATCCTTCACACTATTATAAATTATTTTATAACGTGATAATTCAGCTTTGTTTGGCCTATACATCCTTTGTGTAAAATGTTCTTCCTAGGTGGCCCCTCTTTTAAAACAAACATTTAATTCACCACTTGAATCTTGGTATGGTCTCCATAAGGCTATGAGAGATTTTGCTACAAATAGGGGTTGTTGTGCTCATTTTTCTCAAACTAGTTTAGCGCTCTCGAGAAACACTAAGGGGCAATAGAGATTCCTTTGTTTTTGAATTCCACAAAGCAGTGGAATGCTTTCTGTGGTGAAATCACTGAGAAATGACTGAAAGGGATAATGGTGTCCAAGCACCCACTAGTGCTCCAGGTGGTGAAGGGTGTTTTGGGCCCATAATTTATGTTGGCTACTCATAAGCTCAGGGGGAATTTAGAAATACCCGCCATGTTTTTGGCAATGCTCGTGTACATGGGTGTCTCGAAAGCTCAGGGGAAGAAGCTATACCAAATGATTTTTCAACAATCTATGTTGGAAAATATCAATGAGGAACTTGACAACATCTACGATAATTTCATGACACCTTTATCGCTGCACTACTACAAGGCTCATGGGAATGAATGCTCAGTACCAAAGTTTCCCTTGGTGTGCTCACTGGATCATGCAACTCTCAAAAATTGATGGGGGGAGATTGACAGGTGTATTGAATTTCTTCTGCGTGTGGTTGAAATTCTCAAAGACCGACCGAAGGGTTGGGTGAAGGAATTTGCAGGGGCCAAATATCTCGATGGGGAAAGGTGTTCTTCGGATGAGGAGGATTGGGAGCTAGGAACTAGTGAAGAATGGGTAGTGAATGACACCAAGAGATGGGAGGAATGAGCAAACCATCCTACCCATAGTGCCTACAGTGGTGATTGTTCGGTGATTCTGAATGCAATCAAAGCCAAGAAGATCAACGAGGCTAGCTACAACAATCCATAATCTGGTGTATGTGGAAGGTCATTTTGGTTTGTGATGGTCTGTTTGTAGTCCGTACTCTGTATAAGTGTCCATGTTAGTCCATTAAATATTTGGGTCTTTAATGTTTTCTTGAAATGAAGGAATGTACAAACTCTTTTTGATTAATACAGGGTGCTGCCCCATATAGCAGCTATTTAACTATAAAAAAAAACATGTGCTTAAGAGGCTCCTTTAGTATTTCCTTAATATTTTGCACCAATTTTTATCAATGATTCAATAACACTAGTTCCTTAATATTTTGCACCTTGCTATAGTTCCTTCGACGGTTCTGATCGTTCCTTAATATTATTTTGGTTTTTATAACTAAATGATTTAATAAGTAATAAAATCTCAACCATTTATTTTTGGAAATCTAATGGTTCTAGTGTTATTCCGCAGGTTTGAATTCACAAGCCTAGTGCTTCAGAGATTTACTTTCGGAATGCAACTACAATCGTCCATCAAAAATTTATCAAACGGTCATAGATTATATTAATTTGCACTAACACATGGCTTCAGAAATAATAAATATGTTGACAATTGTTCGCATTTTGGACTCTTTATGAAGGAATTTGAATGTACAAAAAATATGTCCTAGAATTTGATATTTTTTGCCAACCACATTGATTTTTTATTGGCATATCCGTTTATTTCGCCACTGATTTTTTTTTAGTTTGAGATAATGTTTAGTTCGCCAATGAAAATATTTTTTTTGCTTTGAAAAAAGGTTTTATTCACCAACATTTTTTTGTTTTTTTTTGATAATAGGGTTAATTTGCCAACGAATTTTTTTTTTTTGGTTTGAAAAAAGGTTTTAATCGCTAATGAAAAATATTTTATTTGTTTAAAAAAATTTGCAATTCGTCACGATTTTCCATAGACTTCTAGCGATTATAAAAGATTCGCCAATTGGGATTTTTATTTTTTCTCGAAAAATGAAAAAATTCGCTAATAAAATTAATATTTTTATCGAGAAGTATACAAGATTTGTCGTGATTTTACACCTTTGCCGAGGGGGGGGGGGGGTTTCTTAAAGTCTTCCCTGCCAAACATTCCATCTCAATGTGAGATGTTGACTTCCTCATGTGAGGAAAAAATTACCAACCCTTGGATGAAAGTAGTGCCAACTCAAAATAGAACACCAACTTTTCCAAGTAAGCAGAAAATCACTAAAAATGAAGAAATAAATACAAATGAATTATTAAATATGAATATTGGGAATGCAAGTTTGACACACATTTTGATAACATTCTCCCACTTGTTGAACACCTTGCAAGAGAATAAAGGGAATCAATATCACTAAAATATGACATGACAATATAAAATAAAGCTCTATAAGATTTGAGACCCATGGATCCCCTACACAAACCAAACTTCTTTGTGTTCGCTATCTTTTTGAGAGGATATATAACATTCTCGGAGGTGTCCACTTTTTTTAACATGTCTCTACCACCCTCACCCATTTCCTAAAGAAAGTGATGCTAAACATAAATATGCTTCATGTAGGAATGATGCATTAGGTTTTTGGCCACATAGATGAGACTCTAACTTTGCATCTGGAACTCTAATATGAAACATAATCTCTATAATCATACTACCTCCTTACGAGCATGTGTTGCATCCATGTACTCTACTTATGTAGTAGAAAACATGATTGTAGGCTATCATCTTCTCATCCAATGAACTACAACTCCAAATAAAGACATAACCACTCTCAAATATCCTATAATCTAGATCACCAATCCAATTAGAATCAACAAATCCTTGTAGATCAACCAACCTCCCCACATCATCAGTCCCGTGATAAAAACTACAATAGTTATAAATTTCATGTAAATATCTAAAAATCCTTTTTAACATAATTCTAGTGTTCTTTACCAAGGTTTGACATAAACCTTAATAGAACTCCCACTACTTGGGCAATATCAAGTCTTGTAAAGATCATGACATACATGAGGCTTCACATAACATTTACATACAAAATTTTATGTATTTTTTCTATATCACCATCTATTTTAGGAAATTGTTCTAGAGATAGCCTAATACCAACTACAAAGGGAATACTAACTAGTTTGCAATATTGCAAGGAAAAATGTTGTTAAATAGTGTCAACATACTTGTTTTGATTTAGCAACAATTTTTGTTAACTCAATCCCTATAGATTTCCATATACAAAATATTCTTCAACCCCTAAAAATTTCATATCAAATTTACTAGATAATTTACCCTTGAGTTCCCTTATCATCCCCTTATTATTTCTAATAAATAATATATCATCAACATATAAGGCAATGATTACTACTTTATCATCAATTAATTTAAAAAAACATAGCGATAAGATTCACTTCTAATAAAGTCATGATCCAATGGAAAAAGAATTTAATTTATGATACCACATTATCAATAATTATTTCAAACCATATAAGATCACCTCAACCTACAAACCAAATTCTCTTATCTCTTCACCATAAAATTGTCAAGCTATTTTATAAATATTTCCTCATTAAGAACCCCATGTAAAAAATTGGTTTTTACATCTACTTTCTCTATCTTTGAGTCAAAAGTCACAGCAATAGATAAAAACAATCTAATATAGGTTATTTTAGCCATAGGAGAAAATGTCTCACCAAAATCCTCTCCCTCAAATTGGGAGTAACCCTTAGACACTAAACAAGCATTGTATTGCTCCAACTTACCATCTTCTCTATTTTTTAAAAATATCTATTGACAAACAATGACTTTCCTTCCCTTAGGCATCTCAAGTAGATCCCATGTGTTAAATTTTTCCAAGACTTTCATTTAATATTTCATAGCATCTAACCATGACTCATGCTCATTAAAAGACAAACCTTCCTTCAAAAATCTAGGCTTATTTTCGATTCATGATAATAAAATTTTAGTGTGAAAAGACATTATCAAACTAGTTAATATTTTATCTTGTCTAGGAGGGTCATATTCACACTACTCTTAAAATAACTTAGGAGACATATCACTTTTTATCTCACCTCATGTGGACTCACCAAGTGTCCCAAAACTTGTCCATAAAGTCCTACAATTTTTGGAGGGTTGGTCATAGTTTCACTCCTATTTTCTTACCTCCTCATCCTTTCCTTTATAAGCAAGGCTCTCTTGTACTTTTTTACATCACAAGCTAATACTATTTCTCATTTTGCATATTCTCATTTATGGAATGTTTTGAGTTTGTAAGCAGATCTTGGCTACTCCAACATGATATCATAGTAATCTTGTAACTCTTTTCCATTTCTCTCTTGAATTTGTGAGGATTGTGGATATTATATTTCAAATGGAGCCTCTTGGAATGAAACAACTGTTGTTGTGCTCAAAGAGGTTGATAAACAAAGATTCATATAAAATACTTCTATCTTTGGTGACAAGATTTTTTTTGATGTTTGAAGGGCCATCAATGGTGGTAGTACAAAAATATGTACAGTTTGTACAATTTTCATACAATTGTTGTGCCCACTATACGGTATGGTCTATGAAGGCAACAAATTCCACCATTAACTGATTTGACTGTATTTATTAATTAATTGAAAATAAAAAGTGAATGCACTTTTTATTTTTAATTAATTAATAAATATAGTCAAATCAGAAATCTGTTGCATGCATAGACATCTCCCTACTATACCACCATTTTGCGTCATCAACCTTGATTTTTGTGTTATTTCGAGGTGCAAATTTTAAAATATTTTTTTGTTGGTTGCAACTATTGCCTACATAGGCGTGACATCAGCCTGTGTAGGTCTAACACCTACATAGTATTGTCATTGACACAAAATATCCATTAAAATATTTTGTTGGGAGAATATTCCATTCGTTGCCTAGCATATTCCATCCATCATCAAAAGTTTCAATCGCCATTTTTCATTGTAGAGAATATTCTAGAGAATGTTTTGTCGAGTAGAATATTTCATCAATTGAAGAAATATTCCGAGATGCCTAGCATCTACTAACATCAACATGAAATCAACATAATGTCACGCTCTTTCATGCCCAAATCAAACCCTTTACTAATGACCTTTTTATTTTTTGGTTCAACTTCAAGAGCCTCGTTCTCGACCACATAGATATCTTTTGGAGTGATTTGTTGTTTATTCTAGTATTTGTTCATCCTCTATCCAGTAGTATATTTTTTTGAGTATTATATACATATTTTTGTAAAATCACATTCTCATAGGTCACCTTGCATAGTTTCCATTTTTAGAATTTCAGAGGGTTCGTTTGGGCTCATAATAACTCCTTTTTGGGTGCTAATTTTTTGAACCTACACAATTTTTTGAGTTCTATGCAATGTGTTATTAGTTTTTTTTTACTATATTCTAGAATTGTTAATTTTGTATATGCCTCTTTTTAGGATTTATACATCAAATCCACTTTGTGGAATCTGTAAATGTACTAAAATAAAGTGTCATATCATTATAAATTTCTAAGGGGATCATGTTTTAAATAATGGGGGTGTAGTTTTCATATTTTTGTCATTTTTCTAGGTTTGCAAGGTACACTTCATTTATTTCTTTATTGGCCACCTCATGGCATAAACTTGTAAGAACTCTAAAAAAGTACAAAATTCTATAAATGTATTCATATAAAGTGGAAAAAATTGAATGTGTGTTCCTTAGGGAGGGAATTTTTCACATCTTTTGTGTCTCTTTTCAACTTGCACTAAATTATAAAGTGTAACGAGGGATTGCGTAATTCCTTAGTTTTTACCATCACAAAAATGAATCTTAGACATTCTCACCTCATGTGTGTGTGCCTAGGAATTTTGCACACCCTTTTTTATTTTCTTTTACATCATATAACATTCTTGTGCACACTTTTGTGTGCCCAATTTTAGTTGATCTACCTATACCTCTTCCTTGTCAACATTAAAGGGGGTAGAGCACATACTAAGCTACAACTCATATGGACTAGCTAGGACTCAAACCTAAGAGCTTCCATTTTCTATTGGAGTGCTCTACCAATTGAGCTATTGGCACTCTATGGCTAGCCCATCATCAGTCTGAGTGGCTTATTTCCAACACCCCTCCTTAAACCACACTATAGGTGCTTGGTGCTCATAGATTGACCTAATTTAATACAATGTTGAGATTTTCATGGAACATATTTTTAGGACTTATCCTTCTCTTTCTCTCTTTTGGAGAAGATTATTTTCCCACTGAGTTTTCTCCTTTTCCTTTCTTGTGAGATCATTATTGTACATGAATACCTTATCATATCTTGTTGTCGGGACTCATATTTTAAGTTTTTAGCTTTCTCCATAAGTTTCACTAAAGGAGGGTGTTAGTGTGAAAAGAGACATTATAAAACTAGTTAGATTATATTATCTAGGAGGGTCATATTCACACTACTCTTAAGCTCACTTGGGAGACATCTCACTTTTTGTCTCACCTTATGTAGACTCACCAAGTGACGCAAAAATTGTTCATAGGTTCCTACACTTGTTTTATTCTTGGAGGGGTAGTCAGAGTTTCAGTCCTACCTTCTCACTTCCTCATCCTTGAGTTTATAAGCAAGACTCTTTTGTATATTTTTATATCACATGCTAATAATATTTTTCATTTTTCATTCTCATCTGTGGAATTTTTTGAGTTTGCAAGAAGATCTTGGCTACTCCAACAAATAATACACAACCATAATAAAAAGGGATATACCTTTCAATTGGATTTCATTACCTAGTGGACCTTATGAGAGGTGCAAATAGAGGCTCCAACTACTACTCATTGGAACTTAAATCTAAACCCTCTCCTTTCTTATTTTGTCCATCACGCCATTATATATATGTATCTTTCTACATATCATTCTTAATATCAAAATGCATTATTTTTAAAAGATTTTCATGAAGTTGTTCATCATTAATAAATGCCCTAAGATCCCTAAAAACAACATCCCTAATATATACCATTTTCAATGCTATAGGATCCCAAAGCTTATAACCATGAATTTTCTCACCATAACCCATGATAACGCACTTCTTGGCCTTGACACCAAATTTATAATGTTTCTCTTTAGGAACATGAACATATTCCTTATTGCCCTAAACTATAAAATGAGAAATAGATGGTATTTTACCTATCCTTACCTTGTAGGACGTTTCGTCAACTAGAGTAGAATAGGGAGATATGTTAACCAAATACCAAGCAATGTGTTGGTTCTCAAGATTATAGATTTTTTCCTCTAGAGTTCCCTCTTAACACTAGTGCAATGGGGAAATCTACACACACAAACATTCAATAAATTATTCTCAAAAGGTTGACAATATTAAGCCAACTAATAGGAGAGGGTATGCTCTAAATATTACTTCAAGCTTCATATAACCTATGATGATTTTCCCTATGGTCTTGGAAAATTGATGAAAAAATTACAAACTAGGTCTTGACAAACCATGCCCTTATATTAGTCACAAACAAACCTCTAAGACCTTAAAAAAGGAAAATTATAACAAAATAACATGTGCATCAAAAGGTATGAAAAAATTTATATTCCTCAAGATAGATCCTCTTATAATCTACATACAAACATGCTATTTATATTCCCATGAGAACAAACATCTAATTGTAAGTAAAATATAGACTCACACAAGATACAATAAAGGTTATAAAGCTGACTTGTACATGTGAGAAATACTTATATATTTACATTTTTTTGAAAATGGTTTGAATGTTAGATTGCTCAAGATATGGATGAATTATAAAATTGGTTTTATGTGTGCAAGAACAAGAAACTACTAACATACATTAAACTAAAAAAATTATCATTTTCATATTTTAAAGAGGTGTGTTTACAAGACAAGCTACTAAAAATCGATACCATAGCCTTGCTGATAAAAAAATCAAATATCTATCTTCTCATTAATACAACAATAATCACAAACATAAGAACTAAATTTATATTTAAATAGCCATAATTTGGGCTCTATCGCACATAAATACAAACACATATGTAACTAGGAATATATGTCAACAAACATACTTAATAATTCACAATTAAACAAAATAAATCCATAGATTGCATTGAAAGAAGTGTTTCAAATACATTTTGAGACCTTTTCACAATTCTCTACATGGATAACCAATTAGCGCAATCATCAAAATAACAAATATATTATCAAGGGGAAAAATAAGCTTGCCTATCCCCTAATTTAGTTAAAAAAACAAGTAGGTATTTTCTTAATAAGTAAATTCTTGCATATCGTAACTTCTCTTGGAATGAAGTACATTGAGCATAGGAAAGGTACAACTAAACTACAATAGTTGATGAATTAAAAAAAAAAGATTAGAGGGCACACAAAATTTATAACACAGTATAACCCAATAATCCAATATCTTTTTACATTACAAAAAATATGTATAGCATTCTATGCCTTCCTACAATATATGGGTGTAGACATTCACTTGTTTCCATCAAATCTACATTTTTTTCCAATATCTCTTATCAGTATTAGAACGATTATTGAGATCACACAATAATAAATTATTGCATAATTAAATATAACTCAATCAAACTCGTAACTCGTAGCCGAATTTTTAGATTTCATTTAATGAAATAATATCTTCACAAAATGAAAGATGATTTTTTCTACATCATATATTCTCCTACACAAAACTTGTAATCACTATAAAGAAATAAATAAATCAAATCAGATCCCAAAATCATTTTCCCACTATTAAATTTGACCCACATTTAATTTCCATCAACAAATCCCTATCATAAATGAAAAGAAAACTACATGAGCCAACAAAAAATAAAAAATAAAAAATAAATCCAATAAAACCTTCCTCCATAAAGACATCTATATTATTAACTAAACAAATTTAGAAAGATGGAAAGTTTTATTACGTCAATGCCAGATCATACCCAAAAAAAAGGGAAAAGTTTCTAACCTATTTAATTTCATGCAAATCCTTTCACATATTTGTCTTTTTTTATAAAGAAGGAAATTATATAGCTTTCTCAAAAGACAAAATAAGGTGTCATGCAAATAGCATGAGTCCAACGCCTTCCTTAGAATCCACTAATATTTTATATGAAGAATAATGGAAAGTAAAGCACCCATATCACATGTTTTCTTTATAATAAATATTCATAAAATAGATTTCATGAGGTGGCACCATTCTTTAATATATTTTTCATATAAAATTAAAAGGACCCCTTCTTGCTTTAATGCCTCCATATAACATGTTGGTTTGGAAAATGATTCATGTGATGTGTCACTATTTTCTCCATGAATCTCCATGAAATGTAACAAATACAAATAAAATATAAAAGTACCTTTTTCTTATAGATAAGTCTTTTCTCATACCACAAAAGGAGAAGAATCACACTTATGTTATAAAACTTACCATCCCAAATGTTCCCTTATATATAAAGCTTCATTAGATTTAGGAAGATATAAGTGGTGCCTCCTTTATCTCTTTTTAAATCTATTTTCATGTGAAGGATTCATGCGCCATAGTTCATAGATTATCATAAGCTTTTTGTCTCCTTTTCACTTTGAGTTATAGTAAAATATAAAAAAATGTTATTGGGATGAGTAGGATAAGGATGAGGAGTTGTACTTACACCAAATAAAATATAAAATATAAAGTCATGGATATGGATATTGTAAATAAATTAGTTTAGTTATCTTATTGAATAATATATCTATATTGTGTTGAGAGATATTTATATTGAGTGCAAATTTAATATTTTGTGTGAGTTGTTAATGACATTGCAAGGCAGAGAGAAATAGCTGTATGTGCATATGTAAAAGGCTTTTTTGTTATTTGAACCCCATGGATACTTGCATACAATGGAGATTTGCCACTGATTAATTCAAATTGAAACTTTGTACTAATTTGTAGAATGCCCATAAATGGGGGTTCTTGATGAGACTCGAGGAGACTTGTTGTAAGTTCAATGTTCCACGTAATTCCTTAGTCTGATACAACCATTGATGGCAATATGTGTTTGTAGTAGAAGTTGCAAGTAAAATTCCAGGTTTTGATATCGGCAATGTGACATATAAATGTATCATTTCCAAATCACAACTTCTTTGGATTGGCCCTATCTGAATTAAGCCTTGTCGACAAGATTGGACTTGACTTGCCTAATGTTGATTCCCCTGAGAGAACACCCCCGATTGCTCGAGCTTTCATTTTCTCTGTTTCTGAACAATAAAGTGGTTCTCTATTACCATATCCTAATATCCTTCTCTACACATTTTCTGCCACAAATTTACTTCTCCAATAGTAAATATTTTTTTATATAGAAAAAAACTAAACTTTTCCAAACAACAAAATTCTCAAAACAAAGAAAGACCTCCCCATTCTGTTAATTTTCAAACCATGGTGAGCAAATGTTGTACTCAAAAAAATAATCCTAACTGCAAACTAAAACTTCAATCAAAACAAGAGACCCAAGTACAATTAAAAATAAACAAACACTTTAAAAACTCATTTATTATACTAAAACTCGTGCAGAGATACATAACCAAATTTTATATCTGGGAGATATAGAACACTATATTGATATTCCTTGTGGATTTATTTGTTCTTCTTTTGTATTTTTTTTTCTGCCAAGTTATGCACCTAAGATCATTTTAGATATTAACATAATGTTTATTACAATTAACTATTAACATATATTTATTACAAAGATATTACAAAATTTCAATTTTTTTGAAGCTGTACAAATTAACAACAAAATAACTATTAACATAATGTTTATTACAGTAACTAAAACCATATATTTATTACAAAGATATTACAAAATTTCAAAAAAATTGAAGCTGTACAATTTATCTACTATTTAATTTCAAAGGTCTTTGAAGTCTTCTGCAATGTCCAATTGCCTTTGTCCTTTGAAATCTTTTTGATTTCTCAATTCCATGATGTTGAATGAATACTTCACTATAATCCATAATCGACCTATTTGTAGGTAATGTTTCTCTGACATGTTCAATGATGTGGTCATTCACAATGTCAGTATATGGTCAACCATAAACCTTGGAGTTGTATGTACAACAAAGAACAATGTATGGAAAAGAATCAGGCTAGTAAAATGAGATTTAATTAACTAAATCTATTTGATTGTTATTTTCAAACACACTTTGATAGAATGTCCATGCTTCCATTTGAATTTGAAGCTTCCCATTGATATAGTTATGTTTCTCAAGTTCAACCCCCCATCCATACTAATATGATTTATCATCCACAAAACTCAAAAGTGTTAATTGCTGCAAGAATATATTAAATTTCTTGAATGCTTGTAATTCTTCATTTTGGTTTGTCAAAATAGATAACATTCTGCATGGCAACCAATTTTTTTTATTTTTTGTTTACAATTTTTTTTACATAAACATATAAAATATAGCTCAACTTGAATTGGAAAAATGAAATATAAATTCATGTACTTGATTTGCTTAAATTCACTGATGTACACCATAATTTTGTTGATCTTCAATAGTATAAGGCTGCACAATTCATCATAACTTACAATTAGGAGTTGAGGAAAATTCATTTTTAGTGTTAATTGCAAATAATGAAGCATGTAACTTTCATTTATAATTTTATAATTAATTACAAATAATTGAAAACATCTGTTTAGAACATTAGTTTATTTCTAAGGATTCAAGCCTATGCTCTTCTGCTTTTCTATTTGCAATTTTAGGCATTTTGACTGTAAATATAATAGATTCAAAATAACTTACAAATAGGAGTTGAGGAAAATTCATTTTTAGTGTTAGTTGCAAATAATGAAGCATGTAACTTTGTAATTCTAAAGTGTTGTAAATTGCAGTTTTCATTTATAATTTTATAATTAATTACAAATAATTGAAAACATCTATTTAAAACATTAGTTTATTTTTGAGGCTTTAAGCCTATGCTCTTCTACTTTTCTATTTGCAATTTTTTTTCCTGTCTTGATTTTTTTATATCTATTGAATTTGAATGTAGGCATAATCCAAAGTCCTTGTATAGACTTTACACGAGAAATTCTGACAAATAATAATCTCATTCTTTCAGTTGGGCCAGTATCAATAGTTTCTTTTTGAAGAGTTAAACCTCGTGCTTTGTGTATTTCTAGTGCCCAAGCTAATCTTAATGGTATTTGCATTGAGCTTCCTCGTTGGATTGGTGTGACTGGAACTATACATGGGTGTTGATTGTCGAAAGGTATTCCATAGCAACTATCAAATTTGACCAATACATATGTTGGTGGTTGTGGTGGCATTGTTCCTAGTTTATATACGATCTGTTGAATGAATCCAAGAGCTCCATTTACCAGCCCTGCTTGTATACACAAGTTTGTTGTTAACATAAATCTTACATTTATAATTAACAATAATATTGTATCTTGTTCGTCATCTCAGGGACTTTATTTTGCTAGAATGCTTGTGCCATTTCTTGTTTGGAACACTGCGTGCAACTAGTTTTGCCAATGAGTGCAATTTATTCCTATTGTGGATGTGAACACTTTCAGTTGTTGAAAAAAAATGAACATTGTTTTCAAAATCTGCATTTGTTGTTTCATCAAGCCTTGTCTTGCACCTTTTCATTAGAAGTTCCCAATCATTTATCGTAGGGTTTGCATCTTTAATGTTTGCTAGCAGTTGGCGAAATCTTTGTTGATCATTGTTTAGTCCATGTTGTCTAAAAACGTGATCTAAAGTAATGACATTTATAAATTCTTCCCATAGTATTCTAGTTTAGCCTTTGCTGCTATATGTTGGTTTGTCATTAATTGGTGCCAACTATCCGAGGTCTCCAACCAAAATCAATGATATTCCTGGAAGCAATTCATAAATATTGTGTTAAAAATTATT
Source organism: Sequoiadendron giganteum (assembly GCA_007115665.2). Taxonomy (NCBI): domain Eukaryota; kingdom Viridiplantae; phylum Streptophyta; class Pinopsida; order Cupressales; family Cupressaceae; genus Sequoiadendron; species Sequoiadendron giganteum. Next base: position 145,378,667 of record CM021109.1, on the reverse strand, counting down.
TGTGGTAAATATTCCATTGTAGTACATATAAAATCGATTTTCTAAAGAGAAATAGTGTATGGTGTTTAAATTTTGAGTGAGAGAGACACCTACAAAGTTTTGATTTGAATTTTGTGGAAAGGCTTGGCAGAGCAAACAATCTATCTTTTCAAGTAATTTCTCGCCCATAAAGCTCATTTCATCAATCAATATATATTTGATATGTGCTAATTCTTGTTGAAAATATGTTAATCTTGTGCCTTCAAGTTCTTCGAAGTATCTTATTGGAATTTTCAATTTTGAATGAATAGTTGATGCTTCGATATTGAATGTTACTACTCCAGTTGGAGTGAGTAGAAGAAGGGGAGATTGATTTGGAATTGAAGCTTTTTGAAGTGTTTCTTTTATTGCACCTATAACATATGACTTTCCTATTCCTGCTATTCCTTGAATAATCATAAATAGTGGAGATTTATTTTGATTTGCATTGTAGTGCGAGAGAATAATATAACTTGCCTTATGTTGTTGGTTGCTAAGATTTTCCTAGTTGGTAGATTGTTCCACATTATGATGAATTACAAAGTCAGTACTCTTCATAGTGGTAATGAAATTGATAGTTGCATTTGTATACTGTTCACTTTTGAATTCGGTAGACCAACTTATTTGCTTGTCTAAATCTCTTCTTCCCAACATATCTATCTTTGAAATGTGCATCACTTGACCATGTTGTAGTCTTGATATGATTTCCCATTCATGCTCTGTAGTGCTATGTTGGACAGTTTCGCTGTCTTTCAATTGAGAATCGTTGTTGTTTTCAACAGTTTATGTGGATGTTCTTTGTTCGACATGCCACTAATTGTAGACATGGTTTTCCCAATTTGATAGTATTGAATCATTGTTATGATCAATATCTCTTCTAATGTCACAATAGTTTGTAAAGAAACAATTTTGAGAAGCAAAAATCAAACCATTTATTTGATTCCCTTGGAGGAATAGATAGAAATCTAGGAATGACTCGTATAATAGCTGGTGTTTTTCTTGGCTTCCATTTGTTTTCAATTTTACGCTTAACATTATATATCCATGATTTTTTTGAATTAATTAGTGATACTGCTTCCATGTGGGGGGGCCTATTTTTGTATGCATTCTAATAAAATATGGCTTGTTTCTTGTGCTCCAATATCCCTTTCTATTATTGTTTCTATTATGATATTTTTATACACTTTTGCAGCAAGATCATCTGGATCTTTTGACACTTTGATGCAGAGTAAACCCACTCCACTTTCCAAAAATCATGCACAAATGCATAATTTGCAGATAAAAGTATTGCTCCATTCAAATAATTATCTTTCTCAAATATAGATTCAATTCAAAATAGATTACACATACATATCTATAATGCAAATACTCTCTCCTATCAATCTGTATTTATTTTTAAAACAATCCCTTTACTCTTATGCACAATCTAATCCATACTTCTTTACTGGATTTCCCTCACCACCTTCTTTCAATCAAAATTGTATTAATATGCTTTAAGTTTTGGCTCTTCTTCTCTCTCACGCCATTCACCATTCAACAACAATTACTCTTGTTTCTACTCTATACACAACCTCCTCCTCATTGTATATCTCACAATACTTCTCTTTTCCACCGTGCACCAATTCACCTCTGCTTGGTGACTCCACACATACTTATCAACCTCTTAAAGGCTACACACACGGGTTTTATTTTACCAAATATCAGTCCCACAATGGCGTGGGCTATCTCTTCATATCCCACACACAGTTCCCTTAAACTTGGGATGAATGCCTTATCCCCTATCTTCCTTGAGTGACCCCTTCTTCACTATCTAATTTGGTTGTCATTTGCTATTCTCCATGACAATTTATTTTTCTTTTACATTCTCCAAAACTTGGCACCTTCACATGTTCCTATCGAGCTCTCTTTCTTGGAAACCAATCGTTCCCTCCTTGGTCATGAGTTGCAACACTTCATCTCATGTTTAAATTTTATCTTCCTCCCAATGGGCATGGGTTGAGTCTCCTCTTCTTTGTTTTTTTTTTTAAACAATCAAAACTATTTACTTTCTACCTGGGTCTTTTAATGCCTTAGACTTTTATATGCTAGAGCTAAAAATGAAGGCCACTTTTCAAATATTAATTTCAATATTTAAGAGGTTTCATTCTATGCTTCCACATTTTCATATATGTCGACCATGATAGTTGCAAATACAACATCTGATAAAATTCAATAGATGGATGGAACATAATGGAAATTAAATTTGCGCCTATTGTTATTTAAAATTGATCAACATTTAAACTTTCCCTTTCAAATTTCAATATTGTCCGATTCATCATTAGAATGAGGTTGAACATGGAGGGATAATGAACTCAACAAAGCTAAAGAAGAGAGGAGATAAACCAAAACTATAGAAAACAAAACCATAATATTTTTTGGTGGTGTTGATTGCTCATTCACCCGGGTGCTCCTGCACCAAACACGCTGAGTAAAATGGAATATTCCTTGAGTTGGTAACTCAGGAACATTCAAAGGTGCATGGGACAATAATCCCATATTTTTTTTAAACCAACACTTCTCCTTGTCCACGAGAGCCTTCCATTTTCTACACTTTAACTCATCCTCAACATTCAAACCATCCCCACTGACATTATCTTGTTACCCTAAACAACCTCTTACCACAGATCTATCTTGGTTCCCTCTACATTTTCTTGGACTGTTATTCTTTCTTCCTCTATTATGTTGTTGCAATAAACTAGAACCTAATATGTTCTTTCCCTCTAAAATTTTCTCTCTTAATGGATACAAATCATTATACTCACTCTGCTCATTTTCCTCTACGTGTTGCTTCTTTGCACTACAACAAACAATAGAGTTGGAAACTTTCATTTGCTTCTCCTTCTCCTTCAAAGAGTTCAACATATACTTATGTCCATCTTTCTGGATGGTATACACATTTATCTTACCATCATAGATGGCTTCCCTGTCAAATTGCCATGGTCTACCCAACAACGCATAACACACAGTCATAAGCATCATGTCACACACCTCATCTCTATAAGAACCAATCTAAAAACTTACAAATAACAATTCTCTCATAGTTATTTTGTGCTCCTTCTACAACCAACAAACTTTGTATGGACTAGGATGCTTACTCCTTTTCAAACTTAGTTTTTCTACCATTTCCTCTGAAACTAGATTATTTGTACTACCACTATCAACAATAATCTTACAACACTTACCTCCAACCTTGAACATAGTTCGAAAAAGACTCCTTCTTTGAGATGGTTTCTCCTCTACTGTATCTGGGTTCACCAACACTCTCCTCATCATGAGAGATTCACCTTCTTCTGGGTCTACTAATTTTGGGGATGCATTACACTCCTCATCTTCTTGTGCCAAGTGGTTTCTTGCTACACTCTTCTTGTTGCCTTCATGTACTTGAGAACACTCGAAAGCATGATGACCAACTTATCCACACTAATAAAATCTAAAAGAAAGCTCTCTGTTGTTGCCACCATGTCCTCTTGTTGGTACCTCATTTTCTTTGGTGTTTTGGCCTACTTCTTTGCTCCATTTGGGCTTGGATTCTTCCTCAATCTTCTTTCCTTCATTGTTGCTCACTTGTCCCTTTTCAGTTCCAAATCTTCCCCGAATTTTGGAATTGTTTATTTGCCTCTTCATTAATTTCTCCTATGCCTTCAATGCATACCGGTATGCTTCCTCAACTGTGGTAATCTTGAACATACTCATCTCATCCTGTATGTTAAACCTCAATCCATTCACATACCTGGCTGCATTTTCCCTATCAAACAGAAGTCGAGTACCATACTCAAGGTACTAACAGAAAGTACCACATAAAAGAGCAGAACATTGTTCAATCAAAAGGACAAAACAGAGGGGTATTACATCTGCCCCCCCTAGGGTTAGGCTTACTCCTAGAAGCTTGCAAACAGTAGGGATATAACTCCCTCATACAAACTACATCCAAATCAAAACCTCAACCCTTGAGGGTGAGTATCCTGTACTGAGCGACCAACTCCAAAAGTGTTCTGTTGCGGACAAACCATAGCAAGGTGGCCCTGTTGGCCGCAAGAGTAACACCCCATGTTACTACCAACCCCTCTGCCTCCTAAAGATGCAGTATACTACTGCACACTACACCAGTCAGCCACAGGCTGAGAGCTTTGGATTGGCTGACCAAAACTGAAGTGGGTCGCACGCTTCCAATTTCTGTTCCCTTACCTTGGCTGGAAACCTTTATGTTTCCCTTGTGATACCTGTTGCTGCTGCTAACCACCCTGAGATGGCCCCTATTGAGACCTAGAAGGTGTACCTCTCTGAGACTGACCTCCTTGAGCACTAGACTCCAATGCCAAACCACTGCCATACTGAACATCAGTGTGGTCTCCTAGTGCCATGGCCAAGTTTTCTACCGATAATGCCATCTGGCTCAAGGCATGATACTCATCGCCTCAGTGGTGATGCTAGTGGTCAGATAAGAAACAACCTTTGAACCACTCTAGGAAGGTCTCCCAAGATACTGAGTGAATATCATTATGGAACTTCTGCTCCTCTAGTCTCCACCATGTGGACACGAGTCCTCGTAGATGTACAATAGCGCACCATGCTTTGGTATTACTACCACATGGGTAAAAAAGCAAAACATTAATCGAGGTCAATGAGCCAAGACTCAACCTCTAAGCGACTTCCTGCTTCGATAAATAAAGGTGGACTTTCCCTAAGCAAATCCATCATATGCACTGAGTCTATTGTTACTGCCTACACTGGAACTACTCTCACACCAAGATTACCTTGTGCATCTACCTGCCTTAGACCAAGCAGTGCAAAAGCCTCCTCAAGCGCTCTACGTGCAACCTCAATCCCTGCTAGATCCTACCGACGATCATTGACCCCTAGGGTATTCTATGATGCTCGATGTTCCTCCTGATCTAGAACAATTGATACACAAAGAGGATAGTCATGCTGACTCCCACCATGATCGCCTATACGGCCACGACCACATCCTCTACCTCTTCCGTGTCTGGGAGGCATAATCCTGCATAGACACTTCAAGGTATTAGGCCAGGTACACAACTTAAAACCTACACAACTGAAAGCTTAATGGCTCCATCATATCCCAAAGTACCCAGTGTTTAAACCTAGGCTCTGATACCATGTGTAAAGCCCCGCCACGCAACCCTAGAGGAAGTTGCAATTAACTACTTAAACGGACTAATTTTTTGTTTTTTTTAAGTACAATTAACATGCAAGTTCACTACCCATTGCCAACAACCTCTAAGGTTATGAGACAAAGGTTATATAGAACTTCAACGACAACATGAATATAAACCATAACATTTATTTGCTTATGAAATTAAACACATACATTCCAAATAAGATAAATACATCAAAGCATAAGAGCTAACTTTCAGTTTCATTATTCAAAATTAAACGATAAGATTACATCTCTCATTCCCTGAATGAGGCAAGTCAAATAAATAAGGTTACAATTACAACTTCCACCTCGATAACAAATGAGGGGTAATATGTCACAAGAGCAACAAAAATGATAAAAAGCAAGAATTGGAACTGAATCCCACAAGCTCTCTGCATAGAAGTCTTGTCCATACTAACATGAAGAAAGAACCCAATGGATTTAGGTGCATGCCATCCAACCAAGTGGAACCCAAAGGCCCACCCCCCGTGCTAGGAGATAGTAACAAGGAATCCTAGCCAAGACCAACACCTCTAGACACAGGCTAAAAAATAACTTAACCAAACTGACACAACCAACCCCATGTACAACACAAGAACAACTCAACATGGTCACATTGCTTCCAGATATAAAATAGATTAAGTATATTAAGAGAACCACACACACAATGAACAAGTACCAACTGTTGTCCTAGATAAAGTGTCATCACACAGCTCGTCATGGGTTTACCTCTAGGAATCTTCATAGGCTTCGGCCCCCACTAAGGGTTATCCTGGTGACCTCTACTGAATCCTGACCCCCATAATCACTCATGCAGAATCAAATACCTTTCGTGCAGACAAGATAGATGACCTTGCCATTCCAAGCCTTCCCACTCATCCCAAGTCTAAACAAGCCCTTGTGTCTATGAGTGAGGCAAAATTATCTTGATTAGTGAGAAGTTAGTCCTAATCTTCTAAGTATTGTTTTAGTTATCACTTGATTATACCACCTCGGAAGGTTGTCCAATTTACCTCTTTGGGCTCTGGCCCCTACGGAAGCCACTCTTCTACTTGACAACACACAATCAAACCAATTACCAAGGGTACAAAGTGCAACAAACAAGATATCACGACCACTCCTTTCTCGGGAGGCGACATAAAATGAAACTCTCTCCAACACTGGAGGCAAAAAATCACATAACAAGGTCACTCCTTACAAGGAGACGCGGATCCCATAATCCACTCTTTTCACATGAGACACAAAACATCCCCATTTGTGGAAACCGGGTAAACACTGACTAGACACCATGCACTACCCAAGGCATTAACAAACGGTTGATATCACAAAATGACAACCCACATATTCAAAACCCTATCATAAAGGCTTAACAACCTTTTCAAACCTATTCTTTCCCCAAAACATGAACACAAAGGGATATAATCACATAAGACAATTGTGAGGAAATAAACTGATTTGGATATATTAAATCCATTTTCCTTAATAGAATTCAGTAATTCGTTACACTAATAAAACTGATCTAATAACGTCTCTTCTAGACAAAAGATAAAATTTAAACAAATATCTAATCCCTCATTGCATGAAAATAATAATAAGGTAAAACAAATACTTCATTAATTCATAATAAATCGTTTAAAATAATAATAATAATTTTTTTTTTTTTGCAAAACTATATCATTTTAATAATTCGTTAATTTCGCAATAAAGACACAACAGCCTTCAATTCCAATAATTTTTCTTTCCAAATGAAATTCTTTCCAAAATCAATTAATTAATTTTAACTATTGCACTTGATCTAAAATTTCACCATTACATTTAAAATATGAAATTATTTTACTCATCCATTTTAAATCTATATACATTTAAATATATGCCTATTTATCAAATTTATCTTCCCAACTATACAATTATGCAACTCAAAATATTATAAATTAAATTAATATTATAATATTACATACCTATAATATAAAATATAATATATATATATATATATATTTAATATTACTATAATATTATAAATACATAAAATATAATATTAAAATAAATTTATTATTTATCATTTTTGTTTTAAGTTGAAAACACCAATTCGTGTCTCGAGCCGCGTGCCAACCCTTAGGTTTGAATCACGCGGCCTCGAACCGCATGCATAAGGGTGGCTATTGTTTTGGTTGGACGTCGGCCACGGTTTCCTTGGCCGCACATTTTACACAGAGGGGCAGCGTTTTAGAGGAGGCAATGGTGGCAAGCTGGGCGGCCGACTGTGTAAAGACAGCCGACCCCTCACTGTGGGCGTGACTGTGTAAACACAACTGAACCCACAGTGGGCGATGACTGTGTTTCCACAGCCGTTCCACAGTGGAGGTCGGGGGCTGCACTGGGCGTGACTCCCTCCCCACGTGCCTCCCATGGGGGCGCGGTGGGGGGGACGAGCCCCCAACGCCTCCCCAAAACAAATTTTTATTTTTATTTTTAGCATGAAAACGACCTACGGATTTTTAATCCGTTTTTTTTTTTTTTGAAAACCAGGGGTAAAATTTTACAAAACAAATTTTGACAGTGATCCCCAAAATGAAAACAAATAACTTAATATATATATATATATATTTGTCAAAAGAATTTTTAGAACACAATGGGAAAACCCTTTATAAAATAACTATTTTCAGTCAAGAATATCCTTTTATTTTGAGAAGAATTCAAACATAAACAAAGGTTTTTCCAAGGTTTTGCAAGTAAGATCTAACATGGATTTATTTTGTTTACTTTTAAACATAAATCATTCAAGTTTCAAGACAATGATTTTGCAAACAACAATTCCAAAAAACATGAATCTTTTCAAATTCAATAACAATTAAATAACATGAACCTGGTAATTTTGTGTTTGAGAAGATCCAGATGGTGCACAGATCCTTGCTTGGATTCCCTCTTCAGATCAACAATTTCCTCAGATTCAATCCAAAACCCACAAAAAGCAACAATTCCTCCTCTCCTCTATTTTCATTTTTTTAAAACTTCATCCTCTAAAATTGTGAAGAAAATTCAATAATAAAGAAATTATTCAAAAAATATCCATACAACAACCCTCATCAATTTTTGAAAACAAAAAATGGAAAATATCTCAAAATATCTCTTTTTTTCAATTTTTTTGAATTCAAACTTTTATAAAAAAAGCAATTTAAATTCTTTTCTAAATTTCTAATTTAATCTTTCCAATTTTCAAACATTAAATCCATAATTTCACAATGAAATACTTATCTGATTTAAACATCATCAATTTAATTAATCAATAAAATTAATTTAATCCAAGATTAAATCCTTTTATTAATTAAATTAAATTAATTAATAAATTAAATAACATTTCTAACATCATTACCAGATTAATTTAATCAACCACTTAAATACATAAAGCCACTTAATTTCCCTTTTCAAATTGCAATTAAATGATCGAAGAGGGGGAACAATATTCGAAGCAACACAACCCGACTAACACCTGACGACAGACTATGACTAGGGTGACGACTTGGCACGAAAAACCTAGCTACTATCTCCCAATCGAATACCGTTGGGCATTGGACACACTCAAACCTGTGAAACCAGGTGGAGTCGATGTCTTGTACCTGTCAACTTGCGAACAAAGAGTATATCCACATACATAAACATGTCATAATTAAAACACACTGTGAGAAGGAAATCACAGAATCGCAGGGTGCTCGCAAGCAAGTGATGCGATACCGTCCCCTTCACCAATATAATGTAACCAACTGACAAATCTAACATATTAATATAATCCAAAGCAGAAACACCATTAATTTGAATATCCATTTATGTTAATTCAAAACATGCCATAAAGATAACATCATATTAAGATACCATCACATCAAAAGATAACCTTAATGTCGCTTTATAGATAGCGATCAAATAGAAGCCAAGTACCATAGTCAAGGTACTAACAAAAAGTACCACATAAAAGAGCAGAACATTGTTCAATCAAAAGGACAAAATGGAGGGGTATTACATCCTCCCCCACTAGGGTTAGGCTTACTCCTAGAAGCCTGCAAACAATAGGGATATAACTCCCTCATACAAACTGTATCCAAATCAAAACCTCGACCCTTGAGGGTGAGTATCCTGTACTGAGCGACCAACTCTAGAATTATTTTGTTGCGGAAAAACCCTAGCAAGATGGCCCTGTTGGCCGCAAGAGTAACACCCCATGTTACTACCAACCCCTCTGCCTCCTAAAGGTGCACTATACTGCTACACACTACCCCAGTCAGCCATAAGCCGAGAGCTTTGGAGTGGTTGACCAAAACTGAAGTGGTTCGCACGCCTCCAATTTATGTTCCCTTGCCTCGACTGGAAACCTTTACGTTTCCCTTGTGATACCTGCTACTGCTGCTGACCACCTTGAGATGGCCCCTGCTGAGACCTAGAAGGTGCACGTCTCTGAGACTGACCTCCTCGAGCACTAGACTCCAATACTAAACCACTACCATATTGAACATCAGTGTGGTCTCCTAGTGCCATGGCCAAGTTTGCTACCGATAATGCCATCTGGCTCAAGGCGTGATACTCATCGCCTCGGTGGTGATGCCAGTGGTCAGATAAGAAATGGCCTTTGAACCACTCTAGGAAGATCTCCCAAGATACTGAGTGAATATCAGTATGGAGCTTATGCTCCTCTAGTCTCCACCATGTGGACACGAGTCTCTGCAGATGTACAATAGTGTACCTTGCTTTGGTATTACTACCATATGGGTGCAAGGGAAAACATCAATCGAGGTCAATGAGCCAAGTTTTAGCCTCTAAGCGACTTCCTGCTCCGAAAAATAAAGCTGGATGTGCCCTAAGAAAATCCATCATAAGCACTGAGTCTACTGTCACTGCCTGCAATAGAACTACTCTCACACTAGGATTACCCTATGCATCTACCTGCCTCGAACCAAGGAGTGACAAAGCCTCCTCAAGCGCTCTACGTGCAGCCTCAATCCCTGCTGGATCCTGCCGATGATCACTGACCCCTGGGTCATTCTGCGATGCCTGATGTTCCTCTTGATTTGGAACAACTGATACACAAGGAGGAGAGTCATGCTAACTCCCACCGCAATCGCCTATACGACCATGACCACGCCCTCTACCTCTTCTGCGTCTGGGAGGCATAATCCTACACAAACACTTCAAGGTATTAGGCAAGGTACACAACTTAAAACCTACACAATTGAAAGCTTAATGGCTCCATCATAATCCCAAAGTACCCAGTGTTTAAACCTAGGCTCTAATACCATGTGTAAAGCCCCGCCATGCAACCCTAGAGGAAGTTGCAATTAACTACTCAAATGAACAATTTCTTTTTTTGTTTAAGTACAATTAACATGCAAGTTGACTACCCATTTCCAACAACCTCTAAGGTTACGAGACAAAGGTTATATAGAACCTCAATGAAAAAATGAATATAAACCATAACATTTATTTGCTTATGAAATTAAACACATACATTCCAAATAAGATAAATACATCAAAGCATAAGAGTTAACTTTCAGTTTCATTATTCACAATTAAACGATAAGATTACATCTCTCATTCCCCGAATGAGGCAAGTCAAATAAATAAGGTTACAATTACAACTTCCACCTCGATAACAAATGAGGGGTAATATGTCACAAGAGCAACAAAAATGATAAAAAGCAAGAACTGGAATTGAATCCCACGAGCTCTCCGTATAGAAGTCTCGTCCATACGAACATGAAGAAAGAACCCAATGGATTTAGGTGCACGCCACCCAACCAAGTGGAACCCAAAGGCCCACCCCCCATGCTAGGAGATAGTAACAAGGAATCCTAGCCAAGACCAACACCTCTAGACACAGGCTAAAACATAACTGAACCAAACTGACACAACCAACCCCATGTACAACACAAGTACAACACAAGAACAACTCAACATGGTCACATTGCTTCTAGATATAATATAAAATAGATTAAGTATATTAAGAGAACCCCACACACAATGAACAAGTACCAACTGTTGTCCTAGATAGAGTGTCATCACAAAACTCGTCATGGGTTTACCTCTGGGAATCTTCATAGGCTCTGACCCCCACTAAGGGTTATCCTAGTATCCTCTACCAAATCTCGACCCCGATACTCACTCATGCAGAATCAAATACCTTTCATACAAACAAGGTAGATGACCTTTCCATTCCAAGCCTTCCCACTCATCCCAAGTCTAAACGAGCCCTTGTGTTTATGAGTGAGGAAAAATTATCTTGATTAGTGAGAAGTTAGTCCTAATCTTCTAAGTATTGTTTTAGTTATCACTTGATTATACCACCTCCGAAGGTTGTCTAGTTTACCTCTTTGGGCTCTGGCCCCTACAGAAGCCACTCTTCTACTTGACAACACACAATCGAACCAATTACCAAGGGTACAAAGTGCAACAAACAAGATATCACGACCACTCCTTTCTCGAGAGGTGACATAGAATGAAACTCTCTCCAACACTGGAGGCAACAAATAACATAACAAGGTCACTCCTTACAAGGAGACGCGGATCCCATAATCCACTCTTTTCACATGAGACACAAAACATCCCTGTTTGTGGAAATCGAGTAAACACTGACTAGACACCATGCACTACCCAAGGCATTAACAAACGGTCGATATCACAAAATGACAACCCACATATTCAAAACCCTATCATAAAGGCTTAACAACCTTTTCAAACCTATTCTTTCCCAAAAACATGAACACAGAGGGATATAATCACATAAGACAATTGCGAGGAAATAAACTAATTTGGATATATTAAATCCATTTTCTTTAATAGAATTCAATAATTCGTTACACTAATAAAACTGATCTAATAATGTCTCTTCTAGACGAAAGATAAAATTTAAACAAATATCTAATCCCTCATTGCATGAAAATAATAATAAGGTAAAACAAATACTTCATTAATTCATAATAAATCATTTAAAATAATAATTATTATTTTTATTTTTTTGCAAAACTATATCATTTTAATAATTCGTTAATTTCACAATAAAGACACAACACCCTTCAATTCCAATAATTGTTCTTTCCAAAATCAATTAATTAATTTTAACTATTGCACTTGATCTAAAATTTCACCATTACATTTAAAAAATGAAATTATTTTACTCATCCATTTTATATCTATATACATTTAAATATATGCCTATTTATCAAATTTATCTTCCCAACTATACAATTATGCAACTCAAAATATTATAAATTAAATTAATATTATAATATTACATACCTATAATATAAAATATATAATTTATATATTTAATATAATTATAATATTATAAATACATAAAATATAATATTAAAATGAATTTATTATTTATCATTTTTGTTTTAAGTTGAAAACACCAATTCGTGTCTCAGGCCACGTGCCAACCCTTAGGGTTGAATCGTGTAGCCTCGAACTACGTGCATAAGGATGGCTTTTGTTTTGATCGGATGTCAGCCGCAGTTTCCTTGGCTAAATGTTTTAAACAGAGGGGCAATGTTTTAGAGGAGGCAGCGACGATGACATGCTGGGCGGTCGGCTGTGTAAACACAACTGACCCCTCACTGTGGGCGCGGCTGCGTAAACACAGCTGAACCCACAGTGGGTGGGGATTGTGTTTCCACAGCCATCCCACAATGGCGGCTAGGGGCTGCGCTGGGCGCGACTCCCTCCCCACACGCCTCCCATGGGGGCACGGTGGGGGGGTGAGCCCCCAGCGCCTCCCCAAAACAAATTTTTATTTTTATTTTTAGCATGAAAACGACCTGCAGATTTTTAATCTGTTTTTTTATAAATAAATAAAAAAACAAACTAGGGGTAAAATTTTACAAAACAAATTTTGACAGTGATCCCCAAAATGAAAACAAATAACTTAATATATATCTATTATATATATATATATATTTGTCAAGAAGAATTTTCAGAACACAATGGGAAAACCCTTTATAAAATAACTATTTTCAGTCAAGAATATCCTTTTATTTTGAGAAGAATTCAAACATAAACAATGGTTTTTCCAAGGTTTTGCAAGTAAGATCTAACATGGATTTATTTTGTTTACTTTTAAACATAAATCATTCAAGTTTCCAAACAATGATTTTGCAAACAACAATTCCAAAAAACATGAATCTTTTCAAATTCAATAACAATTAAATAACATGAACCTGGTAATCTTGTGTTTGAGAAGATCCAGATGGTGCACAAATCCTTGCTTGGATTCCCTCTTCAGATCAGCAATTTCCTCAGATTCAATCCAAACCCACAAAAAGCAACAATTCCTCCTCTCCTCTATTTTCATTTTTTTAAAACTTCATCCTCTAAAATTGTGAAGAAAATTCAATAATAAAGAAATTCTTCAAAAAATATCCATACAACAACCCTCATCAATTTTTGAAAACAGAAAATGGAAAATATCTCAACATATCTCTTTTTTTAATTTTTTTGAATTCAAACTTTTATAAAAAATGCAATTTAAATTCTTTTCTAAATTTCTAATTTAATCTTTCCAATTTTCAAACATTAAATCCATAATTTCACAATGAAATACTTATCTGATTTAAACATCATCAATTTAATTAATCAATAAAATTAATTTAATCCAAGATTAAATCCTTTTATTAATTAAATTAAATTAATTAATAAATTAAATAACATTTCTAACATCATTACCAGATTAATGTAATCAACCACTTAAATACATAAAGCCACTTAATTTCCCTTTTTAACTTGCAATTAAATGATCGAAGAGAGGGAACAATATTCAAAGCAACACAACCCGACTAACACCTGACGAAAAACTATGACTAGGGTGACGACTTGGCACAAAAAACCTAGCTACTATCTCCCAATCGAATACAGTTGGGCATTGGACACACTCAAACCTGTGAAACCAGGTGGAGTCGATGTCCTGTACCTGTCAACCTGTGAACAAAGAGTATATCCACATACATAAACATGTCATAATTAAAACACATCGTGAAGAGGAAATCACAGAATCGCAAGGCGCTCGCAAGCGAGTGATTCGATACTATCCCCTTCACTAATACAATGTAACCAACTGACAAATCTAACATATTAATACAATCCAAAGCATAAACATCATTAATTCGAATATCCATTTATGTTAATTCAAAACATGCCATAAAGATAACATCATATTAAGATACCATCACATCAAAAGATAACCTTAACGTCGCTTTATAGATAAAGATCAAATAGAAGCCGAGTACCATAGTCAGGGTACTAATAGAAAGTACCACATAAAAGAGCAGAACATTGTTCAATCAAAAGGACAAAACGGAGGGGTATTACATGCAACACTTCTCTTTTCCACCATGCACCAATTCACCTGTGCTTGGTGACTCCACACATATTTATCAACCTCTTAAAGGATTAACACATAGGTTTTATTTAACCAAAAATCATTCCCACAATGGTGCAAGCTCTCTCTTCATATCCCACATGTAGCTCCCTTGAACTTGGGATCGATGCCTTCTCCCCTATCTTCCTCGAGCGACCCCTTCTTCACTATATAATGTGAATTTCCTTTACTATTCTCCTTGGTAGTTTCTTTTTCTTTTACATTCTCCAAAACTTGTCACCTTCACATATTCCTATTGAGCTCTCTTGCTTGGAAACCAACTATTCCCTCCTTGGTTGTGGGCTGCAACACTTCATCTCATGTTCAAATTTTGTCTTCCTCCCAATGGGTGTGGACCAGGTCTCTTCTTTGTTTATTTTTTTTAAACAATTAAAATTATTTACTTTTTTGCTCGGGTCTTTTAATGCCTTAGACTTTTATATGTTGGAGTTGAAAATGAAGGCCATTTTTCAAATATTAATTTCAATATTTAAGAGGTGTCATTCTATGCTTCCACATTTTCATATATGTTGACCATGATAGTTGCAAATACAACATTTGATAAAATTCAATAGATGGATGGAAAATAATGGAATTTAAATTTGTGCCTACTGTTATTTAAAATTGATTAGCATTTAAACTTCCCCTTCCACTTTTCAATATTGTTCGATTCATCATTAGAATGAGGTTGCACATGGAGGGAGAATGAACTCAAGAAAGATGAAGAAGAGAGGAGATAAACCAAAACCAAAACCAAAACTACAGAAAAAAAACCATAATATTTTTGGGTGGTGTTGATTGCTCATTCATCTAGGTGCTCCTGCACCACACTTGCAAGGCGTACTAATTTTTGTTGGTATATTTTTGAGATTCTCTCTACTTTTTCTGCATACTTGGCAATGTATTTAACCACAACAAGTTTTGAAAGAACTGGTTGCCATCTATATTTTCTCTTCACAGTTGCAAGATATGACGATTGTGCGAGTTAAGCCTATAAATTTTGGTATAATTTTGGTCCTTGTAAATTTAGTGGCCATGGAGTATTATACATGCAAGGCATATTATTGGAATCTAATTATATTTATTTAGTGAATTGGAAGAATACATTTCTAAAAATAACGTGGCTTACCTGCAAACCATTTTTCCATTTTTATTTTGTAGGCATGCACCTTTTCTACAAATTGTATGTCTTTGTATAACGTTTTCTATCTCCTCATAGTCCTTTTCTACATTAGCTTTTGCAAGTTGCCTTGTATTTTTGAGACATGGGTGTATAGCAATATGTTGGAATTCCTGTTGTAGGATGTTCAATTGTTAAATTTTTTGTATTAGAAAAATATACAAAATGTATTGGAATGTTGATTTTTTGTGTATATTGGTATCATACCTATGAATTTTGGCCAGTTGTAGTATGTGATGAATTTCATGCATGAACAATATTACATTGAAGTATCTTTCAGTTGCATTTCATTGTTCACTACTGAACCAATCAATAGTATCCATGTTTGGCACTTCATGTAGCCACATAAATCCATGTATATGTGTCGATTCTCTATGTTTTCACTCGTATCTAGACCAATAATATTTAACATTTATTGTTTTTCAAAGGATTTATTTTGTAAATTGAGAGTGGCATAAGTGCATGTACTGTGCTACAATATGAGGATAGCCGATGATATTTTGTTTTCGCCAAAGGTGCGCGTGTTGTGTATCCGTTGGAGGTGTCCCTAGAATTAGCGCATGTAAATCTAGCCAATAGAGGTGAACTACACTCAATGTGAAGAATATTGTAGGTGTACCAATTTGATGTAGCATGTCTATCAATTTTGCACGACATTTTGTCCAATATGATTTTGTGCCTCTTAAGGAAGTTCCATATCGCATTAGTCTATCTACAAGATGTGATTCTAACATATTTATCATATGTTCATGTAGCTCATGTATAGTGATTGGCATGTCATGGATGTTTCTTTTTACAAAAAATGCAGTTGATGTTTATTATCGATGTCTCATTATCATATTTTCCATATAGTATCAGAAACGTGGATGTTTTGCAAAGTGATTGTCTTTGTATCGAAAAGGTGCTTTACATATTCATGGAGATGTATTTGTCTGGTTCGTGTCTCTATCCAATCACATCTACCATCAAGAAATAAGCTTGGAAATTCCATATCAAGTAATCCTGATGTTACATATTCATATATTAGAAATCCACCGATTGTTGGCCAATCAATAAATGCTATTTGATTTGTATTTGGGTTATTAATCCATGCATTAATCAACTCCATTTTTGTTTGTGCATTGAGTGTTTGAGTAGCCATTGATGTAGTGTGGTCAGTGATATCACTTTTATTAGTATCCATCAGTTGCCCAAGGATCAAAGTTTTGCTTGTATCCACATCTAATTATATATGCACTACTCAAAGTTGATCATAGATATTTTCATTACAAATTGAAGATAAATTGTCAAGAGCATTTGGATCAATCGTTACGTCAGAGTAATTTTTTTCATGGTTTATTTTGGACTGTAGTGCTTTATAAACATGATCTATATTCACTGTGAAGTGATAATTTTTGCCACATTGATCTTTCCTTCGAACTATTATGATTGGTAAATTTGTAATGCAATGGGATAATTTTTTTTCTATGTATTCAATATGTTGTGGAAAGCCTATAGAGTGTCGTCTATATTTATATTGTCCACATCTTGCATGGATAGCTTGTAGTATAGGGCATACACGAGTGATTAACATTTCTTCTACTTGTGTTAGTTTTGTTAGTTTAGGTGGTTGGTGTCTTGGGTTCATATTATTTGCATATGAAAATTTGTTTACAACTCTTTCTTGTTTGCATCTATTGCAGATAGGGCCCTATGCAGTTTGGGATATTTTAATTCCAACGTAACATTCTTCACAAGTATGAAAAACTGAATATGCATCTAATTTATTACAGAAAATCATTGTGATACGTTTGAATTCAATTGTAAGTAGTCTGTTTGGATTTTTTGTGATTGGAACATTGGAAGTATTTTCTTGTTGAAATGTATGCTTGTTTATATATGCTTCCGCTATGTTTTCTGTTTGTGAATGTTGTATAGTTAATTGTATTTTTTTCCTAGCATATCTTATTTTGTCTACTTCATTCCTTTTTTCCTTTGTTCACCCCTTTATGCATCAGTCATTTTTTTCCTGTGTTATTTTCTATATTCTCTCTGGCACTCTTTTTTAAACTGTTTCCTCTATTCCTCTATTCCTCAAATTCAAATTGTTTCTTTGGATGAACCATATCTAAAAATAGAACTTGATCCTGTAAATTTCATGTGTATGGAAACAATGTGAATTAAATTTCACTATTTACTAATAAATCCCTTATTTTTATTTTTTTATCAAAATTATTGTGATTATAGTATTGTATTATATTGAAGTTGTTTTTAAATATTTAAATGATAGTTTATTTCATATAATTTTGTATTGTAGTACGATATATAATGGTATATTATACTTGTAATATTATATTATCATATATAAAACTTCAATTTAGTTATAGTACAATAGTACCAAAATTATAAGACATTACAACATACTATTAGATATATGAATAGTAAATGGTCCTGTAAGATTAGATCACATGATTAAAACTATATTGTAGTGTGCTATAATATGTAGAGGTAAATTTTATGCATATGTGTCAATTATGCGACTTGTTTTATAACAAACATTTGTTTTATGATATACAACTATGTTAGTTTGTATAATGATTTGATCTACGACATGTCTAAAAAAAAACTATATACATATGTGTGAGAATTAATGTCAAAAAAAATAGAATGATGTGTTACGGAGTATGAGTTATGAAAACATCTGTTTTAGAATATACAATTATGACAATTTATATATGTAGAAGATATATAATAAATTTATGTGAGACACATTTACAAAGAATCTACAATTGTATAGATGCATATGGGAATTCATAGACATACATAGAATATATGTATAATAAATGTATTTAAAACATGTTACAACATATGTTTCCAAAATCTATACAATTATATACATATGTATGAGCATTAATATACAAAGCATATATCTTTAGTGATGTATGGTTGGAAATGCGTTGTTGTGTTGTAGAGTATGTACATATGGGTTATTCACATGTATGAAAACATTGTACATGACCGTAGTGGATGTACATTAGTTATTGTTGAGAAATAGTAGAAATTGTTCAATAATTTAGTGGGATGACCCCTACTCGTACTACTTATCGTAGTACAAATATTTAAAAAATGAAGAGAATCCTACAACTTTAGTACATGTGCGATGGAATTTTTGTGTAGTATCTTCAATTTCGTGTATTTCTTCTTCTTTGTCAACAACAATATGGTAGGTAGCTTCTTCAATGGCATAGCTAATCTTGTTAGATTGGTCTGATATTGATTTGATTAACTTGTTGATGGGTGTTTCAATGTAATTATTTGAGCCCATAGAATCGTTTGGGATTATAATTAGACTTGTTGCTGAATTGTTCGATTGATCTTCTCCAACATTGACATTGGCCATGATCTAAAAGGATAGAAAATGAAATAAATATCTACAAGTATAGAAATCATTGTCATATTATTTAGTATCGATAAAAAAAATGTAAACCAAAAAGATGTAGTTACTTGTAGAATTGGAAATTTAATATTTATATAATTAATTATAGAGTATTTATAGAGGTGAGAAGAATGCAAACAAAAAACATCACACCATAATACAATTGTATAAATATATGTATATCGCACTGATAAATATTACAATAGTGGCATGATTGAATTGAATCACAACAACAAAATAGGTGTGTATGAAGAGGTATGCAATTATACATACATGCATAATATTTACATGCTTGTTGCACTTGAAGTATGAGAATTTGAGACTCAACCAACTGAATCTAGTAGAACCTTGCTTTCAGATGAATAATCAAACTCTTTTGTTTTCATAATTATGCACTTTATCATCTCTGAATTATTGTAACTCTTTGTTGCCACTTGCATTGTAAATATGAACTTCCTAAAAAATACTTTGTGTATAATGTCTCCAAACTTCAAATCATCTTGATCGTCATGTTTCAATATATATAATTTCTTTATTGTTACACCCAAATTATTCTTTTGTTGTTTTTTCAAAAGCAGTAGCCCAAGTTGAACCCGTATGATCTTGCACTTGGCATTGTAGGAGATATCTATCGTCACAATAAGGGAAACTCTTATCACATTTTTGGCAATACCAATTATTATTACCATTTTTCTACACCTTTTTTTTGAATTTTTTACCTTCAATATCAATGGGGCAAGCATTATAATAGAAATTCTCATAATTGATGAAAGATATTGCAACTTTCAACAAAACCCATGTATTTGTATTGCATATGAACAATTGCCTATCTTTAATTTTCCTTCATCATAGAGTGGGAGGCATAATTTTTCCCTCCTGTATTCAACCAAGATCTCAACTGTTCTCACTCTGGAAGACTTGGATTTATCAATTGATGGGTGGTACTTATTGTTCCTAAAGATTTTCCACAATAGTCACTGACTCTTGCAACCTTTACAACAAGAATTGGTAAATTTTATGAATGACACAATTTTTCAAGTTGTTCACCTTCGTTGTTGCGAAAATCACCCCACATTGTGAAGTGAATTTTGCAAGCTGAGATGTCCTTAAGCTGGACAATTTGTTTTTGAGTTTGAGTTCCATTCTTTTTGAATATTGTATTACATGGATTGATTGATAAAACATTACCAATGATATCAACAATTGAATTGCTTTCCATATCCTTAAGTTCACTTATCGGTATAAAGTTGAAACTATGCTTTGGTATTAACATATCCTCCTCCATACATAAGTGAACAATGGAAGTACTCTGCAACATAATTTCCCATTCATTTTTTAAGTTGTTGAATTTTTTGTTTGTAGGTTTTAGATTCCCATTGGAGATTGTAAAGACTCTTCCATTCTTAATACAATTACAAAATTGTTCTGCAATTGCATTAAAACATGTGACTCTTATTTCACCACCACTATGGTCAAGCAGATCAAAGCTAAACACTTTTCCATTTCCATTTGTGTTATTAAAATGGTGAAGTTATTGTTTCATAGTCACTCTAGCCTTTATTGTCCATCGAATCTGGCAAGGGTTCAAGGCTATAATAGGAATGACTCTTGGAAGAACTTCATTTCCTATAGTATTTTTGCTATGGGATGTATTGTTTCGAGGCTCCATCCCTACATGACCATAGTGTAGGGACAATTGTAGTCAGTCAAGCAAATCAAATGTATATTTTTTTGACTGGTTTAATTATAATTGATAAGTATAATAGAGTAGATTTCAAATAACAAGACATCTAAATAACTAACATAATAAATAACAAGTCATGTAATTATTATTCTATGAATTAATAAAGAAACAATACATATATTTTTTCATATTTTTATGACTTTAGCACTTACTATTAATTTGGTTTGTAGTTAAATAAATATCAATTTATGTAATTACTATTCTATGAATTGAAAAGTATCTAAGAAATGTTTTAAAACTTAAATGTAAACATGTCGAGTTAACAAAAAATTAAAATTGTATTAATATGAGAAACTTAAATGATAAATGCCTCTATAAAGATTTTGAAATAGTCGGGTTGATTTGTTTGACAATAAATATCCTCTACCAGAAAATTCTACACCTATAAACAACAATAGGTCGTATTCAATTATCATTCATAACTAATATCATAAATAACAATTTATGTAATTATTATTCTATGAATTCATACATAAATAATATGTTTTATGTTATGTTGTGTAAATCATTTTAATTGAATAGTTTCTAAGAGAAATGCTAAAAAATTAAGTATTTGTTGCTAATATTCATATAATCTGATATAAACCCAATAAAAGAAAAAATGTCTAGAAAATAGGTAAACCCATTTAGGATACTAGTTTTTTATTCTAGTGATAAATTATTCATGGAGATTTTATGAAAATAAAAAAAATAGTTTACATTACTGCATATATTTAGTAACTTTTATTCAATATATTTATTTTATCTATATTTTTAACTTAATTTTTACTTGAATAAAGAGTTATTTAGGATAGCAATTTGATGGAATCAGTTTAACCTAAGATAGAACATTTCTCTATCTCCTTTCTTTTGATATGTTTTCTCATCAAATTAGCTCGAATCATGATTTTGTTTATAATAATGAACCCTAATGTCATGGTAGTTTTTGATTAAAAATAAGTTTTTAAATTATAATTAATTCTAGTTTACTAAGGTTCCCTTTTAGATTCAATTTCATATCCTTCCTCTCATATGTTGATTAGACAATATAGTTAACTTCTAACTTTATTTACTATATATTTCTTACAATTTCATTTACTAAACTCTATGATTATTCACAGAAATGAATAATTGTTTTATTAAACATATTTTATTCACTACCAGTAAATTAAAATAATTATGCACAAAATATATCCTAGAAAATATAACCTAAACCTAAATAGTTACAACCAAATTTACTCGATAGAGGCAAAAATATCATTTTTTCTTCAGATCTCTAGAAATATGACTTAAATTTTTAAACCTTTAAATAATGTTAATTTTCAATATGCAAGTTTTATTATAATTTATAGAGTTGACGCTTTTATTCTAGAATGAACCACTATACTGGAAATTAGAGCAGATAGGCCGATCATTTGAGCCAATTTAGAACCAACAAAGAAAGGATGAAGCAAACTAATAATCCTCATCTACCAATTTTTTTTATAGTGAAAGCATATCTGCAACCTAAAGAAAATAATACAGTACACTTGCGCTTAGGACATGTACAGTATAACATTCTATACAAAATCATTTCTGCTGTTAAGTACAGGAATAACTTTAAAGTAGTTAGAGAGACCGGAACATTATAATTCATTGTAAGATGTCTACCAATATAACCGACCTTCTCTTATGTAAATAAACATTCAAAAGTAGAATCATATCACTTGGTTAGATAGATAGGAACATTAAAAATAAATAATGCTGCAACAATAGTTAAAATAAAATTAAAAATTAAAACCACCAGCAGCTGTATTTAATACGCTTGTGCATATGTTTTGATGTACACATAAAAAAATGTTGCAGTAATGGTACACCTCTCGACGTAATAATTAATTTTATATGTGTAGATAAGCATAATATTGGAAAGTATATGTTTTTAAATTATTTTATATTAAATAAAATATAAAAACAAAATGATTATGTAATATAATTATAAGAAAGAATTAAATAATAATTATTTAAACATAAAATTTATATAATAGTTTTGTTAAATAACAATATGCATAATATAATTTATTTGTGTTCATGAATTCATCTAAATAGATTAAATAAACATCTCATAAAAATATTCATAAAAATTTAAGACATAATAAAATAAACATATAGTATTTAATATTACAAAGACTTTTAAAAAAAATATTAGAATAAATTCAGAAATATTGTTTCTTAAAAAATGGCAAAATAATAGGTCTTTTTAAAAAAATGGCAAAATAATAGGTCAATTGTCTAAAAAATAGGCAAAATAATAGTGTTTTCTAAAATATAGGCAAAATGATAGTTCACTTTCACTTTTCTTATATATTAGTCAATAACACACAAGAAATAATTTTTATAATTTATAAAATTAAATATTTTACAAGTTCACTTTACAAATTTCATTTTAATTTTTTTTCAAAAAAAATAATTGTTTTTGATTGGTTGAAAGCTAACTTATTAATAACTAGTTAACTCAAAAAAACAAAACTCATTGCAATAGTATTGCAAGTACTAATAAGAGCATAGATGAAGATACAAAATATATATGATTGTAGAAGAGGCCAACACGATGTATTATGTGACTTTTTCTCCAAGAGAAAAGAAAACTATGAAATAACCCTTTAGAATTAAAAAAGAGATAGAAAATAAAGGATATTATGATCCTTTGGTTAATAGAGAGATTAATAAAGAGTATGTATAAACACTCTTTAAAAAGAGAAAAAATAATTATTTATTTAAATAATTATTAAAAAACAAACTTTGTGAAAGAGTGTGATGGTTTGGAAACCACCCCTTAAAGCCTATATAAAATATTTATGTCAAACTTGAAAAGGGAAGGGAGAACATTCAAGGAGAGAAGAGAAGAAAGAAAAGAGAAATTTAGAGGGCACAAAGGAGTGAAGGTTAGGGTCATAAGGTTGACATTGAGGCATTTGGAGAAGGGGCACATAGTGTGTGTCCAACTCGGGGTACAACATACACTTGGGAGTATCCTAGCCAGGTTTGTGTTTATGTCGTGAAGGCATGTTGTGTTTTATGTAAGAATCAATTTATTTTGGAGGTGCTTCATTGTCATGGAGAGTCTGGGCCTATAACCATTCCTGTGAGTGTTGGATGATAACCTCTCCATGATTTTTAGATAAGTATTGAAAAACCATTAATTCGACAACATTGAGAATATTGTCTATATTATTTTGGTGTTAATATGATTAATCTATGTGGAGATATTATTCTATTTATTATGTTAATTATTTAATTGTCACATGTTTGTAGTTTACATTAATTATTCACATTTATTTTGATAACATTGCATATTATAAATTATATTAACTCTAATATTTATTATATTAAATCCATTGCTAATTTACTTAATAATTATAAGAGAAAAACCGACATGACATTTGGTATCAGAGCATCGGGCCTTCCTATTTTGAAAACTTCTTTATATTTTCAAATTTCATATTAGCTAGTCTTTAAAATGCTCCTTGTATATGTCTAGAATTATAAAATTTCTTTAACCTTTGAGCCATGAGAGTTAATTATATAAGACCTAACTTATAACATTTTTACATACACTAAATTTTGTTTCTCTTTGCTCATTGGCATATATGTGTGTTTATATCTATATTTAAAATCTTGTCAAGAGTTAGCATTGTGTTCAAAACTCCCTATTTATACCTCTACTTAGCTTAAGACACCATATCTATAGCTATTAATCTATAGACTCAACCTTATTTAATTGTAATAAATTTACTAATATTCTTAAAATATAAATCATTTAAGCATATATTTTTTTAAACTTACCCCTCACTCTCTTTTAATCTCTATTATTTTTGTTATGCATCCATCCCTTGGAGACTACTCAAAACCACTTATTATTCACACTATATATCTAATGTGAACATTTATGCCTCTCCATAAACTAGAGTAGACAAGGAACTATTCATGATTATTTGTATCCTCAACTTTGAGTAGTGTATATAGACTATGGCCCCTCACTAAAAGAATACATATCTCACAAGTTGGGGCCACTTGTGCTAGGGGTCATGTCTTTAAGTGAGACATTATATCCACATGTTGGGACACAAATCATACAGATTTCCTTATCTTGTGGATTTTTATGAGCAAAAAACATTGGATAGAATCATTATCAGACCATATAGATAGGCGAGGTACCCTCAACATCCTAATATAATATAACAACCATTACCACTTGATCGACAAGAGAACAATCTGATCAATTGAGGGTCTCTTAATTTGCTTATGTAATTAGTTATGTCCATAATTATTATGGAATTTTTTTTGTCCACTTTTGAAGCAATTATTATTTTACTTTGGTTAATAGCCTTGATTGGTTGATTATCTTATTTTGAGATATTACTTTTTTGGTGGGTTCTCTTTCTGTAATGCTATGGAACAATCTTGTCTAATATCTTCTACTATATATAAAATTGTAGATCCTCAATTGCATTCTCTATTTTTATCGTGAGTATGGTATGTTTTATGGTGTAGTGGAAAATCACAAGCCTCTCCTTAGTGAGGAAAAGGTTGCATTGTTGAGTGTGATGGGAGATAAGGTTATGACACTTTAAATCTCAAGAAAACTCATATAACTGACAACTTGTTTGCATAGCTCCGACTCTTCACTACTATTAACCATGACATCTCTTGGATGTGTAGAGAAGGGGGATTCGCTGCTCCTAAGTCTTTTAGGTCACGAAAGATCCTAAGGGAGTGAACTTCCCTAAACTACCTCATACTACCTAATAAGCTAAAAAGGAAGGGAAAATGAGACTTTTTTTTCTTTATGCTTTATGATAGAAGTTTTTTGGAACCGGGTGAGAAAACCATAGAGGTCTTAGGTAGTAGACCAGACGACTCTATACCAAAGGATGACAATGCGGGGGTTGGAATTTAGCATACCGCACTAGAATCTCAGAGACAGAGTCTGCTTACAACCCAAAATTTTTGGTTTTACAGTTTAACAAAAATTTATGAAAATGCAAAAGTATAGCAAGATGAATACTATAAATTATGAATGTTTAAATTATTCTAGTGATGAAATGATGAAGAAAGAAGAAGAATTCCAACTTACTCAAGGTTCAATTCTTTAGCTAGCTCCAAGAAAATGAATAACACCTACACACAATAATAGGAAAATGTTGGGGTTGTGTTTTGGATCTTCCCCCAGTCAAGTCCCCGTTTCGGTGTTCCCACCTCCATGGATAACCAATAGACCACTTAAGATATAGAAAAGTGATAAAGAAATAGAGAGAATAGACACAAGGAAGTAGAGAGAAATGATAACCTAAATGTTACTCTACTAGTAAAATAATGCAAATAAGAAAATAGATACAATATCACTTCCCTTTCTATGAGCACTCAAGGATGAGAGAGGAAGGAGAAAAATAGTGCCACCATGCCGATGGACTAGAGCTTTGACAACTTGCAATAACAATGGTGAGCGTTGGAGCAAGAGAAAGGGTGTGAAAGAGCGTGAGATTCAATTGATAGAATGTTCAAGAGCATTGATAGAATGGGAGAATGGAGTTCAAATGGACAATTTTGAAGGTAAATGGTCATTCCTAGTGGTCAAGATTCGAAGGGGGGCGTTATGCTTGTAGTTGGCAGAGAATCATAACATCCATATTGTCTTCTGACATAGGAATCTTGTTAGGATGGCAGCATGACACACAAACGTCCATGTGATGTGCATGTATCTCCCACAAAAATTCCCTCACTGACGCAAAATAATGGTGACACGTGGAAAAAATAGAACAACCATGATGGGTTTTTGTATTATCGGACTTGTAAGGCCAAAATAAAGATAAATTAATGAAAAATTACATGGGATGCAAATTTGCACCATTATAGGATGATAAGACAACTTCCTATCTTTGTGCTATAGATAAATGCTCCCATGTGAAAACATGGATGATCTTGGTTAAGCATATTGTCTGCAGAAAAAACTACCGATATAATCCCATCATCAATGCTTTTTCTTGGCCGCACGCCACCACTATTAATAATAGTTTGATTGCTTCTACTTGATGTCGGTTGGTTTGTTTCTTTTTTGAGACTTCATCATCATCTCTAGAGAAGAAACAGTGCATAAAACGTTCGACCATCCTAATTTTAATTATAAAGCTTTGGTCACCATCAATAAGCAGATTTGAGTATATGAATATGAGTATATAAACATAATTTATTGATATGAAAGTCAATCATAGAGGTTCTACTATAGAACTGGATATAAAAAAGTAATGTAGTTTAAGGAGATACAAAATACATGGTATTGGGGAAGTGGTGGTAGTATAGAGTTTCAAAATCTCTTCCCTGCAAAATATATCTTTTAAAACCTTTAAATATCGATTTGGTACCTAGATACCCTCCTTTGTCTCTTCTCCCATCAATCAGTGAATAAAGACTATATGGCCTGTAGCAATGGGTCCTGACTCACAAGTAGTGAGATGATGTTTATACGCCTGTATATGCTAAGCAAACTATTCATGGTTAATGATTTAATCTTTTGTTATCTTGGATATACTCATTCTTATTAGGTATATTCATTATAGGCATACCTTATTGTGAAGTTCCAACTCTCTATTCCATATCTATCTTATCTTCACCTTGCTATCAATACCCTATACTTGTAAACCAATTTTACTATTATTTAGGCTTTAATGACCCATTAATTAGTCTTTTATGAACGAGAAATTTGTTTGTTTGGAAGAAGCTCAGATTTCACATCAACCCTTCAAGTATCATATATTGAACCTTGAAGTGTCTTGGTTAGGAGGTTGGTATTGATGGGTTTAATCACATCACTATACCTTGATTGGTACATAAGATGTTAGGGATAAAGTTTAGTTCTCCTAGTTGTCATTATTTTAATGTCAAGTCTTAATCTTTGTAATTCTTAAGGATCTTGATGTCTAGTTTGTGGTCCCTTCATGAAGGTCTTACTCTACATCTTGAACATAAAGTAGGACCAAAACTTCACTATATCCCTTGTACTTGACTATGAATTCAGTGGTCAGGAAAATGTTCTTCCATTTAGGAATAGTTAATACTCAATTTCATTCTAACAAAAGTGTTAACCTAACTAAATTAGTATTAGTTTAATTAGAAGAATATTTACAAAAAAAGGTCTTTGAGAAGAGAGTTATATATATTAAGAAATTATGATATTTAATTATAATTTTAATATACAAATGTTACATTTTGAACAATCTTGCAATGGGTATTTAGATGCCAATGTTGTTGAGGGATATTCTTTTTTTATTATTATTGTTATAATTTCCTTGGAAGATTAGTTATAATGATATTAATGAAGGAGGAACATGATGATAGAAATTTCAAATTGATTTGAATACATGTATACCATTTTCTTGATTCGAGACACTAAAAGGGAGATTTGAGTATCTTCCATATGAGAAGTGGATCCTACTTGAAGTAGTGGTATCTTTTGGAGTGCTATCCTTGGGATTAGTGCCAAATACATTGAATGAAATAAAAGATATTGTTTGAAATGGTTTCTATTCATGGATCCATTAATTAGTGACATGAGAATGTTGGAAAATTGTTTCTTATAGAAGGATAATTGGATATCCTTAGTAAATTCTATCACTATGCACATGAGGTATTATTGACCATGTCGAAGTAAGGAAGAAATGTTCCCAAGTTTTGGTTTATGCTTTAATATACCATTTTCAATTATCTTATAATGAAATGATGTAAGTTAGTTTAGGTGATTGTGGGTTTTAAAATATTCTTAAGAAGGATGATCTTATAGAAATTGATTTAAAGGCTCCATAAATTAGAAAGAAAAAACAATCCTCAAATAAATCCAACCTTAAAATTATGCACAAGATAGAATATAGTGTAAGTCAACTATATAAGGGTTAATTATAGGAATAATCCTCATTAAAAATTGAGTTGGAAATGTGTTCATTCTTATTAAAACATACATGTAACCTAGGAGTGATTTGATATCATGGAGTAATATGGATAAGCTAACACTTGTGAGTTGGGTATTAGTTTAGAGTTATACATTTAGAAGGTAATCAAAATAAATTAGAAAATATATATATATATATATATATATATATATTTTTGTAGAGACATCCATTGTAGTTTTGGTATCTAGTCTAATACATAATTCACAAATATTAGATAAATCAACTTTGTAGCTTATTTAGCATATTGGCTAATGTGAATAATCTGGATTTAGAAACTGAAAATAAAGTTATTGAAATGTTTTAAGAGTTCTAGAAGTATCTCAATATTAAAGGATAAAATAATCAAATAAAAATAAATTTATTCTAAAAAATAAATGGTTGTATACGACAATGTGATTTTTATTAAAACCCAATCCTAGAAAAGAACTAGCAACTCTACTTCATATTTAATTGTATGGAGTATTTAAATTTAGGAGGTACAATTCGGTATTTAACAAACCCAACTATATTTTTACTTAGGTCCATTATAGGTTACATTGTGGGGCCATAACCCACAAGTCTTAGGATCAATTTTCACATCTTTAACTTTAGAATTTATATGATATTATTTGAATGAGTTAAACATAGGTTATAGGATTATTTTACATCATAAATTTGGTTAAAATAATTTATGACATATTGCAAGATAAGGAGCTAAAATTTTTTGCTTAGCCTTATACATGGGGACATGTCAAATTATTTACAAGGGGAGAAACCACCTCCAGTTTAAAAAAAATACTCATTACTCTTTCATGGTGTGAAAAAGAATATGTATAGTTATGCCATATATGTGGGTTAGATTGACCAAATATATTAAAATTTTCATTTGATGATGTCCATTTGAAGATTCTATAGTTGCAACAATATTAAAGGGCGTAGTGAAGGCCTTGACTTATCTTCACAAGTTATAATTCATTTATATAAATATCAAGCCTAATCATATTTTGGTAGATAATGGATTCATAGTCAAATTGAAAAACATTGGACTATATTTGTAAAAGAAAATGAGAACCCCAACAAAATAATTCTATATGGTCTCTTGGGATCACTATTGTAGAACTTTCCTATGGTGAACCTCCTTCCATGAAGAAAGATATAAAAAAATAAATTTTTGAATGAGTCTCATCTCATGAAACATGGGCCTTGATGTGTCAACAAGGTTAAGAGATAATAAGGGTTGGGTTAGCTATAGATATTGGGTGCATTCTACTTAATATAGTTTTATTGTAGGTGGGTGCATTCTAGCTGAAATAAATGAAGGATTAACTCTAATGTTTCTCTATGATGTGCTCTATGCATGTTAATAATTTATTATTGTTGTAGTGTAGGAAAAAGTATGTCTTTTTTCACACTTAATTTGGAAAATATTAATAACTAAAATGAGCTAAATGATGCCTTAATTTGATGTTGTAATATGTATTTTACATATTCACATTAATTTTAGGCCTTATTAAATAAAATGGACTTACTTAATGTGGTCCTGTAAAGTGTACCTTTACACTTTCACACTTATCTAAGGCTTTATTAATTAATTGAGGTTATTTTTCCTTAATTGGCCCCTTTAATTCAAATCCAAGCCTAATTAATTGCAATTTCCGAAGAGGAAAACCCGATATCCATTAATGCCATAGCACAATGCTTATCATTGGAGAATGTGTGTCCTAGGTAAGTGACCTAGGACCCCTTTTCCCAAGGGCGAATGGCTCCTCACTTAGGCCTAGGTCCTAAATTTTTATTATGTTTTTGGCAGTATTTCAATGATTTCAAATGCATATTCACATGTCAACTTGTGTTATTTGAATTTTGGGAAATTTATGTTACATATATATAAATATAAGGTCATTTCACTATGTTTCACCTAGAATAATTTCAAGCAAGTTTATGATTTTATTTTCATGAGATCAATAGGGAAAGTTTATGAGTTCAAGAGCATTTCAATGGAATTTCAAGGCATTCAAGGGAAGATTTAGTGAAGAAGTATTACAACAATCAAGATCCATTATCATGTCAAAGTATTCTTGCATCATGCATTTTATTTGAGCTAATATGTTGGTGTAATGTTCAAGATCCATTCAAGAATTCAAGGCATTGTTTCAAATCAAGTTTCAAGATCAAGATCCACATCCATTGAAGCCATTTCATGCTAGTTACAGATCTACATTTCAAGGTTCATTCAAGGGTTTGGTGAGTTATGACATTTCTTTGTTCATTCATCATTCCTTTCATGCTATTTCATTTCATTACAAGGCTTAATTACCAAAATAGGGTTTAACAATGATGACAACAAATGCAACTTTGACAAATTTTCAATTTTTCTCTTCAAGAGATCTTGAATTTAGGAGTTAGTTTGTTATTTTTTTAATCTTTCTACCCAAAGTGTTGTTCAATCAGGACCCTCATCCTTGCAAAACAAGGAAATCAATAGATTCACACTTTGACTTGACTCACCTTGATGTTGATAGTCCTTTCATTGTGTGGATCTCATTTCCTAATTAAATAAAGGAGAATAGGTCTATCTACTATCATTTTGGTGAACCCCCTTTTATTTTCAATCAACCCCCAAAACCCTATTTTCATTTGTTTCATTCTAGTAAACCCGAGTTTGATCATTGCGTTTTTCTGATTTTGGAGTCCCATTTGTACCCTATATCTATATTTTGCATTCATTTGCATTTCATTGCATTGAATTGAGTCTTATTTAGGGTTGTTTAGCTTGCATTAACTTTGCATCTCATTTAGGGTTTTAGGATTGCATCTTTGCATTCTTTAAATTTGAAAAATATAAAAAAAATCAATCATTTTACATTTCATTTACATAGTATTGCATCATCATTCACTTGAACTTGAAGATTGAAACAAAATTTTACATCAAATTAGGTCTCCTAGTTTGTCATTTTTTCATATTTTGCACTTGCATTCAACATTAGTTTCAAAGAAAATTCAAACTGTAACTTACTATTTCTTATCAAAATCTAGAAACCACTGGAATCATCTCATAAATTTATAAAAACATTTTTAAAAACCCTAAACTAGGACCCATTCGCCCTTGGGTGAATGAGTCCTTGATCAAGGTCATTTCCTAATTTTTTGAGCATTAAAACATCCATTTTAGCATTTCATTTTTCTATCTTTAGTTTTTTATTTTAGTTTGCAAAAAATTTGTTAAGTGAAATTGATCATATTTAGCTTAATTTGATAAATTTAGTGCATTATGTGATTTCAAAATTGAATTTACAAGACATCATTTTCAGATTTTTGCATTGTGTAATAAAAAAATTACCTTGTTTAGAATCTGAAAATTGCATTTACATATTTGCATTGCACTTTACATTCTAGGTTACTTTATTGCATTTCACCTTCTTTCCATTTTGGGTGTATACCAAGTTTGTGAATCTTGTATGAGATTTACAACTTGATGTCCTATTAGCAATACTATTGTGAGACATAGTTTGAGACTCATTTCATCTCGCGATACACCATTCATCGTGGATTTTGGGTTCTCCAACTCTTTCACTAATAGTGTTTATAATCAACCCTTTATAGATCATATCCTTCATACCTCATTTACAATGGCTTCCCTACCTATAAACAATGTGCATGATGTTGAAATAATGATTGCTAATATCTTGCAAGAAAAAATAAGAACCTGATGAATGAAGAATTAAAAACTTTATAAGACTTTGTGAGAACCGAACTTATTACTGCTAATGCCATTCCTCTCATAGGGAAAATAGAAATGATGCTTAAGCATGAACAAGGAATAAAGTTTATACTTGCCTTGGTTCATATCATTAACACAATTTTCCTCTCCCTCGACTAGCCTCCAATACATCTCCCATGTAGCAAAGAAAATAAAACACACATTCCAATCACTTTACTACTCCTAACACATCCTAATCTAAAAAAGGAAAGGACTTGTAGTTAGAGGAGGAAAGTGATGACCAAACTGCTACCAAACCAAAGAAGAAAAAGTTGAAACTACATGCACATCAACAATTTCAACCACAAGAGATATTTGAGCTACCCGAATCCTTTGATGACATATTAAAGATATAAAATCCAGAGAAGGCCTTTTACACTCTTTTACATTGGGGATTAATCATCTTATCACTTAAACATGAAAATCTACCCGAAAAGAAAAATTATCAAAATAAACCATATTGTGCCCATCATAGAATCTTTGGACATCACACTGATAAGTGTCGTGTTTTAAAGGGAATATTGGAGAAATTTAGATCTCCTAGGGATCCATCTTGATTAAAAGCATAAACTTTTCTCCTTGCCATGTAATATTTGTAGGATCATATCATGCTTACCATTACATGTTTAACATTCATTGCAAATAATTTTTCTTACAAGGAGCTTATTCTCATCACTTACCTTGGTTCATCCTTTTCCTACAATTAGTGGGGGAAAGGGGTTAGATAGCCTTGTCCTAGTTTTAGCACTTGATGTTGTCCTCCTTCCATATATACTACAACAAGATTGGGATACAGACGACTTGCTATAGGTTGAATCGCATGTGCCTTACTAGTATTTTTCTTTGTTTTCTTTTGCATGTTTCTTTGTGTGATTGCATGTGCATAATGTGATCCCCCATGTATTGTTCTATTTGATGTATCTCTCTCTTCATGTGCATTCCTCTATGTGTACCTATACTATTCTATATTTCATAAAAAAAATCTTTTCTTTTGTCTTGTGTTTTCCTTTTGGGGATGACACAAGGCATCAAGACATTTAGGTCTCTTCCATGTTGACCTGAAATATTTTTCTTTCTTTTTTCTCTTTATGTGTCATTCTTCCTTTTCTGTGAGTATTTGGAGAATGATGACGTTTCTGAGCTCTATAATCACATTGTAGCAAAGATATACTGACCTCAAATTCGTAGATCCCTTATGTTTTTTAGGGGCAACCCCTTCCCCTTTCATGATGTAGTTCATTCGAGAACATATGACTTGGTGTTAAGAAATTTCTTTAAAGTGGGGGCATACATCAACACTCATGTTTCATTGTGTGATTTTATTTATTCTTGTGATGTGTCCTTTTCTTGGTGGTGTCATTAGGTTTGATGTCCTCCGAGAGTGTGATAATTCTTAGTATATGACTTTCCTCTTAGTGGTGATGCTACACGTTGCATTTTCTAAGTTGCGATTCTCTTATTATAGAATTGTCCTCTCTTGGAGACATTAGGCACGATGATCTCTAAGAAGAGACCTTACATGAACTAAGTGACGTCCCTTTGAACAAACCTATATATATAATATTCATAAGTGTTTAGCATAATACAGCTTGTTAACCTTGTGAAACTCGAATCCCTAAATTCAAGACCACCAAGCATAACACACCTTTCTTGCCAGTAGAGCCTTGCCCATGTTCATAAGTTCTTAGC
The DNA here is from genome assembly GCA_007115665.2 of Sequoiadendron giganteum. Lineage (NCBI taxonomy): Eukaryota > Viridiplantae > Streptophyta > Pinopsida > Cupressales > Cupressaceae > Sequoiadendron > Sequoiadendron giganteum. The sequence continues at coordinate 145,344,333 of CM021109.1, read as the reverse complement.
ATAACACAGCTTGTTAGGCCTTGTAAAGCTCAAAGTTTTGTATTGTGGTGCCTTATTGAATTTTTTAGGAGGATAGCTTTGATATGGTATGGGAGCCTAATAAGATTCTATCATTTTCCATCTGTTGGAGGCTCACCTAGTGGACGACTTGAGGTTCCATTAGCCTGTGTGAGAATATGTGTTGTTTGCATGGTGGACATTGAGTTCTGCTTGTGAACACATTAGACAAACAACCTAGACTTGATCCACATTGAGTTGGAAAAACAGTCGAAGCTTGATCCTCCTTTCTTTCTTCTAGGCTTTGATGTTGTATGATCGAGTATCTTTTTCATTGATGCATACATATGTGTCTTGAATGTCTACTTTCTTGTGAGTTTGTGCTTGTGCTCATCCTCTTACTAAAGTGGGATCTAAATGTAGTGTAGGAAAAAGTATCCATTTTTCACACTTAATTTAGGAAATAATAATAAATAAAATGAGCTAATTTATGCCTTAATTTAGTGTTGTAATATGTATTTTACATATTCACATTAAGTTAAGGGCCCTATTAAATAAAATGGACTTAATTTTGCCTTAATGTGGTGTTGTAAAGTGCACCTTTACACTTTCACACTTTTCTAGGGCTTTATTAATTAATTGAGGTTAATTTACCTTAATTGGCCCCTTCAATTCAAATCTAAGCCTAATTAATTACAATTTTTGAAGAGGAAAACATGTCATTCATTAATGCCATAACATAACGCTTATCATTGGAAAATGTGTATCATAGGTAAGTGACCTAGGACCCATTTTCCCAAGGGCGAATGAGTCCTCACTTAGGCCTAGAACCTAAAATTTTATTATGTTTTTGGTGATATTTTAATGATTCTAAATGCATATTCACATGTCAGCTTGTATTATTTGAATTTCAAGAAATTTATGTTACATGTGTATAAATATGAGGTCATTTCACTATGTTTCACCTAGAAGACTTTCAAGCAAGGATTTTCATGAGATCAAGAGATAAATTTATGAGTTCAAGAGCATTTCAAGGAATTCAAGGGCATAATAGGTGAATAATTATTGCAGCAACCAAGATCCATTAACATGTCAAAGTCTTCTTGCATAATGCATTTGATTTGAGCTAATATGTTTATGTAGTGTTCAAGATCCATTCAAGCATTCAAGGCATTATTTCAAATCAAGTTTCAAGATCAAGTTCCATCCATTAAAGCCATTTTACGCTAGTTGCAGTTCTACATTCCAAGGTTCATTCAAGGGTTTGGTGAGTTGTGACATTTATTTGTTCATTCATCATTCCTTTCATGTTATTTCATTTCATTACAAGGTTTAATTTGCTGGAGTGAACAGACACTGAGAGGGGGGGGGGGTGAATTAGTGTTATTAACTTCTTTACCAAATTTAACTAAAACTGAAATAAACCAGATATATGCTCTCATTTATCAATGATAGAATCATTCATGTTTTGAATGCAATCACATAAACTAAAATGAGAATAGTGAAACACATAGATTTTAAGAAATAAAGCACTGAACCAAATGAATCACATAAACTCAAATAGACACAAGATATGCTGAGTGGAAAACCCTCTTGGGGTAGAAAAACCACTCCTGAACTTGCTACCTTTTTCAGGCTTTCATTTCAATAATTATTTTGACAATGCCTCATTGGCTGATTTCTGAGCACCAACCCCTCTATTTAGAGACACCAATATCAAGGAGCACCAACCCCCTTTTTTTTTTTCAATAGAACATACAATGATACAAAGGATCTCTTTGTTTCTTTGATTTCTGTCAAGTGCCTCTTGACAGACAATGCATAGAATTCTCAAGAGTCAAGAATGACTCTTCAAAATTCCATTAAGTATCAAGCTTTGATACAACTTGAAGAAAAAACTAGTTACAGTGTCAATACAACTTCTCATCAAACTGCATTATAGTGATATAATCTTTCTTTCTTTTTCTCACTCTCAGATTTTCAATCTTTCATGATACAAAATACAAAACTGACAACACACTGCGTTTTCCAAATTTTCAGCATAAAAAAAATGAATACCCTGTGTCCTCTCTTAATAGAAATGCCCTTTTTACTTTTTAGGTTTTTCAGAGATGATTAAGCCCTAATCTCTCTGTTTTCAACAATTTATAAATTACATCATAATTTACAACTTTCGATTACAGCTGAAACTATTTGTTTTCTAACAAAAGAAGAGGTGACCTTTTTCACTGTTTTTACATCTTTGACAAGTTACTGTTCAAGTAATACAGAGGTCTGTTTTTGCAAAATATTTTCTCTAGGAATGACAAGAAAATTAGCATGTAAAAAATAGATGTGAAAGAACCCTAACCCGTCGAGCAGACTGCAAGGGCAGAGCTTGACCAAAAATAGTATCAAGACATGCATGAGTGCATGCAAAACAACCACTGAAAAAATAACAGCAAGAAGTAACTGTAAGTTTATTTTTAGCAATTGAAACCTCAAAAAGGAATGTTCCCAAAGAGAAGTTACCCACGAACCAGGTGAAGCTGAGAAGATATTCAAAGAACAATACCCATAATAATAGTTGTAGATCTTAAGTAACTAAACCAATAATGCTCGACAAACTGAGATCATTATGATGTGAAACTGAAACAATAAAGTGAAGCATTAAGAACGGTTACCAAGAATTTTATGAATACCCATGAACTGAAATCACTATCCCTCAAGTGCAGCAACAAATTTAACATGATATGTTAAATATATATGCATTTCTGAGAAGTAAAAATGACATGCACCAAATCTGCTTGAAAACCACTTGATTTTTTTATTTTTCATTTTCCAAATAGAAGAAAAATGCATATATCACTAACAACCTTGCCAGTAGAGGTAATGCATCTGCACTATAGTCATAAGAAGGAGTACCTGAGAATAATGATGAAGCTACAGTCACGAAAGAGATTACCAGATCTGTAGACAAAAGAAACGGCCAAGACACCTTCCAAACTCGTGCCTTCACCCAATGGCAGGAAGCTGACACATAGAACGACTGTTGTAATGGTCTTACAAGAATCCCCAAATGTTGTCCAAGGATATTCAACTAGAAACATGTACTATGAAAATTCTGAGGGAATGATTCCATGGTGGCGGCCAAAGTAGGGTTCGAGACCCTCAAGCAAGGGAAAAACAAAATAATGACCTAAAGTCCCAAGAGAACAAACTCACGATTTCCTTTGTAAAGAATGATAATTGCTTGGAGTCTGAAAGGACAGTCATTGATAAACCAAAAACTCATAATGCCCTTTGAAATCTGCGGGTAGATCAAAGATCAACAGTCGACAAACTCAATATAGCCATTTATCAAATATTGATAAAGTGAAAATATTGACCAAGTAATGTTCTAAATAAATTGACATGACCACATTTCCCATCAAATGTCGATTGAATGATGTCTAGCATTATTGCATGTAAAAGGTCGAATGCTTAAGTCTTAATGTTCCCAAGTAATCAAGGCTAATTCACGTTCATTGTGGCATAAACAAAACCAATACCTTTACCTGTTGTTGACCTTAAGGCCCAAATAAATATCAACCAATTAGACCCGATACAAATGCAAGTAAGAGAACAATTTGAATACCTTTAGCCAAAACCGATTTTTGATCACATTGAAATCCAATGCTATAATATGTCCAATGGTATCCAAAACTTTGTGAAGAGATAAAGACTGATTTCATGTAAATTTCACAAAGCCATAAACACAATAATGATCAAACCCTTATAATATGCCAAAAGATGAATACCGAGAGCTTCAAGAACATTAACAAACTATTCCTCATACCCATGCCACTAACTAAAAATGGAGGAATATACCTTTGATGAATATCAAGAACATGTTTCAATTTCAAGATGCTTGTAATTGATCAAGCCATAATTAATCAACTTGTAGAAGAACTAAACATGCCAAACACATGTAATCAAGTGAAATACTGAAGTACAAAATATCAAAATAGAAACATGTCACCTAAATAATGGAACATAGAAATTGTAACCAAAATGCCTCAAGTGAGATCTGCACATGGAGTTAAATTATCAGTACCACCATATATAGTAACAACTATGAAGTAAATATGCCAAATAGGAAAGCAGATCAATTGAGAGAGTAACCATCAAGATGCTAGAGTAACATATATTGTCATCAAGGACAAATTTTCACAAGAGAGATTCAACATAATTACCAAAACAAGGTTTAACCAAGGCAAACCCCCATTCACCAACAACAAAATATGTTTCCCTCTTGATTTGTGTTTGCAGATTTTACGTAGAAGATCTCTTGAAGAGAAAAAATGAAAAGTTGTAAAAGTTGCATTTGTTGTCACCATTGTTGCAATTTCATGGAAACTCACCTAAAGGATTTATTTTTAGTTGTAAAACTATGAAAATCAGAGAGCTAGGAGTGCAAAAACTGAAGAAGAGAACCTAGAAACCATTTTTACAGAGCCTTAGCCAGGACCCATTTGCCATAGGGCGAATGAGTCCTTAGTTAGCTTTGAAAAATCACTTTTGGTGATTGGTACACATCATTCTCCCTTTCTCAAATATGAATTTTGATTTTAGGTTCCATTATAATTGAGAATAATCTATTAAAGTCAAGATGTAGATTGCATTTTGGAGTTAGTTTTCTATTTTTAATCTTTCTCCCCAAAGTGTTGTTTAATCAGGACCCCCATCCTTGCAAAAAAAGGAAATCAGTAGATTCACACTTTGAATTGACTCACCTTGAGGTTGAAATTCCTTTCATTGTGCAGATCTCATTTCCTAATGAAATATAAGAGAATAGGTCTATCTACTATCATTTTTGTGAACCCCCTTTTTCTTTCAATCAACCCCCCAAAACCCTTATTTTTGTTGTTTCAATTGTTATATTCATGTTAAGATGCCTAGAAAGATTACCATGTTTTATTCTATTGTACTTTATTATTGGACTTGATCAACCCAATAACTTTGTACATGTGTCTTGTACAGTATTGTATCTAGGAAAATATGATGCTCATGTAGTTCATAATGCATGATTATCATCTTAGAATATATTTTGAGTATATTGATTATATATAGTTGAATGATGAGTGACTACATAGTAGTGGATATGCATGTCATTCACTAGGCAAATTCTATGTCAATACATGATAATAATTTTGTAAATTTGCTATAAATAATCATTTTTAATAATAGAAATTTTATATTAATAATTATGATGTGATATTAAAATTGAATATGTTTGAGGGTAGTCCGGCTACAAAAATTTTCCATGAATCTGGTAGGATTGAGGTGGGCGTCGATGCGAATGGGAAAAATACGTATTAGAAATGTGGTGTGAGGGTGAAGGATTTGGCCAAGAAAAATATTGTAGGGAGTTCAAAGGGTGCGTGTTGTACAGAGGCAGGTCTGGGTCAAAATCGCTATGCACTCAGATCTGGAGCATTGATGCTCCAAAAACCTCTCGTGTCTCCCTCTCCTGTCCTCGACTTCAATCCTTTATGCACGGATCATGATGGTGGTGCCTTCTGTGGGGCTTAGATCTACATGTTTAGATTCTAAAATCCTAGCAACTTGCAAAAATGGATCAAATCCTTTTCATGTGTGCAATGCTTTTTGTCTAGAGCAGATCTTATAGGCTAACCCTAGCCCCATTCCTCTTGTTTCTGAGCTAGATTTTCCCACTTCTTCCCCTTCAAAGCCCGATCCTTACAAAGATTGTTTTATTGCCTCTATTGGGGACACGAAGGTGATCATTACTAATGAGGCAAAGGATCTCTTTGTGCCAAATGATCTGATTCACACGAATGAAGCTGAAATTGGATGTTGCTCTCTAATTTTGAGAGTCTTGAGGTTTCGTCCATGTTATGAGTCAATTTTTGAATGGGTCAGGTCCACATGGAGTAATCTGTCTACTCTTATTATTGAACCCCTAGATTTTGGTTTTTCTCCTCTCTTTCAATTTTGTTGTATATTGTAATTTTGTGTTTCAAAATGGCCCATGGTTCTTTGGGCAATCAAGCCTCTTCATATCTCTATGGTCCCCCTTCTTTGATCCTTCCATAGCCAAGATCACAAACATCCCTATGTGGTTCTAGCTATACAATTTGCCTTTGGTCATGTGGCATGACGGTCTCATCAAAGATTCGGTCAATCAAATGGGCTCTTTTGTTAAGGTGGATTCAATAGAGGTGTCTCTTGCACGTAGATATGTCAGATTTTGTGCCTTTCTTGATCTGTCTAAACCTATTTTTCATTCTATTTGGATTCAATCCTCCTTTGGATTTTAAACTCAGATCTTAAATTATGAAGGGATCCCATTTAGATGCTTTCGTTGCAACAAGTTAGGTCACAAAATTGAGTCTTGCACTCTTTTACATGTGTATAGTTCCAGGCATGTTAATCTAAAAAGATGGGTCAAAAGGTAGGGTTCTCTAGATGTTGACTTCATTTGGAGAAACCATAGAAAGTTTATGAAGCCTCATCTAGATTCAAGTTTTGATCAAGGGATGCCTTCAAAGCCCCCTAAGATGGTTCTACCTCCTACTTCTCTTGTCTTAAATAAAATTTATGAAGTTCCTATTGTGGTGGATGAGGATGGCTCTGAGTTGGATGGCACTTTCCCTTTCATGGATGATTTGGAGGACACATACATTGATTTTTATGACCATGATATTGTGGTGGCTCCTCCGTCAAAACTTGGGATCTCTCAGACTGCGAGTAGCAAAGTAAATCTAGATTGTGGCGAGTCAAAGGGGAAAAAAGGAAGTCAAAGGAAAAAAACACCACATTGAAGGCAACGAAGCTATTGAGGAGGGATCTCAATGGACAATGGAGGCTCTCCTCTCTCGAAAGAATCATTAGTTTAGTTATGGCCTTTTTTTTTGTTGTTTTCTATCAGCCAAGATAATTTTCTCTTGTAGTTCTACTTTCTTCCTCTTTTTTCTAGTAGTTCCTTTTAAGCTTTCTTCTTTTTGTTGCTTCTTGGCTTCCTGCGTGGTAGTTTATTTATAACGAAATTTCATTATGTTTTAATAACAGGGTGTGGGCCCTTACCCCATAGCTTGCACTGATAAAAAAATAAAATTGTAAGTTTAATGTTGAATATTCATGTAAGTGATTGAAACATCTATTTTAAAGAACATGAATTAAATGAGAGAAAATTTGGTAAAGTTGAAATATATGTGATTAAACATATATAATAAGAATTAGTTTCTTCAATTGAATTTTTTTAATATGAATGTATGTATAGTCCTTGTCATAATTTTGATTGAAAAAATGGTTCTCTTGAAATTACTTGTTAAATTAAAATAAAATTAGAAAGAGAGATATACGAATGAAAAGAAGAAAATGATGTTGGATCTAAGGTGGTTTGATCAAGCCCTCTTTAATTGGAATCCTTTAAATACAACTTTTTGAGGCTTAAATCATTATATTTTCTAAAAATATGTGATTTCAGCAAAAATCAAGATGTCCCAAAAAGTGTAAATCATTATTGTGGGATCACCTAGAATTATTCAATATCAATTTCTTCGATTATTGATTATGCATTTTTTGAGTTGTGAGGTAGATGGATCTCATGCTACTAAGGACAACTACTTTACAAGGGGAGAATTGTTATGTGAATTTTTCCCTAAGAGAAGAGAAAACTATGAAATAACCCTTTAGAATTAAAAGGGAAATAAAAAATAAAGGATATTATGATCCTTTGGTTTTAAAAGAGAGATTAATAAATAATATTTATAAACACTCTTTAAAAACTAGAAGAAAATAATTATTAAAATGAAACCTTTGTGAAAGGGTGTGATGGTTTGGAAACCACCCCTTAAAGCCTATATAAAGCATTCATGTGAGACTTGAAAAGGGGAGAGAGAACATTCAAGGAGAGAAGAGAAAAGGAAAAGAGAAATTTAGAGGGCACAAAGGTGTGAAGGTTAGGTTCATAAGGTTGGCATTGAGGTATTTGGAGAAGGGGCACATAGTGTGTGTCCAACTTGGGTCTACTTGTACGCCCCAGAGTGTCTTGGCTAGGGTTGTGTTTATGCTATGAAGGAAAGTTGGGTTTTGTGTAAGAACTAGTTTCCTCTGGGGGTGCTTCCTTGTCGTGGAGAGCTTGGGCCTGTAACCATTCCTCACTGTGATTTTTAGATAAGTATTGAAAAAACCATTGATTCAACAACTTCGAGAACAACGCATATATATTTTGGTGTTAATACATGATTAACCTATATGGAGATATTATTCCATTTATTATTTTGATTATTTAATTATCACATGTTTGTAGTTTGCATTAATTATTCACATTTATTTTGATAACCTCCATGACGACAAAAATCTTACCAGATTTCAAAATAGGTATGCGTGGCTTGAACTCATGACTCCCTATGCTCTAGTTAGTATGTTTGTGATATGGTATTTTAAACTTGAAGGTAGATATATGAAAGTTCATGCATACCACTTTCCTTTATTGAATCATATTCGCCATAATGAGCATATTAATTTACCTTTTTACTTGCTCTCCTCTGTCGGCCTACTACAATGATTTTAATAACTAAGCCTTTACAACCGTGATTCAGAGATTGGACATCTAACCTGAATAGCCATTTTAACCATCATGAAGGTGCATTTAAATTTTCAACCCAGGGACGTCAACTTGAAATGGGTTAGCACAGTATGTGCACTAGGAACTTCAAAGTAGTCATCTTTATTCTACAGCTAAGAAAGATTCAATACTGAAAGTAAATTGCATGAAAAGGAACAAAGTAAATGTTGAACATCACTCAATAATCAAAATAAGCTAAACATACATGACAGGAATGAAAATCTGAGCAACAAACATAAAACTACTTTGTCCACTTTGGCTGCAAGAACAATCACATAATGAAATTCTAGTGGCTACAGGAACAGTCAGTTCCAGATTCTTAACTAAGTACTAAACATAAAATAATAACTAATCTAACTAAAATAAAGGACAAATTACTCACCAAGTGGGGCCCCTTGGATGATTATCCTCTAAAACTAATATAAACTCAAATGCTCAACTCAAAACTTCATCTTATTCATTGGGAAATGAAAATACAAAAGAGTAGCATGTTTGGAAATGCTATATTATGAGATTGTACAACATCAATAACTCAGCAACTCAGAAACCTCCTGAAGAAGGAAGATTTGAACCTTATTTATGCTACCAAATAAACAAGGTAGTCAACTCCCACTAACTGAGAGGACACCATTTAGGGAAAACAAAGGAAATAATGGAAGGGCGGTTACACATGCATGCCCAAATGCAGACTCAACGCTATAGTAATGCCCATAACTGCTCAACATCATGAAAGACCAATATAAGGTGGTTACATGTGGTTGACATGGGGAATCTCCCACCGTTGTCCTTTAGTTGTCCTTTAGTTGACCTTCAAATGATTCCTCTGCATGACTAGCTGGCGGTTGCATTTCTCAATTTAGTATCCTCAAGTATGTTTGCATGGCAATTTTAGTATGCATAATAATTTCACATCTATAATCACCTTAAAGAACATTCATTAACCACATGAAAATTTGATATAGATGGTCCACATAATAGGATAATGTCATTAAAAGTGGCAGAAATGGAATTAAACCCAATGTCTATGGTTTGAGGGAAGCTCTATAGAAATATCAAAATTTAATATCAAAGTCCATGTCAACTTCAGTACATAACCTATAGATTCTACCCAAATTTGGACCAAAAACTAGGTTCATCACTCCCCCCAACCTAACATTTTGTTGGTCCTCCAGCAGGGGAAGAACTATTTTTCTGTTTGGTCAAAGCTCTAAAATTTGTAACTGATAACTATCCAATATCGGTGTTTGTTGAGCATGAGTCAGGGTCCTAGTAGAATCCTCCCAATCTGTCAAGTCTTCTCCATCTTTGATTTTATTCACCGATGCCATAGTGGTAGAATCTAAAATTTGGAATAGGCCACATGAGGATAGGTGGCTGAAAATTCAAGGGAAGCCACTTTCGGCCCTTTGTTCTCCCAAGTTGAATGTACCTTTCATTATTTTCATTGCTGCAACATAGTTCTGGATGGAATGAGGTTCAATCTATTTCAGCTCATCAGTTAAAGTGTTCCATCTCTATGACAGATATCCTTTCATGGTGTCCTCTTTAGCTGTTGTCTTTAACTCATAAGCTGTAAACTGCCTCAATCCAAGTCATAATTCTATTACCATAACTAGGCCTGAAAAACATTGTGTTCCATTCTTTGTAAATATCCTTGGGGTTTCCTGATTCAGCTCTAATGGCCAAGGGGATATTGGATTCCCTCTTCCTATAAGCATTATATTTCTCTCCCTAGCTAATCTCATTTTGCACCCAAGACATGAATGCTCTCAGTTGGATATCTCCAACACACAACAATGGGTTCCAATCTTGGTCTTGAGTTACAAATAAATTATGTAAATAAAAATCACATAACAAATTCTTCATTTCAGGGGAGGCAATCCTATGAGAATTGAAAAATTCAATGAGAGTCTCAATTGAGGGATTCAAACTTGAGATGTGTCTAGACAGTTTAAAAGAGAGGTATTTTTCCTTCAGGTGTAGAGCATAAAATCTTGGAGGGGTTTTTCATTCTAAAATTTGTGGCACCAGGGTTGCAATGTTGTCCACCCTCTCCATTAGAGAGGCAATATCCTCATTCTTCTCTTCAATAATTTAATCCCTCTCTTGAATTTCCTTTTTCAATCTTCTCTTTTCCTTTTTCCATTCTTACTCTTGCCTTTGTATCTCTTTTCATAAATTCAAAATTGTTGTATGCACTAAAAAATCAGGAGGGTTATGAATTCCTACCAGGATTTTTGTCGATGGTTGCTCCCCATATAGTACTATTTGCATAGATTTAGGTTGTCCTATAGGCTCAGGCTGTAAAGGTGCAATTTCTTCTCCCACTTCTTGTTACATGGCCTCTTGTTCTAGTTCTTGTAGTTGCTACAGGAACTCCTGATCTAATTCTTGGTCTTGTTGTAGGAACTCCAAATTTTCTTCATTCTCTCGAGTTTCAACTTCCTTTGCAAGGGCAACAAGATCCGCCAAGGTCTCTTTGGCTTCCTATTCGAATAAATTATTTTCTTTGACATTTTCTTGCCCCATTGGGGCTTTTTTGCTCTTATGTGATGTCCTTCCACGCTTAGGGTTTTACCATGAAGGCATATCAACAACTAGTTTTGATTTCTTAAGAGGGCTCTCACATTTTCCTTTGGCTATAGGATGAATAGTGTCATCCTTTCTCTTCTTAAGACTTGGCACCTCTCTTGCCATGGGCTATGTTTTGGATTTTCCTTTTCTTGCATTTGCCTCCTTCTTTTGTGCCCTAGTTCTTACTAGGGTTTCAAGTGGAACATCATCATTAGAAATCGACGGAGAAATTTCTTTTTTAGAGTGCTCTATTTCAAAGGAACTAATGTTATGGTCCCTTTTGTTGTAGGAGGATTCATACTAGAGCCAACACCAGAGGTTGAAGCACCCGGGGTGACTTTAGCCATGCTTAATCTCCTGCTAGACCTACGTGGTTGAGGTAAAGCCCTAGATTGCAGCTGCTCAGGTCTAAATTGATCAACATTTATGAATTCTTCCTAGGTCATTTCGGGTGCTACATCATGTAAATATTTTTCAACCAAAAATTTAATGAGGAAATGGTGTGAGATAGAGTTGTCCCTACCTTTTTGAGTTTCAACCACCATAATGGAGAGAAGGTTGTATAAGATGTTAGGCACATTCATCCTTCTCCCATGCCTCATGTGACTCAAAAGTTTGAAATGTACCAAATGTAGGTTTGAAAATCAACCTTCACAAGTCATGTACCTGATAATGTGGATGACTTCCTACTTCCATGGCTCAGGCATAGAGGTTTTTCTGGTACCCTTCTTTTCTATTCTGATTGGAGGGTCACTATGTATTGTGAATATGGCCCTTGCTAACCTGACATCTCTAAAACTAGGGTAATGCTCACCATCAGTGCAGTAACCCTATAACTTATGCAATTGTTTTCTTAGTTGCCACAACCTCCAGTCCTTTTATTGTGAATTTTCCTTCTAAAAATTTCTTGGCAATATCTAGTGCAATGCCTTCATCAAAACCATCCATCTTTAAGAATTAGTCCAACAGGCCACAACTTCTAAATTCAAGCAGGCACTATGCATCCTGCAATAAGGCATCATGAACCAATGGCTCATTTCGAATGAGTCTGCCTCCCATTGTCTGAAATCAACTGTCACTCTGCAAAATTCCCTTCCTGTAATTCTATTTTGAAAACAAATTCCTTTATCCAGCACTTTGCTAGCTAAATTGTCCTGCACCAATGTTGACTAAATTTTCCTTCTCTATTTTTTTTTTACCTTTTACCACTTGCAATTCGAGATTATGATGTGGTAAATAATGGAAAAGAAGGGGTAATAAAAGGGAGTTATGATGAAAATAAATGATGGTGGTAATTTAGCAGCACATCATAGATGCGAGCCACCCTTCACTTCAAATTTTAAATCAGCTTAGCTAGATTTTCTGACGTAGACAATTCATGGAATGACATGTGGGAAATGTACCTACATCTTTCCTTCCCCCCCAACCTAAATTTGGACATGTGTCCACACATGTGAGATGACAGTAGTGATTTGATAGGGAGGTATGAAAATTATGTGAACGTCCATACTAATCGTACATCGATTAAATAAATACACTAAAAAGATAATTAAGAGAGTAATTAATGCACACATACCTGAATGTGTGGAGGATACGTTGCAAAGATCATGGAGAAAGTACTATTTTCATTTTTAGGAAATAAATTGAGCAATCAATGATGATGAAGTGGAATGATGTGAGGTGGAATGAAGTGATGGAAGAGAGAAAAAGGTGGTGAGAGATGGGTGGATGGGCAGATAGGTGAAGAAATAGATTTCTACAAAAATAGAAGTCTTTATTATGACAAGTATTTACCTTAATTAGCCAGAAGGGGGGACACTAGGTCCACTGCCTTTGGTTGTAGGAAGCTCGAGTGCTGCATGTTGGATGAATTACTACATGAACTCTTCTTTGGAAGCTGGCTTGCGATATAATCTGAGACAATGACCATTGACTAGTAACTTGAATTTGACGGGGTCAATGGTGGTGAGCTGAACAAATCCATTGGGAAAGACCTCAGAAAATTTATATGGTCCTAGCCACCTTGTCTGCAATTTTCCTGTATTTTCCTGATATCGTGAGTCATAAAGCAATACCTAGTCACTTGGCTAAAATTTCCTCTTTGATAAATCTGTCATGCCATTTGATTCTTTGATTTTGCACGACCTCAGTGTGGTGCAAGGCTTTCTTCCATATCTCATCCAAATCACTCAGCTACATGATTATTTCTTTTTGTGCCTCAAAAATATTCATCCCTAAGTCTATTGCAGTTCTAAGAGTCTTGTGCTCGAATTCAATGAGCATCATAGCTATCTTCCCATATAGTAGCTAAAATGGAGTGAAGCTTGTAGTAGTTTTCCAAGTATTTCTGTAGGCCCAAACTACTTCTGATAATCTACTTGCCCAATCCTTTATGTGAATAGCCATTATTTTGGTTAGAATGGCTTCGATCTCTTTGTTGGTGACCTCAACTTGTCCATTGGCCTGAGAGTGATAAGGAGTAGAATTTTTGTGCCTTATGTTATATTCATTGACTAGTGCTATAAAAAGTGTTGAGGTAAATTGAGCTCCTTGATTAGTTACTATTTCACTTGGCACTCCATATCATGTGAAAATTTCTTCATAAATAAATTCTACAACCTTGTTATCTCTTGCATGTTTCATGGCCTTGACTTCTACCCACTTAGTTACATAATCAGTGCATACCAAGATATAAGACTTACCATTTCATGGGGGATCAATGGGTCCCATAAAATCCAATCCCCATTTGTCAAATGGAGTGACTACTACTTGGGGGTAGAGTGGCATTTGATCTAATTTGGTTGGTCGGACCATTCTTTGGCACCTATCGAATTTTCTTGTATATCTTTATGCATCCTTGTGGGTGTAGGCCAATAGTATCTTGTGTTCAAAATATTCATTATTGTCCTTTTGGTTGCGAAATTCCCTCCACAGGGTTCATCATGACATGCATGCAAAATGTCATATGTCTTATCTTCCCTCACACATCTTCTCTTAACATGATCTGGTCCAGTATAAAACAAGCATCCAACAATCCATGTAAAAGGAAAATATTTTTTAATGAGCACTCTTCTCTCTTTTGGAGAGAAGTGAGGAGGAACTCTCCCTGTCACTAGGTAATTAGCTATGTCAACATACCAGGGTGTGTGCACACTAATGGAAAATATATGCTCATTAGGAAAGGAGTTATCTATGGCCTGATTGTCTTTTGATGTGGTTAGTCTTGAAAGAAAATCTGCAACAACATTGGCCTTCCCTGGTTTTTCCACAATGGTTATGTCAAACTCCTGCATCAACAATAACCATCTGGCTAACCTTCCTAAGATTAGAGGTTTTTTCATGAGATATCTAATGGCTACATGATTGGTTTGCACAAATATTTGGTAGCCTATTATGTAGTGCCTGAATTTTTTCAAGGCGTAGATCACTGCTAGCATCTCTTTTTTTGTTACTGTATAATTGAATTCAACTCCTTGTAAGTTTTTGCTGAAAAAATAAATGGAATTTTCAATAGCTCCTTCTTTTTGTCCTAATACTGCTCCTATAGTGTATTTTGATGCATCAGTATGGATGTGAAAAGGAATTTACCAATTAGGTACCTTAAGTACAGGAGCATGAGTCAAAGCTACCTTCAAGTCAGAAAAATTTACAGCACAATCTTTTGTCCATTGGAATTCAACATCTTTGGTTAAGAGAGTATACAATGGTGCTGCTATTTTGTTGAAGTCTTTGATGAAACACCTATAATATCCTTCATGTCCCAAGAAACTCCTAACATCCTTTTGTTTTGCAGGTGTAGGTAGATTAGTAATTACCTCAATTTTTGCAGGATCTACCTGAATTCCTTGGTGGGAAATGTAGTGGCCGAGAACTACACCTTCCTACATTATCATGAAACACTTCTCACTATTTAAAGACATATTATGGTCTTCACATCTCTGTAAGGATTTCCTAAGGTTTTCCAATGCTTCATCAAAATCAGCACTATAGGTGGTAAAGTCATCCATATATATTTACATGCAGTCAAGGGAGATGTTTAAAAATATGTTGATGACTGCTCTCTAAAATGTTGTAGGTGTGTTGCATAAACCAAAGGGAAGTACTGAACAGTCATATTTCCCCCATGGAAATGTGAAGGTTATCTTCTCCTGGTCCTTAGGTGCAATTTAGATTTGATTGTAGCCATTGAATCCATCTAGGAAAGAGAATTACTGCTTTCTTGCAAGTGAGTCCAGTACTTGATCTACAAAAGGCAAGGGAAAATGGTCTCTCTTAGTAGCAGCATTAAGTTCCCTGTAATCAACGCAAACTCGCCATTTTCCTCCTTTCTTGGGCACAATCACCAATGGAGACACCCACTGGCTATCTGAATTGGGATAGATAAAGCTTGCATCTAGCAATTTTTGCAGCTCTGTTTTGAAAATTTCTCTCAATGCAGGGTTGATTCTTCTTTGTGGTTGCCTGACCGATTGACAATCATCTTTGATATATATCCTATGGGTGAAAATCTTGGGGTCTAGGCCTTTCATATCATGATAATCCCATGAAAATGCATTTTGGTGGGCCTTCAACAAATTTTCCAATGACAGTTGATGTTTTTTTCTCAGTTTGTTGTTAATATTCAAGTATTTTCCTTCAGACACTTTTACTTGTGTAGTTAACTCTATCATAGTTGTTTCATTAATATATGGTACCTTAAGTTCATGTGGAAGCATTATGTGGAACATACCTGTTGTTGTAGGAAGTTTGTCTATAGGAAGAGTGGCTGCAGGAAGTTTTTCTACAAAAATAGTGGTTGCAGGAAGATTAGGTAGAGCAAACAAAAGTGTCTTCATAGGATCAACATAACTAGATGCATGAGAGGGTGACACTTCCTCTATCTCAAAATGGTTCTGAATTATATTAGATAACACTTCATCTTCATCTTGAAGCTGCAGGAAAGGGCTTCTACCTAACATCATAAGCTGCACTACAAAGTTAGCTTCCTCGACCTCTTCACCTACATGTGGCCATATAGGATTATCCTCATCTTGTGATGGCTGAGTAGGAGGATAAAGAACAAGCTTTTTGGTGTTCCTGCCACCAAAAATAGTCATGTCACTTGACTGAAATCCAATATAAGCATTTTTTGTTGCTAACCACGGCCTTCCAAGGATAATAGGATACCCGCCTAGTGTAGCTTTAGGAGAAAGAATCATGAAATCAATTGGATACTCCCAATAATCTAGAATCGCCACAAGTTCCTCTACTATGCCATTAGGCTTAATAGTGGAACTATAAGCAAGCTGCAGGACAGTAGGGGTGGATCTCATACTTACAATGTTTAGTTGTTGCAAGATGTCTTTAGTCATCACATTTATTATTGCACCCAAGTCAATCAAAGCATTTTTTATGTGTATCCCATTTATAATAACTTCAACCATAGGAATACTTGGATCATTGTACTTGAGGATAATTACTTTTCCAAGCATGATGTTAGCCAGCTGTCCCACTATATGAATTGTAGTTTGGTCTTTCTTTTTCCTACTCGGCTTCTTGAGGCATGCTTCTTTGATTGCTTTACCATATATAGGAACATATTTTATGGCCCGAAATAGTGGTATCTGGACACTTAGATGCTTCAGCTAGTCTAGAATGTCAAAAGTGGTTTCCTCCTTGTCTTCCCTTTGTTTGGCAACTTCCAATATTTGAGGGAATAGTGGTTCTTGTGCCATCTGCTTGGCCAAAACTGGTTTAGGATATTTAGGTGCACCAGGTTGAATGGGGACATATAGAGGTTCTTCGTCTTCCACAGGAAGCTCAATGATGATGGGTATGGAAGGAGCTAGCACAATAGTTCTTGAATGTAAATGTATGTCACTTAAACTCACAACATATGCAGGAAATTGATTTGGATCAGCAGAGTATACAGATTGTTGCTATGGTTTATTATTTGGGTTAGGTGTGGGATGATCTGGTAACTGATTGGTTTTAGGTGCAATTGAGCTGGGATTAGAAGGGGGAGGCATGATAAGAATTTTTGGGGTTGAGAAGGTGGCTGCATGTAAATGGTTGTCTGGTTTGGCCATTGATGTCCACCTCTCCATTGAGATGTTTGTTGCCAGTTTCCTGGAGGTGGCTGCCAAGGTCCTTGAAACTGCTACCAATTCCCCTAAGGTTGCTACCACTGAGGTGAATAATTTTGATAATTGGGCCAAGAATTTGGAGGGTTACCCCAAGACTATGGTGGATATCCTCCATAGTTGAATGGACATGGGGGTTGCCACTTGTTACCATATGAATAGGAATTAAAATATGGCCCAACAAAAGATAGTTGATCTGGTGGCATACCTTGTCTTGGAGCCCATGGCCTTTTCTGAGCAAAAAAGTAGACTTGATCTTCCTTAGTCTGAATTGGTTTGAAATCAGGTGGAATTTTCTTGCTGTCAATGTTAGCTACCATCTTGCATCTGCATTCCTTCTTCTTTTTTCTGCAATAAGGAAAATATTCTATCAGCATTGCCTATGCCTCCTCATGTTTCTTCTTGTCCTGAAGTGTATACAAATGAGTAGCTAGATTGTTTATGATATCCTGCTTGAAATCTGCTAGCAAATGAGTAATCTCTATCCTTGAGACTCCACTGGTGGATTACTTACCCATAGAGGATTGGTAAGCTCTCCCTTTCTTTGAAGCTACCCTAGAATAGTTCTGACATATCTTCTTGCTATCATCCCAAGGAACTTGAGTGATATATCCTCCTGTCATAAGGTCAAAGGCATCAGTGTGGCTTTAATTAATTCATCTCAAGAAAATAAGATTTTGTGAGTATTCATTGAGTCTATGGTGTGGATATTTTTGTAGAAAAAATAGAAACCTTGAAATGAAATCCTCCAAGCTTTCATCTTCCTTTTGTTGCATTATGAAAAAGTCATCTCCTCTCATATCACTACCCCTACAATACTCTTTGTATTTCTCAAGGAACTTTGTCTTCATGTCCTCCCAAGTCTCCATAGTATCTTTGGCAAGGCTCATAAACCATCTCAATGCAACTTATTTCAAATTGGTAGGAAATAGCTTAAGCCTGTGGGCATCAATGGTATAGTCATAAATTGTAGAGTATATCAAACTCAAACAAGAATGTATCAAGATCTTATGTGACAAGTCCATAGAACTTAGGAAGGACTGAAGCAGGGATATTTTTGAGGTTGTCTACTTCATTTTGTTGAGCAATGGGAAAAGGAAAAGCTGGTTGGTTCTGCCTATTAGGCATGTTTCTATTTGCATTAGCCATGACTGGTTGATGAAGTTCTAAAGTAAAGGGTTCTTCAACTTGATTTTGATCTTCAAGGGAAACTTTAGAATTTTTTAAGTCAAGAAATGTATCGGCAAAGGGGTGTGGCTCTTCTTCTTCTTCATTTTTGGGCAGATTTAGAATCTCTACTAGTTGGAATGGCTCTGGATTATTATGAAGGAATATCCCATAAGCAATTCTTCTTCTTCTATGTATGTGGTATCAACTCAATATCAACCAACTCACACAAATAATTCATGAAAGAATAGTGGATCATAACCTCCAAATACTAATAGAAAACTCCAGAAAAGGGTGTGAATCCTCCTCTGAATAAAGGATTAATGCTTTCCCTTTATAATCATGCCTTAGCTTTGAACCCACATGGAAATCCTTTAGTTGCTAGATGGGAAATTAAGAATCATAATGCAGTGGAAAATGTGGAACCTTTAGTGGAGGCTAACCCCATACCCCCTCCCATTGTTGAATAAAGAAATGAGAATACCCCTGCTAAATGCTCTCCCTCTGCTGCTAAAATCTCCAACCATTCTACCCTTGTGGGTATGAAGAATTCTGCTAAAATATCTCTTGAGCTCGAGCTGGTTAAATCCACCCCTGAGAAACACAAGCATTCCCCACTTATCTTGGAACTGCCTAAGTCAAATAAAATGAAAAAAGAGTTGAAAATCCAAAATGAGGTCATCACCATAAGTGAAAAAAAGGAGGGTATTCAAAATAAGTATTTAGAGGATAGAAAGTTGTGTCTAGGTAGCATAGGCTATAGATTTGCTCGCCTTGCCAAGGTTGCTTCCCAAGACAAGAAGGGGAAACAAAAAGCCACTTTTCATGAGGAGGAAGATATGGAGGTGGAAGAGTTTGAGGCCTAGGTTGATGAAGAAAGTGATGGGATGGAATTTGAAGAGACTGCCTATGACATGGGAGAGGAGGAAACTAAGGAGAAAGAAGAAAACAAGGAGGAAGAGATCAAATTGAAGAAGAGAAAAGGAATGAAACTTTGATAGTCCATAAAACTGGGAACATTTCCAATAAAACTAATATTGATGATAATTCTATCACTGACTATCGAAAAATCAGGTTGACCTACATGAAGGTTCAAATGGATGACATGGAAAAAGCTATTATCATTCTGGTGAAGGAGACGAATGGCCTCATGTGTAGAGCTATGGTAGGTGTTGTTTCTGGTCAAACCAAGATTACTAGGAAGTTGAAGAAGATGGGAAAGATGGATGATTTGAAGGACTTGGATGAGACTAAGGGACCTGATTGGAGAGATTATATCTCCCTTATAGGAGATTACTGGGACCTGATTGGAAAAGCCAAGTAATGGTTTCTTTTTTCTTTTTTCTTCTGGTTATGGCTACCCTACTTTTTTTGTTGTTTTGTTTCAATATTTTGGACTGCTATTTTCAAATATATTTGTTATGGTTGTGAACTTGTTGGTCTATGGTCAACCTAAAAAATGGTTTTTCGTAGTTTAAATTTCTTTAGTAGTAATTTTTAGTTTTTGATTAAGTATCGTGGTTCTATGTTACTATTTTGTTTATTGGCCTGCATGCCACCCTAGACATGCCATTTCTTAATGTTGGCTAGTGGTGTTGTTTTATCCAACTTGTTTCCTATTTTTGAATTTTGGTTGTAACCATGGGATCAGGGCCCTTCCCCTACTAATCTAATTAAAAATATTGCATATTATAAATTATATTAACTCTAATATTTATAATATTAAATATTTTGCTAATAGTTAATAACTATAAGAGGAAAATCGACATCACATGAAGAGTACAACTTTGGCCTATAAACATTATTAAAGCTTAGTATTGTTTAACATGATTTTAATTATATCCATCAAAGTCTTGTTCATCCATTTTATTGTGGAGTATATGAAGTTGTTTTTTCCTTAACTATCACTACATATCTATAATAAACATCAAATTCTCTAGAGCAATACTCACCGCCATTACCTATTCTTGAAACATATCCTTTTCTTATTTGTGTATTTCTTAGAAAGTGTTTTAAACTCTTAGAACATAAAAAATATAGCAAACTTATGCTTAAGAAAGTAAATTTATGTAAATCTAAATAAATCATCAATAAATGTAGCATAGTAGTGGCATTTTCCAATAGAAGACACATCCACAGGAACAAATACATTACTATGAATATCCTCTAAAATATTGAGAGCTCTAGTAGTACCAAATTTAAATGAAACTTTGTTATTTTCCACACTTTGTGTTCATAGAAATAAAAATTAGTAAAATAACCAGATAAACCATCAATCGTATTTTTATTAATAAGGGTTTTAGGACCCTTTCTCACTAGTGTAACCTAATTTATGGTGCCACAATTAACAAGAAAAAGAGTTACCAATTTCATTCACAAAGTTATATAAAGTAGATGCTTTCAACCTAAATAAGGTGCCACACTAAATTCTTGTAGCCAACACCAAATTCCATCTAATTAACTTACAACTAATTTTTTCAAAAGTCACATATACCCTTGACTCATTCATTAGATATAAAAATTAAATTTCTAGTTAAACTAAGAAAATGCAATATATTTATGAGGATTTTCACCTTTCATCCCTAAAAATTATTTTTACGTTGTTGTCTCAACCCACAATCTTCCATTTTTTTTGACCTCGTGGAAAAATTCCCCATCATAAGTTGTATATGCTAAAAAATGCTCATTGTGAGGAGTTGTGTGTTAAGTTGCACCTAAATCTATCAACAAATATCCATCAAAATCAATGTTAATCAAAATTAAAAAAAACACCACTAGCTTTATCATTAAATATTCATTAGTAGAGGAATATTCTTCTTTCTTTTCCTATTCTAACTTTCCTTTATGAGATAGCTCCTTTTTCCACTATTCCAACACCTCAATATTTTCTTCCAAGTGTCTTCGATCTTCCCTTGTATTTATATTTGTCCCTAAAAATACTTATCAACTTCTAATTATCCTTTCCCTTCTCTTTAGATATTCCCTACATATAAAATACATCATTAGACCCATCCTCCATAGACTTTCTCCTCATTTCTTCTATTAACAAGGCAATGATGAGAGCATCCATCATATGATCTTCCATAGAACTATTGAGTACAAGAATAAAATTATTTCAAGATTTAGACAATAAATATAATAGCATAATACACTTGTTCTCTTGATGTATCTTTACATCTATTAGCTATAACTAATTTAAGATTATATTAGATGCATTCAAGTGTTATGGAATCAAGTCTTCATCTCTCATTTTTAATAATACAACTTTCTCTTCAAAAATAATTTATTCACAAGAATCTTGGTTTGGTGAATCTCTCCTATTATATTCTAAAACATATATGTATTAACTTCATTAAAAATATTTATAAGAACATAATGAAATAAACATAATCATATAGTTCCCTCAACTCTTTTGTTAAATTTTACCTATTCTTTATCTAAAATCTATTCTAGTTCATTTTCACTTTTCATAGCAATCCACTAATCTCTTTCTTCTAAAATATCCTCCATCATTAGCTTCCAATGTTCAAATATTGAACCATTGAATATTTTAATCTCCAATTGGTATGAGCTAGCCATGATACCTATCACCCAAAACCTAAAATTACATGAAAACACAACACACTCCCACTACAACAAAAAATCCATTTAAAAACTCTAAAATAGGCATCACTCTCTCTAACCAAGCTAACCATGATTCCAATACTAAATTTTAAAAATAGGGTGAATAATACAATAAGATATGATGAACTTTAGCACTTCCAAATTGATTAATAGTGATAGATCATTAGAAAATTGAAATTTTAAAAATTCAAACTATAATATAATGTTTACTTGGAGAAACACTTGTGGGAAAAAATCCACACCTAAAGAGACCCAATATTTTATTAATCTTAAAAATACTTATTTCAATACATCAACTTAATCCTCTAAATTTTGGTAGCATAATGGTACTCATTAACCTAAAAACAACAATTACATCCTCTAACTCCAAGAAAAAAATATAGGAGAAGAAAAAAATCAAAACCATCACATGGTTTTGAAAGACTAGAAAGGTCAAGAGAGGTATGGAACCGAAATATGCAAGGCACAAATCCCAATGTCCTCTTAGGCTTGGTGTTTCAAGCTATTTTTAACATATTCCTTACATGTTGTCATATGATATAAACATGAATATTTGACCACCCAAACTTGGGTGCCCCAATTTATCGTCATACAACCATTTTAAAAATGCTTAATGAAAAGTATTTATATCTATCATAATGATGGTCAATATTCCAACGTAAAGTTTCTATCTTACATGATTTTACACTTCATAAGAATCTATCATAAGTAACTCATTTCATGATGAGTAAGGATTCTCTTATGCACCCTTCAAGATTTTGACACATGGCCAAATATGCCAAATAAATATGGGACATCAACTTCCTCATGTGAGGATAAAATAACTAGAGGAAAAAGTAGTGACACCTCAAAATGGGATTCCAACTTTCCCAAGTGAGGATAAAAGTACTAAAGATGAAATAGTAAATAAAAAAAATATTATTAAATGTGAACATTGGGAATGTAATATTGAGACACCTTTTCCCAACATGAAATAATTAACTATAGATTTAACACCTTTCATTATTGGGACTTGATTGCATTATATAATCCTTATTTTTTTTTTAATTTTTAATTTTAGACTATAGGAATTGGGTAGCACGACCCCCTATAAATTGTAGTGTGATTGGTAAAAGTTTTAACATGATCGGTGGCGCTGGCATGACACACACTCCAGTACCATGGGAGTGGGGGAGACTAAACCTCGTGACCAACCTCCTGCAACAGGAAAGGTTTAGCCAATCGAGCTAGGGCCCTCGCCCCTATAATCCTTAAATTTTGATCAAGATTGATGGTATAGATTAATTACCCTTGTGATCAACATCTTCAACATTTGTAGATGACCAAAAGGACACACTCTTTAATCTACCAATATACAAATATCATCAAGATCACATCATTTTGGCAATATAATACCCACTTTATATCACCATTTGGGAATATCCAACCTTATTTAATCCTCAATTATAATCAATGATCTAGTTCCAACCTTACTTGATCCTTTGTCACAATTAGTGATCTAGGTCAACTTACCTTTTAAATGGTCAACATTTTTAATAATTTGGAACGTCAAGTTCTCACCACTTTAATCTATTGATCTACATATATTAACTAAATACAAACATGTATACTTATCATTTTCACTTGATTCCACTACTTGATAAATTCTCATTTTTCATAACCTATGACTTAGATTTGTTTCCAATCATGATACAAAATTATGGTATATTTATAATGTGTTAATTAGTTTGATCTATTGATATGCCACAATTGACCAAAATATGTCATTTTTATGGCTCATACACTTCTTTCCTTTCTACCTTAACCCATTAAACTTTGAACATAACTAATGGCTGATTTTCACTTACTCTCAAGATCACTAGTTTTGAAATATCTATGGATTAAAAATTTGAATGGATTTTTTCATGTGGCCTCAACCACTTGATTATAATTTTTAATTCCATCTAGCCTTATCCTTAGCCTTGGTCAGTAGTTCAAATGGATTTCAAGATATTTATAGATGCAAATAAAAAATTAATAAGCACCATGTTATTTCTTCACATTCCCTAACCATATGCTTGAATCCATTAAATATTGACCATAATTAATAATTGAGATGCATTTATCTTTAATATTTATGATATCACTAGATCTATATATAGATGTCAAAGATAATAGATGGCTCAATCTACCAATCTATGCAAGTTAATAAGTTTATACCACACACCTCACTCAAACCACTTGATCCTACCACTAGATGGATCCAATAAGTTATTTGTAAATCTATATAAATCAACCAAATTTTACCACATACCCATGGATTATACCTTTAAAAAATGATATTGGTTCATTATGACAAGGTCATACTATCTCACACGGATTTGTTGTATTGATAGCTCAATTAAACATATGCACATCATCATGATTTTATATAACTTACCTTGTTAGATACACTTATCCTAATGGCATATTTATATGAAATATAATAGTTGATAATTAATTTTCCATTTCATCACAAATATGCATAGAAGTTGGTAACTAGTCACTAATAAGAAAGAAAAAAATCAATTATGTAAATGGTGACCACCAATGACAAGCCAATGGCAAAAAATAGAATAAAGGCATCGATAAAGCCTAAATTATTTCATCTCCATATCTGATATGGGTTATGATTTATGATAATCAGTTTTGATGTATATTATTTTGCTAACTAGTTTATGCATTGTCTAAACTAACTCTTTACTCTTCTTGTATGAAATAGTTTGGAGTATAATGCAACATAGAAATTACTTAGGGCTTAAAATACGGTTTGTATCTACCTATTTTTCTTGCTAACAGATACAAAAATAATTGATGTAAAATTCCTAAAACTAAATGCATCAACTTCTAGCAAGCCTCTCACTATTGAGGAAAAATGAAAAGTTGATGGGAGCTATGAAGGATCTTTCTTACAAGGTTGAAAAAATGAAAAAATGTATGCCTTTTGATGATGCTCCTACACATTTTAATAAGGTTCAAAGATTGCATAATAAAACCTATAATTATGATTGGTTTAAGAGACTTGGAGGTAATGATTGACAAAAAGCACCAAGGAACTCAGAATAAGGATACCAATGTAGACACTTAAAAATGTCATGAATGATACTACACACTTGAATCTGATATACTAACATCATTTAGTCCTAAAATTCATCCTCTTTTTTCCTATTTGATTAAATAAGATTACTTATTTAATTAAATGCATCATTTTTGTCTATTAATATAATTAATCTAATTAGGTTAATTTCTACCCTCTCACACTAAAATTTCATCTAGTTTAATTAAATAATGCAAATTATTTAATTTAAACCCCTTATGTTATCTCATTCAATTAAATAATCTAAATCATTTAATTAAATGTCATTGCCCCTTTTTTATTAAATAAGTCAATTATTTAATGGATATCCTATTATTCCTCATCTTGCACAATCAAAATTTAGTTTTAGTTATTAAAATACTAATTTCTCCTCCCATACACTTGCATAGGGAAATATTTCAAAGGAATATTCTCCTATTTGGCTTCAAAAAGGGAATGGTTGTTTTCAAACAAACTTTGTAACAAACTTTCAAAGTTGTTACAAAGTGTGTTTGTTTGAATCAATCTCATCCATTGATTATTTCCTTGATCAATGTGATCTTTGAATCTCATCCATTGATTAGAATCCTTGATCCATGTTTCTCCCTTCATTCAATCTTGACCATTGATGGATCAAATTGATCTCAACCCTTGATTTTTAATTTTCTCTCCTATAAATACTTCACTATTTGGAGAGAAATGGATCCATGTTTTGATAGAAAATTTATGTTGTTGAAATTCATACTCACTTGCATCCATATTGAGCATTTGTTAAGAATTTTAGATTAATCTTCATCCATATTAGATTAAGAATCTATTAATGGCTTCCGTTTTAGATTAGCTCACATCCATTTTAGTATATTTTACATCCATGGCTTGCATATTTTAATGTTGTTTCCATTTAGCATGGATTTCATCCATCTAGCATTTAGCATTCATCTTCATCATGTTAAACTAGCTTTGCATCCATGTTTCATTCATATTTCATTTGTAGACACTGGAAAATGTCCTAGACTTGCTTATACCATTTTTCCTTAGCGATTCCCTTGTCTAAAATGTCATAAGTCTTCTATTAATTAAGTAGTTTTTATTATTTAATTAATTCATTACTATATTTATTCCTCTTTGATTAATTAAATAAATTTTATTTATTTAATTATGTCACTAATGTCCCTTTCTACTACAATTAAATAAATTTTATTTCTCCATCTTTCAACTATAATTAAATAATTATTTAATTATTCATTAGCCTTTTCTATCATTAAATAAATTTGATGTATTTAATTGCCTACTAATCTGTCATCTTCTTCCTATTTTTGGATTAAATTATTATTTAATTCAAAAATCAGCTTGTCCTATGTCCCACTTTTGAATTAAATTATTATTTAATGAAAAGGTCAACCCATCACATGCCCTCTATAATTAAATAATACTTTTATTATTTAATTATTCATTTGAATTTCTCCTACAACCTCTTTATCCATGCCAATATTATCTTCCACATTCAATCTTATCTCTTGACATCTCATTTAATTGCAGCCCTTGATTGAATTATTTTATAATTCAATCTCAGCCATTCATCCTTAACCAAGACTTATCATTTTCCCTAATTTTTCCCTAACCCTATTCCATACTATAACTTTCTTTCTTGGTCATTGATTGACACATCTTATTGAAATTGAATCTCAACCCTTCATTCAAAATTGTCTTTTCTATAAAAGACTCTTGTCCTTGTCATTTTGACAACAACACATCATATACAAGTACATGTTGCTAGTGTGAGACAACTATCTTCAATATTTTGCTAGTCATTGTCATAGGCTTATTATTGCACACTCAAATATGAGGGCAATTATTCATATCAAGCAAGATGGAGAGGAGTGATGGAGGTGAATTAGTGATGGCATGAAGACTTTATGGTGATATTGTTTTATATTTCATGTTTTTATGCTTATTTGTTCTCTATTGTTGGTTTAGGGTTAGTTTTTATGCTATTTTACATTAACCTAAAATTTTACCCTAGATTTACATTGGTGAACCTGACGTGAAACTAACAAGATTTTGTAGAAATTCTTAGAATTTTTGGTTTTTCGGGCCTATGATGCAATAGCAAGTCGAAACGTGACAATTGTTGAAAGGAAGTGCGATGCAACTGCTACCTAGAAGGCCACAATTGCTTTAGTATTATGAATTTTACTTTTGGTTGTTTTATTCCAGGTTTTAGGTTTAGATCTTGGTTACTAGTCATTTTTGTCATTTAACATTAGTTTAGCATCATATTTGTCTTTGGTTTGGTCAAATTTTTAGGTTATTTTTATGTTTTACAACTACATATTCATGTGACACATCTTCTTAGGGAAACGATGCAACTACCTAGGACATCATTGCATCTTTAGTTTGCATTCATTTTTGGATTTTCCTTTTGTTTCTAGTTTTTGGTCTTGGGTTTTATTGGCCAACATCATTATCATGTCAGTTTGGTCTCTGGTTTGGTCAAAATTGGTCATTTTATTGTGTTTTACAGCTATAGGTTCTTGTGATGCATCTGTTTGGGAAATGACACAATTTTTTGGAGCTTCACCACACATCTGTGACATAGTCACCATCTTGAGAGCCATATTCAAAATTTCTTATGATGCAATTGCTTTTGTTTTGTGAGACACAACTATTAATTTATGTGACATAATTGCCTATTAATTTAAAGTTTAGGGTTTTGGTCAAAAAATTTAGTTTAGACCTTTTTCATTCCATAGTCTAGGGGTTTTTTGTTACTAATATTTGATTTCCAACGTGTGGCACAGGTGGAAAGTAAGCATTTCATTTGATTTTGCTAGCTTATCTATCTTGATTGATTTTCATACACTCATTTGGGTTTAAAATTAACCTTGCATTTACATGTCATTGGGCTTAAAATTTATAACAATTTGCATATCTTCACTCATTGGTTAAAAAGAACTTGCATTTTCACTCATTTGGGACTTAAAATTGAGAACAATCTTGCATTGAGTGTCTTTTTCACATTTAGATTTGGACTTAAAAAGAACTAGTGTCTTCATTGTCTTGTGGTTTGTAACTTTTCTTAAGGTGTGTATTCTCTTCTCTCGCACCGTTTGGTGATCTTGAAAATCAAAAACATCTTTTAGGCATTTGCATAATCACCCACACATTTGGTTTTGGGATTTTTTCTTTTTTAAATGAACACTATGCGAGTGTGAGAAAAAGGTGTTGTGTATGCAAATATTACACAGAACACCACAATCGAGATTCAATGTGACACAATTTCCTATCATTGAAAATTTTAGGGGAAAATTGAGACAATCTATTTTCTGAACAATCCTACGAATTATATTGTCCTCTGACCACAAACTTGCAAGCTTCCAAACCTGTCACCCATCCATTCCTCCATCATATCATTCTTTGCATTTTCCATAGGTCAAACATTAGGTTATACCTTAGCTTTCATACACCTTGTTGTAGATTTTAGTTTTGGAAACGTATCAGACTCGAGCAAACCACAGTGATAAAATCAGATTTATCTTGACTTCACTTTCCCATCATATTAGTCCTTTGTCATTTAGGTTGGCTCCTCAATTCACAAGGATAGTTTGAGACCACCTTTGTCAAATTTTTCATTTCAGTCATTACCATCATTGAAGTCTTGATAAACCATATTTTTAACCTTGGCTATCTTAGTTTGATTAGGCAACCTTAACTTAAATTTTCCACAAGGTGCTTAGTTTTAATTACCTTACTCATCATTTTAGGTCACATTTTCATTCGCACCCATCATCCTTTCACACTTGCATCACATTTGGCATACCTTAGGTGTTGGGGATAAGGGTTCGGTCTGTCATCAAGATAAGCATCTAAGACAATAGTGCCTTAGTGATTTCAATTCAAAATCACTCCAAAGACACACACAATTGTACCATAAAACAGAAGTAGGCATAGAGTATCCCCCATTGATCCTTTGAGAGAAGTAAATGCAAAACAATAACAGATTCAACACAAACAAAAAACCATGAAAGACAAATATGATGACACACAGATATATGTGGGGAAACCCCTTTCGAGTAAAAAACCCCACACTCCAAAAGATCAAGCCATTGTATTATTCAGCAATAGAAAATAGTTACAATACAATCTCAAGCTCATAGACAATGCAAGAGTCACATCTTGTTCATCTGGAGAATGGCAGGCAACACAAAACCAGAACCTTCACACTATTCCAACATCTTCACAACACACAATGTATATTCCCTTCAGCTCCTCATAACAGACTATCACAGCCAGCCTCTCGGACAATACAACCACTCAGCCTCATAGCAGGTTCACCATGTTCAGATCCTAGAGACAGAGTGCTCATAGTTACAATTCCTTGGCATACTGCTCGAACACCCTCTCACATCTCTCTATTTCTATCAACTGCTCTCTCACATCTACCACCGTCACCTTTTGGTTTACATATATTAATGTATATGTCTGACCGAGCCATACATCGCATTCAATGATCCAACCAATCACCGACCCTTAGGTTCATGCATCGAATAGTTAGGCATGCATCTGATCTGCACAAATCTCCTTTGCATCGAGCCACCCAGGCAATAACTTCTTGCCTTAATTGGGTTCTTGTTTGCCACCCTGAGTTAGCAATAATAACTGATTTTGGCTTTTAGCCAAACAAACTGCTGAGCTGAGCCACTTGTCCACCATCCATTCACTGGTCGCACTGACAATCAAGTCCAACTCAGTCAACCGAGCTCCTAGCCCGTTCGAGCCCCTACTGCATTACTGCTAAGTCCATTCGACCCAGCCGTGGTAAGGCGGTGAGCTCATCTGAGCTCACCCAAGTCATCACCTGGATCTTACCTCTCCTTTGTCTTCGGCGAACCAAATGCTACCAAACTACCATGTGTCATCCTATCATTCGCCTGCCGCTCTGACATTGAGTCCAACTTGGTCAAACATTGCCCTGAGCTCATTCGAGCTCTTACCGCGCTATCGCAACCCAGACCAACACGCCTCGCAGTATGGTAGTAAGCCATCTTGGCTGACCGTGAGCGGTCTTACTGTGGCCACCGTGGTCAGTCATTTGATTGTCCGCAGTATGGTGGTAATCACCATCCAAGCCGTTGGCGGTCTTACCGCAGCCACCACAATCAGTCACTTGACTGGCTGCGGTATGGCAGTAACTGCCAGACCCAACCGCAGGTGGTCCCACCATGCTATCGATGTGAGTGGACCCACTGCCTGCGGTATGGAGGTAACTACCAAAGCCACCACTGGTAGTCTCACCATGTTATCATGGTGAGTTGACCCACTACCTACGGTATAGCGGTAACCACCAAAACCAGTCAAATCCATCACGGTAAAGGAAAGAATCATGAAGGAAAATGCCAAGTCCGAAGGGGAAACAAACCAGAATGTCGAGGCATAAATTCCCAACAATCTCCCACTTGCTGAAGAAATTCAGGCTTCCTCCAAACATCTGAACAAGGACCAAAACCAAGCTTCCACACTCCAACCAAGACCTCTGCAACGACATCAAAAATGTCCACCATCTCAGGCACTAGCTCCAAACATAGGCACACACCAAGGTGTATATGCACTAGTCTTAGGAACGAAAACAATTGATCCTCCAAGAGACAAAGGCAACAAAACAACAAACAACAAGGCACCACATAGACACAAAAAAACATTCTCCAGAACAAGAAACCATCAACTAGAACAACAACCACTAACTAACTGCCCTCCATCCAACTGATCAAACCCACGTGACTAAAAACCAGCACCCACAGCTCGTGCTAAACCATCCAATCACCCATATCTCAAAGGCATGAAAAAACCAGTAGCAAACTCATGCTATCATAAAACCACCCATCTCAGTAGCAACCAAGCACCCTGTTTCAACCAGTCAAAAGGCCAAACACATCCAGGTACACCCACTACAAGGGTACTATCCAGATGAGTAAAAATAAGGCACCATAAAAAATTATCCAGGCATACCAAGTCCACCAAACCTTGCATATTGAAGAATTAACCATGTAGTTACAAGGGAAACTCAATCTGATCTACACAACCTACAACCACCTGCTGCAAGAAACGTTTATCTCAATTGTCTTCCATAGTTCTTCCAAACTGCTCCAAACCTGACTGAAGAAATAAGCATAGGCACCTTCGTGTCATCACCCAAGTGACAAAACATGACCACAAACTATGACCAACCCAGCACCACATAGGGAACCCACAACTAAAGTCAAAAGGAGAATCAAGAAGAACAAGACCAGATTAGAGAGAAACTACAAATCAAATCATTTTCCATTCTACAAACACTTCTATATGCTAGCTGTGACAAGAATGATCTTCCTCACATCGCAAAAGGAAAACCTTAACAACATCCAACAAAACCATGGATGTAGGCACCTCTAAGAAGATCAGACTAACCCAAACACCATCTCTTGTTAGTCCTCAAAAGGACAAGGAGATACACAATGCTATCCATCTTCCATTATGAATCCTCTAGAATCTTAAAACAAGTCAAGATTTATACTAGTGAAAGATAAAGCATAACACACAACTGAAATATATAATGGGTAAATACCCTTCACAGGAACACTGCCGAGCAGACCAAGGAGAAAAGAGAACATGCTCATCCAAGATATACAATTCACCGTGACTTACCCATTCTCCTTTAAGGTCTCTGTTGAATTCGTATTCAACCAAGGTGCAGGCTTTTCAAAATTTCAGTTGTAACAACAACATTCCCAAAAGAATTCTAGCCTCAACTTATTCTCCATGCACCCATGAGTATCAGCAACCTGTCATCTCATGCTAACTCCAAACTGAATTTCTGCAATAAACATGAAGTCCTCCAGCATATGACCAATGCACTCAAAACATAGAGAAATCCTAGACCACTTGTTAAAGCTTCAAAAAAATTATCATGACACCATGATCTACACATCCCCTTAGGAGATATCATGCTTGAAGTGAACTATCCATGGTCTCAAGAGAAAAGTAACATGCCAAAACTCTAATGCACAAGCAAGAGTATACCATGACATAAAGAAAACAAACTCTAAACCAACATCACCTGTCAAGCACCACCAACATCTCAGCCAAAGACTACCAAGGTCCTTCATGGCTCCAAGATGTTGCACACCTTCAAATAGTGAACATGCAGATGCAAATTCTGCAACACCAAAGAAGACCATTCATCACTAAGTGATGAATCCACAATCACTGCTAAAGCTCCCATTGAACTATGACACTGAGCTCTCCAAACACCATGACTGACCACACCATCATTGTCAAAATCTTACACTAAGCAGTGTAACAGGCTCTTCATGACATCGTGACCCACATGCTATAGGTTCCCATAACTGACTATTCAGGTACTCAGAATGCCATTCACCTTCTCATCTCAAAACAGCTGTGCCAATGCACAAGTGACCAAAGATAAGGTTAGCTAATAGATTTGCAACAACACAGAAGCAATCATGTGGATATAGACAGTCCATTCCTGAGTTGTCCCATAGTAGTCAATAGGTAGTTGATCTATCAACCACACAACTTGGAGATCCACTTCAAATGACAACGTTGCATATCTATTATCACTCTAGCAAACTAAAAAACTAAGATCTCAAAAAGAACAGCCATGTAGAAAAGCATGACTCAAACACCAGAACAAAAAACCAGATCTGATTTGCCAAAAAACAATGTCCACAACACTAGCACCATAGTCCAAGCACCCATTAAGCACACACCACAGGAATTTTGAATGAGAAAAACACATACCAACATTCCCTTGCAGAGAAGTCATCGCACCTCCTCAAAGACATATCGAGCTGCAACTATCTCATCCAATCACATCCAAAAAACCAGGATCTGGAAAGTAGCAGACAACAACTCCACACAACGCAAGTTTTCCTTGACCGTGTAAAACCTACAAAACCACATTGTTTATAAAACACCCATAGATCTCCATCTTCATTGCTCATCTAGATGACTCAAGAGTCTGCACACAACCATCACAGCTAACCAGAATAGTGAAAAGAAACATGAACATGCGTTATAGAATTTTTAGGAAAGTCTACACAAAACCTCCAGAGCGAATGACATGAATCTGAACCATGCAAGTGTAAGAAATAGGCACATAGGAACGATAGGTCCATTTCAGACTAGTTCCAACTCCACATTCATGCACAAGAAAATGAGAGAGCCAAGCTATTCAGAAGTTGCAGACCACCAAGGTCACTTCATAGCCTCCATGCAATCAGAGCAGCAAAGCAAATGCCTTCAGTGCTAAGTCAGAACACCTAGCACAAGCACACCATTTCCATGGCCGAAACAACAACACAAGCAAGCCCATACCACCAGGGATCCTCTCACACACAAACCCAATATGAAACCATGCTTCGCTGCAACTCAACCATGAAAATACCTCACGCCCTTTGCATCGAGAACTTTGTTGTGAGCCAGGAGCCTCAGACCATGTTGCCACAACATGACCAACTCCAGTCATCTCCAATGTCTTTCAAAACTATGTGTTGAATCAATGAAGCAAACACTTCCACTCATTGATGGATCAATAACCAACCAATTTTCTTGAGACTTCCTCAAGCTTGCCAGGCTAAGAAATCTTGACAGGAGAAAACCCAGAACTTCAGCAACTAGGAGAAGACTTTGATACCATTGGTTGGTATCATCAAGCCTCAACCTCCCTTAAACATGCTCTGATACCACTTGTTGGTATCATGAGCAACAAGCCACTAGCTCTGATTCCACTTGTTGGGGATAAGGATTCGGTCTGTCATCAAGATAAGCATCTAAGACAACAGTGCCTTAGTGATTTCAATTCAAAATCGCTCTAAAGACGCACACAACTATACCATAAAGTGGAAGTAGGCACAAAGTATCCCCCATTGATCCTCTGAGAGAAGTAAATGCAAAACAATAACAGATTCAACACAAACAAAAAACCATGAAAGAGAAATATGATGACACACAGATATACGTGGGGAAAACCATTTTGGGTAAAAAACCCCACACTCCAAAAGATCAAGCCATTGTATTATTCAGCAACAAAAAATAGTTATAATACAATCTCAGGCTCATAGCCAATACATGAGTCACATCTTGTTCATCTGGAGAATGGCAGGCAACACAAAACCAGAACCTTCACAACAGACAATGTAGACTCCCTTCAACTCCTCATAACAAACTGTCACAGCCAGCCTCTCGACCAGCACAACCACTCAGCCTCACAGCATGTTCACCATGTTCAGATCTAGAGACAGTGCTCATAGTTACAATGCCTTGGCATACTGCTCAAACACCCTCACATCTCTCTTTGTCCGTTAACCACTCTCTCACATCTACCACCATCACCTTTTGGCTTACATATATTAATGTATATCTCTAATCGAGCCATACATCGCATTCAATGATCCAACCAATCACTGACCCTCAGGTTCATGCATTGAATAGTTAGGCATGCATCCGATCTGCACAGATCTCCTTTGCATTGAGCCACCCAGGCAATAACTTCTTGCCTTAATCGGGTTCCTATTCGCCACCCTGAGTCAGCAGTAATAGCTGATTTTGGCTTTTAGGGAAAAAATTTGTTGAGCCAAGCCATGTGTCCACCATCCATTCACTGGTCACACTGACAATCAAGTCCAACTCGTTCAACTGAGCTCCTAGCCTATCTGAGCCCCTACCGCATTACCGCCGAGTCCATTCGACCCAGCCACGGTAAGGCGGTGAGCTCGCCTGAGCTCACCCAAGTCATCACCATGCTCTGTCCTCTCCTTTGTCTTAGTCCAACCAGATGCTACCAAACTGCCATGTGTCACCCTATCATTAGCCTGCCACTCTGACACCAAGTCCAACTTGGTCAAACATTGCCCCAAGCTCATCTGAGCTCTTACCACGCTACCGCAGCCCAGACTAACATGCCTCGCGGTATGGCGGTAAGCCATCTTGGCTGACCATAAGCGATCTTACCACGGCCACTACAGTCAGTCATTTGATTGTACGTGGTATGGCGGTAACCGCCATCCAAGTCATTGGTGCTCTTACCACGGCCACTGCGGTTAGTCACTTGACTGGCGTGGTATGGTGGTAATCACCAGACCCAACTACAGGAGGTCCCACCGCACTAGCGCGGTGAGTGGACCTACCGCCTGTGATATGGCGGTAACCGCCAAAGCCACCACTGGTGGTCTCACTACATTACCGCGGTGAGTTGCCCCACCACTAGCGGTATGGTGGTAACCACCAAAGCCACCGTTGGTGTGGTGAGTTGACCCACCGCTTGTGGTATGGCAGTAACCACCAAAACCAGTCAAATTCATTGCAGTAAAGGCAAGAATCATGAAGGAAAACGTGAATTCTGAAGGGGAAACAAGCCAGAATGTTGAGGCATAAATTCCCAACATTAGGCATACTCAAGATATTGACCTCATTGTGTCACTATTGACATTTTGAATATTGTCACTTTGATCCTTTGTGTTGGTATCATCCTTAGACATCATTTATACTTTGAAAAATCCAAAAAGAATTGGCATCTTGCATACACATTACCATAACATGGAACCTCATTGTGACTATTGAAACCTTGACATCTTGTCACTTTTAATTCATAACTTGGTATCATCACTAGGCATATCCTATACTTTAAAAATCCGAAAAAACATAGTTGCATAACCTTGGTCCTAGTCATACCTTGGTCAAACCTAGGCGTAATCATACCTTTTGCATAGTCACCTTCATATCCACTTCCCTCTTGAAATTCTTTTCTGGTCAAAACAAGGTTGCAAAGGAAACAAAAATAAATGGCTTTCCCACAAGATGGTGAGTTTTTCAACCCTTTTGGTGATCCCTCCCAAGGGGCACCTATGCCACGAAATTCATTCCCTAATCCATTTGAAAAAATTATCCTTAGACCCAGAAGGAACTGTCACCATAGAAGAAGTTGAGGAAAACACACAAGATCCTGAAGTAGCCTCTTTGGTGGACAAAATTGTGGCATTAGATCCCCAACATTGCTTAGATAAATTTTTTTCTAAAGGAGCCACATTACCCTATGGTTTTGACGTCAACATGCTACAAGCAAGACCTAAACCAAATAAACAAAGTCAAGGACACAATACACCTAACTCTAGTGGCTCCACCCCACAAGTAAACACATCCATACCATTAGGAGGATCCGCACAAGATGCAACGACAATCGAAACCTCACCATTTGGCACCCAAAACACGATACAAGTAATGACACCAACCATGAAAAAATCCATGTCACAACCCTTTGGTGCTTTGTCCAATCCATTTTCCACATCAAATGCCATAGGGGCATCATCTTCCAATCCACTTGGCATAAACACTTCAACTAAAAGACCAAAGATTGTTATCAATAAGACTCCCAAAAAAAATTTCATACTAAATATAGGGGCCTCACAATAAGGACCTACTCCTCATATACATGTGCAAAATAATACACAAGGATCCTTCCCATAATATGGAAACCAACATCCACATGGTTATAGCTTTACCAATTCATGGCATACATAATCCAATCCACCATACAACACTCACATTCCAACTCATAATCAAAAAATTCATAACCAAACACCACCTTACACATATATGCA
Source organism: Sequoiadendron giganteum (assembly GCA_007115665.2). NCBI lineage: Eukaryota > Viridiplantae > Streptophyta > Pinopsida > Cupressales > Cupressaceae > Sequoiadendron > Sequoiadendron giganteum. The sequence goes on along the minus strand of CM021109.1, from coordinate 145,307,487 downwards.
AAACCAAAACCCGTCATACACACACATACCCAATCAGGATCCATCCCATAATATTGGATTCCAAAATTCTAACATAAATATTCACAATACACAAGACACATCATTAACCCAAGTGGATGTCCTACAAACTCAAATGCTTTCCCTACAACAAAATTATAGAACATGGAAGTGTCTAACAAGAAGACCTACTCTACAAAAGACTTATATACATATCCATTTGACAAGTCTTTACATGTCACCCTTCCCACATGGCTATATCACACCTAACTTGCCTAAGTATATAGGGAAGGGCAATCCTATCGAACATGTAAGATATTTTTCCACAACTTGCATAGACATTTCATATGAACCTACATATCTAATGAGACTATTCCCATGAAGTCTTATAGGGCAAGGACTTTAGTGGTTTTCACACCTACCAACTGGCATAAGAACATGGGGAGACTAATTAGTAGACAAATTTGTAGAACACTTTGCATTCAACATTGACAATGAGATAACTATTTCCACCCTATTTCATGCCAGTACACAAGAATATGGTGAGAACTTCATGATCTTCTTCCAAAGATGGAGGGGTTTGGCTAGCAGATGTCTTGTAGAAATACCTGAAAAACAAAAAAAAATGTCATATTCATAGAAAACCTCAACTCAAACTCAAAACATGAGTTAAAAATGTAGTGTTGTACTTCATTTGTAGACCTAGTTGAGAAAGGAATTATCCTTGAGAAGGTCCTCATTGACAAAGGGGAAATCAAGACTTCCAACAAGAACACCAACGCTACAAACACTTCAAATGAAAAAGGCAAATATTGGGCTTGTAACAAAACTGTGACCAATGATGGAGTCATTGATGCAAAGGAAATACATGTAGGCCCTACCATTACACTCAGAGGACCCAATACATCCAAAAACATGCCAAGATCTCTCGATAAAATAGAAAATATTGTCCAAAACACTTAAAAATAGAGATTCCAAAGGAAGTTTCCCATAAGACATAAATACACTCCTCAAGGGGAGCCAATTAAATCTATCTTCAAAGAAATTTTGTAAGACAATGCCATAAAACTTCCTGAAGTGAAACCATATGACCTAGGACAATTCAAACCATCATGGTGGTATGATAATTCCTTTTTTGACTATCGTCGAGCTAAGGGACATTCCACCTCACAATGTAGACAATTGAAGACTATCATCCAAGACCTTGTTGAAAATGATACTATTGAAGTCAATGGACAACCGTAATAATCTAATAGTGACCATAAAGTTTTTATAGACCCTTTAAATGACCATGGAAAAGGAAAGGCCTCCAGTTTAGGTAATAAGACTTACAATTCAACCAATTACATAAGTGCCAAATTTGATTATACCACCATAGTAAATCGCATTCACACTGCCAATGATCACGTCAATACCATTACCATTAAGAAACCACTGGAATGCACTATCAATATGCATCAAACCAAAGTGGATATCCAAGGTCCTCCCCTGAAACAACAACCACCACCAAAGTCCCAATACAACATACTTGCCCATTTGGGTAATACATCCGCCTAGATCTCTATCCTAGAGTTATTGCGCATATCACCTGACCATCGAGCCATTCTCAACAAAGCCTTACAAGACACTATCGTTCCCACTAACCTTGATATCAATATATTCCAAGAGATGGTGGGTTACTTGGCTAATTCTCATTATGTCACCTTTTCTAACCCAAACTACTCAATTCAGAAGACAAACCATAACGACCCTTTGCATCTTGAAGCCCTCATCCATAAATACAAAGTCAGACGAGTCTTGGTAGATGGTGGAGTAGGGTTAAACATTTGTACCCTCAAACTGGTTAAGATGTTAGGATTTTTGGGAGCATATTTTGACACAAAAAAAAAGCAAATTGCTATCAAGGCATATGACGATAAATAATTTTCTTCTAAAGGAGTTATCACACTACCCATCAGAGTTGGACCCACAGTTATGGACACCACTTTCAAAGTCTTGTACCTTGATCTCCCATACAATCTCCTCCTAGGCCGACCATAGATTCATGTCATGAAAGTTGTACCATCCACATACCATCAATGCCTAAATTTTCCTCACAAAGACACTAAAATCACAGTCACAGGCAATCTTGGCCCCTTTCAATATTGCAGCAATCTAAAAGGGATTACTCAATGTTGAGAAATATGACTCAAATTTACTGGCTTGATCGACTTCCTTGAGCAGTTGTGTTCTTCCCTTATTCGGCCTGTATGTCGCAGGATTGCTGAAAATCCTCTTTGGAACTCATGTCGTGGGGTTGTGGAAATTCATAACTTTGTGACAGACCTATCACTAGACCGTGGAAAGTTGAAACTTTGAAACCTATGTCGCGGGCTTTTGAATTTTCATAACTTTATGACTTAGCGACATTGGGGTTCTCGTGCTTATTGGCATGTCGTGGGTTTTGGGAATTTCATAACCTCCAATGGAGGTTGTGAAGTTCGGCTTTTAGTGACATAACAATCTTGAGCGAGCAATGGTTTTTCAACAATGACGTGGATGTCATGGCGATTGTAGGGACAAGTGTATTGGTTAAGCATTTGACATCTGTCGGCTTGATCAATGATGATTCAAATCAATGGTGCTCGCTAGCTCTGTGCCTCTTGTGGTGGGTCTCGAGTGACTCTTGTGGGGTGTACGGGCTTCGAACACGTGTCGTGGTGGACTCAACCAATACCAAGTTGTTATGTGGTATGGTGGTTGTCTCAGTAACTTATGAAGAGTACCTAGGTGGGACCTGATGGATGTTGAGGTGGATAGTGGTGATCACATGATGGCATGTTGGGAGTTAAATATTTAAGTCTTTTTAGAGAGACTTGTTGCAAATATTTTAGATTCCCTTTTGATTATCTGAAATTACACAAGAAATGTACACATGTCTTGGTGGAACCTAGCCATGACAAGTGGTATATGAAGGATAATTGACAGTTGGAAAGCAATGGTTGGTTGCTGACTATTGATGGATTAAATGATGATCGACTTAGTAGATTTGAATTATATTGTAATCATTTATCTGTGGAAGATTGAACCAAATCGTTTCCAGTTGGAATGTTGTAACTAGGGTTAGGGTTAAGAATGCATGTTATAAATCCCTAGAAAATTTTGTAATGATGAGAGGTGAGATTGAAGTAGGGTTATGCTTCTGGATTCTCTCTAGATTGAACAAGATGTAAAATTTGTAAAGGCTTAGAGCCTGAATTGTATTTGTAACTATATTTTTTTGTTGAATAATACAATGGTGATCTGAGCTTTTGGAGTGTGGGATATTTTTACCTAAAAGGATTTTCCCCACATAAATCTATGTGTCCATGTTTTCTATTCCATCTTTCATGTTTAATGGTTCTACGTTATTGAATATGTTTAATAGTGTTGTTTGGAACTGGTTTAATTAGCATTAATTTTTCTCTAAGGGTCAATGTGGGAAATGAACTATATTTGATTCCACCTTGTGGTATAGTAGTTCATGTCTTTGAGGAAATTTGATGAAATAAAAGCTACCAAAGAAGGATGGGATGAAGATGGAGAAACTTGAGTTGGTCATATTGAAATTGATGTGACCTAAATCTCATGAGTTGGTAGTGGTATAATCTTGATGCATGGGTGGAATGGATTATTTTATTTATGGTTGTGTTGCATGTGGGTGGAATATTATTTTATTTATGGTTGTGTTGCAGTAAGGCTTTAATATTGGGTGTCTGTGTGAGAGGTTGCCTGGTGATATGGAGAAGTTTGGGTTGTTTTTCAGTCATGGAGTAATGTGCTTATGTTGGGTGTTTTTCCTGGTATTGGAAGGCACAAATTTTCTTGTACCCTAGTTGCATGTAGGCTATGGAGCTGGTCATTAGATGGTTTGGAAGCTTCTGAAAAAGCCTGTCTCTCTCAGATGCATGTACATGTTGGTGGTTTTTGATTTGGCTTGATATGGGCCTAGAGCTCCTAAATTGTTGTTTCTTTTCAAGGATGTGTTGTACTTGCATCGCTTAGATTCATGTGCTTTGGACTTGAGGTTTTTATAGATTCTCATTTAAAGAATCTATGGTTATGCATATTCATGATAATGCAGATTTTGGTTTAACTATTATGGTGTTTCAGATGTGAAATGGATATGGGTGTGCATGGGTTTTCTCGAACATAATGTTTTTGTAGGTTTTACATGGTTAAGAAAACTTGTAGTTTTGGGGAGCTGTTGTTAAACTATTTTATAGACCCTAGCTTGTTAGGGGCAGTGTTGGATGAGATAGTTGCAGTTTTGCATGCATGCTTTGTGAATGGTGTGAGGAGATGTGATTTCTTCTCTGCATGGGAGTTTTGGTACATGATTAGTCACTCAAAATTCTTGTGTTGATGCTTGGTGGTGTCCTTGACTATGATGCTCGGTGTGGACATGATTGGAAAATTGGATCTGAACTTGATCTGGTGTTTGAGTCATGTTGTTTGCATGGTTATTCTCTTTGAGATATTAATGTTGTTATTTCTAGTGCTATGATGGGTTTGCACTTTCATTGTGATTGATGTTCAAGCTATGTGGTTTGTGGATTAGCTACCCATTGGCTATAGTGAGATAACTTAGAAGTGGACTATCTATATCCACGAGGTCGATTCAAAGTTGGTGCAAACTTGTTAGTTGGCCTTGTTTGTGGTCACTTGTGAATTGGTGTGGTTTCTTTGAGATGAGAGGATGGATGGTGTTGAGTACCTTAATAGTCAGTTATGGGGACCTATAGCATTTGTATCATGATGTCATGGATAGATTGGATACACTACTTTGTGTAATCTTTTGATAGTGATGATAATATTTGCTTGATTTTGGAGATCATGGTGCCACTTGGTATTAATATTAGATGGACATGTTGTTGTGTGGACCTAAAGGGTTTTTAGATTAGTAGTTTTATTATTTGTCATGATGCTTGGAGAGCTAAGTTTTCATGGTTCAGTGGGAGCTTTTAGCAATGATTGTGGATTCATCACTTGGTGGTGAATGATCTTCTTTAGTGTTGCAGATGTTACTAGGAGGAGCTCTTAGATCTTGTTGCTGCATAAGGGTTTTTTCGCTTTTGCATGGACATTATTTGAAGATGTGTAACATCCTAGAGCCATGGAGGACTCTTCTTAGTCTTTGGTCGAGGTGTTAGAAGTTCTTGACAGGTGATTATGGTTTAGAGTTTGTTTGTGTTATGTCATGATATGCTCTAGTTTCTAGATTAGAGTTTTGGCATGATGCATTACTCTTGAGACCTTTTTAATGTTCACTTGGAGCATGGTATCTACTAAGGGGAAATTGTAGATCATGATGTCATGATAAGTTCCTGATTCAGATGATTGGAGCTTTTGATAGTGGTCTAGTAGTTCTTTGTGTGTTGGGTGTATTGGTCATATGCTTGAGAACTTCATCATAGTATAGTGATGCATTTGGATTTTAGCATGAGATGATCATTTGCACATGCCCATGGATACATGGAGAACAAGGTGAGGTTGTATTTCTCTTGTGAGGAAATAAGTGTTGTTGATGGTTACTCTTGATGAAAATTTTAGTAGAAAGTCTGAGAAGCCTTCACCTTGGTTGGACATGAGCTCAACAGGAGAAGTCATGATGGCTTGCATATCTTGGAGGATAACTCTCGTTCCCCACTCTTGGTCTACTTGGTATTTTATCATTTGAAAGGTATTTCCCATTATTTCTTTCAGATGTCTTCATGCTTTGATTGTCATGGAATGAGTTGATTCATGATGTTTAGATTTGGATACTCATTTGAGGATTGGTTTAGCATCTATCTTATGCTTTATTTCATGGATATGGATCTTGAACTACTATTAGATTATTATGAAGGATTCATTGTGAGAGATGGATAGCATGGTTATCTCTGTAGACATGGAAAATATACATGCACACTTGATCCTGATTACTAACATTGTTTCGTCCTAAATCACCTTCTCAGCTTGTCATCAATTTTCATTCCTTAATTGAATAAATCATTTTTTATCTGATTAAGTCATTCTCCTCTATTAATTAAATAAATATTTTTGTTTAATTAATCTAATCATCCCTCTTTTAATTAAATAATTCACTTTACTTAATTAAATCTCTTTTGTCATCCTATTAAATTGAATAAATTAAACCTTATTTGATTTAATCTAACATTATCCCCTTTAGTTAAATAAATCAAAATATTTATTTAATTAAATCCTTACTCTCAATTTGATTTAAATTAATACATAAATTTAAGTCTAAATTGTCACATCTCCTAATTCCTCATTACATTAATTAATCTTTGATTAATTTAATCAAAAATCGTGTCCCATCCTCTAGCTTTTACCACTTGCACTTGAAAATAAATTTAATTCATTTATTAAATCTCCTATTTTCCTTCGCATGGCATAAAAGGGGAATATTCCCTCAAATTTGAATTCAAATTCAAGTGGGATTGGTCCTTCCAACAAGGCATTTAAGGCCTCTTACATGTCCTTGGCCTTGAGCCAAGTGTCATTAACTCCATTTTCTTCTCCCTCCAACATGTCACATTCAAATTTCAAGTTTGAATCTCATAGCATTTATCATGCACATTGACCAAAATGTGAACAACCTTCAACCATTCACATCTTGACAAGTGGCACTTGGCCATTGGATGTTGAATGATCCCACATTGCTCAAATCTTGCTCATTCTTCCAATTTGAAATCTATAAATAGAGGCCTCCTCTATTTCATTATCATCCACAATTTGAATGCAAAGTTACTCTCCTCACATTGAGAGCTAATTTTATCCATTGCCACTAGCATAGGTAGGTTATTGCAGGTTTTCTCAAGAACTCATCTTGTTCTTCATCCACAAAGTGGATCAATCTCCATAAAATCATCAAAACTTACAAAGGAGTTGGGAAAGGGCCAATTTTGACACACCAATTGACACCAATTCCCCCATGGGATCAAGAGTTTGCTTGCTTAATTAGGATTTCACTTGTCTTTCATGTTTTATTTCTTCATTTTCCTATTTTGAGTATTTGTAAATGGATTTCATGGGGAATCCTTGGTTTATCTTGCATATGAATCTAACTATGTATTTGTTTGTTGTGTTTGTGCAAGAATAGGATTGGGGTTCACATTTTGGCACTAGTAGGAGGGTTGATTTGGAGAAATTCATCACGTTTTTCAAAAATTCTATGGTTTTTTAACATTTTTTGTGCCTATAGGAAATTGCACCATGCAAAACTCCGAACTCTGCCACATTTGTCTTCCTGCTTAGAAATTTCAAATTTCCAAACTGTGTTGCATGCTAAAATAGTGCTGCATTTGTGCTCTTTGTTTGCTACAGAACACTGCACTCAGTTGAGATGCGGTGCTATATTGTGCCACTGGATTTCTAAATTGTGTCACATTTGTAGATTATGTCGCTGGAGTTGGGTAAAAGGCAGATTTCTGATTTTTTTTAAACCTTTTTTGTGATGCAGAAACTTCTCAAAGTCATAACTTTTGACACAAATGTGGGTTTTGGCTGAATTTTTACAAGCAATTTCATTATGAGGTGGCCATTTTGACACATTTCTGGGGCTTCAAACTTTCATCTTGGCCCTCAAAATTACAATTTAGTGTTTTTTCCTAGTTTTTTAAAGTTGTTTTAGTTAATAACTCGAAGTTCATGTTTTGAATTTAGGATGTTAGTTGGCAATTCATCCTATCCTAGTTTTAGAAAGTTTTTGGAAAAAAATAGGACTCTCAAAGTTATGAATGCGAAATTGCCAAAAATGGAAAAATCTAACAATTCTTGAAATTTTCCAAAAATGGAAATTTCTTGATCAAAAGTGAAGGAAGGAAAACGAAGGCCAAGGGTTCTTTATGATGTTATCATCTCGTTGTATTAAGTTTTTTTAGACAATTTTAGGAGAACTTATAATCCCTTTCTAAGGATTTGATTGCTTTCATGCTCTTAGGACACACTAAATTTCTTTTGGGCTCTAGAAAGAACAATACAAATTTTCTTTCAAAGTTTGCAAACAAAAGGCTTAAAAAGAATTTTAGATCAACTTAATAGATTTGGTTTAAGGATTAACCATTGAACAAAATAAACTTCACATTTGATTTGGTGCTTTAAAAAGAATTCACTTTTTGCTTTGTGGACTTAAAATGAACAAGTGTTGTTTTATTGTGTAATTAGTTATTCAAAATAATATCATCAAAAGGACGCATACTCTTCTCTCGCGCCTCACGACAATCTTGAGAATCAAAATCTCTTTTGGTGATCTTAATTTGAGTAAAATAATTACCTCCACATTTCATTTTGGGATTAAAATTGAACCAATCATGAGAGTGTGAGCATGGTATATTGTGAGTGTTCTCCCTTTGTTTTTCAATGAAGGTTGATTGAACTACAGGATATACTTGCTTGCTTTTATTTATCTTAGTAGGCCTACCTTGTGGGAAAAATTAATCACCTAAGGGAACGACCCAACCAGGAACACGCTAAAGCCAAGCGACTTCCACCTGGGATATAAGTGTTGATATTGGAACAAAGGCCAATATCATGAGGATACTTGACACAGTTTGCATTTAAGAGGTGTATGTAGGAGGATTTGTCTATAGGTACATGATGTGCATATGTGCTCTCTTTGGTCTTGGTTATTTTCTTGGATGTTTATTTTCACATTAAATTGGTTTGAGAATTGGTCAGAGTTGTAGTGATCACTACCATGTGGTCATGTGTTTTTCACTCATGTTCTTGGGTGATGACATAGAGGTTCTTAATCTCTTTCTTTTGTTGGATGTAGAGAACTTGGGAGAGTTGTAAAGAATTATGATGAGAGATGTTATTAAAGTAGTGCATATCATTGTGGATGATTCCTTGAAACTACATGTTTACACTCTCTATGTTATGCTATTATTAGACTTGGTATGCCTTGATCTTGTCAGATTTATTACCCGTACAGTGGGAGTTCCTGGATGTGTTTTGTCTTCTTCGATTGGTTGGCACATGGAGCTTGTATTTGTTGTTGATGGGTGGGTTATGGAGTGGAATGAGTCTGATGTGGATACCTTGGAGGTATGTGTGATTGGATGGAGTGGAACTTGTTGTGTGTGTTATTTTCAGTCACATGGGTGGATCAGTTGGATGGGTCTAGTCACTGTTTTGGTTGTTGTTCTAACTGGTGTTTTATATTGTTTTTGGAGAATGTCTTCATGGATGTGTTCATGTTGAGGTTTTGAAGTTGATGTTTTGATGATTTTTTATATCTTGTGAGTGTAGTGAAGTGGTGGTAGTATGTTATAGCCTTTTCTATCAGATGGATTTTGTGCTTATGTTCTTTAGACTAATGCATATTCACCATGGATCATTCCTTTCCTTTAGAGGATGACAAGAATTATTGCTTGAGATGGTGGACATCTTAGATGTTGGTGCAGGTGTCTCAGTGGAGCATGGAATCATTGGGTATGGATCTTGTTGGTTGCATGGATGGTTGATACAGTAACTTCTAGCTTTGGAAGGAGCTAGTAAGTTCTTCATCAAGTGGGAGAATGTTGAGAAATGTGACTCAAATTTAATGGCTTGATCGAATTCTTGGAGCAGTTGTGTTCTTCCCTTATTCAACTTGTATGTCGCGGGATTGTTGAAAATCCTAACTTTGGAACTCATGTCGTGGGGTTGTGTAAATTCATAAATTTCCAATAGACCTATCGCTAGATCATGGAAATTTGAAACTTTGAAACCTATGTCGCAGGCTTCTGAATTTTCATAAATTTCTAACTTAGCGACATTGGAGTTCTTGTGCTTATTTGCATGTCGCGGGTTTTGGGAATTTCATAACCTTCGATGGAGGTTGTGAATTTTAGGTTTTTAGTGACATAGTGATCCTGAGCGAGCATTGGTTTTTCAAAAGTAATGTGGATGTCATGGTGACTGTAGGGACCATAGTGTATTGGTTAAAGGTGATCTTGATCTATGGTTGTGATGTGCTTGATCCAATGGTGCTCATTTATTTCACGCTCCTTTGTGGTGAGGACCGAAAGACTCTTATGAAGCGAGTGAAATTGACTAAACATTTGACACGTGTTGGATTGATCAATGATAATTCAAATCAACAGTGCCTGCTAACCTCATGCCTCTTGTGGTGGGTCTCGAGTGATTCCTGCGGGGTGTGCGAGCTTTGGACATGTGTCATGGTGGACTCGACCAGTACCAAGTTGTTATGTGGTACTATGGTTGTCTTGAAAACTTATCAAGAGTACCTAGGTGGGACCCGATGGATGCTGAGGTGGATAGCGGTGATCACATGACATCATATTGGGAGTTAAGTATTTAAGTCTTTTCTGGGAGACTTGTGAATTTTGTAAATTCCCTTTTGATTCTCCAGAATTACACAAGTGGTGTACACATGTCTTGGTGGACCTTGGCCATGACAAGAGGTATATGAAGGATAATTGGCAGCTGGAAAGTGATGGTTGGCTACCGACTGTTGATTGATTAAATGACGATCGACTCAATAGATTTGAATTGTATTGTAATCGTTTATCTATGAAATATTGAACCAAACCATTTCTTTTTAGAATGTTGTAACTGGGGTTAGGGTTAAGAATAAATGTTATAAAACCCTAGAACGCTCTTCAATGATGAGAGGTGAGATCAAAATAGGGTTATGCTACCAGATTCTCTCCAGATGGAACAAGATGTAAACTCTGTAAAGCCTTAGAGCTTGAATTATATTTGTAACTATATTTTTTTGTTGAATAATATAATGGCAATTTAGGCTTTTGGAGTGTGGGGTTTTTTACCTAAAATGGTTTTCCCCACGTAAATTTGTGTGTCCATGTTTTCTATTCCATATTTCATGTTTAATGGTTTTGCGTGATTGAATCTGTTTAATGGTTTTGTCTTGAACTGGTTTAATTAACATTCATTTTTCTCTAAGGGTTAATGTGGGAAATGAACTATGTTTGTTTCTGCCTTGTGACATAGTAGTTCATGTCTTTGAGGCAACCTAATGAAATAAAATCTACCGAAGGAACTTTTGATCTTGGATGTTTCTTTCTGAGATGACTCATATTTCCCAACACTCAATTCTAATTTTCTGTCAATTAGGAAGCTTCATCCTCCTCTTCATCACAATAAATTGACCCATATTCATTGACCAAGTCACCCACTCCATTCACCATTCCATCAAACCCTAAGGTCCAAGTTCATAACATGGGCTATGGAGAATACAATATGGAAAATTTACCGACAAACGACAATGCTAATATTGTTGAGAAAGTTCAAACTTCTAACAATGATGTCAAGACAGCCTCAGAAGGAATATAAATAGATGGTTGTGCTTGGATCAAAACCTTTTGGGATCCATATGTATATCTTCCTTTACCCTATCCGTGTCTGCCAAAACCTTTCATGTACATGATAATCCTATGTTTGACTTAGATATACATGATGACACCATTGATGATATCCAACCATCATTCTTCCATTTAACCCACCCTAGGCTAGGACATGCATCCCCTACTGTTGCCTTTATTAAGCTATCTTGCAAAGTCATTAAGGATGTGCAAGATTCCTTTAATGCTATCGGTATCAAAAAGGATAGTCCCAAAGTCTCCATTGATGGCATCACCACCCTCATTTGTCTACTAAACACTTATTTCACTATGTTCACTTCATCCATCTGCATCATAGACATGGATCAACTAGTCATATCTCAAGAAAAGAATAAAGGAAAATCTCCAATGAAAGAGCTATGTTTAAAAGGAGATCAAGTATCAAAAGACATGATGAAAAGAAAATAAAATCAAGAAGGTTCCCTTAGCCAAAATAAAAATTTATTGGACAAATAAAAAATAAAGACAAGCAAAGGTTGATCTCCAAGTACACCCCTCCATCAAAAATAACTGGGGGAATTTATCAAGGAAAAAATTAAAACAAAGAACTTGTTGATCCATGGTCTCCATCACTTTCACTCATACCATACACTCCATTGATCAATCCATCCACATTCACACATTTGTCATATCATTACATCTCCATTGGTGATATTTTTCAATGTACCTTTGGCGACAACCCCTTCATGTACTCTAACTCATTGGTCATCCAAGCTTCTTTTCATCTGAAGCTTGATGGCCCACATAGTGTGCACATTAGGGATCATACCATAGCCTCTTTCATCCACCACATATACCACCTATCATATTTACCACTTGAACTTCACATCCAGATCAAATCCTTTCGTCCAACACGATCATCCAAGCAAGTTCAATGCATCGTCACGACTTATTGATTCTACACATAGCTTCGAAAATTCATTTCATAACCATAAAAATATAGAAAAATTAGAAAAATTAAAAAAATCATTACCTTGATGAAAACCTTTCAAATGGGCATCTTGGTGACACCAAAAAAATAAAAAAATCAAGAAAATAGTAAATAGAAATAATTCATCCAATAATGAAAACCACTTCAGTGGTGCTTTGGATAAGTACCATGGCGAAACCTGGAAAACAGGTTCCATGTGTAGTTGACTTTTCTCCATCATCTACCAAAATTCCAATCTAACTTTTCCCATCTTTAGCCCTTTGCATATCATCCATAATAATTCCTAGTTACCTATTCATAACCTGGATCGATTGGTGTTGTGTGTCCTTCGCTTCACATATCTTATTTTCTATAATTTTACTCCTAATAAATTGGTCTTATACCCGACTGGGGGCAACTAATTGACCTACGTCATTGGATATTACACTTTCTATCAAGAGGTCACTATATCAAAAAGACAAAATAATCATAAAACATCAAAAAGAAAAAAAAATCATAAAACATCAAAAAGTCAAAGAAATCATAAAACATTAAAAAGATAAAAAAATCATATATTCCCAAAAAGACAAAAATCCAAAACATGTCAAAACACAAAAACATCCAAATAACTTACAAAAATCCCAAAAATAGAGTCAAAGTCAGTCCTGTCAGTCCAAGTCATGTCGAACTACGTTGCCTCTACGACTAAACATAGGCAAGTTCATCCGTCGATGAGCCCTTGAGGAATTAAGTTAGTCTTTTAGATTTTGATCAAATAAAATCATGGCTTAGTCCTTTGTCAAAGTAAAAAAAAGTCAATTCATGTGGAACTACGAGGTCTCTGCACATTGTTACGTAGGAAAGACCATTTGTCGATGAGCCCCCAAGGCCACCTAGGTCGATCCTTTAGGGTTTGTTGTGTCAGTCTTAATAAATTGTACATTATCAAACTTGGACATAAATAGTTCTCAAAACATTAAAAAATTCATGCATCACCAAGACAACAAGCCAACAAGTCATCAAGTCAACTCAGACAGATTGTCAAAATAGTCAAACATCAAACTAGTCAAACTTATGTCTTATAGAGGATGTGTCCTTCCTAAACCAAGACGTTGTCATTTAGTCAAACTTCATGATTTTCCTTATATATTTGGTCACATGATTGAAACTAGACTTGACATCTTATATGACATGTTTCTACTCCTAGAATCAGGCCTTTTCAAACATTTAGTCAGTCAAACATCGACAAACATATTTGGCAAACACTCTAAATGGATGTTGACTTTGTGGTCTATTTTGTTTTATCTTTTTTTATTTGTCTTTGGGTCATGTTACTAGCTCTCTCAAGGATGTCCCATGAATGGTTTAGAGGGGTGAGGATGTCTCTTGACTCTTTTCTTTGATTGTTGTTTGTGGATTGTCTTGGTAAAAAGATTGGGTCAACTTTGCCTTTAGTATGAGTTAGGACATTCCTTGTCTGTAACTGTCTATTTTACAAATGGATGACCTTGTACATCTTGTTCTATCTCATACCATAGTGTTTTTTGTCCATTTGTTTCATTTTACCACTCAATTATGATTCGTGCAAAGCCTTGCATAATAAAATATTCATCTTTAAGTTTTCTCTACTAATGCCATACTAACTTCCATATCATTCATGCTAACATTTATTCTATCCTTCATCCTCTAGTATTCTCATCCATTTCGAGAGCACACTCATGTTCTTTGAACCCACATGTCCTCTCAAAGGGTCATACTACAACCTTCTTCATCAGCCTTATTCATTCTCTTTACACTGGGGCATATTTTTGAATTAAATTTCTTTGACACAATGTGATAAATTGCATTGTATCAAAGAGGGGCAAAATGTAGACACTGAAAAATGTCCTAGACTTGCTAATACCATTTTTCCTTAGCAATTCCCTTGTCTAATGTCATAATTTTTCTATTAATTAAATTTTTTTTATCATTTAATTAATTCATTACTATCTTTATTCCTCTTTGATTAATTAAATAAATTTTATTGATCCATCTTTCAACTATAATTAAATAATTAATTATTCATTGGCCTTTTCTATCATTAAATAAATAAAATTTATTTAATTACATACTAATTTGTCATCTTCTTCCTATTTTGGATTAAATTATTTAATTCAAAAATTAGCTTGTCCTATGTCCAACTTTTGAATTAAATTGTTATTTAATGAAAAGGTCAACCTATCACATGTCATCTATAATTAAATAATACTTTTATTATTTAATTATTCATTTGAATTTCTCCTATAGCCTCTTTATCCGTTTCAATCTTATCTTCCACATCAAATCTTACCTCTTTACATGTCATTTAATTGCAGCCCTTGATTAAATTATTTTATAATTCAATCTCAACCATTCATCCTTAACCAAGTCTTATCATTTGCCCTATTTTTTCCCTAACCCTATTCCATACTACAACTTTCTTTCTTGGCCATTGATTGACACATCTTATGACATTGAATCTTATCCCTTCATTCAAATTTTTCTTTTCTATAAAAGGCTCTTGTCCTTTTCATTTTGACAACACATCATATACAAGTACATGTTGCTAGTGTGAGACAACTATCTTCAATATTTTTCTAGTCATTGTCATAGGCTTATTATTGCACACTTAAAAATCTAAGGGCAATTATTCATATCAAGTAAGATGGAGAGGATTAATGGAGGTAAACCAATGATGGCATGAAGACTTTATGGTGATATTTCTTTATATTTCATTTTTTTATGCTTATTTTTTCTCTGTTGTTGGTTTAAGGTTAGTTTTTATGCTATTTTACATTAACTTGAAATTTTACCCTAGATTTACATCATCAGTTTCGTCAGTTTTATTCAGTA
The DNA here is from genome assembly GCA_007115665.2 of Sequoiadendron giganteum. Taxonomy (NCBI): domain Eukaryota; kingdom Viridiplantae; phylum Streptophyta; class Pinopsida; order Cupressales; family Cupressaceae; genus Sequoiadendron; species Sequoiadendron giganteum. Next base: position 145,292,319 of record CM021109.1, on the reverse strand, counting down.
AAACTAATTGGAACAGCTCATATTATCCAAGTTATTGGGAAAGGGTCGCCATTCCACATCAATGCGACACCACTCCCCCAATGGGATAAGATTCAAGGTCTTAGAATAGGTTTTTATTATGCTTTCGAGTTGATTTCATGTTCGTTTAATGATTATTTAGTTTCTTGATGATTTCAAATATCTCATTGGGATCATGGCTCAGTGGATCAAATAGGTCTCAAATTCATATGGATCTAGTGTATTTAACCTATACTATGACTATGGTGACATTTTGGCACTAGAAGGAGGGCTATACTAATCAAATTTGATGAATTTCTCTTTAGATTCTCATGTTCTTGAGTTTGCAGATGAAATGACACTTTTGGTGGCTCCAACAACACATTTGATACGCATCGCTATACAACGATGCACATTGACTTAAATATAGTGACACATATTTTAATTTTTCCAACACATATTTAATATAGTGATGCTAATGTGTTTTTAACTAACATCAAGATTTTAATTATAGTGATGCATTGGTGACAAAATTTATGTCCCTATTTTACTGTAGAGTGATGCACATGATTTTCACCAGAGCGATGCATTTTTGATATAGTGACGCTTTAAGCTTCAATTATGCATTTGATTCCAATGATGTTTTTTATTGGTAAACAACAAAAAGCTAATTTTCAAATGTATTTTAAATTTTCAAGTTCACATGCTCTTTGATATTTTTTTGACATTTGGTTTTTTTTTTTTAGGCTAACTGGTTTTGCAGATTTGAAATAAAACTTGAAGTGAAGGAGCATACTAAACATTTGTCCATGCATTGTAAAAAGTGTTTTTACACTTATGGGATAGTTATAACCCATTATATGTTGCTTTTCTTTATGTTTTTGGACCACTATACTTCCATTGGGTTTAAAATTTACTTTCAAAGTTGGTTAAAATTGGACCCATACATCCTCATTTTGCAATATTGATTAAAATTGGATAAAACAAACAAACACTTCCATTGGTGCTTAATATGACATCATTTTTCTTTATGGGATTAAAATGAATGAGTGCTTTCTTTACTTGAAGACACGTGTAGTGTGTATCCACTGCCCTTGTACTTTGTGCGATCCTAGGTGAAGAGAAACACTCAAGTGTACTTTCATTGCTTGTGTACACTTGTAGTATGTATCCACTCCCCTTGTGCTTCATGTGATCTTGGGTGAAGAGAAATACTCAAGTGTACTTTCATGCCTTGATTCACCCTTAAGAGAGGGATTACTATGAGACACATCTCACAAATGAAAAAATCATAGGAAAGTTCTTGAAGCAAGTTTACCAGCGGGCTATATCAAATGTTGAAAAATCATGAGAAAGTAGCTTCTATCTTGGGTGACAATGTACTGCACCTAATCGCACACCTTAAGTGGAACGAGAATGGTCAAAGATCCTTAAGTGGCCAGTGGATGGTATTGTAACGATAGGTGTTCTTGGTTTTTTATCATTAAAAACCTTTGTTTTGTCTGACCAACTTTTTCCTTCCCAAGGGTTCTTTAAAGTGGCGCATTGGAATTTACTTCCAATAAGTTACTTGCCATGTCTAATTTTGGTTGAAGTGTAGAGATTAAGAGTTCATTCATAACATACTTCTACACTTTTACCTAAATTGCATGTAAAATCATCTCTTCTACTATGAAGGGCATGAGGCAAGCCCACGAAGAAGAATGTACCCACTTGAGCTAGGAATGTTATTGCTTGTGATTCAATCTGATACATTGTTTGGTTCCAAAACATCTTAAACACGCATCAACAAGTTTATCAAATTTCAAACCCTTTCGATTAAGTATGGATACCTTTTGAAAATTCCTAATATTGTTGCTTGTGCCTAAGGATTTTATCCTTAGAGGATTCTAAATATTTTGGCTTACATCTAAATCCACACTTTCCAAAGTTAACATAGGGAACTATGGCCTTAGCTTCATGATTTTCACATAATGGACTTTGTGAAATGAAAGTTGCTTTGACATAGACATTTGAGTTTGAAAATTAATTAAGAATTTCTTGATGTGGTAATGAAACAATCTCACTTAAGCAAAGACTAAATCAAATGAACACCCCACATTGATTTATGTTTAAACATTGACTCCCCAAACACAAGAAAAATTGAGACAAGTAAAGTATTTCAAAATATTGAGTCCAAATTCTATTGTCAAAATCATTAGATCCACGGTCTATTTTACCAAAATCATTGAGTTCTTAAGGTTTTATCGCTTTAGAGGTATATAATGTTTCTCACTACCTTCGTCTTGCAAAACAAAGGTCCTTTTTAGGTTAAATTTTTGGGTCAAATTATTTCATCCATCTTCACACATTTTACATCACACTTCACCAAACAAATTTAGAAAATTTTGGACACATCAACACTCTTTAGACTTAGACATTTATCAAACCAATCCCCTAACTTAGCTATGTTGTGTGTGAAATGGATCCTTTTCCATGAACTTATTTGAGTTAGTTATCAAATTTTGTGGGCTAGTTTATCTTAAAAGGTTGCAAGTCTACCTTAAAGATTTACAAGTTCATTAACACCTTTTATCCATAGCATCAAAGCATCAAAAATTTAAGCCTAAAACTGTTGTCCAAAAGTTTAGAAAGTTCACCCCCCATACCATTCACCCTTTTCATCATCCACTCACATCATTGGTCCAAAAAAACTTAGAGAATCCCTTTAACCAAAATTTAAGTCAACTAGAGAGTTTGATCATTATAAATCTCAACATACCTCTCCCATAGGTGACCCACAACTTATCGTTACAACAAAATAAAAAAATAAGAGAATCATGGAACAAACCAAAAACACATCTACCTCAAGTGATCCAAACCCACAATAATTTGATCCAGGGATGCGTTCCACCCCCTTGCAACAACCACAAAATCCTTTAGGACCATATGAGGTAGAAGATGTCACAAACAACCCACTTGAGCTCACTAAGGAAGAAATCCTTGAGTATAAACAATATCATCAAACCTTAAAAAATGTGGCTCCAATTTTTCTCGTGCAAACCTTGACACAAGGGTTAACCCAATCTATGAATCAACCGACTCCATCCCTTGTGCCAAGTCAAACATTAACTCCTAGTCTTGCAACTAGGATTTACACCGATCTTGATCACACTCCCTTTAGGTGGCAACACACTTATGGGTGCCCAAACCACCAATCTTCCCCAAGACCCAACTTGGACAACAAAATTTGGATCCCCATCTCATTCTTCTACCAGCATTCTAGAGCATCCCCTCCATCCATACAAACCACTTAAATTCCATAACACCACAACAACCTCGAAATTTTGAGCACAACCATCTTTATCCATCATCACAAATACCCAATGTGTTCAATGTTACACAAGGTAATGTGAAGCAAGTGCCTCAAATATGACAACAAGGGAAATTTAACACCCTCATGCAAGGTAAACACTTAAAAAGTAGTCCTAACAACCCCATTGACACATCAAAACAAGTGGTTACCCAAACTACTCAAGTCAATCCATCATCCACATCAGCTCCATCTAACATCAATCCAAATCAAAGCGATACATTGATCATAAACCCCATCAACCAAGGTAATTCCTTGGTCCCACATCAAACACAACAAGGGAACCCTCAACACATCAATCAGGGGAACCCTTCTAATCAATTGATCCAAGGTTGGAATGTGTCATTGACATCACAATAACAAATGACACCATCATCATCTTTATCATTGGTCCCCCAAATCATGCAAAATAAAATGAGGTCCCAAACCTACATTCCTCCCTCCTTGTCAACAATCTTGCAAGGATTGGTAGCATAAAAAAAACCCACAATCCACTCACACCATGATCAACTGAAACCCATCTCATACATCCCAACAAAAAAGCACTCAATGTTACAAGCAGAACAATCACAATAGGCTTATCAACAAGAGTTTCAATAACAACAAGATCAAACTCAAGCCCTACAAGCACAAAAATCCCAAGCTCAAGCATTGCAACAACAAAAATCTTATCAACAAGCTTATCAACAAGCATTGCAGCAAAAACAAGCCCAAGCACAAGCCTTGAAACAAAAACAAGCTCAACAAAAGCCTTAACTACACAACAACAACAACAAGAAGCTCAACAACAAGCCTTAATCGAACAACAACAACAAGCCTTAGTCACACAACAAAAACAACAAGCCCAATAGAAAACATTGCTAGCCCAACAATACGCCCAACAACAACAAGTCTTTGCACAACAACAACAACAACAACAACAACAAAGTTTATACCATAATCCCCAATGAAATATTGTCAATTTAAATATGTTAGGAACATATACACCTCTACCACCATCACCTTCATAGCATCAAACTGCACCCTACAGACCATAAAAAACCTCATCATATCAAAATCGCACTTACAACTCATCCGCTATCCCACCATACGCAACATATGATCCTCCACCAAATCTACAAGACAATATGTCATTACAACTCAAGGTGCTCACACAACAAATCTAGGATATTCAAATGGGAAAAACGAAGAAGCCACGTACACAACAAAACTTGTGGCTATACCCATTCGATATGAACATCGTAATGGTACCTTTCCCACCCAGTTTTGAGGTCCCTAAATTTGATTAATATGAAGGGAGGGGAAATCCTATGGATAACATTAAATAATTCCATGTTATGTGTATGGATTTTGCCTACAATTATTCCTACTTGATGCACCTCTTTCCACGAAGTTTGGGAGACTCGACCATTGATTGGTTTTCATAGTTACCTTAAGGGATTAAGAACTTTCAAGAAATCATACATAGGTTCATAGACCACTTCTCCTTCAATATTGACATGGATGTAAGCTTAGAAGAGCTAGTAAGAGAAAGTGGACCATTCTCGAAGAGAAACAAGTGGGGATTATCATAGAAAATGTAGATCCAAAGATATCCTTCCACTTAAATATGCAATGTATCACCACTTATGATGAGCTTATCCCTAGGGCCCTCAACATTGAGAGAGCCCTAATATCATAGGGAAACACACAAGCGTATAAAGACAACTGCCCATCTACTAGTTTAAATGACAAGCCTCGTGTTTGGGATAAGAACAAAAATGTGAAAAATGATGGTGTTGTGGATGCTAAGGTGGTCATAAATTATCCTAGGAAAAACACTAACCAACCAACCAACACACAACAAATTGTACAAAAAACCACACCACCATCACAGCATAACCAAATCAACAATACCAACACGCAACAAAGAGAACCCGTCAATAGGAATAACTACCCTAAACACAAATACATACCATTGGGGGAACCTATTGAATCTATCATGTAGAAACTAGTAAAATTTAACTTGATTACACTCCCCAATTTTTAGAACTATCAAGAACCTCGAGATAAACCACCTTGATATAACAAAAATGATCTTTACTACTGTCACAAAATCAAAGGACATAAAACGTCCAACTATATGAAACTAAAGAATGTTATCCAAGACCTCATCAAAAATAGAGAAATAACTATTGATGTTCCAATAGGTAACCAAGACCTCAAGATATACAAGAATCCAATGCTAGATCACAACAAAGGGAATAGCAATGGAAAGGGGAAATATTACACTAATGTAGCACATGTATATTCCAATGTGGTTGCCTCTTGTGAAAAATTCATAACAATCACCACCATTCGAGGACCTAGTATAGAGTGTGGAGTCACCACATGACGTGGCAAGGTTACAATCCAAGGAGCTTCATCCCAACCTAGGGAAAAACCTACACAATGAACATCAAAAGTCTCCTTGATCAGCTAAAGAAGACCCCTGCATAGATCTTGATTTAGATTGATGTTGTGTAGCTGCTACTTAGGGGGAGTAGTCAAAATATTCAGATATGTGGTTCAGAGCTTGTGTATCTTTTTCATTTATGTCAAAGGGGGAGAAGAATAATGTGAAAAATTCTTGAAGAATCGAGGAGAAGAGCAATGTGAAAATATGGAAGAAGAAGTCATGAGAGAAGAGTCAGAACCTAAGGGGGTGTAAGTGTTGAAGTTAGTTGCATTGATGGTGTTTTTCACGTCATGTGTTGCCATCAATGCCAAAGGGGGAGATTGTTGGTTGTTGTGGTTATGTTTCTGATATGTGGTTTTCATTGATGTAAACACTATTAACATTAATGTCTTTAAGACTATATATGTTGAGGATATTGATAAAATTGTAATTAAATAAGTTGCAGGTTGTCTTTGAAGTTGTGAACATCAGTATGATGGAAAGTTCAGTACGTTGATGGTGAGAAGTTCTAGATTAAAGGGTTTTTTTTCAAGCCTATCTAGTTTATCCACTGAAAGTTTCAGAGGTTCACATGAAGATTTGAGCAACCTATGAGTTTTTGTGTTATGACAGTTATTTTGTTATTGAAGTTGGTGCTCCTAGAAGAAGATAATGTGATTCTGGTAATTTGAGTTGTTGTGCATGTTCCTGTGGTGTTTATGGATGTTTCTAGATCATTTTTTTTCTATGTTGCACATCCACATTGATTTTTGTGTTCGCGATCTATGATTTTCTCTAGCATGTTCATGTTTTTCATGTTCATGGCCGACAGGGTGATTATAGCATGTTGTGGATCTTCAAGGGAAAATATTTGAAGGTTTTTTGTGTTCAAGGACATTATTTTGGGTCTCTACTATGTTGTATCCAAGCTTGGTTGATTCACATTAATAATCTTTATTTTTTTGGGCCGACAGTTTGCATTCATTCTATTATTTTGTTCAAGTCGACATTAAGTAATGTAATTACTTTTTGCGGATATATATGGGAAATTTTTTATCTCATTTCATGTATGTGTGATGTGAAGTGTGTGAGTTCTATGTGTGATTAAATATTGAATCATTTGAAGGCAAAGCAGAGTATGAAGAAGAGTGAAGAAAAGTGAAGTGTTCATGTGCTTAACCAGAACTGTAATCAAGCATTAGTAGATGCTACTCTCTTAGTTCAAATTCTTCAGATGGATTTAATCCAAATGTTTTTGTAAGATAGTGAGTCTTCCCTTGTATCTGAACATTCTGCTCTAGGTAGTGTACCTGAATGCATGTGCATTCCCATTTATTCTTCTTATACTTTTAACTAAGTATAAACTAGTCGATTAACCTCCACCATGGTTTTTCTCCTAACAGGGTTTCCATGCAAAAATCTTGGTTTTATGTGTATTTCTAATGTGTTTTTGATTTATGATTTCATGGTTATTAATTAGATCTAAGAATAAGGTTTAACAAAGTTAATTAATTTTAAATTATGTGACAACTGATTCACCCCCCCCTCCCCCTCAGTTGTTTTCCCTTGTGTTGCCAACAATTGGTATCAAAGCAGGTTCCTTGGAATAAGTTTAATAGCTTGAGGTGATTTGGGATGGTGACATATAAGAAGGATAGTTTGATATTTGATGGAACAAACTATTCTTTGTGGAAGACTCAAATGGAGTGTCATATGAGATGCATTGGTGAATCTTACTGGAACATTACAAGTAATAGGTGTTAGGAAACTTGCAGCCATCTAATGACAATTTCCACATAACCCAAAAGAGATAACAATGCAAATAAGTACTCAGAATCCACATGCAAGAGAATAAAAAACATATCCATCAAAAATGACACAAGATATATCTTGGGAAAACCCTCAAGAGGGAAAAAAACCTAGCCTCCAAAAGCATCCACACTCCATGTATTATTCAGCAATGAAAATCCATTACAATACATCTTCAGAGACTCCATGAACACTTCTAAAGCAACAAGCTATCCATGCATTCCATGTGACCAAGCATGAATTCACACATCCAATGCCATGCTTCAAACCCTCACACATGCACAAGCTCAACCTACTAACTGCAACAAAACTCTCTAAAAAAACCCTAAACAACTACCCTTGTGGTTGCTTTTATAGAAGCAAGCTCCCACAAAACCACCAAGTGGTATTACATAAACCATGTGCCCAAAATCATGTGAACCCACATTTAATATTGGGTACTTTATTATATTTTATTTTTCCCTAATATTAAATAATCATTTTTACAATTAAGTCTCAATGTTACATACAACATAAAGTGGCCCCAACATTATAAGTCCTAGTGATGCACGTCCATCTAGGTACCCCTAGGTGCACCACACATATAATAATAAATTAAACATTATAAGAATTATGCAAGGTGTACAACACCTAATTCTAACAATAGGTATGTTATTCCTTAAAATGGTCCTACTACTACTATTGAGATTAGGGATGTTGAATACAATATCAGGGTTAAGAAAGCATTGTTGAGTGCTTTGACTAATTTTGAGATGATGAATATTATGGATTTGAATACTAATGAGATCTGGAAAAATTTGAAAACTTTATATAAAGGTGATGCTAATATGAAAATGGCTAAGCTACATAGTCTAAAAGGGAAATATGAATTGTTGAAAATGGGTAATGATGAGAATATAACTACTTTCATGCAAAGAGTGAATGAACTTGTGTGTGGTATCAGATGTGCTGGTGGATAGGTGGATGAATCAAAGATTGTTGCTAAAGTTCTTAGATCCTTGCCCGATGCATACAAAATCAAAGTTACAGCCATTGAGGAGCTCTGAACTGTGACATATATAACTAGAGATATGTTGATTGGTAAACTTACTGCTTTTGAGTTGAGTGAATTCGGTGATGCCTTTTCTAAGATAGAATCTGCATTCAAAGCTACTACCTTTGGAAGAGACAAGCAAAGATATAATTCGAGTGGAATTTCTTCTAGAAATGTATTCAAGTATGAAGAAGAAATGAGACAGATTGAAGAAGAAGAAGAATAAAGATAATTGAATGATCTTGAAGCGCTTATTGTCAAAAGAGAAGCTAGAAGAGAAGGTAAGTATAAAGGAAAGTTGGATATTAAATGTTTTTCATGCGATAAAATAAGTCATTTTGCATCAAGGTGTCTGGAAAGAGTCCTTAAGCCAAGATATAACGAGCCTAGATTTCAAAAGAAGTGTTATTATGTTGTTGATGAAGGTGTGATAGATGATGAAGCTGATAAAGGGAATGTAAGTGAAGATGAGTTTGTGTTTATTTCTATCAAGGAAAATAAACCTATGTCTATTGAATCTGCTACTTGTACAAATGTCGAGAAAGCCATAGTTTCTTGAGTTGAAGAAAAGGATGAATGGGTAATTGATAGTGGATGTTCACATCACATGACAAGTGATAAAAGCATATTTGTGAGCCTGGAAAAGTATGATGGTGGTATTGTAAGATTTGGTGATAACAATGGTGGTATAATCCATGGCAGAGGATGTATTTCTTTTGATGGTAAGCATATTACTGATGATGTTCTTTATGTTGAAGGTTTGAAGCATAATATTTTGAGTGTTTGACAAATGGTTGATAAGGGATACAATCTTCAATTCAAGGATGGAAAGTGTAGAATATTGGGAAGTTCTAAAAATTTGATTGCTTCAGGTACAAAAAAAAGGTAACATTTTCACTTGAATGTTGCTAGTAAAATTTGTTTGATTGCTCAAGTTGATGAAAGCTGGTTGTGGCATAGGAGAATGTGTCATGTAAACTTTGATAGTATTATCAAGATAAGTTCTACTCAAGCAGTGAGAGATCTTCCTAAGTTGGTAAAGCCTACTAATTCCATATGCAAGGAATGTCAGTTAGGAAAGCAAACTAGAATTTCATTCTTGAGCAAACAACATTGTTCAAATGAATTGTTGGAGCTTGTGCATACTAACTTGTGTGATCTTGCTAGAATCATAAGTTTTCAAGGTTACAAGTATTTTATGTTGCTTATTGACGATTATTCTAGGATGATGTGGATCACTTTCTTAAGGGGGAAATCTAAAGCTCTAGAGAAGTTCAAGATCTTTAAGGCTATGGTTGAGACAAAGACGGGTTTAAATATTAAGTGTCTAAGATCATATAGAGGTGGTGAATTCACTTATGGTGAGTTTAATTCTTTTTATGAAGAACATGGGATAAAGAGACAATTATTTGCACCGTGGACCCCTCAGCAAAATGGAGTTGTGGAAAGGAAGAACATGATAGTTAAAGATGTTGCTAGAACTATGATGCTGGAAGGAAATGTTCCTCATATCTATTGGAGAGAAGTTGTGAGTACTGTTATTTATATCCTCAATCGAGTACAAATAAAAGGTGATACTGGTAAGAACCCTTTTGAGCTATGGTTTAGTCATAAGCCTACTGTTAGATATTTCAAAATCTTTGGGAGTAAATGCTACATCACAAGAGATGAAGATATAGGAAATTTTGATGCTATGAGTGATGAAGGAATATTTCTTGGTTATTCTACTAAGAGCAAGGCCTACTGGTGGTACAACAAGAGATTGAAGAAAATGGCTGAAAATGAAAGTTTTAAGGTTGATGAAGACATTGCTAGACCATCCAGAACCAGTGGATATGAATCTGATGATCAGAATGATAGTACAAACAAAGTTCAGACCTCAAATCAAGTTCAGATCATTCTGGTGAATCAAGAAGATTAAGAAGAAGGAGAAACTAGTGAAAGTACATAAGAGACATCACAAGAGCCTAAAATTCAAGAATAGCCTAAGACTCCAAGGTATGTGAGATTAAATCATTCAGAAAATCAAATTATAGGTGATAAGAACAAAGGTATCCAAACTAGGAGAATAATTTCAAAAGAATATGTTTTGATATCAAATACTGAGCCAAGTAATGTAAATGAAGCATGCAAAGATGAACACTAGATTGAAGCAATGAAAGAAGAACTCCGGAAAATTGAGAAGAATAATACATGGACTCTTGTTCCTAGACCTAAGGATAAAAATTTAATTGGAACTAAGTGGGTCTTTAGAAACAAACTGAATGAGAAAGGTGAGGTTATCAAAAACAAAGCAAGACTGGTATGCAAAGGATATTCTCATATGGAAGGAATTGACTTTGAAGAGACTATTGCCCTTGTTGCCAGAATTGAAGTTGTGAGATTGTTTCTTGCCTATGTTGCTTACAAAAACTACAAGGTTTATCAGATGGATGTAAAATCAACATTTCTAAATGGAGAATTGGAAGAAGAAGTATACATTGAGCAATCTGATGGATTTCAATTGACTGATCAGGGAGATATCGTGTGTCAGTTGAAGAAAGCATTGTATGGACTCAAGCAAGCCCCCAAAGCTTGGTATGCTAGATTGGACAAGTATTTGTTGAAGCTTGGATTCAACAAAGGTATTGCTGATAGTAATATTTATTTCAATATTGATGATGATAAAGATTTATTTGTGGAAGCCTTTGTTGATCATATCATTTTTGGAGGAGATGATGGTTTGTGCATGCATTTTTCTAATGAGATGCATAATGAGTTTGAGATGTCAATGATTGGAGAGATGAAATTATTTTTGGGATTACAAATTACTTAGTTAGATAAAAGTATCTTTATATCTTAGTCCAAATATGTGAAAGAATTGCTAAAGAAGTTTGGTATGGAAGATTCAAAGCCACTCGGTACACCCATAGTGACCAGATGTAAGTTGACAACAGATGATGGTTCTTCGAAGGAAAATCATTCTAGATACAGATCAATGATTGGTGGATTGCTTTATTTGACTCAAACTAGACCTGATAGCATGAATTTTATATGTATTGTTGCAAGATTTCAAGCTGATCCTAAAGAATCTCAGGTAATTGCTATAAAAAGAATTTCTAGATACTTGAAGGGAATAGTTGATTTTGGCCTGTGGTATCTTAAAGATGATGATCTTACTTTAAGTTCCTTTACTGATGTTGATTGCGTAGGAGATGTGAATGACATGAAAATTACCAGTTGTGGTGCATTTTTCTTGGGAAAGAAGTTGATTTCATGGTTAAGTAAAAATAAGAATGACATTTCTTTGTCTACTACAGAGGCAAAATATATTGTTGTTGCTAACAATTGTACTAAAGTATTATGGATGAAGCAGATGTTGAAAGATATTAGAGTTGTGTATGATGAACCTATTGCTATATTGTATGATAATTCAAGTGCAATTAAGATTTCTAAGAATCTGGTGTTGCATTCAAAGACCAGCATATATCTATCAAATACCACTTTTTGAGAGACAAGGTGAGTAATAAGGAAGTCAAACTAGAGTATGTGCCTACTAAGGAACATATTGCAAACATTTTTACTAAGCCATTGCCTAAGGATACTTTTGAGTATCTTAGAGGGAAGTTAGGTGTGATTTCCCCTCCTAATCAGAACTAAGATGCAAAGACATTGCATCAGTCTGAGCATTTCATAGTCATATCTTGATTCAGATTGATGTTGTGTGGTTGCTACTGAGGGGGAGTAGTCAAAAGATTCAAATATGTGGTTTAGAGCTTGTGTATCTTTGTCATTGATGTCAAAGGGGGAGAAGAATAATGTGAAAAAATCTTGAAGAATCAAGGAGGAGAAGAGCAATGTGAAAATATGGAAGAAGAAGTCATGAGAGAAGAGTCAAAACCTAAGGGGGAGTAAGTGTTGAAGTTAGTTGCATTGATGGTGTTTTTCACATCATGTGTTTCCATCAATGCCAAAGGGGGAGATTGTTGGATGTTGTGGTTATGTTTCTGATATGTGGTTGTCATTGATGTCAATATTATTAGCATTAATTTCTTTAAGATTGTATATGTCGAGGATATTGAGAAAATTGTAATAAAATAAGTTGCAGTGAAGATCAATATGATGAAAAGTTCAATATGTTGACAGTGAGAAGTTGCAAATTAAAGGGTTTGTTTTCAAGCCTATCTAGTTTATCCATCGAAATTTTCAGAGGTGTGCATGAATATTTGAGCAAGCTATGAGTTTTTATGTTTTGACAGTTATTTTGTTATTGGAGTTGGTGTTCCTGGAAGAAGATAATGTGATAATTGTAATTTGAGTTGTTGCATATGTTCATGTGGTGTTTATGGATGTTTCTAGATCATGTTCTATCTATTTTTCATATTTGTATTGATCATTGTGCTCATGATCCGTGATCTTCTCTTGCGTGTTCATTGTTTTCATGTTCATGGCCAACAAACTGATTATAGTGTGTTGTGGATCTTCGAGGAAAAATATTTGAAGGTGCTTTGTGTTCAAGGACATTCTTTTGGGTCTCTAATATGTTGTGGCCAACCTTGGTTGATTTTCATTAGTAATCTTTATTGTTTTGGGCCAAAAATTTTCATTCATTCTATTATTTTGTTCAAGTCGACATGAAGCAATGTAATTACTTGTTATAGATATATATGAGTAATTGTTTATCTCATTTCATGTATGTGTGATGTGAAGTGTGCAAGTGCTATGTGTGAATAAATATTAGACCATTCAAAGGCAGAGCAGAGTATGAAGAAGAGTGAAGAAAAGTGAAGAAAAGTGAAGAAGTGTTCATGTTCTTAATAGGAATTGTAATTAGGCATTAGCAGATGTTACTCTCTCAGTTCAAATTCTTCAGATGGATTTAATCAGAATGTTTTTGTAAGACAGTAAGTGTTCCCTTGTATCTGAGAAGTGAGCTCTAGGAAGTGTTCCTGAATGCATGCTCATTCCCATTTAATCTTCTTATACTTTTAACAGAGTATAAACTTGTGGATTAACCTCCACCGTGGTTTTTCCCCTAATAGGTTTTCCATGCAAAAATCTTGGTGTGATGTGTATTTTTGATGTGTTGTTGATTTATGCTTTTATGGTTATTAATTAGATCTGAGAATAAGGGTTAACAAAGTTAATAAGTTTGAAATTTTGTGATAAATGATTCACCCCCCCCCCTCTCACTTGTCTTCCCTTGTGTTGCGAACAGACCCATCTTTCATTATATCAACCTCGGAATCCACAACACCCATTATGAAAAATATACTCGATATCAAGGCAGTTATCAAAGATAATGGTTGTGGAGATTATAATCTAAAGAAGGATACTTTTGTGTCGGGTGAGTTACCTCTTTCCCCCAAATCTCATGGAAAGCCCAAACCTATCAACAAAGTGACTAAAACATTAAAGCTTGCATCTACCACCTTCACCAAGTGGGGGGACTTGAACAAAGAGGATGTCACTGAGGAAGTTGTATCTATATTTCTCTATTAGGACAACCTACCCATGCATGCTCTTCCCATGGAAGATGATAATAAATGTTTACAACTAATGATGGGATGAGGTACAACAATAATGAAAATCTAGGACAAAATGATAACGATTTTCTAGAACCCATCATTCCTGAGAGACATCCAAATAATCTTGGCTTATAATTTACTACTAGTAGGGTGACCCTTCTTGGAAAGGGTATTTCTAATAAACGGGTTGAGAATTCCTCTTGGTTACCAACATCATGTGACACTACCCTAGATGACTAACCCCTTGGCATCATCGACCTATTTTAGAATAACTCTCTCTTTATGATATCCACAACATCTTTCACCCCAAATGACCAAGCCACTGAATTAACCCTAGTCTACCCCAAACTCATTGATTGTGACCAACGAGGACCGCCAATTCTAGATATATTTGAAAATGATGAAGAAATATTAGAATTCATGGGACTCTCCAAAAACTTATCATGTGGGGATTAGAAAGCAGGATTTGATATAGAGCTAGACACATAGGCATACTATGGGGAGATGATTGAATCCTTAGTTGCAAAATTGCTGACATGATAATAACATGCAGATCTTTAAGTGAGAACCACACCATGGCACTTTAAGATCACAAAATAGCAAAAAATAAAGGATGCATTCGAAGGTGAAAACCTCTCTGAGGCTCTCAAGGATGAGGGATTCAATCTCCCCCTTAGTGTAATGCATCCAAAAAATTAGCAGTACTAGCAAAGAAGGCTACTTGGATGAAATTAGACACAGAAGAGGCACCTAAGATAAACTTCTATGTCGAATCATTATTGGATGAAGAACAAAAAATTAGTAGCATTCCTGAAAGAAAGAAGGGAAAACTTTGCATGGTCATACACAGATATTTTGGGGCTTGATCCTGAAGTGGTTGTAAATCACTTAGCAGTCTATCTTGAAGCCAAACTAGTGAGACAAAAATTGAGAAAAATGCACCCTAAAATTGCATTACTGGTTAAACTCGAGCTACAAAAGCTCCTTGACATTGGATTTATCCAACCAAATGACTATCTTGAGTGGGTTTCCAAATTGGTACCAATCTCCAACCCATTGGGGGCATCAAAATATGCATAGATTTCAGAGACTTGAATAAAACATGTCCAAAGGATGATTTCCCTCTTCCCAACATCGGCACTATTGTCAACTTAACAACAGGACATGAAATTTTGTCACTCATGGATGGATTTTTAGGCTATAACCAAATCATGATCGCCAAGGAGGATCAACATAAAATTGCATTCACTTGTTCATGGGTAACATATTGTTGGAACATGATTCCAATTGGGATTAAAAATGTTGGAGCAACCTCTCAAAGGGCGATGAGTAATCTTTCATGATATCATCCATAAAATAGTTGGAGATTATGTGAATGGTATTTTTTCCAAATCAAAGACAAGAAAGGGGCACATAGGGGTATTGGGACCAATGTTTGCAAATAGGCTCAAGGAATGTAAGGTGAGACTAAATCCAAAAAAATGTGACTTTGGGGTTTCATCAGGCAAGCCTTTCTTGGTTACATCATGTCACAAAGAGAGATAGAGATAGATCTAGCAAAGCTGAAAGCAATCTTAGATATGGAGCCACCACAAAAATTGAAACAAATGAGAGGGCTACAAGGAAGGTTACAATCCATTAGAAGATTCATAGAGCAGCTTTTAGACAAGATCCATCCTTTCTCGCATATTCTCCATAAAGGAATAACATATAAGTGGGATGATAAATGTGATAAAGCCTTCCAGTAGATCAAAGACTGCCTATTATCACCTCCAACTCTCATGCCACTGATAGCAAAAAATCCATTGATCCTATATATTTCAGCAACATCAGTAGCACTAGGTGCTCTTCTAGCCCAAAATAATGAAATAGGAAAGGAAAGAGCCATCTATTACGTCTATGGGACCTTGGTAGGATATAAAATGACTTACTCATCCATTGAGAAGGAATTTATGGTAGTGGTCTTTGATTCATAAAAAATCAAACATTACATGCTTTCACACCAAATCAAGCTTATTACTAAGATCGACCCATTAAAATATATGTTATCCAAAGCAAATCTCACTAAGCGAATGGAGAAATGGGTAATGATCTTGACTGAATTTGACATAGAGTATGTGGACTGCAAGGATATCAAAGGATAAGTAATTATGGACCAACTAGCAGAAGCACCCATTTATGCAGAGAATCCTTTGATATCTGAGTTTCTTGATGAATCATTCTTTCTTCTTAATGCAGTAGATCAATGGAAAATGTACTTCAATTGATCATATACCCAACATGGATCTGGGGCGAGCATTTTATTTATCACCCCTCAAGGTGATTGTATTCCAAATTCATACCAGCTATCATTTCCATGTACCAACTATGAAGCCCTAATAACAGGTCTAAGAATAGCAGTTCAGTGGCAGATAAAGTCTATGGGTCCACTCATAATTGAATGTTAACCAAGTCAACAATGACTACCAAACCAAGAATGATAAACCCACTCCTTATAAGAAGATGGTAGAAAGTCTGAAGGAATTTTTTATTGAAATAACCTTTGAACAAATACCTTGTATGAAAAATCGAGCAACAGATGCCATGGTGACAATTGGGTCTTTGTTAGACATGCCACACAACGTCCTTCAATGTGAATTCTTGGTAGAACAACTTCTTGTTTCAGCTTTCAAAATTCCTAAATCTGAATTTGTGTGTGAAATTGTTGTTCGTATATCCCCATGGTATCATGATATATTCATCTATCTTAGCAGAGGTACCCTCCCATCTGATATCACCTCCAACCTCAAGAATACCTTTGTTAAAAATGCATCTCGATCCATCATCTCAGGCGATACCTTATATTGTAAAAGCATTGAGGGGACACTAATATGGTGTCTCAACCAAGAGGAAGCCTTGATCACCTTAAAAAAAGTACACAAAGGTATTTGCAGTTCCCATTCTAGTGGAATAACCTTATCCAAGAAACTATTGAGGACTGGGTATTATTGGCCAACCATGGAAAGAGAATCTCATCAATATGTGAATAAATGCATCTAATTCCAACAACATGGAGATCTAATCCATGCTCCAACTTAGGAGTTACAACCAATGGTCACACCTTGGCCTTTCTCACAGTGGGGGCTTGACCTATAGGAAAGACTACCCCCACCTCATCAAATGGCCATAAATTCATCATCACGGCTACTGAATAGTTTACCTAGTAGGTCGAGGCCATTCCTATGACTTATATAACAAGGAAGCATATCTCCAAGTTTATCTTGAATTACTTTATTTGTCATTACGGTGTTTCACAGGTCCTTATCTCAGATAAAGGAACACCCTTCAAGAATCAGGATGTAAGAGAGTTATGCCAATGATTTAACATTCAACATCGGTTATCTACCCCTTATTACCCATAGGGTAACGGTCAAGTTGAGGCTACAAACAAGACCATTCTAAAAATCCTAAAGAAGATGGTCAATGAAGTTGTTTGTGATTGGAATCTATAGTTAAATCCTACCCTATGGGCTTATAGAACTAGTATTTGCATGCCTATAGGTGCAACCCCTTTCTCCTTAGTCTACGGATCATAATCCATCCTACCTATTGAGGTCGAGCTTCCCTCACTACGAGTGTCACTACATAATCTTATCAGTGATGAAGAATAAAGGGTATCTTGGCTAAATGAGTTAGAGTTCCTAGAGAGTGTTGTCTTGATGCCTTAAATCATTTGAAAGCATACCAAAATTGACTGAAATATAGCTATAACAATAAGATCAAGATTTGGTCTTTCCAGGTAGGGTATCGTGTCCTCAAACAAAATCCTCCAAATTAGGATAGTAAAGGAAAGTTTGAGCCGAGTTAGCCGATAGGCTATATATAGTGTGAATGTAGTTTTAGCTGAAACCTATCTCACACCTAAAACAGGTTATCAGGAAACCATTCATCGGTAGTTGTTTATAGGCACCATCGTTTGTTTGCTCCCCACCACCGCGTCGTGCATGTAAAACATATTTTATTTCCTCTACCATGTCGACGTTGCTCATCGCCATGCACCATACGTTCAATAACGTAGATGAAAAAAATAAATCTCAAATTCACAAACCAATCTTCAAACTCACTACCATTACCATTCAATTTGACAACTTCAGATGTCAATTAAACTAATTCAAACAAACTTGAACACAATTCAAAAGGAAATCCAAAATTGAATTTATTTGCAGGCTAATAATTAACAATCATAATTTTGGTTCAAATATTTGAACACTTCCAAATTTATGCTCTTCCTCACTATTCAATTACTTTATTCCAACATACATCTACTACCCATACACTGGTTTTTTGTTATCATTTTTAATGGCTTTTAAAACCACATGACCCTTCACATTCCTACGCCCCAATCTGCAAATATTGTTTTAGCTCCTTTGGCTGAGCGTGCAACTCAGTCTCCATTCTGTAATAATTTTAATTCATCAAATGAATTTAATACATTCTTTGGCTCCACATTACCTTCTAAGAAGCCCTTGTTCCATATGTTGTATGCCTCTATCACTTTCTAGTCTCCTTCTCCTGTTGCCTACTTCTATTTCAGTTGCTGATTTTTTTTTCTAATTTAAAAATTCATAACATGTGTGCAGCCTCTCTATTGGAAACTTCCCTTTGCCACACCTACCTCCTATCTCACTTAGATGCCTCTCTCCTTCAAATTTTTTTTCTGCATTTAATTTTTATATGAAAGACCTTTTCATGGATGTCGTTTCATCTCCATTTGCTCAAGTGTGTGACCTCCTGGTGTTTTGAATTATGTATTTTATTTATATCAATTTTAAAATTTCAAAGGCCCTGTGATTTGCCATGACCTCCCAAGAACTCTTCCTCTATTTTTGGTTTTTATTACAGTTTACATTATTAACAATATGTTAAATTTGAGGTGTGGAAACCGGCCAAATGCTCCTACATCAGTCAGCCGCCAAACTAGGGATTTTTCCATTATTGTTCATAGTTATTTCTTGCTTTGAATGCATTCGTGGATTTAAGCAGTCAAGATGGGGAAGGTTAGATAGTAGAGATTAACTACCAACAAAAATTGACAGTTGATAATATTAATGCTTTCTTGTTGTTGCTCGCTCACTTGATCATTTGAAGCCATTTTTTGAATCATCCTTGTAGCACTCCAAAGCAATATAATTGATACTCTTTCAACATAGGAAATATTATGGTTTTTTCTTTTTTAAAGGGGACATAACGTCAAAGTATAGTTCGTAAGAATTATTTTTTAATTTTTTTTAAAGTATTTTCAGTTTCAATTTGACAAATTAGATCCAATGTGCATTGAATACTCTTTAAAAATAGATTGCAATGTAGAACCTCTTTTTAAATAAATGAGAATTTGCATTGTTAATTAGTATTTTATTTAAACTTCTTTTTTTTATATATAAATTTAATTTAAAATCGATTTAAATAAAGAAGATAAACAATAGTTTGAAATTAATATAAATAAAAAATGATATTTTTAAATAAAAATATATATTTAAAAAAATAAAAAAAATGAAATACATAAATTTATTTTGATAGATATTTTATTTTTTTAACATTATATATATTAAACATACACATAGTTTTCTATCGGCATAATCCTTGAACCTTCTTTAGGTGCAAGTGCTAGTTGGTTAGGCCCATTTGTTGTCACAACAAGCTATAGATTAGGAGAATACCAATTATCAACGCCTAAAGGTGAACCCTTGTAGGAGCCAATCAACAGTCTACATCTTCAAAAAAATTATGCCTAGGCTTGAAGGGTGTAAATCTAAAAAATATAAAAAAATCAAAAAATGATAAAAATCCAAAAAATAAGAAAAATGATTGAAAATGGTAAATAAAAAAGTTGTGCTCTAGTGAAAACTACTTTGGTGGCGCTTTGGGAAAGTACCTTGGTGAAAATCTAATAAACAAGTGTCTTAGTAAATAAGCACCTCAATCTATCTTTGGCTCTTTAGCTACATGCTTCACATCACATTCATCCATTGCATGGATCATATTTTTTATTCCATCACCCATCCACACCCATATCATAGCTCGGTATTGTCAAGTATCATACCATTTAGTACTACCTGGCACATTCCTAAGGTTAGTTTATCTTGCCTATATCAAGGTATTCTATCACATCACGTTGGGGGAAATTTGTTATGCATCAAATTGGGTTCTCGTATATCTTAAGGTTATTTGAAATCTTGTTGAAAATCCCAAAATATTCATAAAACCTCATCAAAATCCAAAAACATCAAAATATTGTATAGCTAAAATCCAAAAACATTCAAAAAATTATAGTCAAAATCCAAAACACATCAAAAATCCCTAAACAGGTCAAAAATCGAAAAAATAAAAAAACATTACCTTGTCGAACTACGTTGTCTTTGAGCTTGAACGTAGGCAAGGATAGCACTAATGTTCCCCTGAGACACCCTAGGTTAGTCCTTGACGAGTCCTTCATAATAAACTGAAAATCCATCAAGTGTTCATATCTCATCAATAAACAGGTCAGAGTTAGTCGAACTATGTGGTCTCTGCATGTATAGCATAGGCAAGGCTCATCTTTGATAAGCCCCCAAGGTGCCTAGGATAGTATTTTAGGTAAGGTTCTTGGTCGAAATCTCAGAAAACCCCAAAACATTTGAAAACTTAGAAAAACCACAAAAACATTTGAAACTTGAAAAAACCCTAAACAACCTCAAATAATCAAAAACCAAAACATTCACATAAACTCTCAAAAAGACCAAAAATAGCCTCAAAACATTTCAAAATACCAAAAACATTGAAATATTCCAAAAATTCCAAAATCACCCATCCCTTTTCGCTTTCACCCTCAATAAAATTTCATCCATAATAAATCAATCGTCATCTTCAAACTTTGGTACAAAAAATAGTGAACAAGTGTCACAAGTCGTGAAATGAGAACCTAAGTGTCAAAATATAAATTCTAGAGCATAGGTAAATGAGTCGGTACCATTGGTATCAACAACCTATCACACACCTAGTCTTAGTCAAAACATCTAATAAACATGTCCTAGGATGCATCCTTCCTACAATGGGCATCAACATTAGAAATCGCCTTACCTATGTTACGTTGGTAAGAGATATAGATAACATTGATTGTATGTTAGTTGATCTTTTCTTATGATTTATCTTATTGACCCATTTTGAGGACCTCTCGATGATGTCTCAATGATTTAGAGAGAAGAGAATGGGGCATTGATCATTATCTTTTGTTTGTTGTGCTTGTGGGATGTTCTTGTAAAATAAATTTGGCACATACTTGCTTTGTTGTGTGTAGGGAGGTCATTTAGATTAGATTTTTGACTATTGTGTATGCTTTGGTCTGAAATATTCTAAACTTCTAAATTACATTCCAATGAGGTTTCCATATGTCAAGGTGTGAACAAGGATTATCCTATCTATTTGCAGATTCAAGGTCCATAGCACTAGATACAATGACATCCTGGTTATGAATACCATGATGCATCATGTCTATGTGTTTTATCAAAAGTTAGGAATGACGGAGAGTCCCAATCCTGAGAATGAGAAAATTGTCCATCTCATCACCATAATCTAATAAATTCTTGAATCATGGAATTGTTGGACTTCTAAATCAATCTTGAAATCACTGGTCAATCCAATCATCTTATTCTTCTATATTCTTTCCATGCTAACATGGTATCATGAAAATCAACAAAAAATCCTAATGCATTTTCCTTGCATCCACAAACCATTAGCATACATATATCCTACATAATAATATTATATCATCTACATATCATAAAGCATGAAATCATCATATGGGAAACATGAAAAAGAAAAGAATATCATGTCATAGAAAGATATTGAAAAAGAGAAGGAAACATCCATTGCATCGCATTCATCATACATTACATATCACATAGTGTAAATAAAGAAGTGCATCCATAAATAAAAATTTACATCCATTGCATCCATATATAATCATAACTCATGAAATAAATACATCACGTCACATCTCATAAATGCATCACATGATAAATCAAATCGGGTCATCTCATATATATCTCAAAAAATGAATGTCATGATACAAATATTAGTGTCAAAGTGTAACTATCATCAATAGTACATATACAGGAGGCTATCAAAAATGAGCCAATGAGTGTATATACATGTATAAGTTGGGATATACATAAAAAATGTCTCTACAAAATGAGCATGGACTATCCCCTGCTCTATCGATCATTGTTTCTTGATTGATCCTACCTATGGCTCAACTCTCCCAGTTCTTTCTTAGATGGGGGGAAATTTGAAGCTCTCGGCCCTGACCCACTCCTCTAGGAATAATTTAGTTGTCGCATCTCTCGAGGGACATCTCGATGATATAGTGTCTTGTAATATACAGCCTCTGATATGACATCTCTATACATGCGGGTAGCCACTACCTGTCCCTATGTCGCAACTATCATGACCTCTAGTTGTTTCATCTCCTAGTCTCCTGGGCTAACTGTAGGTCCATTTGTTGTCGTAACTTTACCTCATGATCCCTTTTTGTTGTCATGTCCTAAAATTGTTGTCGCAACTAATCCCTCTTTGTGGTAAGATCCAAAACCTGCCCATCCCTAGGATTTGGACCCGGTGGCTATTGATCTAGTTGTTGCTGGTCCTAGTGGCCTTGATCTTGATGCACCTAGTCCTGGTGCCCTTGATCCTACCACACCTACTCTCCATGAATGTGATCATGTACTCTCTATTGATTGGTTTATTGCTTTGACCGATGTCTCCCTCTACCTGCACCTTTGCCTCGACCCCTACCTCTTCCATTAGGTATCCCCCAATTGGGTTTGTCAATTGTATAGGAGATGTCCACCATGTATCATAGGTTAGGGTGGTCACCACATCTAGTGGCCCCTAATCATATGCCAATGGGTGGGAATCTAGCTATCTAAAATCATCTACCACCACCTATGACAAAATTTGAGGCCCCCAATCAACCTCTCTTTGTGATCATGCAAACATTGTTGTGTAATCATCAGTTGGTGCATCTTGAATCTCACCAAACTGTCGATCCATGTGGTCAGGTAGATAGCGCTCGATCATAGTACGCTCACACCCTACAAATATCAGGTTTGCCTAGCAAAGAATAGTTGTTTTTGGTCATCATACCAAGGCAAAACGTATAGCCATGACCTCCATCTAAATACAGTTATATCATCTATGACCCTCCTCTTATAAGGGATCCATGTGGGCCCAATGTTTTGTAATGACATTGCCACTTGATACTAGAAAACAATGGGCTTATCCTGATCTATGTTTGCTAAAATCACAACAGGTCTCAACAAAAGTGTGATACCATCTCTGATACCTCTCCCCTGGCAGTAGACTGCCTAATGCATATCATGGTATAGTGAGGCCAACATAACTGAACCCCACACATACAAAACTGTCTTGTGAATCATGTCATGCCATACTAGTCCCCAACTGGGACTAATGCCTCTACCCCATCAGTCTAGGGAAATCATGTTGAAAATCAGAGCAGCCATGACCAATCTGAAGATTGAATCTCATTCATGATACAGATCCAAGTCGATTTGTGAGCTCACTAGAATGATCTCATCTGAATGCAAAATATCACAACATGCATCCCTCCTAAAATTTGTGTCATAAATGGCATGCTCCTCATGAATGGGAAGCTAAAGGATCTGCCACACATCCTCAAGTTTAATTGTGGCCTCACTGATGGGGAGATGGAATGATGATGTCTTGTTGTGTCACCGCTCAACCAATATTGTCATCGTCGCTAAATGGGTACGGATATCGGGCATGTAGGAAATGAGTCCTAATCCAAGAGTTCCTAGGCACTCCTGTTACACCACATCGAAGTTGCGTACCACTGACATAAGTTCAAATCAATGCTCCCAGGACATGAGGGGATGAATATCCTCCTATATGCATCATGCACACGGTGTCAATTTTCCTAAAATCTGGAAACTGGTTAAAATCTAAGTGTCTAAATCCTAGAACATCAATAGCGTTGCTATTTTCTAGGGTGTGTAGTTGTATTCATTTTAGGGGTGTGTCATTGTTTAGCAATGTGTGTCGCCATACTCAATTGTGTCTCAGTATTTTGACACATCACTATACCAAAATTAGCAGGGGCATCACTATTTAGTAAGTGTGTCGCGAGTTCTCACTGGCGTTGTTGAATCAAAAACCCCTCATGTGTTGTTATTTGCAAAGTGCATCACCCTAGACAAAGTGTGTCGGTGGACACAAATTTCTAGGCACATCGCTAAAATCAAAGTGTATCACTATGCTAATCAATAGCGACGTTGATCATTCAAAATACGTCACAATACAATGACGCCCTATTCAAACCCTAATAAATGCACAAAAATGCATAAATCGAGAAAAATTTCAAATCACATACTTGAATTCCTACATCTGCTCAATGTTGGAACTCTCAAACTCGGTCGAAAAGGTTATGGGAACCACATGCCACGCCATATCACAAAGGTGTCAAAGCTCAAGAGAAACAATTCACTAGAAGTCAAGAGTGCAAATGAATTGAAAATGACCCTTTAGCACATATTTATGCCTAAAAAAGGGGTTTTGCCCTAATTTGAGAGGGAAGCTAGGGTTTTGAGCCTTTTTATCCAATTCATGTGCTATGAAGCGTATGTTAAGCATTTTTGGTGTTTTTGAGCTTGTTTTCGTGTTCTGAAGCATGTTTTTTGCACTTGAATCAATGTTAAACCTTTATCGAGAGATCAACCCAAAAATTAAAATTTCTGCCTAATCTCTCAAGGGGGCAGGGAACCAGCTTATTTCCTTCCGCTGGGGCAACAGTGAGCATCCAAAAAATCAAGAATTTTTAAATTTTTTATCTGCGTAGCAACATTAATCTGAAAAGTGTCAGTCTTCGAACGAATGTAATAGGTACCTCACTTTAAAGAGGGGAAAAATGTAGACACTTAAAAAACATCTTGAATGATACTACACACTTGAATCCACTATACTAACATCGTTTCGTCCTGAAATCCATCCTCTTTTCGCCTGTTTGATTAAATAATCCCAGTTATTTAATTAAATGCATCATTTTCATCTATTAATCTAATTAATCTAATTAGGTTAATTCCTACCCTCTCACACTAACATTTCATCTAGTTTAATTAAATTATGAAAATTATCTAATTTATATCCCTTCCTTTATCTCGTCTCATTTAATTAAATAATCTAAATCATTTAATTAAATGTCACCCCCTTTTCTTTATTAAATAAGTCAATTATTTAATGGATATCCTATTATTCCTCATCTTGCACAATCAAAATTTAGTTTTAATTATTAAATTGCTAATTTCCCCTTCCATTCACTTGCATAGGGAATATTCCAAAGGAATATTCTCCTATTTGGCTCCAAAAAGGGAATGATTCTTTTCAAAAAAGCTTTCATCAAAGTTGTTACAAAGTGTGTTTGTTTGAATCATTCTCATCCATTGATGCTTTCCTTGATCCATGTGATCTTTGATTCTCGTCCATTGATGACAATCCTTGATCCATGTTTCCCCCTTCATTCAATCTTGACCATTGATGGATCAAATCAATCTCAACCCTTGATTCTTCATTTTCTCTCCTATAAGTAATTCACTATTTGGAGAGAAATGGATATGTCTTTTGATAGAAAAGTTATGTTGTTGAAATTCATACTCACTTGCATCCATATTGAGCATTTATTAAGCATTTTAGATTAATCTTCATTCATATTAGCTAAAGCATCCATTAATGGCTTCCATTTTAGATTATCTCAAATCCTTTTTAGCATAGTTTACATCCATGGCTTGCATCTTTGAATGTTGTTTCCATTTAGCATAGCTTACACCCATCTCTATCAATAATTTTAGCATTTAGAATTCATCTTCATCATGTTAAAATAGCTTTGCATCCATGTTTCATTCATATTTCATTAGTTTCATTGATTTTATTTAATAAAACCAATTGGAACAACTCATATTATCCAAGGGATTGGGAAAGGGTTGCCATTCCACATCAATGTGACACCACTCCCCCAATGGGATAAGATTAGAGGTCTTAGAATAGGTTTTTATTATGCATTCATGTTGATTTCATGTTAGTTTTATGGTTATTTAGTTTCTTGATGATTTTGAATATCTCATTGGGATCATAGCTTAGTTGATTAAATAGGCCTCAAATTTATATGGATCTGGTGTATTTAACCTATACTATGACTATGGTCACAACAAAGGTAAACACACCCCTAATCCCTTGAGGAAGGATCACATGAATATTCAAGATTCATTTTGATGTAGCATATTTTACTTGCCTCATGATCAATCCAAGTGTGGTTTTGCAGTTTCAATTGATGAAAAAAAAAAATTCCATGCGCATGAAGGTACACCCAAGTATTATGATGATGCTAACATGGATCAATATGATGTCTATGAGGGAATTTTTTTTTAAATGAGTATGATAGCCATCATGTGCCTTATGAGGTACCAAGAAAATAATTTGAACATCTCAAGGAACTATTAGAATTGGCCTGCAATTAAATTTGATGGCCTAGTGATCGCTAAAGAATATACTTGTCCTCTCGCCCGAATATGCTTTGCGATTTCTGAGATATACCTTGGAGAATATTCCATTGAACGGAATCTCTGACGGAATCTTTGAGTTTGAATATTCTATCAAAATATTCTTTGAGCACTAAATAACCTTCGATTTTTAGAAAATGGTCGCCGGATTTTATTGAGCCCATTGATTTCATTATTTTGCCGCCGGTCTTTTTTTTAAAAAGCAGCCATCAGATGAAATAGGACTCGTAGGTGTGTAAGTGGCTGCCACTTGGTAGGCCAGTAGCAGTGGCGGTACGTGGGGTACCCTACACAATGCAGGTACCCTGCACTTGTCCGCATAAATTAAATATTTTGCTTTTTTATTTTAGATTTTTATAAAATAAAAACCTTTTACAATGAACTTTTCCTCGAGAACTTTAATTTTTCAAAAAAAATTAAAAAAATTTCAATGAATTTTTTATTTTTTTAAAAAAAAATCATATTGTCGTTGTAATTATGATGACCGGGGGTCGTACAGCTCCCTCGGCAAAAAAAAATTTGCCTCACCGAAAAATTGCTTCGATTTGGACAATTTGGAAATCAATCTTAGGGTTTTTGGCCCTTCTGGACGCGATGGTAGGGTCGGATTTAACCCAAAATGCTCCAAAAATGTAGCTACCTTCTAGATCTAGCAACCACCCTTCAGCTTCAAACCCTCATAGATTTAGCCTCGTATATTTGATTTAGACAAAACAAAAGGTAAAATTGACTTTCTCAAACCTTTCAAATGCAATGGTGAGCTTAGATTTGCACCAGCAAACTCCAATATGAACTTGCAATAAAGAGCCAAAAATGGAACCTCCCCAAATCTGGTATCTCTCTTCAAAAAAAGACTATCCAATGGAACCCAACTTGCTATGATACCATGTTAGAATTGGCTATGGCTGCCAATATCTTGAGACCAAATGGAAAGAACAAGAAGAGAGAATAGAATGTGACAAGAATGAATTGTATTCTTATCAATATGATTCAATGATATGAGATGATTGTGATAATAAAATTGAAATTGTTGCCATCCAAGTGCAAAGTTATTAGCAGCTAAGAAACACAAAAGTAGGTGCCAGGAACATAGTTGAATGTGTAACTACTCAAGAAGTGTTAGTTGCACATTCAAATAAAGGAAATAAAAGGACTAAAATATAGAAAGAGTGACTAATAGAATTGTAGGGAACTCTCCACCTAGGAAAAATATGCATTTTCCAAATGCACATCTGTAGCAACTATATATCCCAAAGAAAAAAGGGCGTTGATATTTCAACCAACAATGTGGGAAATTATAAATCTATTGGAAATAATGTCAAATAGAAGCAAGATAATGAAATATCAATAGATAGAAAAAAATCAATAGAGGAGGTTGAATAAATGGTCCACACAAAGAAAATTACTACTAATGATCAAGTGATTCCTTTAATCCTTGATACTGTTGATGGTGTTTTTATGCTCTTCACAACACAGGTAATATGTAGGTCCATTACCTCTCTTGAAAGACAATCTTCCACAATCAAATTGTGGAACACTATCCCAAGGTCTCTCAGATGTCAGGTCATGACGATGCTTGGAATATATATCAGTTGATTGATGTCATTTTCTATAATCACAAGGTGGCCTTACGAGAATTAAAGTTGTAGGAGAATTGGGTATGTGAACGGAGTTCTTCGGATAGGAAATTACTACACTTTGTTGCAGTTTCAAACAGAAGTCTAGAACTCCATTGTTTCGTTGGATTTGGCTTTACAATGTGCAATGAACCTTAGCATAGGTTACTTCTTAAAGAAAAGTAAAAAGGGCAGGGAAGAGAGAAGATTCCTAGACCTGCACTATCGATGAACAGTGATCATGGAGGTTCCTGTTGTGGATAGTTTCCTTAAAATAGGATTTCACATAATTTGAATTCTCACAATGTCATGAAATCTATGCTATCTTCTAAGGATTGAAGATATTCATCATTTGTTCGCCATGTAAATGTGAACAAAGACAAAGTTTAAAGAGCAGCTATGAAATTATAGTCCAGGCTAACTTTGCACAGTCACCTACTAGCAGCAAATGACTAAAAGTATGGACAAGGAAAGCATACACACAACAAAAAACTTCATAACCAAAGACAACATCACTAAATCTACCAAGAATAGCTAGAAGGACACTAGAACAATAAAGTAACTTACACTAAAATTTTAACTAATGGGAGAAGAATCATGAAACATGTGAAGAAATCCAAAATACACCAATAAATCACTATATTTTCTATTTTAATTTCTACAGCATGCCTTTACAACAACTCAACTCTATTAAAATGAGAGGAGGGGACCCCTATTTATAGTTTTCAAAAAGAAAAATGAGTGGCCAAGATTCAATTCTATTGTGTGGCCAAGATGCACTTTACAGCAGGGTCTCACTTACCCCCAAATATATTACATTTTTAAAACATCTTTTGTCTTTTCCTTGTTTTGTCTTCTAGTGGTATCGCTATAGCAATTTTTTCCTTTTGTTGTTTTCCCTTTGTTGTAGCTACTCTTTCAGAAGTTCTTCATCAATAACAGGGTTACCTTCATGCTTCTTCAAAGCTGCATATTCTACGAATTTCAATATTATCGGTCGGAGCTTGTCGAACTCTATGATATCGGACCTCAACACCTAGTAACTTGAATCCTTGGAGTTGTTAATGAGATTTTCCTAGTCTTCATCATTTTTGGTAGCATTGTCCCTGAAAAGCTCAGACTGGGTGAAAGTTCGAGCAACAAAGCTCATGAAGTTCGTGGTAATCTCGGTTGTCATTTCCTTCTCCATCCTTCTCTAGAAGTGGGGCTTTATGCTTTCCGGGTTGATCTTATCGACAGGCATTTCATACCCTGTCATCAGCTTGAGATATCTGATACAATCTCCTCTGACCTCCTTGGCCCATTCTATATCTGGAATTATTCTTTCCAAGATTTGTTCTAGCCTCCCCTTTCGGTAATCAAAATCATGCTTCCATACGTCCATCAGCCAGTGGTCATCATCCTTGAAGGTGAGGTCCTTTTCCCAAACTTCACTCGGTAGTGTGAGGATAGCCTCAATCTTTGGATAGGCATCCTTGTACTTCTTTGGGAATTCCTTGCAGATTTGCCTTGTGCCTTCAAGAGATGTTTGTACCTCTAGGAACTTGTTTGTTGCTTGGACAACCAAGTTGATGCCCGTGTTCCCGATGTCCAAGACCTGTCAAAACCAATTTTTTGTAGTCTTGTCCAAATTTCTTCTCTTTTCCAGCTTATGGATTTGTTCCTGGGACAACAACTGCGACGGGGCCGATGACGTGGTAGGTTGCTCATCCGGAGATGACCATTGTTGAATTTAGGTTGTCAAATCAGCCACCTATGCCTTAAGCTCTTCCTTTGAAACTTTATCCTGTTGGATAAGGTGCACCACTATGGTGACTAATTCCTAGAGGTGGTCAACCTTTTGTTCCTGTGTGGCTACTCCCAAGTCAATGGTGGAGACGTTATAACTTACTCCCTGTTCTCCAACCATCGGCGTAGCTATTTGCACTGCCCTGGATCCGGAGGCATCCATCATTATCCTATACCTAACCCTTGGCTTCTTCTCCTTCTTTTTCTTAATTTGAGCTCTAGCCATTATTGCCTCCAGCCTAGCTTTTGGATCCTTCAGGGTTGGCGCTCTCTTCTCAAGCTTCTTTTGTAGCCATTCGGGCATCTGAGGCCCTGCCTTGGGTGATTCTTGTTGACCTTTGTCATCCTCCACCCTAAGCTCAATAGCTTTGACATTAATAGTCTCTTGCTCATCCCCCGCATCCTCCTTCTCTTCATCAGAATCTTGTACAAGAGATATGCGCTTGGTGGGAGACTTGGTGAGCAGTTTCTCTTTAGGGTGGTCCTCTCCCTCAGCACACCTTTCTTCTTCTTCTTCTTCGTGCTCACTTCCCTTGGGCTTATCTTCTTGATCATCCATGTGGAGGGATGCTTCTTCCTCACGCTCTAGTGTTTGATTAGGCCCCTCCACAAGAGACCTACTACCTTCAATCCTTGGAGCAGCAACTCTTTCTTCAACTGTAAGTTGTTCTTCAGTTTCTTTATCTTCCATCTCCTCTAGTTGCTTGTTCCACTTTGTGTCGAGCTCTGGATTAGCCGTCTCTTGGAGAATTTTTGTTCCCCAATCCTCGCTGCCCTCATTGGAATATTCATACGCCACATCATCGATCACTAGATACTCATTGATGGTATGCTCATGATATACAAATTCTTCATCTTCCGGTCTTGCGGCTACCTCTTGTTCTTGTCGCATGAGCTCATCCGATATTTGCATTGTAGCCTCCATCCTAGGTGGTTTTGTAGGAGGAGGGAGAGTTGGGGCATTGACCATTTCTTGGGCTATTGTAGCTTGCACCATTGGATTTGTAAGCATCCCCGAAATCTCGGAAGGCACGTTTTGCATGTAATTAACAAAGGACTCTGGGAGAGTGAGGGAAGGCATTGCAATGGCAGATGAGGTGGGTGGAAGGGAAGGAGACATGGAGGATGATGATATGGTTGATGTCATGGTGGAGGATGAATCTATTGATATGACCTGCACGATCAGAGAAGTGGAGGCAAGATGGACAGAGATGTCCACCGTAGACAGAGACGAAGCAGCAATTGTAAGTGAAGTGAGCAGGATGGTGGCAATGGTAGCAGCTATTGCAGCAGTTGATGAAGTGGTTGGGGACCTTGGTGGATCTTCTTCTAGCTCCTCACCCTCATGGAGTGGATCCTCAGGTATCACAGGCATTTCTGTGATGCTATTTCTTCTTCTATGTTTCTTGGGAGGCTCACTCTCTGAGGCCTTTCTGGTGTACACTTTCAGATTAGATTGTTGCTCATCAACCTCCTTCCTCTTTTTTGACTTAATAGACTGTAGAGACTTTGAGGTTTCTCCAGTCGTAGAAGTAGCAACCCCACTATCAGAGCCACTTGGATCATTCTCGAGTCCCTTGAATGTCAAGGCGACCCCTTGTTACTTTAACCAAGTGACCTACCTGTTGATCCATGCCTTTGTACGAGACTCAATGGGCTTGGTGAGTATGTCGAGGTCATCAACCTCTTGCTCATCCCAATCAATTAAAGGAAGAGGTAGATTTGTGATAGCATTATACCTTGGGTCTATCACCGTGCTCTCATCTTCTTCGAGTTGATCTAGAATCAAACACAAGTTTACTCTCTTCATAAAGTAGGTGATCTTATGCATGTAATGTCGTATTTGTACTTCAAAATCATCCTTGCAATTTTCCCAAAATTCCTCAATGTGGTGGAGGTGGGTGTATTCTTGTCCAAGTGCCTTTTTGATGTGACCATATGGGTCCATCCGTGGCCTAGTTGTATACTGCCTAAAGTGGTACTCAGCCAGCTCTTTCTCTGAGTTGCCCACACACTGGGAAGTATGAATCTGATACAACCACTGGCCAAGTCCGAGGGGGTATGGGGTGTTTGCCAGATGTTTATTGTTGAGGATATGGTGTATATGTCTCAGCTTCCATGTTAGCTCCAGTAGTATAATCAGGTCATTGGGGTACCGGGGCAGCTTATTCGGCCTCTCCGTGAATCCCTGACCATGAATGTAGGTAAACTTTGGGAATTGTATGAACTTGAAGGCATAGTGCTTGAGGAGGGCCCTAGCACTATGAGAGACTCTTCTCTTAAAATCACTTGCCAAAGACTGAATGATATATGCAATGAAGGTATCATTCACCCGATAGTAGTCTCGCTTGAAAAAATTTTATTGTAGTTGTGGTTATATGTCGTATGGTTTGATTTCTCTTCAAGGTGCCCCATTGGGCATTCCCGACAATCTGTGATACTTTCGTCGATTGGCAAGTGAGTAGACTAGGTAGGAGGTCATGTAGAACTTTGAGGTTCTCTTGACATTGATGAATATCTCGTGAAAGCAATTGCTGATTATTTCACCCCAGTAGAATGTTGTGTCACTTCTGCAAAGAATTTTCTCAATGAAGTATAACATCCACTCTTGGAAGAAGGCCACAGTAGGAAGGCCCATTACCCTACTCAGTAGGGTGACTAGATCATTGTAATCTTTGAAGAAATCATTGTGGAAGAGCTCTTGGGGAACCTTAGCAGCGTTGGCCCTCCTGTCCTTCAACCAATATTGGTTGATCAACTTCTTGCATCTCATGGGATCCTGATCCCATAATTCTTTACATTCCTCCATTGTCGGGGTCTCCATGCTCTCGAAGGTGGGGATGTAAAATGTATTTTTTATCTTGACAGGGGACATATCAGCCAGGATGTTGCCATCCCTATCCATAATATTTCTTGTTTCAGCTTGGTATGCCTCCCGACATGCCATTACCAGCTCAGGAGCTACCAGTGTGGGTGGGAAACCTGCAGCCTTGGCAAGTTCGTTGCTTCTGATTAGCTTTGCACTATTTGTCTTTGGGTCCACCCTAACCCTCCGAGGAAATTCATCAATATCAACTTGCCCGATATTGGTGTCTGTGATGTCTTTCCAACTAGTTGTGATCTTTCAATGCAAAGGTGCCCCTTGAAATTGATACCTCATCTGATCATTGTCTTCCTTGCCTCGGGGGGCCTTGGTGGTTCTTTTTCCTTTGTCCTTGGCCATCCTAGAAGCCTTTGCACCAGATTCCATAAATCTTGCACAGAGAGATGGGAATTAGCAACATTATCATGGAAAAGTGACCTCGGAAAAAAAAATTCACATCAAGGTTAGATCACATAACATTCATATTTGATAAACATCCAACACTTGATTAAAAAAACATCATTAGAAAGCAAAACAAGTGACCCGGGTTCCCAAGGCTAGACTTCCTCTGGAAGAATTTCGTTTGGAAGGGAAAACAAGGCATGGAATTCCCGATGACTTCTCCCGAAGTTGGATTCATCCAATGAAGGGTTAGCGTGAAAGAAGGAAAAATTTCAGCACGTGGGTTGAAGTCCATTTTGGATTTGGAAGTCATTTGAGCCCTTATTCTTGCATTCGGGTTTTTGCTGTCGGAAAGTCGTCCAGGGTTGACTATTCAAAACAGCGCAGGGAAAACAACATTCTGGGAGTCGGATTCTGGGATCTGGGTTACTAGGGCTGAAAAGTTGTTGCAGGATAGCCTTTTGAAATGGTGAAATATGGATGGAAGTCCGGGGATGGATGTTTGGATGGCAGATCTATTAATTGATGAAAACCCAGTGGTGGAAGGATGTTTGGGGCTCGCGAGTCGGAAAGACGGACCGGTTTGGTCATTTGGGATGGCGAAGGCAACACAAAATTCTAGAGATAGAATTTTGGAGGTTGGGGTCCAAAAGGAGCTTGGACATCATGTTTCAATTTGAACCAGTGCGCGTTAAAAAGTGGGACCGGGGTCTGGGAGTCGGAAAGACGTCCCGAGACAATCGTTCGAAATGGCGAAGGCAACACGGAATTTCAGAGATCGGGGTCCGGAAGGAGCCTGGACGCTTGGTATTCTTGCAAGTTTAAGATGGACTTCATACGCTCGGGGTCCGAGGGCCAGAAGGACAGAGCACAGCCGCTGTTTGGAATGGTTAAACCACAACGGAATCCAAAAGGTGGAAATCCAGAGGCCGAGACCCGAGGGCGAGTTTGGACACTATCATTTTTCCAAGTTTATATTTGCGCACAGACGATCGTGAAGAGTTTCGGGCCTGCAAGGCATCATCGACTATTCTGAAGAACAGCGACAGAGAGGTGAAGTTTCAGTCTTCGATTTCATCAGTCAAACGATTGATTTTTCAATTTTGATTTTGTGGGTTTTTAGGCTGAGGTACTACCCTACCAAGTTTCAAATTTATTTTAAGTTTTTTACCAAATTTAGACCCGAATTTTGAGGGAAAGAAGACAAGGCATGTGAATGGCAGGCATACCTAGAAATCCCGAAGAAGACTTCAGATGAATTCACGAGGAACGATGAAGCAAAGGTTCGGGCGAGGTGGTGGAAGTTGTTGGGGTGGCGTTGGGCTTATCAATTGCTTCTAACATGTGAAAATGCAATTGAAAACTCGCTTATATAACCCCTAGTACCATTAATATCCAATTAAATGCTTGATACAGCGGCAGGTGAGGTAGCTGAGTTCAAATTTCCCAGGCGATGGTGGGTGATCTGGGGTCCGGTGGCTGGGAAGACGCCAAGCCACGGTCACATGGAACGATGGAAGACGGAGGGAATTCCAGAGAAGGAAATTCAATAGTCGAGGTCTGGGGACCGGGAAGGCGCCAAGCACCGGCCACACAAAATGTCAAAGGCAACTCAAAAATCCGCAAAGGGAAACCTGAGAGGGGAAACCTGAGGGTCCAGGCCTGGAAGGCGCCATAGACATCAGAAAGGCCGACAGACAGGGAAAACCTGAAATGGCTTAAGATTTAGCATTTTCTAAGGGGAAAAATTAGGTCAACCCTAAATTGAGACTTTTTGAGAATGTATTGACCTTTAAGGACGCAAAAATGGGCATGCAAAATAAGCTGAAGAAAAAAGGACCCAAAAAGCAAAAGCAGAAAGAGAGGGTCCCTGTTCCAAATGGGGCATGTGTGCAATAGGCACAACAGATACTAATGTTGTAATAGATCCCCTTCAACTACTCTACCTTCATATCAACTAATTGATATGACTCAAGCTTTCAGTCAGTTAAAGGTTCAAGTGTCAGTCAAGGAATTGTTGAGGATCCTTGAGAATAGGGAAAGGACATTTCTATATATCACTGTCCCTATTATTCTTGATCAACCAAATGATACTGTAAATATTTTCATAGACAAAACAGATAAATTGGTGTGTAAGGGGCCCCTGAGATATACTTGGGCACAATATCTAAAGGTAAAAAATAAATAGTTGACCCATTTTATACGTTTTTGTTCATAAATGGATGGTTGGTGCATAATTGTATGTTAGATTCTAGAGGATCCAAAAAATGTGATGCCATTAGAATTCATGAACCACCTAGGATTGTAAGTTTAAAAATCCTATAAAAATGATACACCATGGATTCTTGGGAAGTGAGTGTAATTGGGATACTGAATGATTTTGCAATGCAATTTGTTGCATACCTAGGTAAAACCTTTTTAATGGATATTAAAATAGTTGATTGTCTTGTTAAATGGGGTATGCTATTGTCTAAGAAGTTGGAAGCTTTAATGGGTGGTAGTATTTAAATGTATGTATCTTATTCTACCATAACATTGTGTGGGAAAGAAGTCCAACTACATAGAGAAAAGAAAATGATGATTATTGTGGAGAATCCAAATGAGATAGAGAACTAGGTTTATTACTTTGAAGTGGAACTTGATTGTTTTATGGGTTATTGTGATGATGAATGTGAAAAGAATTTTGATCTTGATTTAATTCTCCACATCAACATTCAGAATGTGATGGAGCTTAGAATATGAATTTTGATAGTACATGTTCAAGAGAAGGTAATGGTGCAGGAATTGCATTAGTGTCCCCTGAGGGAATATACTATAAGTTAAATTTCATATTGAACTTTCAATGCAACAAGAATGTGGCAGAGTATAAGGATTTGCTTCTTGATTTAAATATGGATTAAAAATATGTAATTAAATGCATTAGAGGGCATGGTGATTCAGAAATTGTGGTGTCTCAAATTAGAGGTAGATATGTTGCAAAATAAAGGAGACTAAGAACATAATAAAATGTGGTATGGGATACCATTGAACTGTTTGATGCTTTTAACATCAATTGGGTTGAAAGAGCAAATAATTTTATAGATAATGGTCTTGTTGTGTTAGCTTCAAGGTTTGATCGTTCTAATGTCTCCTCTTAATGCAATTATGATTTTGAGGTTCTTACGAGGCCTAGTATTCCAGATAACACCTACCATTGGAAATTCTTCAATCATGATCAACAAATATATGAGTTCTTAAATTGTATTGATCACTTTGAGAACTAGAAAATTGATTGGCAATCCATGGTGGAGAATGATGAAGACGGTAAAGAGACTCTCTTTGGAAATGAATTTATTTAGTTTAAAAAAAATACTATTCCAAGAGGTCTTATTGCTTTGGAAAGAATGTTTGACAATAAGGATTTCTATAGGACAAGAAGTAATCTTGTTAGTGAAAAATATATTAAAGTTACAAATGTAGGAATTCAATAAGCTCCTAAAATTATTTACATTAGAAAAATTTAAAACTAGTAGAGAAGAAATGCTAGTAGCATTATCGAGAAAATATAAGAAATGCATTGCTTGGTCTTATGATGAATTGGAGGTTCATAGAGAATATTTTTTTCAATATACCATTCCTTTGGAGCCTAGTACAAAACCATTTAGACATAAAAAACACACTATCAACCCTACTCTTTCCCCTCAAATGAAAAATAATTGCTAAAACTAAAAGGAGGTATTAATAAACCAATCAAACATTTAGAATGGGTGCCTAACCTTTTTCCAGTCAGAAAAATGAATGGGGACTTTAGGTTGTGCATGGATTTCATAAATATGAATTTTATGTCCCTCAAAGACAATTATCCACTTCCCAGTATCGACCATTTTCTACAATAGGTGAGAAGATTTGAGTTGATATCAATGATGGATGGTTTATTGGGTTACAATCAAGTTATGGTCAAGATTTAGAGCAACATAAGACATCCTTCACTATAACATGGGGAACTTTATGTATGTTTAAATTCCATCTGGGTTAAAAAATGTTGGAGCCACATTTCAAAGGGCCATGGATGTTTCTTTTTTAGGCCTAATAAATGAGATCATGGTTATCTACCAAAATAATTTTATTGTCTACTCCAAAGATCGAAATGATCATTATAAACACTTAGAGTTAATCTTCTAAATATTTTTAGAGTATGTTATATCTTTGAATCCAAAGAAATATATTTCCAATGTTGAAGGGGGACATCTCCTTGGGAACAATGTGTCTAAGGGGTAAGGAGTGACCTAGAATGATTTGAGGCCATTCACCTTATCCCTTAGCCAAAAATAGTCAAGGTAGTCCAATATTTCTTTGGGAAGATAATTTTTTTAGGAGGTTTGTTTCTAACTTTACAAAGAAGACAAAGGTCATCTCCAAAGTGTTGAAAAGGGGTAAATCTACCGATTGGAATAAGGAATCAACCGATTCCTTCTTATAAATCAAATATACACTTAATAAGGCATCAGTGTTGGCAAGTTCAATTATTATAAACATTTCCAATTATTTTGTTTTGCATTTTTCCACACAATTGTCATTGTTCTACTAAAAAAAATAATGAAGGTTGCAAAGATCCAATAGCTTTCTTTAGAAAATCACTACAACATGTTGAATTGAATTTTTATGTGATGGAGAAACATGTTTATGCTCTTCTCAAGGTTATGAAATATTTTAAACCCTACCTTATAGGGGCCAAGATCACTACTTGTGTGCAACATATAGTTGTCAAGGAAATCTTTATGCAATAAAAGGCATTAGGAAAAAAGGTGTAGATGGATCAACAAGATTGAAGAGTATCACATGGAGGTAAAAAACAACCAAGTTGGTCAAATATTAAGGCCTAGAAAAATTAGATAGATAAATTTGGAATTTGTTGACGTAAATCAAGTAAACTCTCACCCAGATATTTTCCAATGTCAATTAAAGGATTGCTCTTGGTATAAGTGTTGACTTCTCAGTTTTCTTTGGTTGTTCTTGATGAAAAATTTAGTTTGGTATCTCAGATAATCTTTCGGAGTCTTTATTTTTGGTATTCATGGTCATGATGATTCAAGTTTTTCATGTCAATTACTCATGTGGCTTTTGGTTCAGATTTATGAATGTTATTCATTTGCAGATGGTTATGCCTATATTGGATTGACGGTGTTGATAAGGCTTGGTACAGGTTATTTAGATGGTGTTCATTGTGACAAAGCATTCATTAGCTTCTGTGATAAATGATATTGTTA
The DNA here is from genome assembly GCA_007115665.2 of Sequoiadendron giganteum. Classification (NCBI taxonomy): domain Eukaryota; kingdom Viridiplantae; phylum Streptophyta; class Pinopsida; order Cupressales; family Cupressaceae; genus Sequoiadendron; species Sequoiadendron giganteum. The sequence goes on along the minus strand of CM021109.1, from coordinate 145,253,688 downwards.
TCTTCACAGGACTCGGGTTGATCACAGAACAGTTGGTTTCATTTTGATAGGTTGACCCTTCTTTATTGCACGACAGGTATATTGTTTCAATTTCTCATTATTAGGTTGATCATGGCATCATTGACAAGATTCATTTGATTATATCTTCATGGTATATATTCATTCTATTGATCTTCATGGTTGTCTCATAATTCTTAAGTGTCAACGATTATGATACATTATTTGATACATGGCATATTGGGTTGGAATTATATTACTGCTCTCTATGGAACTTTAGTCTTGGCATATTCATTGGTTCAGTTATGGCACTTTGGTATTATGACTCATGGAATTTTGGCATTGAAATTGTGATACTTGTTTCAGTCTTGGCTTACTCTTGGTCTATTCATGTTTTGGCATTCAGTACTTTGGCTATGGACAGTATTATGGATTTGGTTTACATTCAAAGTTGTTATATTTTGTGGTACTGATTATGTTGGATTCCTGTGTAGAGGATATATATTTCACATGGGGTATTCTTTCATACAGGTATATGGCATGGCTATTCAGGTTACTATACTCTCTCAATTGGTTTTGTCACTGCATATCTACATATCTGATTGAATTATATGGAGTCTTCATCCAGTTCATATGGTATTGGCATGTTCAGTTTTTTGTGGGTACATGGCATTGATAAGGTATTGAACAACATCATAGTTGTGATTTTTAGCCTCATACATGTAATGCTTATGGGCAACCTAGTTTTGGAATCATATATGATTTGGCATTTAAGATTAAGAAAACCCTATCGGGTTTCCTTAAGCATTTGATAGAATTGATTTTACTTGCATTGGTAAATGAATTTAGAATGAAGTCATATTTGATTTGGGCCTTATAATAGTTGATTTATTAGGCCTTAAGGCTGATAGGAGGTTTGTGGAAATAATTAAAAGTCACTTTGAAAGTGACAAGGCATCGACTCTTGGTAATAATGTTTTGTTTATTAAGGTGGTCAACATTTTTTAAAAGTCATGAAAATTATCAAAGTGATAATTGTGCTGGTAGTATGAGTCTTTGACAGTGATTTGTTTAATGTCTATTATGATGCTTTTGACTTATGTCCTCTCGGACTTCAAGTTTTATCAAATTGAGGAAAGGCATCGAAAGCCTTTGTTTCAAATGGAAGTGAAAGAATTTTAGGGCAAACATTTGTGTCATTCTTTTTTATAAGGGTCGCAAACCCTAGCCACGTCACTGCCATGGGTAACATCTTTTAGCCATTACTCTCCTTGATGCAACCAAATGGATAGGTGTTAGAGCTCTCTATAAGAGCTATAAAGTTGTTTGAATTTATTTTTTTCTGTTTCTTTGTGGGTATGGACTCGAGAATGGAAGGAGTATGCTAGTTCGTCGAACAGCTAGGTTGGTAATGTCCTCGCATCAAGTTTATTAGGTTCTTTTTCATTTTCTTTGAATATCATTAGGTATTAATTCCTCTCATTGGTGAAATTTTCAAGGAGTTATCTCTCTTTGGTTTAAATTCCTGCTTGGTCTAGAATCATTTCATCATTTTGGTGATTATTCTTATCAGAATCTGCAATTAGTCTTGTTGCTCGAATTAGATAAGGTGAAAATGATTTATTTATCAAAAGATAATGCATTCATTTCGGTTACTCTGCACTTCTCATTATGGGTAGTCTGAAATCAATGTTTATTTTTATTATGAGGTTCATCATGATATGGGTTCGGTTACAAATTCTTGCAGAGATATTCTTCTGTGTTTTCAGCTTTAGAAAGGTTATCTAAAATATATTATTGTTTCTCTGATTTTTCTTCCTCCACCTGTTACTAAACTTATTGGAGATTATTTTGAACAGTTGAATAAGGGTATTTGAAATCTATTCCAAAAGGGTATTATTGTTTATATTCTCTTTGAAAAATATTTTACTGGTGCAAACGTTACTGTAATTTTTGTTTAAAATGGTGTTATTGGTGCAGATTCTTTTTGTTGTCAGGGTTAAGAGAACAAACCTGCTAATGAAACTTGTCTCCTTTTGGAGGAAATCCCACCTTCATGGCTTTTGAGGGTTTTAGATTCACTCTCTTCAAATGGATATTCTTCTAGTATCAAACAAAATCTTTGTGATGATGTATACTTTATTGTAACCTTGGTAATTTTTGATATATATCTGTGAAAGGATAAAAAGGGATTTATCACTGTTCTGAAAAATTTATTGCTGAGAGAGTTGAGATATTTGTTTTATTCAAAAATTCAAAAATAAAATGAAAAGTGATAGTCTTGATATGTGAGAGATTCTTTTTGAACACAGTTTTATTCTTGAACTGTTCTTGAAAGAGAGAAGAGATAACTTTTGTAAATGAAAATCTGAAAAGAGATAGTGAAAAAGATCTGTAATAAAAGTTTTAAAATATGATGCAGAGTATAATCATAAAAACCTTATTTATTTAATATTTTAAGGATTCATGTTGAATCTTTAGGGTATTAGATAGAGAGGCATGAGTGAGCAAAAATGAAACAAAGAGATCCTTTGTGTTATTGTAATTCTGTAAACTAAAAAGGGGTTGGTGCTCCTTGAAATTGGTGTTTCAAAATAAGGGGTTGGTGCTCCTTGAGATTGGTGTCTCTAAATGAGGGTTTGGTTATCCTTGAGTTGGTGCTCAAAAATTATCCTATAAGGCATTTTTAATAGTGGTTTTCAAATAAGAGCCTGAAAGGTAGTAGTTTAGGAGTGGTTTTTCTACCCTAGGAGGGTTTTCCACTCGGAATATCTTCTGTCTCGTTGCTCATTTGTGGTTTCACTGCTTTATTGTGAGAATGCTTTATTATGCATTATTTTACTATCATACTTCTCATTTCAGTTCTAAATGGTTGCATTCAATTTATTGATGATTTAATCATTGAAATATTGAGAGCATAATTCAGTTTTGTTTAATTTTCTAAAAATTGTTAAATTGGTTCATGACACTGATTCAACCCCCCCCCCCTCTCAATGTCCTTTTCACTCCAACAATCGGTATCAGAGCATAGGTTCCTCTGATAGGTCTAATCAACCTAGGATTGATTCTAGTCTTGGAGTCTATTTAAAATATCTCAAGCTCATGAAGGCATATCTATGACTAGAGCTCTATTATTTGATGGAACAGATTATGTATTCTAGAAAATCAAAATGGAAACATATCTAACTTCTATTGATCTCGATGTGTGGAGCATAGTGTTAACTGGGTGCATTGCCCACAACTGTTGATGAAAAGAAAAAATATGAAACTAATGCTAGAGAAAAACATGCTCTCTTGTGTGCATTGACTAAATATGTCTTTATCAAAGTCATGCATTGCATTTCTGCAAGGGAAATCTAGGTTAAACTTGAAACCATCTATCAAGGAAATGAAAAAGTTAAACAGTCAAAAGTCCTTACTCTAAAATATCAATTTGAGGAAATAAAAATGAGAGATGATGAAAAAGTAGTTGATTGCTTCTTGAGATTTGATGAGATTGACAATGCTATGAAAGGGCTAGGAGAAGAAGTAAAATAATTTTATGTTGTAACTAAGGTCATCAAAACCTTATTGCCTAAATTTTAAGCTAAGGTTTCTACTCTTGAAGGAAAGAAACACTTTGACCAGCTTACCTTAGACAACTTACAAGGCACTTTGATTGCCTATGAAATGAGAATCAGTAAAAAAAATTCTACTGGAAAAGAAACTACCTTTAACACTAAAAAGAAAGAAAAAGATGAAGTTAGTGAGTCAAAATTTTCTGATTCTATAACAAAATGGGATTTGGAAAATATAAGGGAAAACTTCCCTTTAAGTGTTTTAACTATGGAAAAATAGGTCACTTTGCTGCAAAGTGTCCCTATGGTGATCAAAATAGTGACAATGAGAAATATGAAAAACTGCCTAAGAAAAAGGCCTATAAACCTAAACAAAATTTCAACTTCAAAAAGTAGAAAATTTTGTTGAGTAAAGATGAAACAGACACTGAATCTGAATATTCTTTAGCTGAAGAAGATGAAACATTATTCATGGTTGAAATCATTTAGCAAGAAGATACAAACAACAATGATAATGAAGAAGGTGAACTGAAATGTGCTTTAAAAGAGCTTAAAAAACTCAAAAAGCAAATTTTGGCTCAAGAACAAAAATCTGCTCAAGCTCTTGCTCAAGAACAAACTTCAAATCAAGCAATAGTCTCTTTAAAGACTCGGCTTGAAGAAGCCAAGAGAGTTGAGGATTTTCTTCGTGTTGGTATAAGTTATAAAGATCAAGAAACACATAAACTAGAAAATGAGATTCCTTCTTTAAAGAAATGTTCAAATAATGATTCCTTGCTAAAAGAACTAACACTTAAAGATTATATGATTATAAGTCAGAAAATTGAAATTGAAGAATGTAAGAGGATAGCAGATGTTGTAAGATCTGATTTGGAGGTTAAAAAGATTGATTGTCTAAAACTTGAAGGAGAAGTAGTTGCTTTAAGAAAAGAGCTTGAAAGTGTCAAGGTTGAATTAGATAAAATTCAAAAATTTGATTAGAGTACTAATATATTGAATGAGATGTTGGGCAGACAAAAGCATTCTAAGGATCCTACAGGAGTGGGATATGAGGTTGGACAAAGCTCTACCAAAGAATCTCAAAGAGTGTTTGCTACTGCAGATGGAAAAATGTTTACACCAAGAATGAAGGTTGATCTTGGTCACCATGTTGCTACACCAAAGAGTGTAGAGAAAACAAAATCAGAGGATAACACTACTCCTAGAAGACAATTCAAAGGTACTCACAAAGAAAGGATAAATGTCTTCAGATCTTCACGTCCTTGGCATGATCATTCATTCAGGTATAATCATTCTTTTCAAGGATATTGTTATGTTTGTAATGACTATGGTCATAAGGCAATTAATTGCATGAGATGGTCAAATAAGAATCATTCTAATGTCTTTAGAAATGAGACTGTGGTGTGTTACAACTGTAACAATTTTGGTCACTTAAGAAGAGATTGTAGAATGAATGCAAGTGATAATAATGTAGGGAACAATGCTGGAAATGTCTATAGGAAGCCTTTTGTTCCTTAGAGCAATCACAAAGTCATTTGTTTCAGATGTAATAACATTGGGCATAAAGTACAATAATGTAGATTTAATAGAAAGACAAGTACTTTAAGCAAACAAGTGAAAAATTCTACATTGGAGTGGAGAAGAAAGAGCAATCAAGATGACAAGAAAAATAATAAAGATCAATGTGTGAAAACTCCTTGTGCACTACTTGCAGACGTGATACCATCCAAATCTTGAGAAGAAGAAAAGACTTGGGGGGAGTCTATTATGGTAACTCATTTTACCCCTATGAAGTCTAGAATGAGGTATGACAGCATGCATTTTCTATTGGTTGTATAAGAAGTAAAGAAGAGGTATGTAAATGTTAATATTTCATTATGTTTATTTTGATTGTATTGACTATGAAGGTCTGCATATGATATGGGAAGTTAATGAGAGCCTTGGATATAACAGATATCATCATTTTTATTACTTTATGTATAACTGTTCAGCTTTATAGCTTGTTAAGGAATTCAAGTTTGAAGTACATTGATAGTCCTTTGGTGGGTTTGATGCTTTAATGATAATTCATAAGGTGTTTGTTGACTACATACAAGAGATGGTTAAGTTTCTTATCTTTGATGTCTTGAAATCATTGATTAATATTGGTATTGGTGGACTCTAGTTTAACCATTCAGAAGGTGCATGAGTTAGCTGATGTCAATATATTTCCATGAGATAATGGTGGCTTGGTCTATGAAGTAGTATTCATTTTTTTTCTTTGTCATTAACGCTTGTTATCTTGATTGATCGGTCTCATCATTGCTTAACACTTTGATATCATGCTAAAAAATTACTTGTTGTGCACATATTGTAATGCTTGGTTTAACTTATATGAGTGAAGTTTCAATGATAGAGCATGATATGACAGTGAATGTTGCTTGAAATTGAGTTTTGCAGTGTTGTGCTTGGAAGTTGCCCGTAACATTTCATGGTTTGGAACACAAGTATTGATGATTGTTGTAGGGACATAGTGACAGTGATTTGTATATTGCCTATCTATGATAGATTTTTAGTATGTTGATAGTATGGTATACATGATTGTTGATTCACTTGCATAACTTTCATAAAATACAATACCTTGATAAAGAAATAGTTGTTTTGGTCTAATAGTGCTTTGCTATTACTTAGCAGTTCAAATTATTCATGGTCTTTAGCTTGCAGGTGACAGTACTTTGTTGGTTCTGGCATGATATGATGTCTACGAAAGTTTGATATTTGTCATCTTATGAGATTTAGAGACTTAGGGTAGTTAGATAATGGATTTCTAGATCACTGGTATGCAGTAAAAAGTGATTTATTACTATGTGCAGAGGTACTCTAGTGGTATTTTTGGTGGTAAAGGTCTCTCTTATTGATACTTCAAGTTTTTAATCTTCATGAGATGTTTTGTTACTATGTCTTATTGATCGGATTTGATTCTTTGCACATCTGCAATATGGTTTACAAATGGAGTGGTGATTTTCTAGTGTGCTTGCAATGGATTGAAAGTGTTCTCAATGACCCATTTGGATTATTTGACAGTGGTCTTGTTGTTTGAGAAAATGAGTAATGATATCATTTTTGATATATTTGTGTATGGATCTTCTTTGTAGGGGGATTTTTTTCTATATGTTCTTATTTCCATCTCTCTTATATATTTTCATTTGTTGCTCTTATTGTTTTACTTGCAGCTGGTTCATATAGTTCTTTGTTGGCTTCTCAATTGTGGTTGCATTGCATTTCTTAGTCATTGAGGCAAAAGGGGGGAGATTAATTTAAGTTTCTCCATCAAGGACAAAGGGGGAGTTTGTTGATGTCTCAATTGTCTTTGGTTGTCCTTGATGACAAATTCAGTTTGGTATCTCAGATAATATTTCAAAGGCTTTTTTTTTGGTATTCATGTTCATGATGATTCAATTTTTTGATGTTGATTACTCATGTGACTTCTAGTTCTGATTTATGAATGTTATTCATTTGCAGATGGTTATGCCTATATTGGACTAACAATGTTGATAAGGCTTGGTACAGGTTATTCAGATGGTTTTCATTGTGATAGGGCATTCATTAGCTTTAGTGATAAATGATATTGTTATCTTGATAGGACTCGGGTTCATCATGGAACAATTGGTTTCATTTTGATAGGTTGGCCCTTCTTTATTGCACAACAGGTATATTGTTTCAATTGTTCATTATCAGGTTGATCATGGCATCATTGACAAGATTCATTTAATTATATCTTCATGGTATATATTCATTCTATTGATCTTCATGGTTGTCTCATAATTCTTAAGTGTCAACGGTTATGATACATTATTTGATACATGGCATATTGGGTTGGAATTATATTACTGCTCTCTATGGAACTTTAGTCTTGGCATATTCATTGGTTCAGTTATGGCACTTTGGTATTATGACTCATGGAATTTTGGCATTGACATTGTGATACTTGTTTCAATCTTGGCTTACTCTTGGTCTATTCATGTTGTGGCATTCAGTACTTTGGCTATGGACAGTATTATGGATTTGGTTTACATTCAAAGTTGTTATATTTTGTGGTACTGATTATGTTGGATTCCTGTGTAGAGGATATATATTTCACATGGGGTATTCTTTCATACAGGTATATGGCATGGCTATTTAGGTTACTATACACTCTCTCAATTGGTTTTGTCACTGCATATCTACATATCTGATTGACTTATATGGAGTCTTCATCTGGTTCATATGGTATTGGCATGTTCAGATTTGTGTGGTTACATGGCATTGATAAGGTATTGAACAACATCATAGTTGTGATTTTTAGCGTCATACAGGTAATGCTTATGGGAAACTTGGTTCTGGAATCATATATGAGCTGGCATTTAATATTAAGAAAACCCTATCGGGTTTCCTTAAGAATTTGATAGAATTGATTTTACTTGCATTGGTAAATGACTTTAGAATGAAGTCATATTTGATTCGGGCCTTATAATAGTTGACTTATTAGGCCTTAAGGCCAACAAGAGGTTTGTGGAAATAATTAAAAGTCACTTTGAAAGTGACAAGGCATCGACTCTTGGTAATAATTTTTTGTTTATTAAGGTGGTCGACATTTTTAAAAGTCATGACAATTATCAAAGTGATAATTGTGTTAGCATTATGAGTCTTTGACAACGATTTGTTTAATGTCTATTATGATGCTTTTGACTTATGTCCTCTCGGACTTCAAGTTTTATCAAATTGAGGAAAGGCATCGAAAGCCTTTGTTTCGAATGGAAGTAAAAGAAGTTTAAGGAAAACATTTGTGTCATTCTTTTTTATAAGGGTTTGAGACCCTAGCCACGTCACCGCCATGGGTAACATTTTTCAGTCGCTACTCTCCTTGATGCAACCAAATGGATAGGTTTTGGAGCTCTCTGTAAGAGCTATGAAGTTGTTTGAAATATGTTTTTTTCATTTCTCTATGGGTATGGACTCGAGCATGGAAGGAGTATGTTGATTCGTCGAACAGCTGGATTGGTAATGTCCTCACAATAATTTATCAAGTTCATTTTCAGTTTCTTTGAAGATCATCAGGTATTCATTCCTCTCATTGGTGAAAGTTTCAAGGAGTTCTCTCTCTTTGGTTTAAATTCCTACTTGGTCTAGAATCATTGCATCATTTTGGCGATTATTCCTATCAAAATCTGCAATTAGTCTCGTTGCTCAAATTAGATAAGGTGAAAATAATTTATTTATCAGAAGATAATGCATTCATTTTGGTTACTCTACACTTCTCATTATGGGTAGTCTGAAAACAGTGTGTATTTTTATTATGAGGTTCATCATGATATGGGTACGGTTACAAATTCTTGCAAAGATATTCTTTTGTGTTTTCAGCTTCAGAAAGGTTATCTGAAACATATTATTGTTTCTCTGATTTTTCTCCCTCCACCTGTTACTAAACTTATTGGAGATTCTTCTAAACAGTTGAATAAGGGTATTTGAAATATGTTCCAAAAGGGTATTATTGTTTATATTCTCTTTGAAAAAGATTTTACTCGTGCAAATGTTACTGTAATTTTTGTTTCAGATGGTGTTATTGGTGCAAATTCTTTTTGTTGTCAGGGTTAAGAGAACAAACCTGCTAATGACACTTTGTCTCCTTATGGAGGAAATCCCACCTTTACGGCTTTTGAGGGTTTTAGATTCACTCTCTTAAAATGGATATTCTTCTAGACTCAAACATAATCTTTGTGATGATGTATACTTTATTGTAACCTTGGTAATTTTTGATATATATCTGTGAAAAGATAAAAAGGGATTTATCACTGTTCTGAAAAAAGTTGTTGCTGAGAGAGTTGAGATATCTGTTGTATTCAAAAATGCAAAAATAAAATGAAAAGTGACAGTCTTGATATTTGAGAGATTCTTTTTTAACACAGTTTTGTTCTTGAATTGTTCTTGAAAGAGAGAAGTGATAACTTCTTTAAATGAAAATCTGAAAAGAGATAGTGAAAAAGCTCTGTAATAAATTTTGAAAACATGATGTAGAGTATGATCATAAAAACCTTATTTATTTAATATTTTAAGGATTCATGTTGAATCTTTAGGGTATTAGATAAAGAGGCATGCGTGAGAAAAAATGAAATAGAGAGATCCTTTGTGTTATTGTAATTATGTAAATTGAAAAGGGGTTGGTGCTCCTTGAAATTGGTGTTTCAAAATAAGGGGTTGGTGCTCCTTGAGATTGGTGTCTCTAAATGAGGGGTTGGTTCTCCTTGAGCTAGTGCTCATAAATTAGCCTATAAGGCATTGTTAACAGTGGTTTTCAAATAAGATCCTGAAAGGCAGCAGTTTAGGAGTGGTTTTTCTACCCCAAGAGGGTTTTCCACTCGGCATATCATGTGTCTCTTTGCTCATTTGTGGTTTCACTGATTTATTGTGAAAAAGCTTTATTATGCATTGTTTTACTGTCATACTTCTCATTTCAGTTCTAAATGGTTGCCTTCATTTTATGGATGATTTAATCATTGAAATAGTGAGAACATAATTCAATTTTGTTTTATTTCCTGAAAATTGTTAAATTGGTTCATGACACTGATTCACCCCCCCCCCCCTCTCAGTGTCCTTTTCACTCCAACAATAAGGACATTATATTTTATTTAGAAAACGTGAATTTCCCGCTTGAATTGAATGATAAGAAAACTAAGACATTAAAACTAGAAACTCATATATGTGTTTCTCAAAGGATAATTAATGTGGAGAAATTTTGACAGTGTACTCTAAAGATGCTTAAATGAAGAGTAGTCTATAAGGGTTATTGATGAATGCCACTATGGGTTATGTGGTGGACTTTATATGTCAAAGACTACTTGTCATAAGATTATGAGGAGTGGTTATTGGTAGCCCACATTGTTTAAGGGTGTGGCAAAGTTTGTGAAAGGATGTTATGCTTGAAAAATTATTTTGGCAAGTTGAAATTTGCAAGAGCACTTCCCCTTAGAACCATTTCAATAGAGGCTCTATTCTAGCAGTGAAATTAGTAAAATATTCTAGCAACAAATAGAAGTGGATATTGGTGGCAACTGACTAATTTACAAAATGGGTGGAGGAAATTCCCACAAGGAATGCAGCCTCAAATGTGGTAACTAAGTTTCTACTCAATAATATAATGACCAATTTTGACATGTCATCAAGTATTATTTTTTATAATGCAATGTGTTTCAAGTCCAAAGACATTGTTGACATGCATCCATAGTATAGGGACACATTCATCCCCTTATCACCCACAAGGAATGGATAAGTTGAATCAAGAAATAAATGCATCATGAAGATCATCAGAAAAACATTGGATGCAAACAAAAAACAATGGGGTCATAAGTTGAAATTTGATGTTTGGGTAGATAGGGTAAACTATGAGAAGGCTACTAAGAAGAGTCCTTTTGAATTTTTGTATGGTGTTGAATCCAAATTATCAATCAATCTTGAGTTATCAGTCTACAAGTTACTACAATAGATTAAAGGGGAAGAAGAAAGTGACATCTCCCAAAGAATACATGAGTTGACTAAATTGGAGGAAGCAAGGAGGGTTGCCCATGAGAAAAATTTAATGAGACAACAAAAAGTGAATTACCTCTTTGATAAGAAGGTTTCCATGAGAGAATTTCAAATTGGGGACCTTGTCCTCAGGTGGAATTATAAATTAGAAGATAAGGGCAAGCATGGAAAGTTTGATGCCCTATGGGTTGGGCCCTATAAAATTGATGAAAGATGTGGTCTAGGAACATTTTACTTTAGGGTCTTTGATAGGGAGATCATGGAACTCCCAGTTCATGGTCAGTACCTCAAGCACTGATTCTCTTGACGATATGGTTCTTTGAACTATTGTAGTATATGTTGTTTTTTAGTTTTGTGTTGTTGTGACTCTGCACATACGTTTGCATTTATGCAATCATGACTCTAGTATGTAATTATATGGTTTGATTCAATCCTATTTTTTTGTTCCTCATTTTTGGTCTAGCCGAAGATTTGGATTCTCAATCTGCCTTCAAGAGACACATGACCCTAACTAGAGCTAATGTTTGGAACCCCAAAAGTTTTAGTTTCATTTTGTGTTGTTTTAGTTTGTTGGTTTGTTTCATGCCTTCAATTGACCATTACTAATAACCGATTTGAGATATCTAATTTGGGTGGTTCTTTGCAAAATTTTAAGCATATTTGGATAGAGCATGAAAAATTAGGACCAATTGTCTTTTAATTATTTTTGAAATTCACTAAGAGATGAAAGTTAGCCTTTTTTGGTTTTCTCCTTCCATATGGTCCACGTGTAGACAGGGGAAACTTTCTTTCAAGTTTGGTTCAGATAGGTTTTTTCGTAAAAGGTAAAAAACATGAAAATGACTAAGTACAAGTCTTGTGAGATCTTGATGCCCATATGAACTTTACTTCTTTGATATTTGTCTAGTTCACTTGGGTTTTCCTACTTTGTGGGAGAGAGGTATCCATTTTATTTTCCATGTGAATTGTCCACTTCCAGTTGTTAATGAACTTTACGTATTTCCACTTTTCGATAGTTTCCCTGCAAACACATTTAACTTCAAAATTGGCTATGTGAAATCTTTTTGAACGGATGAATTTCATCCTCTCACACCCACCCTCAATGACGTCATCTTCCTTCTATGAAATTTTCTATGTAAACTCCTTTCATATGCATTTATTTGATTTACTTTAGATCTTTTGCATAATTCCTTTTGTAGACTCTCACCATCCATCCGAACTTCCACTTCCAAATTTTGTCTAGTTTAAATACCTTTTCTTGTAAACTTGTTCCATCCCATTTTCTCATATTTATACCATACTAGCGTCATCCCACCTTACATATGTCATCATGATTTCACCTCATTTGAAGCACCATAGTCCATAAATGACATCTTACTAGCATCATGTTGGTGTCACCCTTTCTAACAACATTAGTGGAACTTTCCATCTAAAGTGGATTATTTGTAGGTGCATTGTGAAGTTGGAAGTTTAGGTGCTTTTCTTGCATGAACTTGTTGGAGGTCGATCTTTTGCATAGGACCTGATGACAACCAACTTCCTAAAATATTCAGATGGAGGTCATAGATCGACTTCATTCCAATGGTGATCAATTTCCCACAAGGTAAGGCTTTGCAGAGACCCAAAGGTCAATAGGACCTTGTGGGGATAGTGATAGTATTTGAATGTATCCTACAAGGATCCAAACTTCTCTTGGAATAATATTAGGCTAGTTATTTTTCTCAATATCAATTGAACATCCTATAGGGGCTCGATTCTTATGTTGAATATAGATCGAGGTCAATATTTTATATCCCATAAAGGGTCAATTTTTTTACACCTCATTTCTTAGTTACTGGGTTACTTTTACTTTGTAAGAAAATATGATGATAAATGTAGATTGTGACCTTAATATGTGTAATAGCTGAATGAAATACTAAATATGCATTAAGATGTTATTGCTTTTGAAGATATGATTATATTTTAATACTGATGGAAATGCAATGTATGAATATGTATTGTGATATGAATACTTTAATGCTTTGATGATGCAAATGATTTATGATGCAAATATATTTCATGTGAATGACTAACTACCTTTGTGTTGCACTAAGTTGGATGTAGGAAGGAGTCAAGCCCTTAGATATGAGAGGGGGAATATCACTCAAGATATGAGCTTGGTCTGGTAACCCTTAACTAGCCTAACTAAGCATACACACACTCACACCATAGTTGGTCTAGTTGATTAAGATAGTTTTTGGAAATGGTAAGTAACCTTTAGTCTTGTTGTGCATGATTTTGAAGAGGTTATGATCTTTTTCTGTGGATTTTTGTGATTGGGTTTATGTGATTGAGTCTTTATGTTGAATTAAATTTCTTATTCTTTATGTTTTCAAACTTATAAACTTTATTCGAAGAGGTATATACCAAGATTACATAAATGTATATATGTGCATGTCCTCGATAACTCATATGCATGGGAGTACTGATTGCATAAATGAGACATATGCATATATATATATGTATGCACTTCGAGTATATACGTCGATCGATGAATATGTGAGGAGTATGTTTTTAAGTTTAGATATTGAAATAATGATACATATATTAATGTATATGTATATATTTACATTAACGTAAACATATATATACACATATATTAATATGCAAATATATTCATTATATATATATATATATATATATATATATTTATATCAATTGGAAATTGATGCACTTTATAATCATGTGTATGTGATAATATGTATATATTAATATATACATATATATCATGTGAAATATATATATCTTAATAAATATGTATATATGTATATGTAATTCTTGGAAGTGCATATATTTGGAAGGTTGGCACTATGTATATTTAAATGATAATGCCATAATAAAGTGTTGCATATATTTAATTTTTGGTGCAATATATAATGTTACAATAAGAATGTAAATCAAAATTTGAATAAGTCAATGGAAACTAGTAGAAGTTGTGCATAAGTAAGAAAGTGCAGTTAATAGGTTGCATAGTATAAACCTGTGCATAAAGAAGACTTATGACTAAGTCAACCTAGACTAGGAATCATGCGTGTAATAGGAAGTGTTTTGTATACATTGCAAAAGTGAGTGAATACTGAAGTATATGAAATGCATAAGAAGTCATTTTACCTATGCTTAAGTCTGGAAAAGCAATATCTTATCCATGGGACTCAGGCAATGTAAACTTTGCAAAAATATAAGAAGGAATTCGATTTAGGAAACTTGCTAAAGAGCTTGTTATTAATTTGACTCAATAAAAGAGTCTTGTAGTCCCTTGAAACAAGTTGACTTAGCCATTTGAAAGGTGAGGATTTTTATGTGTTGCAAATCTTTGAGTTAGTTTGATGATTCATTGCATGAGGATAGAAAGGTGGCAGAAGTATTATCTTGTTTGTAGCCTTTGGTTGCTCACATTTTAGTATATATAGAGGTGCTCATTCTACCATTTTCTACACACTTCCTATCCTGAATTCTACGCTCCATTCTGTTGTATTTTTTGTGTTTACATAATTGTGAGAGTTTGAGAGTTTGTTGAGAGAAGCTAGATTTTGTGATAGGTTGAATATTGAAGGAGTTGCAAGATATTTTGTGAAGATTGAGCTAGGGAACCAAATTTTTCAATTGGAGCTTTTTGTATAGGCATACTGATTTCTACTCCCTTTTTTATTTATGTTTGAAATTTGATTTTTTTATGGTTGTCTTGACTAAAAAGGATTGAATTAGATTTGTGTTATAATTCTTTGGATGAGCATTGCATGTTCTTAGTTGTTGCATGCCTTGGTGGAACCTATCTATTGGGTTAATACGTTTGTATACCCTATATGAAAATTTATATGATTGTGTTTCTATTTAAACTATATGTAGTAAGTTTATATTATACGTATGTACAATGAAATATTAAATGTGGAATATATTGATGTCTTGGGATAACTTGAATTTGTTAGCTTATAATGCTAGGTAAGCCCTTGTGAATAATGAGGTTAGAAATACAATGGTAAAGATGGTATGATAGAAATGTCATCGTTGATAGGATGTGATGTCATGCAAATCATATTGATAATCTATACTTGATTGTTACTGTACTTTTTAATGAAATCCTAGGTTGAAGAATAACCTATTTGGCTAGGATATTTAAGTTTGATTATTGATTGAAGCACATAGGTTGGGATTAACCTATATGATCGGATTGATCATTTTATTATTGATTTTATTTTTGATTGAAGCGATTTATTATCATGAGAATTCTACTTTTGATTGAGGTCATTTATTGATGAGATTATACTTTTGATGGGATTCATTTATTATTGAAGATTCTACTTTTGATTGAGGTCATTTATTGATGAGATTATACTTTTGATGGGAGTCATTTATTGTTGAGATTACACTCTTGAATGGAGACTTTTATTGTTGATTTTGTACTAGAGTCATTTAATGTTATAACGTTAATGATCATCGTATGTCGATACTATAGGTACATAGCATAAGATAGAGTTTCTTTGAGATACCTAGTAAAAATGTTATTTAATTATGAGTTAATGGGAGGTTATTCCTGGGGTTAGGATAATCTACAGGAAAGGGGATAGCCTTCTAATAGAATACTAATGGTCAATACTATAAGATGGGGAAAATACAGTGAGCATAGATTAAGTGACAACCACAACACTATCTAAGCTAAATTCCCAATCTAAAACAAGAGAAAATAATCAAATATGAAGAACAAAAGCATTCAAATTGAAAACACTCCCCATATTGAAGTAATCACTTCTCTTATCTCTCCTCAACATGCCTTTTCAAGTTGCCCTTAGATCATGAAATGTGTGTGAAAATACCTACAAACAATAAGCATGAAAGTCAGAGATGAGTGGTTGTTAAATCAAAAATGGAGAAGAGCTTCTTTTATAAACAACCATTCAAACGGACAAACGATATTGAGATTCTAGAAAGATTCCAAGATCGATGGTTGAGAAGACATGCAACACAAAGGAGTGGCACTTATGAAATGAATGGTCAAGATTGAGAAGAGACAAGAGTCAATCGACGGTTGAGATTCAAAAATCAGATAGTGGAGGGAGATAATGGAGAAATTAAAAATTAAAATTATTTAATTTATGAGAAGGAATATTTGATCAAATGGAGGCATAAATAATCTATTTAAATTATTTATTTGAGGAAAAATAAAGTGGGCATTTAATTAAAATGATTTATGCAACCATTTTAATTAAATAGCAGGAAATAGAGAAAAAGAACTAAATAAAAAATTTGGAAAAGTGTCCTGATAAGTCAATTTGACAGCCAAAATTTCAATGGTGCAAATGAAAATGATTTTCAAAGGTCATTAAGGAGATTAAATTTAGGTTCAAAGTGGTCCAAGAGTGTGCCCAGTACACATGCCAAGTGCAAACCCTAATTTTTAGGCGATAAATAGGAGCTTGATTAAGAAAACTAGTCATTTATGCATTCCCAATTTAGAAATCTTAAGAGCTCTGAGAGAGAGAAGTTGAGGAGATATCATTGGTTCCAAACTTCGCACATAGAGGCTACCGCATTTGCACATTTTGTTGTCCTGAGGGAGCACCCGCCCAGGTAAGTACTCAAAACCCACCTTGTGATTTTTTTGATTTTCGTGCATTTTAGCTAAGGAAATCTTTAGCAAGAAATTGTGTCGCACGTCATGCGATGCAACTACGTGCATGAATGATGCAAGCAATGCGGTTCGCCACAATCACCTCATCGTGATGCAATTGAATAGGTCCTAGGGGTCAGTTGTGGTGTGACACATCTGAAATGGTGTGCCACATTTGCTTTCTGAGTTGCATATGTGGTTAGAAACGATGCAATCAAGATTTAGTGATGCAAATGTAATGGTAAATGGTGCATGTGCAAATAAATGATGTAATTGAAGAGGGGTTGACCGCAATTGACCTCGGTGACACACTAGTTGGGGCTTGCAACGCAAGTGGAATTTCGTGATGCATGTGCTAAAATAGTGATGCCTAGAAATTTTGTGACTCATTTGACAAGCAAAGCAATGCAATTGGTTGATGAAATTTTTTCCCCAATTTTGGATAAAAATGACTTGTTCAATTTAGGTCCAATAGGTCAAATGAAGAATGTAGATTAGTGTGATGATGTTGTGATGACTATAGGTTGTACTACCTCCTATTTACACTTGAGAGTCGCGACTAGAGACATTTCAACTTTGGGATCAGCTGGATGATGACGAGAGGTGGGTGCTACTAGATATCATATTATTCTATGTGACCTATATGCCCGTTATCAGGGAAAACAAGGGCATGTTGATGAAGTTGGCAAAGAGATGGCACTCCAAGACATGTACTTCTCATCTTCCAACTAGGGAGGCCACTGTTACATTAGAGGACGTTTATAGGATACTACGACTTCCTATTCACAAAGAGCGAGTACGATACAATCCCATCTGAGGGTTGCGGGCTATCTATAATTATGAGGATGATGTAGAGCTTGGGATTTAGGGTTACAAGATCAGATGGAAGACCTTGGTAGAGCGATACGACAGATTTGATTGTGTTTTGTGTACATTGATTTCTAATGTGATGATTCTAGATCATAAAGTTCATGGTTTCTCGGTGGGATAGGGAGAGGTACTGGTTGGGATGGTACAGGATGAGATAGTTTATGCCTAGGGTCCATGTTTATCGGGCATGCTTTACTTTCAGCTTCACGAAATTGCATACAGAGGTGGTCAGAGCATGAGTTGTGTTGTGACCTTGCTGATGATATGGGTGTGGGATCATATAGCATTATTCTGAATGCAAGTGGCACAAGAGTTGGGATTTGGTGCTCCATATGCATTTCTGTATCGGGGTGCCCTCGCATAGACGCATGTAGGAGACATAGGTTATTGAAGAAATGGGATTGATACACTGTTGAGCTTCATCTGGAGACCTTACAGGGACTATGATCTATAGGTAGATGAGCATGAGCATTTTCCATGGTGTCATCAACCGAGGTATCTGATTGGGTGTATAGTATAGTAGCAACATATCACAGAGATGTATTTTCTAGAGCGTATCAGATGACAGTTTGGAGAGAGGCAGGGGGTTCTTGTAGGTACAATAGAGTTTGCACATTTCTCTCGAGAGGTACACCCGTGGGGACAACATATACTAGTGACTATTGTCGAGCAGGAGATTGATGCACTGCAACCAGTGCAGTGGACCTAGAGAGGGGTGATGCAAATATAGGTATGATATAGAAGTATGATGCATGGTGGCAGACACATAGGCCCTCTCCTTACATAGATCTTGAGCATCTGACGCATGTAGAGAGAATAGGTAGGGGACCGCGAGACCGAAGAGGTGATAGGGGACGAAGGGGTGGAGGGCGAGGAGACGGAGGACGAGGTGATGGTAGACAAGGGGAGGGAGGAGGAGGAGATGGGAGGGGAGGTCAAGGAGGATATCAATGCAGGAGGAGGGATGGGAGATGACAGGTGGTGAGACCTTTGTCACTGATCCGCAAGGAGGGTGATGGGGATGAGTCATAGGAGAGGGTGGTGGTGGAGATGGTAGTGGAGGAGGAAGATTAGCATGCGGAGATGCCAACCCTAAAGGTGGGCCATCAGGAGGTGGAGATGATGGAGGTAGAGATAG
Source organism: Sequoiadendron giganteum (assembly GCA_007115665.2). Taxonomy (NCBI): domain Eukaryota; kingdom Viridiplantae; phylum Streptophyta; class Pinopsida; order Cupressales; family Cupressaceae; genus Sequoiadendron; species Sequoiadendron giganteum. The sequence goes on along the minus strand of CM021109.1, from coordinate 145,234,943 downwards.
ATCATGCGAAGGAGAGACGAGAGGAGGAGCATGTAGATGATCAAGTGATGGGAGAGGTGGAAAGAATCCTCTGAGAGAGGATTGTCTTGGGAGTGGATGTTGAGGATGGATTGGAGGAGGTGGGGGCCAGAGCAGATAAGGGCACAATAGATCATAGGATAGCCACCCTTCAGGCCCGAGTACAAGCCCTAGAGGTGGAAGTGAGGACTCTCATGGTAGAGCAAGATGGCCTAAAGGATGAGAGAGACACCCTCCAGATAGAGAGGGACTTAACATTCATCAACAGGTAGCAAATAGACCAGAGGATGCTAGAACAACTACATGTGGTGGATCAGTGGTTGATGTTGCACGAGATTTGGCCAAAGCTAGCAGGGTTTATAGAACCATATAGATTTTTATAAGAGAGAGGTGCCACTAGAGAGGAGCGCGTAGAGCTTCTCACAAGTGTTGAGTGGTTCCTAGGGCACATCGCATAGTAGGTCTCATAGCAGGCACTCCCACAACAACTCACAGAGTGGGGAGACATCAAGTCTGAGATGATCCACTCCATATGATAGGCCATCTACCTCAGAGCACAGGTCTCCAGGCTCACCATGGTGAGAAGATAGGGATGCATCAGGGTCAAGGGAGTAGGGCAGGTCAGACTAGAGCCTATTTTGACATAATATGTTATGACACTGTATTTTGATTATCAAGCCTATGAGCTCCATTTTGTTAGATATGATACACCTTGACATTGTACTATGACACATTTTGAGCGATATATGATATGAGTTTTGGCGGCGGTTTATGATATGCAGTCCTATGTGATTATGCTTTATGTTTATGATTATATTATGGATTCTCATGTTTTTATGATATGTATGCATTTCTATATGATCATATGATTGTTGGATATGATAAACGGTTATGCATTTATGATTATGTTATGGATGTTCATTATTTTATGATATGTATGCATGATGTGATGTGATATGTGAATGCAATTAATGTTGATGTAATGTGATGCCTATAGATTATGTATGCAATGATTAGAGATGTTTGATGTGAATACAAAATATGATGTATGATGTTATATGCCATAATGTTATGAAATGTGATGGAAAGTATATGAAATGTGATGCAATGTATATGAACTGTGATGCAATGAACTGATAATGCTATAAGGATGCACTCTATGTTTTTGTATTTTCTCATGCAAATATATGTGTGGCTTATGTGATGATTTCTATGATGATAATGCTTTTTGCAATTCCTCCTAATATGATCATGTATGCTGGATATTTTTGTGTGTCACGAGACACTGTCAAGATGTAGAGAGAAGAAATGTTAGTGGAAGAAACAGATGTTAGCATGGGAAATGACAAAGAAGGTGGAGAGGAAAACAGGAAATGGCAAAGGACATACTTTCATGTTTTTATGCTTATCATCATCGAGCATCAAAAATTTCACAAATGGAGCACAAACACCATGGTATGACATAGACCCAGGTGTGCAAGGTGACCATTTATGAGAGACAAGCAGTCAAAAAACAAATCCAAAAGACAAGGAATGCCCCGTCTCATAGTAAGGACCCAATTATCCTAGTATTTTTGCCAAGACAAACCACAAACAACAAGAAAAGAAAAGAGATCATGATCCATCATCACCCCTCTAAATCTATGTCAAGACATCCTTGAGGTAGATAGTAACATGACCAACAACCAATCAAAAAGATAAGACAAACTCGGACCAACAAAGTGTTTTCCAAAGAGATAATGTTTGTTGATAGTATTAGGTTGATTAGGTTGACCAAGATGACTGAGATGACCAATTGATTGATTGCTTGACCAAAGTTTTTTTAAAGGTTGAAAAAAGTTGATTAACTAATTTGATTGATTATGCCAAGTTTCAAAAAAGACACATCTTGATTAGGCAAGATTAATTGACCAAGATGACAAGATTGATTGACCAGGTGACAAGCTTAAATTGATTTGATAAGGTTTGATTGATATAATTAATTGATGTGACAACACCTCGTTTCAGAAAAGACATATCATGTTTAAGGCAAGGAACACATCTGATAAAGTTGACCGGTTGACCATTTTGATAAACACCTAGCTGCAAGAAAGACATATCCTACTTAAGGTGAATGACAAGATTGACCAAATATAATGTCTAATCTCAGGAAGGACGCATCATGATAGAAGACAAGTGATAAGATTAAATGAGACAAATGACATAATGCCCCATTCTGATATAAGATCAATGACCAGATAGTGACTGATGATAAGGTAATTGATTGATTGAAGATTAAAGATTTGTTGGATATGTTTTCCTATTAACTTGTGATTTGGTTTGAATAATGATTGCTTGCGGACAAAGAACAGAACCAGACTCAACAAACCCTAAAGGACTAACCTAAGGCATCGAGGGCTCATCAATTGATAGTCTTGCCTATGGTATACACGTAGAGACCTCATAGTTCGACATGACTTAAGTTTGTTTTGTTTGACAAAGGACTGAGTCATGATTTTATTTGAGAAAACCTAAAAGGATTGACTTAATGTCTCGAGGGCCCATCGAGTGAGGGCCTTGCCTACGTAGCAAATGCACAAAGACAACGTAGTTCGACCACACTAACGCAGGCTGACTCTGACTATTTTTTGGATTTTTTTATATTTTCTAGTGTTTTTGGATTTGAAGGTTTTTTGTTTTTTTTTTGGATTTTGATGCTTTATGATTTTTTTGGATTTTGATGGTTTTATGATTTTTGGGGATTTTGATGTTTTATGATTTTTTTTGGATTTTGATGGTTTTATGATTTTTTTGGATCTTGATGTTTTATGATTTTTTTGGATTTCGATGTTTTATAATTTTTTTGGATTTTGATGGTTTTATGAAATTTTTGGGTTTTGATGTTTTATGATTTTTTTTTGGATTTTTATGTTTTAAGAAAATTGATACCATGTGTATGATCCCATGAAGACATAAGTCAAGGAATTGCCCCTAGTCAGGTGTAGGACCAACTTATTATGTGTGAGGGGAAGCAGCAGAGGAATGCAAAGGATGGTCATAAAAGCGAAGGAGACTAAATGTCAGTGGTTCTCAGACCATGAGAGGGATGATAAAGCTTTATTATGGACGGGTGATTTTTGTGAATGGATGAGTGAAGGGCGGGAAGACCAAGTAGAGTGATAGTAGATGGAGGAGCATAGACTAACTACACATGGCGCTTGTTTCTCCATTATCATGCTTATTGTTTGCAAGTATTTGCACACGCATTTCATGATTTGAGGGAAACTTGCAAAGGCAGCTCAAGGAGAGACAAGATAAGTGATTCAACTTCAATATGGGGATTGTTTTCAATTTCAATGCTTTTGTTATTCATATTTGTTTTTTTTTTTGTACATGTCACCTTGATGAAAACCTAGCAAACAAGTGTCTTGGTGACAACAAAAAAATAAAAAAATATAGTAAAGGGAAATAATTCGTACAAAAGTGAAAACCACTGCAGTGGCGCTTTGGATAAGTACCATAGTGAAAACCTGAAAAACAGGTGCCATGTGTAGTCAATCTATGCTCCTTCGTCTACTATCACTCTACCTTTCGAACGAATGGACGAAACGAAATCGAGCTTCTAGAAAGATTCTAAGATCGACGATTGAGAAGACATGCAACACAAAGGAGTTGGAGTTATGAAATGAACGATCAAGATCGAGAAGAGACCAGAGTCAATCAACGGTTGAGATTTGAAAATGAGATAGTGGAGGGAGATAGTGGAGAAATTAAAATTAAAAATCATTTAATTCATGAGAAGGAATCTTTGACCAAGTGGAGACATAAATAATTTATTTAAATTATTAATTTGAGGAAAAAGAAAGTGGGTATTTAATTAAAATGATTTATGCAACCATTTTAATTAAATAGGAGGAAATAGAGAAAAATAATTAAATAATTAATTTAGATTAATTATTTAGTAAGGGAGAAATGTTGAGAGATAATTAAATGATTTTAACAATTATTTAAGTATAGGAGAATTAAAAGATTAATGAATAGACAAACAACTAATTATTATTATTTGACTATAGACAAATGATGAAAGATAAATAATTAAATAAATAATAATTTATTTAATTATTGAAGAAAAGGAGGTTAGTGATGTAATTAAAATAATTTAATTGATCATAGTAGAATAAAGATCAAGAGATGAAATAATTAAATGATTAAAATTATTTAATTAATAGAAGAACGTGATCAAAGATAATTAAATAATTAAAATTATTTAATTATGCGAAGAAGAAAACCAAGAAAAATGATGCTCACAGACCAAGACATTTTTCAGTGTCTACAAATACAAATCGAGCAATTATTGTGGTAAACAGATGACCTTACTCGAAGTAGTTGGGTGATGAATCTTTGGCCAAAGTAGTGTAAATAGTCATTGTTTACACTGTCAATTTATTGTGATGCAATTTACATTCTAGGCTAGGGAAATCATACATGTAGTTGTAGCCACATTGTGGTAAATCTAGATATGTAGGACACATCACTATGCTTAGGAAAGGATATATGAAGGATGAGGTTACCAAACCAATCTCTTCATCGAAGGGAGGGGTCCATCTTACCAAGTTTGGTAGATGTGCGGGGGACCATAGTAAGTCCATGGTTGGTGGAAAAATGCTTGAGTGATGGTTCTCGTCATGTAGTTGACGACCAAGATTTGGGAGGACATTTTGGACCATTGGCATTTCTAATTCAAGATTTAAAGATGTATGTGTCAGTATTGGGGGCAGCTAGAAGGTATGCACCAAGAAAAGGGGACATCTAGAATGTATGCACCAATGTTGGGACATCTAGATCGGTTTGTATTTCTAGTTCATGTAAGCTTGTTGAAGTTATGTATGTAATCATGTATCCATTTATATGGAAATTGTAAATGTGAAATATTATCTTGAATATATATGTAAAGTGAAGTCATACTTATATTGATGAAATGATTATTTGATTATGTAATGGAAAAGTTTGGAAAGGTTGTGTTTCAAATGGTGCATTTATTATTAGAAAAGAAAAAAATTATTGCTCATTATGTTAGATGCATAAACTATTCACTTGTGGGTAAAACCTAGAAAAATAACTAAAAAGGAACAATAGGCTTGTTACAAATTTTCCACAAAGGATAAGAAGAAGAAAAAAAAGATGCGAGAATATGTTAGTGAGCCGAACTTGAATCATATGACCACAAATGTTCTGCATGATTCCAATGAACCTCCAATTCCCTACAAAGGTGAAGTAATGGTTTTCAATGAATGTCAAGACATAAAAGGAAATAAGTAAAGGTAAGGATGAAGATGACTCAAGTAACCTTGATAAAGGCTTGATACATGCATATCCACTTGAAGGTTGTTTTCCTGCAAATGGTCAGTATAAGCATATGGTTCCCTTTGCAACACCATTAACACTCAACCACCATTGCAACTGCCCACGCTTTGATCTAAGAACACTCTTTAATGGCCTTATTGTATTTTGGCATGGATCCAAGAGAGATTGTGGCACCCATACCTCATTTATTGTCTCCAATACCTTTCTTTTTCAAGCCAATATGTGGCACAGGTTAGAGCAATGTTCTTCCATGTTTCTTGTCAATTAGATTGGATTTGTAGTGGACACTTGGTTGATGTGTGTCGGTAAAGATTGTGACTAGGGTTTCCCATATGGCATGATTTTTTGACATTCGACACACCTTGTCGTGGGTATATCTTCCTTGAAAACATTTTTTTGAGAAGATAACATTTTTGGAGAGAGAAGAATAGAACTTAAACAACACAACCAAAGGGTTCATAGTTTCTAGCTCTATGTATAGCTATTTTTGCACTATAATGATCTGGTTTTATCCCAAATATTGTGATGACACTTGCAACTATTATATAGATCAAGTGATTAAAGGTATATTCAACCTTGATTGAGTGTCTTCATGTGCATCGTGTCCATTTCTTGGTGTGTTTCTGATTAGTTAGCCAGCCAAATGACTGTAATTTTTTTAGAAAAAAATTGCAAGATATCTTTCTAGAACAATAAAGGAAGTGTATGAGTATGTTCATGGATTACTAAGCAAACTCATTTAATATTATGCAACTATCTATGATTTTTCCAAATGTACGTGTAAAGTCCAGCTTCCTTATGCATTCCCTAAACCTAGTCTTGTGGTGTGTTGATCAATGCATCACCTTGGTTTCAATTGTCATATATTTTGTATGTGTTAGGAAAATGAAGGTGTCTCAACCTTTGATTTTTCCATAGTATTGTTTTTTTAAATATTAAATGTTCCTAATTTTCTCACATTGTGTTGTGAGTTACAACTTGCATTTCTATTCTAATGAGGAGTCAAGTTGGAAAGTTGATTTTATAGGTGGAGTTGTGCATGAAGGCATTTTCTATTTTTGGATTGAGTTAGCATGGAATGTGAGTTTTCAAGGTGTAGTTATTTTGGCAAGTGCAAATTTTTTATGTGCAGGTTTAGTGATAATTGGCAGTTGCAGTGCGGCATGTGGTGACAATTGGAAACTTACCGTTATGTGTGTGCAGTGGTTTCAGTACTTTCCATGTTGCATCTTCAGCTTTTGGTAGTTGTGTTAGAAATGTCTAATTTATGTATTGTAAGCTCTTATATATTTTGAGCACTTGTATTTTGGAGGAGTAGTTATATTGAAGTATCGTTATGCTACTAGAATTACTCCAAAATTGAGAAGTGTGGAGACTCTTGTAAGAGCATAGCTTTGCAATTATATTGTAACTTGTTTATTGTTGCTAAATAATATAATTGAGTTGTGTTTTTTAGTATGGGGTTTTTCTCTTGAAAGGGTTTTCCCCACGTAAAATTTTGTGTTATGATTCTCATTGTTTATTTGTTTATGATATGTATGTGCATCTAAATCTTAACAGTTAAAGGTGTTTAAGAAAAAAAAATTGCAACTCTCTCTTGCTTAGATTAGTGTAGGAAGCTTCTTCCATGTACTCGACTTCCTTTCAGTATGAACATGGAGACTTTGTTACCCAACTAGATAAAGGAATCGGTATGTGACTGGTTTTCTCCCCCCATCATCCTCAACACACTCAAAATCAATCAATTTAAACATTTTTCAATTTTCTTTAAGTTTAATGTGTTGTACTGCCATGTTTGAATGTCTATAACATTTAAGGGGTTATCATGAAACACATTCTCAAATATCCATATAGCAAGTTATTTGTTTAATGAGATGTTTAGCCTTGCATGTTCAAACTAGCACTTGGGTATATTGTGACACCAAATTGAGACACATTATGCATTGGGTACAGTTTGTTTTAAGGGAGTATTCAGTTTGTTAATCATATCCAACACGTCAAGGAAACCCCCCTTGGTCTTGCAGAACTAGAAGTGAAGGAAATCTTACCCACCTCAATAATTGATCCTTAATTGTCCAACCTGAAGACAGATTTGTTTTGATCTTTCCAAGGTTGACACCACTAGTACTTGGGAGATTATCAAGCCTTATGAATTAGGGGCCTACAAATCAAATCACCGACAAGATATTAGAGCATCTTGACCTACAAATATATATTACGTTGTATGTGATCTGGCTTCTATATTATGCGTCTTACAAAACTAAAAGTTCAGAGCCTTTACTTGTAAATCCAAAAAATATCTTATTCCATTTCATCCCAAGGGAAACATAGCTTTGAGTGAGGTCTCCATTCTTAGGTAACATCCACTTAGTTTTTTAATTGGAAAGGACACGTGATTGATTTATGGGCACATTGTACACATTTTATCATATCATCCTCAAAACTTTGTTGTTTTCCTGTGAAACGACATATATGGATGTAGGGTAGTGAGCCCTGAAGAGGATTTTTTATTGGAAAGTAGGACACATGATTGATTTATGGGCACATTGTACACATTTTATCATATCATCCTCAGAACTTTGTTGTTTTCATGTGAAACGACATATATGAAAGTAGGGGAGTGGAGCCCTGAAGAGGAGCTATTACATCCCCTTAGGCAGTAATAGTTGACTACTTTTCACCCTAGGGTATCTTGCTGATCATGTCAGTAACGTTAAGGGATTCAAGTTCAAGAGTCGCAGGGGTATTACAACACGATAGTCTGAATTCACCACTTCAATACATTCTTCACCGTTTGCTTCGACGAAATAGTTTTGTACAATTTTTTGTTGTCCTCTTGCAGAAATAATATAATATCTCTGAGTTGACTAGTTTTGACATTTAGGCCATCCTATGAAGAATTTTTCTTCACCATGTTAGTTACATTCTTAATCTCCATGTTTGTCATCTCCATATGCTATAACAAACATAACCATCCTCCAACCGCAGGGCATCTGCTATGTTGATGGATGTGTAGATGCACATAGCATCCTATATCTCTTGTAATTATAGTCTTAAAAGAATATTGAATGTCTACTTTACAGTGGTTAGAATGTCCTCATATGTTCAATATTTATTGTACCTATGCACAAAATTTTGATTGTCAAAGTTCAACAAATTCAGAAGGCTGTGCCCATATTTAATCATTTGTCCATTAAACATTTTGACTTCAAATAGCCATTATGATTGGCATTTGTTTCAAACATAAAATAGAATTAAGCCAAAGTGGCATCACAAAGAATGTGATATTGTTATCAGGATTCAACCATGTAGTTTCAAGTAAAATTGGCATCACAAAAATTGTCATTAGCTCACAAACATAAATCACTACACTGGCATATATGCACATATGAGAGTGTAAACTCATCACTTTCTTCTCATTGTGAACCAATATGAGTTGCATACTTTGTAACTTGCAGCTTCTTGGAAAAAAGATGATAAACACGTTCTAGCATCAGTAGTATCTAAAAATGACAGTTACTCCAAAATTTTGAATATTCCAATCACAAACAGACTAACATGGTTAATAATTCATTTGTTAATGAATGCCTTTTCTTTGGATATTAAGAAAGAGTTTTTGGAGCAGGTAGGATGGAGGTCAGCAGTAAAACACATTTTACTCCTCCAAACCAGTTCCTACTCAAGAGAGCTCTATGTATCATTTATGCACATTAACAGTTTCTAGGCATCACAATTTTTCGGTCAAAATTTTCATCACTAACGAATCTTAGTTGATCAGATAGATCTTCTTGTACAAACAATGAAATGGAGTTCTTCCATGCAAACGCCCTTGTTTTGATGTCCAGTAAAGAACTAGTAAATTGCAGACAACATATATAGTCAAACATGATGTTTATGCAAGATACATTCAGCTTTATAATTGTCAACTTACTTATTGTGCTTCACAAAAACAAAGTATATTTTCACAAGTAATGAAACGATACTGCATGGTTAAACTGTTTTAACGTGTCAGGTGCATTGCAGCCCATGGGCACATTTTTATACAGTTTAACATGAAAAAAATGCGTGGTGATCTAAATTTAAGTGTAAAAAACCCCATCAACCTCCCTTTTAACAAGAATATCCCAGTTTATTCTTTTATTACAGATATCTAGTGAACGGTGTTGTACAGGATGCCCAAATGAAAAAGTGTAACTTGAAACGGTAAGGAAGAAAATTATATGGTCCATTAGGATGCGACATGCAATTTTTCTAGTATCCAGCATATCTTGAAATCATGCTTAATATCACTAGTTCATAGCATGACAGCCCATTCCTACTATCATTTACCAAGAGAGATCATGCATATCTCAAGAAATTTAGCACATCTGAGCAATATCTGCTTTGCCTGCATAACTCAATGTGCGCTCATCATGAACAATTGAATATTTTTTATTTAGAGAATACAGTCAAATCATTTACAAGTTCCATAAAATTGCCGATTTCATGAGTTCATCTGTTACCACGGCACAAAGGGTATAAATTAATAAATTTGCCATCCCTTTGAGGGCTTGAAAGTGAACCATTTTCAGTAATCACCAGAAGGTAACACTGTACATGAACCTCTGCTTCACATGCTGCATTTGTTTTGTTCTTCAGACGCTTCAGATTTAGAAGCCCATGACGCTTCAGTTTTAGAAGCCCACCAATCACTAAAGAATGAAGTCAGTCGACACTGCATAATGAGTTACAATTTGTGATACTAGAAACCAACTTTCACTTAATATAAACGAGATGAACCACTCTGAACTGCAGCTACTTTCCTTGTTGCAGCCATTCCAACATATTGGGCCTTGGGTTGCATTAGATTTGAATCACTGATATTATCTTGTTCATTTCGCTCAACTTTTGTTGTTGAAGTTCTTCTTGGATATGAGTAAATAGGAGCAGCATACTGAGAAGTGGGAAGAACTGCATTTCTGATCAACCTTCTAGAATCATATGCCTCTTTAATATTACCATTTTCATAGGGTAATACAGGCCCAATAACTTTCCCTGGTTTTGCAGAACCCCCTGACATTCATAAATGCATGGATTAACTTTGAAATGAAACATGCCAAAAACACTTGCAAAGCAGAAAATAGGTATAAGTAATGATACTAACATATAGAGGACAGTAATAACTAAAGAAGAAATATATAAAATAATTGTATTAAATTGGCATGAAAATGAAATTCCAAACTCACTATTAATGAAGAAGGAAAAACTATTACCTTGCAAGATCCTCTGAGATGGTTGCAATGGAGGCTTTGGTGCATTTCCAGAACCTTGGTGCTGCTTCTCCGTTTCCCTAATATACCTAGAAGCTTCATCAGAAGCTTCTACAGCCCGTTCCCTAGACGAACCTGTTTTCTCTGGCAAGGGAGGTGTGGTGCTTGAGAAGACAACGGATGATCTGCACATTGTGTTTTTTTATTCATCTTAGATGGACACTGCCAGACAATTCTAGAGTTCAATTATTTTTTAATTTTTTTTTTTTATTATACTGCAGAAATTGGCTTATGCTTCTAGAGTTCAATTATGTCAAGCTCCAAGTGCTCAAAATGATCAGGAATCTACCTTGGTAGAGATGCATGCTGCCTATCTAAAGGAACCGCAGGTCCACCTTTGCCGTAATGTTCTTCAAGGTGAGCAAACTGTCTCTTGAATTGATCAACAGCACTGCAGTACCAACAAAGAGTAGTTAGAATGATAGAACTATCTATTTCATCCATGAATCGCAAATATGCCATATGCTCTGACAACTATAAAACCATCACTCAAAAGGTGTTATAATTAGAACATACCTAGGGTACATAAAATTAGTCCTATCTGTTCCATTCAGGTACTCTTTCAGCATCTGTGGATGGTACTCAAGAATTTCCCGGAAAATAAGTTCCCTCACATCTTCTTTTGTTACCCTGCGCCTCTCGAACTCAAATTCCATCTTACTTATTGGTTGAGCAGAAGGTTCACGCTCCACTTTTGCTAACCCTTTAAAATAGGGATCAGCCAAGGCCTGATATATAGTAATTCAGACCAGTAATAATCATCAGTCATACAAAGTGTATATGCAATTGCATACATAAAAAACAAAAGTCAGAAATATATTAAAGTAGAACAGCTAGTATTTAATTGAGCTAATACCTCTTCTGCTGTTGGACGATCCTTTGGGTCAAAAGCTAACAATTTTTCCAAAAGTTTGAGTGCTAGAGGGTCTGCATTTGGAAATTTCTGTGAGAAAGGTATAGGTTGCTTTTTGCGCATGCTAGTCAGGTATCTTCTAGCCTTATCATTGCGAACCTGCATAGGTCACTTAATATTCTATGACTTGGTTGGAATAGTTACCCAAAAGACTTACATAAAGGTGCCGACAAATAGAATTTGTACTTTCCACAACTACTTTGTAATCATGATCATTGTTTCACACAAATTAAAACTGTTTGTTTTATTAAAAAAAAATTCCAAAGAAAGAATGTTCACCCTCGAGATGGCTTCCATTGAAGGGGTTCCAAACAGGTCAGTCATCAAATCTAACTGATGGACTACATTTTTACCAGGGAACAAAGGTTTCCCCGTCAAAACTTCAGCAAAGATACAACCAATGCTCCAGATATCAATGGCAGGGGTATACTGCACAGCATATCAAAAAGAAAAATTCAGAGAAAATGATAATCCTGCCATGGCAGAAGCATACCGTAAGTTGATTTGATCTCAATCATGAATAAATGCAAGTTTATGTGAACCATTATGAATTTCAAATTGAACCGATAAAATAAGTCGACAATTGTATAAAGTTGATAAGCATCAATGTTAAAAACAGGCAAAAGGATGAAATGAACAAAAAAATTGTTAGTTGGAATGAGTTTTCCACAGTCCATGAAATTGTTTATGCAAGCTTTTGGATTCAACTGTATATGTTTTTGTGCCGACGTTTCGGATCACACTCAGTGATCCATCATCAGGAAGAGGAACAGTCAGTCAGTGCAAAAAAATTGTTGTTTTGCACCATGTTTCAGTCAGTTCAACACATCACTTATATCACCTGGGAGCTGTTTCACCCTTACACAGAAACTCCCATGTCTATTCCAGAATGCAATTCTTGTATTGCAACAATCTTTCTAACCTGTTTTAAGTCAAAATTGCTATGAAGAAAGTTTCCAGTTTGACCTATACCAAGATGCATTATTTGTAAAGGAGCAGGAATTTGGGCATTTTAGGTGAAAGGAGGAAAAGGAAAGAGACATTAACTCATAGTGGATTTGTGACACAAACTGTAAACTAGAAAAACACACTACAATAATAAAATCGTATGGAGCCCACTGGCACACTAATACTATATTATCATACAAGGAAGCTCCGGGCATTTAATACAAGCCAAGAACACTTCTGCTATCTTTGCACTCCAAAGAACAAGAGAGCTGGTGAAGAGGCTACAAGACTATCAGGCCCAAGAGACATGGAAATGAACTTTAATACAAGGCCACAAAATAGAATGGTAAAGGATGTAAGTTAAAAGAGACATTAACAACAAAGGATGCAAGTAAACATTTTATTAGAAATAAATGGGCCAGATGAAAATGTTTTAGTGGCCTCGAAAATATAATATACAAGTTTCTCCATCAGGTTACATAGAGGAAAAATTATTGTGAATGGCTGTTGAGTGATGAGTGTGCTAGTTCAAAGTCACTGGCCACAGCCTGTAAAATGAACCATATAGGACTACAAATTTCAAGAATGGAAGTCTGCAATTATAAAGTACACATGATTATGAAACATATATGTAGCGAGTTATGTATTTTGCCAAACACAATATGAAAAAAGGAAAGTCTAGGTGTTTTATCACTTAAAAGTTTAAAACTCCAAAATGGAAAACATCAAATATTATGTTTGTTTATCCAAGATTCAATACCTTTCACATTCTATGTACCTAGGGCCATGAACAATTTCTCAGTCACTTGAACTGTTATGCAGCCAAATATTTAATTATCTAGTATCATCTTGTTTTTAGAAGTTGGAAAAGAGTATTGAAAGCATGCAAATCATATGAGTAATCATCAGAGAGTGAAAATGAACATAGCAACCAATCTACTGATCAAGCATGTGAAATTCAACTTCCCACATAAAAAATGAAAATAACAGCGACAAAGGGGATATTTAACTTTGCTCACTTCAGAAGAACGTTACTGAACCTTCCTAAAACATTGCCTGTGGTCTAACACCCAAGCTATTTGGCAATTAACAAACTAAAGAATAATCTAAATTGCCACTTAAGGTTCAGCAGTTTGCAGATTTTCTTTAACCCAGGTTTGTTAAGGCCGGATACATGCATGCGTGTCCACTCACAAAAATAATATTAAATATAAAAGGACCCATAATTTGCAAAAAAAGTGCAAAAACAAAGCCAGAACACTGCTGTTAATTGATATTTCAATATCAAATGTTAAAGATAAATCAAAACCGTTTATAGATATTCAATATACATGAATACTCAATGGTTGGTTAGATAGTTAGTTTTTGTGAAGTTTATGTTCTTAGTTTTATCATTTTTTTTTGGTTAATTACAGACCTGAGCTGGACCCAGAATCTGGAACCAGGCCCAGGATGTACAGAGACCAGGATACAGACACAGTACAGGTACATCTATTACAGGGTATACCAGATAACTCGAAATAGTAACTTTCCTGGCAAAACCTCGTGTACAAAAAGTATTTACAATTTTCTGGGAAGCTACATGAATGTGCTTGCATGCAAAAGGAAAGATAGGAAGAAGAGATAAAACCACAGCAACTTTTGTGTGCATGGATAGATACCATACAGTAAAAAATTAAAAAACTTCTAGACACCAGGAAGATATTTACACTTGACTTTTTGTTCTTGCATCCAACAAGATTACAAGGTAACCGTAAAACTAAAGAAAAATGGGTAATCAATAAGAAAACAAACTAAATGAGACAAAGATAATTATGATAGCAATGAAAGTCAACAGTATGGTGCACCAATTGCACACAGACGTTGCACAGGTTCTTGATGTTAGATTGAATCATAACAGCTCTTGAAAGCTATAGCATTCTCTCACAATGAACAGACCATTCAAAGACAAAAATATGCTTAAGCTTTCAAATAAGAAATTCATGCTGTGATTCAGAAGTTAAATGCATAAAACAAACTTATCTGAAAATAGAAACCGCAACCGTGCTGGCCAATACCTAGTTTTGGAACCATTTATGCAGCCTTCTCCAGACGAGTCATACTGAGCAAGCATAAATCACGTTCATAATTCATATATAAGCTCTCCTCTAACTGATATCAAGAAAGACTATATGATCCCTTACATCAGAATGTATGCAACACCTATTTTCTATAAATTCTTCAGTGCCAATATTCCATGTCAATCTTACCTCCTCATCACCTGTCAAATGTGAGAGGATGTGTGCCACAGATACCCCTGCATCAAGTAGGGGCATTCATATTTCAACAATTATCACATCCTAACTAGAGCTTCCATGCATTTATGATTCATCTCAACCTAGGTCAACAAACTGTTCAGAATAGTATATTCATGGCTCAGACTTTAACCTTTCCAATACTTGTTTTAATGGAACACTAAGATTTCCACAATAAACTTGCAATCATGTTGTGTCACATATTCACTGACCAACTAATATTGAAATTGCCATCAAAACCCATTATCTGATTTTACAAATTGCAACTAAAAATACATGCCTAGGATCCCTCACATTTATTTCTCGTATCAGATTATACAGCCTTTCATATGCCCAACAGCAAACACTATCAGAGATATGACCTCTAAGTTTACATTTTGCAACAACGGTCATTAGGCATTCTTCATGGAAGGTAGTATTCCATCAGATCATATAGACTATATATATCAAGACCATGTCAAATAAGTAATACAGACCCATACCCCAAAAGAGTTCTGTCTAATGCCAATCAATCCTGAAAATTACCAGACATGGAGATTGAAAAACATCCAGGCAGGCAACTAGATAGCATCATGTGAACGTAAATTATTACATGTAATGAATATTTTCTAATAACTTTACTGTGAAAATATTAATTGAGGAATATGTGCAGACAAAGTAGACCATACCTTGGAGAAAAAAGATCCACATAGCTCTGGAGCCCTATACCATCGTGTAGCAACATAGTCCTGTGACGAAACAATTTGACTCATTGAGAAACAAAGCTAAAAAGATAACTGTGACTGCACAGTTATGCTAACTAAAACAAATGTGAAAGAGATCCAAAAATGCTCACAATACACTTAAGTCTAGAATACAAGTTATCAAATACTATACCGTCCAGAAGATTGTAGTAGGCATGTCATTGAAGGCAACCCTTGCTAAGCCAAAGTCACATATTTTTAGCTTGCAATCAGCATTAGCCAAAACATTCTTTGGTTTCAAATCTCGATGATAAACATTTGCTACAGAACCAATAAGCCAACACTTCAGAACATGATCTAAGGCATATCTTCAAATCAAATCGACAAACAATGTAAACATGCATCAGAGTCATCTGGTCATTGAACAGGAAACTGCAAATGGTAATACAACAGAAATACATATTTTGAATTAAGGATGCCTAGGCACACAGGAAGAGTAAGTCCACCTCCAGTAGAATAACTCAAGTGTTTTGTTAGTACATGTGAGTCAAACATAAGTGTGACCAAGCAGGCATTATCAATACTTCATAAACACAAACTTGGGACAAAAGTGGAGATTAAAATTTTGATAATCCTGAACATGGAACCAGTATCTGTAGATTGCTGCAATAATTCCAAGAATTTTCTTTACAATGTTTTGTTAGGAAAAAGGTTTCACCGTTTCTTGGGTCAATGAATGAAATTAATTGATTCTATTCTAAGAGTTGATAGGTTAAACTCTGTCAAGCAGTTTTCAGAATGCCCATTCCCACAAACTCATTAGCATCCACAGACATCTGTTCACATAATAGTTAGTTTCTTTAACAAAACAAATGGTGGCTCAGTCATACAGTGACTTGTCTGTCCTTTCCATTTCTTTTTTGTTTTCTTTTTTCAGTTATACGGAAAAATTAGTTAAGTAAAGAGTATAAAAAACTAAGCAAACGAGCTTAATTTAGCCTATTTGTAGCCCTTAAATTGCAAGCTCATTTACATCATACAGATTTATAAAGTGGAAAGATCATACAAATTTTTCTCGCAATAGAAATTCATTTAACTATTAAAATAAATACAAAAGCATCAATCACATAACCGTACATACAAAAAACTGCATTATGAACTACAGCTTCCAGAGCAAAAGAGTAGCTATACAATCACAATTAGCAACAAAAACCTTTACATCTATGATCTAGTGAACACAATCGGCATGTACACATTATTTTTGCAGTGTTTCAATCTTTAACTGGAATAATTTAGCAATAGCCACACTAGAAACAAATTCACCTGTATGTATGTACTTCAAAGCTCGAAGAAGCTGGTATAAGAAAAATTGATAATGTTCTGGGGTCAAGTCATCATTTGCCTTTATAACCTGGTGTAGATCGGACTCCATAAGTTCAAAAACAACATAAATGTCTTTGAATTCTCGCCTTGATGGTGGCAACATAATATGCTTGATTTCAACAATATCAGGATGTCGCAGAAGTCTCAGAAGCTTAATTTCACGTAAGATCCGAGTTGCATCAGAAATATGTTCAAAAATGTCATTTATCTTCTTGATTGCAACTTTTTCTCCAGTGTGAGTATCAATTGCAGAGCAAACAACACCATAGCTCCCTTTACCTATAACCTCCTGGATCTTGTAGCGACTAGCTTCACCATATTCAGTGAAAAATTCTGCCTCAGTAGGGTTCTGTATTCACACAAGTTGCATTGAACTTAGATTCTGAACTTATCATTATCTTCACAACTATAATCCACAAAGCAGTTATATCATATTTGCCAAAGCTGGACAGACATGATCCAGATCCAGTTCAAACTGGAATTTTTGTATATATAATTTCTATATTTTGCATTTTCATGTTAAATAAAGCTTCAAATATGATATTAAATATTTTTCTTCCAAACCAAACCAAAAGTTGAAGGATGCCCCAAAGTACCAAATTTCTCCCCATCCTCTCATTTGAGCCTGGATTTCTGTACCCAGTAACTATAAAATATTTACATAAGATGCTAGCATTAATGGCATGGAAATAATTAAGAGGCAATGTAGAGAAGTGAACTGTGGCACCAGTGTAGGTCCAAACTTTTCATATCAGTCTTGTCAACAGATCAAACCAAGAATAAGATAGAGGCGGTGTTGAATTTAAACCAGTGCAGGCAATTACCCCATCAATGGGTATGCTTAAAACTTGCAAGTATAAATTTCAAGGCAAAATATAAACAACTAACAGTGACAGGACAGTCTGATCCCAGTAAACTAACAGGCATGTTTACCTTGGAAAAAGGTAATTGAAGTTGGAATTTACTGATTGGATTTCTTGACCATCCTGGTTAAATGTACAAATATTTTCATTATGGGCATAGACAATAATTTTATCCTGCATGGAAAGGCTTAAAACTTTTGGCACAACAAAAGACCATACACAGGAAATTCATTTTGATAATATTAAAACCACCGAAAACCTTGAAAGGTCTAGTCTAAACGGATATCCAAAGACTGAAATGGACTTGATAATCAACAGGCTTCAATTGAACAACGGTAGAGTTTTGTTTGCCAAACAAGGGCAATGCCGCTGTCAAACTTTATCTTCTTAAAGTCTGTCTAGATCCAATTGAACGTAAACATGTCGGTCACTTGAAGAGACGGAGTGATTTCATTTTAGCAATTGGCGATTGCTAAATTACAGTTTAGAATGCCATGATGAAGTCACTTCAACTGAGCATGAAGAAACGCGGTGACTCTAGACCAAAAGCAACTCAAACTTACCAGACATAACTGAGGCAAGCTGGACCAGGCTGGAAAAGATGTGAAAAGAGAAGAGAACTGGTGTAGACAAATTATAGCTAACCCATTACATTGAGCTTATCCATAACTGATCGTTATAAATTATTATCATGTAGGCCACAGCCTAGTGCACACATGGAGATGACCGTACCTGGCATTTAACAAAAACAACATTTTCATGCAACACAGAATAAGAATATCAAGAATCCAAGCCAAATCCAGATCAGTCTTACCTTTCTTCTCTGGTCTTGCTGCATAGTTCCTTTTTGTGTGTCCTCTTCCAGATCCACACTATCTCCTTCAAAGTTTGTGCTTCACAAGGAATTCAACTTTCTCTACCTACTTTCAGCCTCTCTATGGCAACAATGTTGAGTCTTTGTCACGGGGACAGCCTTGAAATTTGATAAACTAACTTAAAAACAAGCGTTCTTTCAGCAAGGTCTGCGCCTTAGCCACATTTTCCCCACCTGCCTCTGCTCCTAATCACAAACCCACTGTCTGCTTTGCTTCTCCCACTCATAAACAAGTTCAGATCTCCTCCTCTGCAGTCAATCATAGAGAAACAACACAAGCCCATGGCCTGGCAGGCCTGCTGAAAATATGCAATGTCTGCATTGCCAACCCAAGAGAAAGAAAGGGCAAATCTTGTAAGAATAAAAAAGGTTATACAAAAGAAAAACAGCTCCTATCCTGGTCTTTCTATCCCTTCCTGCAGGTCTTCCTGTCTCCTAGCTATGTGACAGGTATTGGGCACTTAACCCAACTTACAGAGTGCCAATAAAATCCAAATGGGCACTTGAAAATGCAAGCTTTTAAGCAAATGGGTGGTTGAAAGTGAAGGTTCACAACGTCTAAGCAAACATAGCATTCAGCATAAAAGGGAAAAATCAGGTCCCCTAGATGTGCAAAAATCCAAAGAAACCCAATCAACCTTTCAATGACGGAACAGTGACCCACTACATGAAATAGAGGAAATTACCCAAGAAATAGAGGAATTACCCAATATCAGGAAGGTAATGTTGTGATCTTTCCTTTCTGTCACTTCCACTCTCTCCTGTATGTTGGCCCTCTAGAATCTTCTCCAAATCTAACCCTTTGTTGAAACTGAGTTTGTCAATGTAGTCGTGGGACTGGGTATCATTTCTCCTATTCTTTGTCCACCTACTTAAAACGTTTGTATTTTTTTTTAATTTCTTCTTTAATTTTGCTTTCTAACGTATGGATGAAAAAGTCATGCTATCCTATTCTCAATCTTTTTCCAACGTTTTAAATAGTTTAGGTCAGCAACTGTGTTTGCTTCTGCTTTCTTCTTCTTCTCTATTTTTTAATATTCCTTGTCTTGGCTTCTTGGTGAAAAATGGTAGGGAGGCTTGATAAGCACTCAGAGCATGCAGCCCAGCAGGCTTGTGGGGCCTCCTTCGATCAATAAAGGATTGCGACCGGCCTTCCCCCATTGATAAAGGCTGCAGAATTATCCAATCCTAAACATGCTTTGACTATGTCCTTGAAAAGAATAGCCTTTTACTTTTTATTTTTAATGTTGTCCCAGGCTTAAAGATGTTATTGCAAGCCCACGCAAATAGATTTTATAACACTTCGACGCAAGCACATCATGAATAGTAAAAGGGTGCATCAGCATGGAGGATAACCGCACAAAACATTAAAAAAAGGCAAACAAGTAAATAAAAAATAATGGAAGAAATTAAAACTAGCAATTCCATTATAAAATGTAATGGACACATCGATAGGGACTTGTAGGGTAGGGCAATCCTCAATTATTAAAAATAGGTATATTGGAAATATGTGAGTTTAAAAGTTTTAGTTTTTATTTATTTGTTTGTTTATTATTTTATGAAGTAAATGTTTAAAAAATATTTTTAAAAAATTTCCATCTTATTCATGAGGTACACCATAGTATAATTTTAGAATCTAAAAAATAAAATAAAGTTTCTCATTTATTAGGATTATTGAGAGAATAATGGCATTCAAAGGGCATTAGGGTTTGTAGAAGTGACAATCTATTCTATTTTGATTTGCTTTTATCCCTCTCAATCTACCACTGCAAGTCTTTCTTTAGGGTCAACCACCATCTTTGGCCTCTATTCTAGTTGGTCTTTAGTTTTTTTGGATAAAATTGGCTACACTTTAGTGCCTTGTTCTTTCTGAGTTGCTAGACTTTTTTTCTAGCTTCAAATCAAAACATTGGTGAATCTCTAATAGGGGAAGAATCATGCTTAGGTTGCTCCTATGTGTCATGGCAAGTAGAGTGTCATCCTTGGTAGACCTCTCCTCTTTCTTTTCTTCTCACACATCAACCTCATGTTGGACATTGATAATCTCAAGCAAAAGCTACCTCCCAAAACAAGTTATCTTGAAGCTCCTATTATAGTAAATCTATGGTGGCCTCAAACACTTTTGTGCCCAAGCTCAATTCCATACCATTGGTGGAGGTCCCTACTAAAAGTGTGGCTCATTCGATTGAAATTCTTCTAGATTGTGCTATCCTTGGTCACTTCATTAGCCTTCGGTCGATCCCATTAGCGTTGGAAAAGTGGGCTCTCATTAGTTTCGGGATAAAAAATCATTGCTTTTAAGTTGTTATGTGGATGGAGTTATTTTATGGTCATATTTAAATCCAAAGAGGAATAGGATGCATATTTCAAGGAATCATATGGTTTATGGGCTCAAGTGCTATATTTTTAAACTTATGGACTACACACTTTGGCCTGCAAATAGATATGCTTGAGGAAGTTCTAGTATGAACAAGAATTCATTTTTTTCCATTACATCTTTGGAATAAATCTTCTCTTATGATCAACGATCATAAAATAGGTAAATTTATAGATTGCATCCCTCTCAAGTCCTCTAATACTACATGTGCTCACATTTATGTGTTGGTCAATCTCAAAAAGGGTCTATTAAAGTCATCAAAGATTAAGGTTTTAGATTGGGTACACACTCAATTACTTGATTATGAACATCTAACCTTCAAATGTCTTTCTTGCCATGAATGTGGACACTTCTCCAGAGATTTCACACTCAATAAACAACCTCCTATTGAGAAAGACTTACCAATTAATGAAAGATTCCAAAACAAATAGAATAAGAAAATGAGTGGAAGATATGATAACAAGAAGCCAAAACCCATATGTATTTATCCTCCTCTTGAAATTTCTAACAAATTTATTGATCTATCCTTATATTTAGAAATAGCTCATTCTGACTCAGAGCTTGCAAATGAAATTCAAGGTCAAGAACATCAAGATGTTTCTTAGATTAGCCCTTTGGATCATCAAACCTTGCAAAATGGTTTGTTTGAACCCCTATGGATGATACAAATGCAATCACTAGAACTAAAATAATTGAGGATATTCCTATCCTTGGGGCATTGCCCTTATCATATCTTATTGGTTCATCTTCCAAGCTAATAAGGGAAACAAATCAGGAAGTCAAAGTGGATGAAGCAAAAAAAAATTGTGGCTAAAATCTATGTGACTTTGGAAGGTCCCTTCAAAGGCAAGAAACCTAAAAAATAATTTTCTCTCTAAGGATTATCAAGATTTAGGTGGTGCAATAAAAGTTACATTAAAGGTCTCATTCAAGATCATTCTCCTAATGTGACAGGTATTTAAGAAACTAAACTACCTCTTTCATAGTCTAAATAACACATGGAAATCTATTTGGAATAATTCTAAAGTGGATGTCATTAATGTTAAGGGAGCCACTAATGTTAAGGGAGCCTTGGAGGCCTTCTCAATGCTTGGGATGCTAGTCATCTTAGTAAAATTGATGGATATCAAAGTGATTATTGGCTTTCTACTTCTTTTTTAGGCAAGGGGAATTCATTTCATCTTTATGAATGTTTATGCACCAAATTATCCTATTAACAAAAGGAATTGTTGTCTCTCCATGGTCTCTTATATTGAAGATTGAAAGACCTACAAATTGGTTCTAGCAAGTGATTTTAAGTTTGTTCTTTTTCCTTCAAAAATAATTTGATTAGGTGTCCATGATCCCTACAAAGAAATTGTTGAAGGTCTTATTTCATTAGAAAGGTTTAATGATATCAAGACAACTAGAGGGAAATTTGTTGGTGTAAATAGGTACTTTTCTTATCTAGTTACTTAGTGGGGTCCTATTTACATATTAAGTCCACTTAGGTCCTAGGAATATTTAATTTGTAAGATTTTATATTTTTATCTTTTATTAAATATTAGATTCATAGGTCATTTAGTGTTGACTCATATTATTTAATAATGACATAGTCATTTAATGTTGGTACTTCATCACACATTGTCTATGTAAAAGGTCATTGTATACTCTTGTAACATAACTCATCATCGTATTTGATAGATCTTAATATCAAGCAATCTCATTTATTAAATACTCTCTTGTGGAAGGTGTAGAGAAGGGGGGGCAACCCCTCATCGATCCTAGGGCATGGAGGATCGAGAGTTGAAGGCTTCCCTAAACTACCTCAATCATGTAGATGTTTAATGGAAGGATAGAGAATGAAGAGCACTCTCAGGTGTTGTTGTCACTCTACTAATCCAGGAAACTATGTTATGGGACCAGATGAGTAGAGTTTCAGAATTCAAACTGTAACTCTACTAGCTCACTGGCAGAGTACAAAAGCATGGAAAAGGGATGACAACATGTCACACTGGTATCTCACTTATGCATTGGCATTCGTACGGACAGTGAGTAGAAAGTGAAAGGTAGAATACTCCAGAACCTACTAACAACCTAGTATGAAGGAAATAAATGCAATGACATAATAGAATAAAGGCAGAATAACAGAAGTAAATGTTATGAAAGTGACAAAGTAAATGAGATAAAAACAAACTCACTAGAGGTCCAATTCTCCAGCAAGCTCCATGCGAATAATGTATCCGCACACAACCAAGAGGGGAAAATGTTGGGGTTGTTTAGGGGTTTGTCTCAGTCAAACCCTCGGTTTGGTGTTTCCACCTCCACAGATAGCTAGTATAGCAATGATATAAATATGATAAAGAAGAAGAAAGGAAGTGTAGCAATGGAAATATCACCAAACACTACCAAAGGCACTATGCTATTGAATTCCAACAACAAAGTAGTAAAGAACAATATCACTTTTGTACAAGGGCGCTCAAGGCCAATGGAGGAAACTACAAGAGCACGACCTTGGCAAGTTGACACGGCCGCAACGGTGACAAAGGATAGCCTCACTAAGCAACCAAGTCATGAGCTTGAGTTGTGGATACAAAATATGTTGTGTTGTTAGAGTTGAAGCAAAGACCTTGAAGTGATTTGTCAAATGAATGGTAACTAGCAAGAAAATTGAGAGTGAAGAGAGATCAAGAGAGTGTTCAAGAGAGAGAGATTGAAGGTGAAAGATAGCCATTTGAAGAGGTTTTGGTGGGAAAGGAACTGTTCAAAGGTTGATAGAATCTCATAGAGGCATTACACTTTGGCCCCAACAGCGAGTGTAACATTTATACGAGCTTCAAGATCAGGAATCCTATCAGGATGTAAGTGTGTCGCATAGACATTAGCGCATTGCGTGGGAATCCCTGACAAAGATTGGCCCACTGACACTAAGGACAAGTGTCAGGGGGATGAAATTTGGAAGGGTGAAGTGGAAATATGTCGACAAGATTAATTATTCTAAGGCAGGAGATGCAAAAGGGGAATTTGCAAGGGGGTGCAAATTCACTCCTATAAACATTTCCCCCACTTTAGTGAACATAAGTGCCAATGAGTGTTTGGTAAAGTAGATTCAAAGAGTTTCAAGAGACATATACCTAAACCATCAAGGAAGTAGATCACTATCTGGCAAGCTCAAAAGCGCAGGGCACGTAAATGGGCTCCACAGGTGCTCGGTCCTGAGGAGTGTCGAAACAAAGGTGCACTGAAGGTCTACAGAGCAACGATACAAAGGGGAAATTTGAAGGTACTCTCTCTAATAGAATTCAAATGAAAGGATCCCACACCATGTACTCTCTCATGAGGAAGCCCGAAAATATCCTGCATGATGTAGAGGAGGTGTCCCATGTACTCTCTCATGAGGAAACCTGAAAAAAGACTCTGTAGAGTGTTGTAGGCCTTGACAGGTGCTCAGTCCTACAAAGCAACATATTTTAGATGTAAAATTTACACAGGCAAGTAGATAGACAACCAATCAATTAAAAGAGAAGCTTTCAAAGGGGTCCCTCGGGAAACCCTTCGAAAGAAGAAGGGGTCTGCTCAAGGGACGCTCAATTTGAAAGTGTACTTATAGATTTCACAAATCGGTTCAATCATGAAGGAGTCCCTTTAGAAGGTTTCACTTCATCAAGGAATTCGAAAGGAAGAATACCCCCATATGAGGGGAAAGTCAAGACCTATCCCATAGGACAAGGTGTTACAACTTCTTTCTTTACGAACCCATGATGAAGGGAGACACATCTTATGAGGGGTTCTTTAATGAATGTGATTTTTGAAAAAAAGGATAGGCAATTTTCAGTGAGGGATTCGTTGGCCACCAAATACACCTTTTTGAAAATCGTAGCAAATACGATGTGATAGCCCCCCCTTAGGATGTTGTGTGCAACACATAAGAGCATGTGGCATCCTAATGAAAGGAAAGAAACAAAGTGATTTTGTGGCCCATGGTACATGACTAGATGTAATCATGGTAATGTTGTCACACACAGCAGGGATAAGCACATAGGCACCACAACATCACAACACAAGCAATACAAGTCATGAAAGAAAACACAAGAGACAGGGGGATCTAGTTTCACAGGGTCAGATATGCTCATGCTTATATAAGGTAACCATAGTGCAAGGCGAAAGATCATCAATCCCCACTAGATCAAGAGGAATTCATGAAAAACAAACTAAAAATAAAAAATTGGGTCAACATGGAAGAAGGCCTAAATGTCCCCAATGCTTTGCATCGTCCCCAATTGTCAAAAATTAAGGTACAAACATGGAAGAATGATGAGACAAATAGAAGAAGGTCATGACAAAAAGAACACATGTTTCCAAGCACCAACAGGGGTGGCAAGGGTCATCTAGACACATAAAAAGAAAAGTGTAGGGGAAGCACAACGCACACATAAAATCTAATCTATAGATAAAGAAGAGATCCCCCTAGTAATCATCAACCAATAGGTCATCATGCTCCCAATCTAGATCATTATATGAGGAGGGCAGACAAACCGAAAACAAGGAGATCGCTAGGGGAGGATCCTCTGACCCGATTGCAACAATAGCCAAAGAAGAAGGCCCCTCGAGGTCTTCTCCATCAAGCTCATGTTTACCCAAGGTCATCAACCTTGAAAATATTGATGACAAAGTTGGGATCTCAACCACCGAATTAAACATGCACCTATCAAGAGGAGCACATCTTGATTTGATAGGTGAGGAAGGAGGCTCACAAGATCCACCACCCACCTCCGAAGGCAACAGTGGCATACTTCGGTGATGTCGGGGCTCCCTTTGCACTAAGACGACACAAGCCAAAACTGGACTAGCTTTTGAAGAAGAGCTCTTCTTCTGACCCCCATTGGAAGTGAGGTTGTCCTCCATCTTTCGCTTCAATGAAGGATGCGAGATCCCTATAGAAAAATTAGGAGATGAGGAGGAAGGGGGAAGAACCGTAGGGAACACCACTGAAACTTTTGGCATATCAACTAGCTCTAAGAAAGGTGGGATGTCCAAAAGTGACATCAGAAGAGGAGGCTTGACAGAGGGAGCAATGAACACTTGCACCTTTTGGGGGTGTCGATCTTCAATGCTCATTAGAGGATCCATAAGCAAAACAAAGGCAATGGGAACTAACGCAAAAACATCAGAAGAGGCAAGAGGGGCAGTAGATGCCTCGCTTGCTTTCTGTGAGGCTGCTTGCTCAATAGACAAAGCCTTCTGTCAATGCTTACACTTGCATGCAAGTCATTTTTTATGACTTCGGGAATCAGAAGTAGCCCCTTGAGAAGGAGCGAGAGGCTCCTATCTTGTCATCTTTGTATCCATCACAGTCATCTCTGATGGAGGGATAGGCTCCTGAACAAAAACAGGAGGAAGCAGAGTAAACAAAAACACATTTATGTACTCTGATAGGACTTCATTAGGAGCATCGAAAGGATTAATAATCAAATTAGTAGAATGTGACGAAAAAGGGTCTGTATATATCTATAATTCACTATTAGCCTTTGCAATAGACTTGTTCATATTTTTCTTCTTCCCATCGAGTCGGATGGTATCGTCCTCTATGTTATCTTGTATCTCATGATGCAGGTGCATGCAATGTTCGGTATCATGCCCATGGACATGGTGGTATTGAAAAAATGCACTCTTATCGTACCAACTAGGGTATAGCTCTTTCATAGGCCGAGGAGTTTCCAAAGTTATGATCTTATCCTTCAATAATTTATTCAAAATAGAAGTATAAGATTCTGATAACTTTGTAAACTCTCTATCTCATCTAAGGCCACAACCGTCAATTGTAGCAAATACATCTGAGACATTCTCATCCTTACCAAAGATAGAGATGATCGATCTCCCCTTAGCACAAGGATATGAAGAGGATCCCCCAAACTGGGTAACCGTTTGTTGGTACTCTTTAAGTGTCGCATATAGATGTGCAGAGGAGGGATACTTCATCAAAGCGAATTTCTCCGGCCAAGGTCTCTAGAGGTTACCTAGAAAGACTTTCTACACATCTGACTCGTGAAGAGGGTAAGAGATCTATGAGGAAAGGGCTTGATATCTTGCAATAAAATCAGTAATCTTCTCATGATCCCCTTGCTTGCATCAAACGATATCCAAGAATGTCATCTTTGATCCAATGTTTGCTTGGAATTGACGGAGAAACTGATTAACCAACTAGTCAAAAGAGAAGATAGAATTATCAGGCAAGGATCAGTACCAATCCAATGTCATCTCTTTTAGAGATCTAGGAAAAAAATTAGCCATCAGAGCATCATGGTGGAAGAAGTCAATACACATGGAGTTGAAAGAAGACACATGTGTTTGAGGATCTCCCCTACCACTAAACTTTTCAAATTTAGGGATCTCCATCCCCTAAGGGAATGGAGTGTTCAAAATAGTGATGGATAGAGGGATATGTTGGGAGAAAGGCTGGAAGATAGGCTGAGTGGAGGCTTGGGACAGGTTCACCAACTAGTTCTACATTTGAACCATGTTTTGTAATAGGGCATTGAGAATAGGGTCTGTAGATGATGCATGATGAGAGGAGCCTTTACCAGAGCCACTACTGGAACCACCTCCAGAGCCACCTCTCATACCCCCAGCAGGGCCTACATCGTGACTAGCATTATGAGCATCGTTGTGGGCCCCACCAAAGCCATTTTCGGAGCCTCCTCTACTACCAAGGCCACCACCCCCCAACTCTAATGGAGCTTCCACTACCAGGAGGAATGAAGTTAAAGCCCAAAGGTACTTTACTTGCTTTAATTATGTGTGATGACTGAGGGGCGGGAGAGACATTCACCAAAGGGCTCGTTTCATCCATATGAATTAACGTTGCGGGCATCAACATTCCTATATGTATTTCATGACCTTCGGGAGTGGCCCCTTGTGTAATGTTAGTGCTACTTGAAAGGGCACATGCTTCAGTCAAATTAGTAAGAATAGCCAGGAATTCTATGCTTGTTTGATCTTTTCCCACCATGTATCTTATTTCATTAATAATCCAAGTAGCTTTAGCCAACTTCAAGTCCTTTTCTAGGTGATTCCCCAAATCACCCAACCCTTTGTCAAGAGCAGAAATATATCTTGAAGGAATATGAATAGTGTCATGCTCATCTATGGATGATGGTGTAGGAGAGGTAGGAGGAGTGGGGACATGGTCAGATTCATCAAAGAAACCTACCTCGCCCCTCAACAATTTCTCCTGGGTAGAAAGACCAACAAAAGAATTGATATAAAGGCATGTAGAGAAACCAACAGTGACCTTCGTCTTTTCCATTGGTAGATGTCGCACACTTCTTCTAACCACGTATCTGAAAGTCGTAGACTGGGTTGTGATTCTCATAAACCTTCACAACACTCAAGTCCACAATAATCACTAATCGGGAAGAGAAGGAAAAGTCTCGACACAAACAAACGGACAAACGTTGTTCATGTCAGGTTCACCAAAATGTAGAGAAGGGGGACCAACCTTATTGAATATCCAGAATACTAAGAGGGGGTGAATCGGTATTCCACAAATTGATAATAAAATCCACTTAACCATTATCACAATTTTGACCAAATCAGCAAGAGAGAACATAGAAACAAGACAAAGCAATCATACACATGAACACCGGGATTTTTACGTGGAAAACCCAGAATGGGAAAAACCACAGTGAGGGTTAACTTAAAATATGTTATATCCGGATACAAAATATTATGGGGCTCACTGCCATGACTCACTATCCTTAAAAGGGTCATATCCTGAGTACAAAATATGGCTCACTACCAAGATACAATGATGGTGGCTCACAGCCAAAATGATGAACTGATGGAATACACCTTCAATGTGCAGGGTTCAGTTTTGTTGAAGTTTATAATTTAAAGTACTGCATCACTCAACAAATTTGTATTACAGATAAAGCATTTAAGAATTGATCTCCTTCTCACTCTCTTGTTCATACACATGCATCGACATATCTTTCCACAATTCCACACCTTTTTGCTTGCTTCTATCTCATATTTATACAAGTATGTCTTATTCATCAATTAGTTCGACACCATATAAGATTTAATCATTTCATCCATGTAGTGCATTATACCAAGTCGGCTATTAGTCTTCATAATATATTGCATTCACTGAGTAGGCCAAGACTAAACCGCAATTCTCCAAACCAACAAATAATCCTCAAAGCAAACACCTTCCGGATCTAAGAACACGTTAGTTTCTCATCATACTACCAGTAAAGAGACTATCAACAAAACTGTCGTATAAGAATGTTCACCTTAGTAGAATGCAGAGTCTCCCACATAGTATACCTCACACAGAACAATAGTAGTAGGATACAAAGTTAAACGTTGTCAGAGATAAATTTATGTTCATAGAAAAATATGTCTCAAGATCCAAGATATAGTTGTCTGAATGATTCAATAAAACATGGTTAGGATATCAGAGTCATATTAGATCTTGTGATGAGTTTTAGACTTAAATAAAGAGCATACCGATCCATCACAAAGGAGTATTACCGACATAGAACAACTTCCAATAAACCAAGAAAACTTCCCATACTATTATCACCATGTTGACATCAATGACAACAAAGGAACAACCAACACAATCATCCATACTTCATGCTCATGTTGCAAAGCTTCCAAAAAACCCCTCGTTGATCCTAGGTCATAGAAATCCCAGGTGTTGATGTCACTCTGTTGATCCAGGAAACTGTGTTATAGGACCAGACGAGAAAAGTTTCGAGATTTAGACTATAACTCTACTAGCTCACTGGTAGAGAATGAAAGCGTGGAAAAGGGACGACAACGGGTCACACTACCATCTCACTTATGCATCAGCGTCTATACAGGAAATGAGTAGAAAGTGACAGGAAAAATACTCCAGAAACTACTAACAGCCTAGTTTAAAGGAAATAAATACAATGACAAAATAGAATAAAAGCAGAATAACAAAAGTAAATGCTATGAAAGTGACGAAGTAGATGAGATAAAAATGAACTAACCAGAGGTCCAATTCTCTAGCAAGCTCCACACGAATAATGTATCTACACACAACCAAGAGGGGAAATTATTGGGGCTATTTAGGGGTTTACATCAGTCAAACCCTCACTTTGGTGTTTCCACCTCCACAAACAACCAATATAGCAACAATAGAAATATGATAAAGAAGAAGAAAGGAAGTGCAACAATGGAAATATCACCAAAGGCACTATGCTACCAAATTCCAACAATAAAGTAGTAAATACCAATATCACCTTTGTACAAGGGCGCTCAAGGCCAATGGAGGAAACTGCAAGAGCACAAGCTTGGCAAGTCGACACGGCTGCAACGGTGATGAAGGATGGCCTCACTAGGAAACCGAGTTGTGAGCTTGAGTTGTGGATGCAAAAGATGTGATATTGGAGTTGTAGCAAGGACCTTGAAGTGATGTGTGAAATGAATGTCGTAACTATCAAAAAACTTGAGAGTGAAGAGAGATCAAGAGAGCCATTAAGAGAGAGATTGGAGGTGAAAGATAGACATTTGAAAAGGTTTTGGGGGGAAAGGAACTGCTCAAAGGTTGAAAGAATCCTATAGAGGCATTACACTTCAGCCCAATAACGAGTGTAACATTTTTGCAAGCTTTAGGAGTAGGAATCTTATCAGGATGTAGGCGCGTCGTGCGGGCATCCCCGACAAAGATTCACCCACCGACACTAAAGACAAGCGCTAGGTGGATGAAATGTGGAAGGGTGAAGTGTAAATATGCCAATGGGATTAATTATTCTAAGGTAGGAGATGAAAAAGGGGAATTTTCAAGGGGGTGCAAATTCTCTCCTATACATAAGGCTTTCTTTGTTTTTGCAGGTGGTCCTAGGATAGAGCTAATTTTCAACTCCTACATGGTATCAAAGCATGACCTTGCAAATCACTTCTTATATTTGAGGGTAGAGCTATTACCAATGAGATATCTTGGTGAATTTTAATAAGTTTGAGTATAATCTTCCCTTCCACCCTATAGTGATCTAGGGAATCATAAAAAACTTGAAAAAAACACCAGTTTTGGAGGGTTCCTCTTTGTGGGTTTTAATTACAAGTTAATTTTAGCATGTGTTGGATGTAATTTGAGCTCACCATTGAGTTTAAGGTATCTGATAAATTAGTCAAGATTGGATTCTATTTCATTAAAATATGATATATTTTGTCAAATCTATGAGGGTTTCAAGTTGGTAGGTGGTTACCAATGTTGAACACATATTGGAATACTAAGAAGGGGGTGAATCAATATATAATCAAATCTTAAACCCTGCAGAGAAAACTAAAACTTAATCTTTACAACACAAACATAAACATGAAAGATGAACACAATGCACAACACCACACAACACCAAATGTACATAGAAAACCTCAAAGGGGAAAAACCACAACAATAAATGTTGCTAGGAGCTATTGTCCTAATCTAGCCTCACAAATGTAATAGTTACAACTTTATTTTAGGGCTACAAGCCAAGGAAACTAATACTCCCTCTAAAGGTTTTAGGGTCACTCCCAAGGAAGCTACAACTCCCTACAAACTTTGCGTTAGGGTTACAAACCAAGGAAGAAGCTACTCCTTGAACTAAGAACAACCTCATAAAATATTACATAATGACAATCCTTCCACTTTTTGAATCTGACAATTAGGCTCAATCCTTTTGATGATTGCAATTCTTCTTTTTCCCTTCTCTTTTGATGATTGCAATTCTGCTTAGGCAACTCTTTTGCAACTTCTTCAAAAGTCTTCTCTTCAACTTACTGGCTCACTGCTTTCAACATTCAAGAAGTTTTTCCTTTGTCTCACTACCTTCAACAAACAATTAGGCACACTCTTCACTTCTATTCTATCATAGATATATGATCAAATTGAATTTGGATAGGATCTACCACTTTTTCTCTTTCTCTTTTAGTAACTTATGCAATTATCAAAATGCATTACACATCCATCATTTGACTCTTTTCATTGATCCACTACCTATATCAACTAGGTTTACAATTTATACATGATATTATATTGATTACATTACATATGTTGGTCTAAAAAGGAAAATATTACAATTATAAGTCGGCCAAAGATCAAACAACAACATGAAATGTGTAGAGGGCAAGACCCAAACGGACTACACACAACACTAGGAATAGGAACATGCCTTGTGGATTCCAACACATGCTTAACCTGGTCCTAAAAATTCTTCACAACATCAGTCTTCAATAGAAAAAATTTGCACGCTTCAAAAATTTGAATTAGATCGGCCTTAAGGAAGAAAACATGAAACTTGTAGCATGTCAACCATTACAACATTGGCAATACACATGAAAGGTTAAAAATTACTTGTGCTTATCCTAGAGGAGTCATCATGATCCATACAAAACCTTTAAACACTTCTTGAACTTTGCACAACCTTGAACTTGTGGCACACACTCTCAACATACCTTAGTTGCCCAAGAAAAATCATAACCCAACAACACCTTCATTTTGGACTACAACTAGTTCCAGAGAAACCATAAAACACCTTGTAGACCAACATAAAACATCACATGATATTTAGGAACATTCCCTAAGGCCATTTCACAACTTCAAGAAACGACAAGTTGGTGCAAGCCAATAGACATTGAAACCAGTCACCGAACAATACTGTCTTGCACTCAGTCACATGTAAATTTCTTTGAGAAAGAACAAATGATATGAAACTTTGGATATATCACCTTCACAATACCAAAAACCTATCTTCTAATTGAAAAAACCATATCTATAAACATGAAGGAATGCAGAGCCAAACTTTGCACCTTTGTGAGCATCCTCACTGAAATAACACAGTCTTCAAACTATCACTTTCAAACACCTTTCCTAAAACTCAAATAATCTAAAAATTGGATCACACGTGCTTTAACACATCATAGAGCCATCTTCCAAACCATAGGAACAAAGAATCACCAGTAGAAAAATGCAAAGCATTTCTTAGAGACTCTAGCAACCAAACAACCAGACTGCAACATTCTTTCAATGCTGATAACTAAACTGCAACAAGCTTAAACATACTTTTGACATCAATTACAACCAAGCTTATCAAGCTGCAACAATCTCCCCTTTGTTATTGATGGAAAAACCACTTTGGTGCGTAATATCTTTCCCCCTTAGGTGAACATTTCTCTCTCCCCCTTTGACATCAAAGATAAAGGGAAAATCAACTTTCTCTCCCCCTTTGACATCAAAGACAAAGGGAAAATTGACTTTCTCTCCCCCTTTCAAGCACAATTACTCTTCTTCAAAATTTCCCCCTTTGATGTACATTCTCTCCTTCTTGAAACAACTTACAAGCTCCCTTTCCAACAACAACCACTACTTGCTCCCCCTAAGAGGTATCCACCATCAGTCTAGGAATAAAGATATGATTTGAATTACTCCCCCTGGACAAGATACACCAACTATGCATCTAACAACAAGGAGGGGAAATTACCACTAAATTCTATCAAAGATACTCAAATGTATCCTTTGCAAGTGTCTTTGTGAAAATATCTACAATTTTATCCTTTGTAGAAACACATTTTGTAACTTGACTTATTTATCTGTAACCTTCTCTTTCAGAAATTGATCTACCTAATTGATATGTGCTTGGTTCTAGAATGCATCACTAGATTCTTTGAAATATTGATAGCACTTGTGTTATCACACAAAATAGGAATAGGCTCATCATACTATATCTTGGTATCCTTCAATGTTTGCTTCATCCATAACACTTGTGTACAACAAGATGCTACAAAAATATACTCTGCTTCTAGAGTTGACAAAGATACTAAATCTCATTTCTTACTATGCCATGAAACCAATATGCTTCCTAAAAATAAAGAACCACCATTGGTACTCCTTCTATCATCAAAACAACCAGCCCAATCAACATTAGTGTATGCACTTAGATCAAAGTCTTTACCTTTTGGATACCATAATCCAAAGTACTCTTCAAGTATCTGAAGATTCTTTTGACTGCCTTCACATGAGTTTCTTTAGGATTAGCTTGAAATCTTGCAACCAAACATATCACATGCATGATATCAGGTCTTGAAGTAGTTAAGTACAACAAACTTCCAATCATAGATATACATAACTTATGGTTAGCCAAGGGAGACTCATCATATTTACTCAAATCACAACCAATAACCATGGGAGTACAAACTGGTTTACAATCCTCCATGCCAAACTTTTTCAACATCTCTTTGTCATAATTTTCTTGATAAATAAAGATACAATCACTTAGCCGAGTGATTTGAAGACCAAGAAAGAAAGACAACTCACCTATCATTGTCATTTCAAATTCCTTCTACATCTCTTAAGAAAACTTCTTGCACTTCTCATCATTACCACCAATGATTATGTCATCAACATATACAACAACTATAAAAATTATTTCATCCTCAATCTTGAAGTAAATATTATTATTTTTGGTACCTTTCTTGAACCCTTGTTAAAGCAAATACTTATCCAACCTTATATACCAAGCCCTAGGAGTTTGTTTTAGACCATAGAATGCCTTTTTGAGTGTACACAACAAGTTTGGTTCTTTTGATAATCAAAATCCATCAGGTTGCTCTATATAGACTTCTTCCAAATATCCATTCAAAAAAGCTGACTTGACATCCATGTGATAAACCTTGGAGTCCTTGTAGGAAGAAAAAAACAAGAAATATTTTGATAGCTTCCATTCTTGCTACTGAAGCAAAAGTTTCCTCAAAATCAATTCATTCTACTTATGCATATCCTTTACAAATTAGTCTTTCCTTGTTTCTTACAACTTCTCCATCTTCATTCAACTTATTCCTAAATACCAACTTTGTTCCTATCATATTTTTTTATGTAGGCCTTGGAACCAATTCCCAAGTGTGATTCTTTTGAATCTAATTCAACTCTTCTTCCATTGCTTATATCCATCCTTCATACTCGCTGGCATTAGTAAAAAAATTTGGTTCTATTTTTTATAACAAACAAAAGTTTACTTGTTCATTTGCCTTTGCAAACCTTCTTCTGGTCAACACTCCTTCATTCTTATCACCAATTATATGATCTTTTGAATGATTTCTTTGAACATACTTGGCAAGTGTCTTGCTATGCTTTTCAGCTAATTTTTCTTTCTCTTGACCTTTTTCTTCTTCATCTGAGCAAGGAGGTGCATCAGATCCGTAGTCCTCAATTTCATTCATATTCTGATGTAGATCTTCATCAACCTTTACATTTATAATTTTAACTATTATTCCCTATCTTTTATTGTAGCACATGTATGTTTTACTCTGAGATGAATATCCTAGAAAGATACCTTCATTAGCCCTTGAGTCAAATTTTTCCAAAACATCTTCATCTCTTTTGATATAGCATTTTCTTCCAAAGACTCTAAAATACTTGGTAGTTTTTGGTCTTCCATATCATAACTCATAAGGAGTCTTAGTGCTCTTCAATATCAAAAATCCTTTGTTTAGAATGTATAATGTAGTATGAATTGCTTCTCTCCAATAAACATCAGACAAATTTGCTTCCATCAACATGTTCCTTGCCATTTCTTGAACATACCTATTCTTTTTTCCACAACCTCATTCTGCTGAGGAGTTCTAGCAGCAGATAGATGCCTCTTTATTCCATGTTTCTCACAGAAATCATTGAACTCATTTGATGTAAAATCACCTCCTCTATTAGACCTCAAGCATTTGATATTTTTATTCATTTCATTCTCAACCGCTGATTTAAAAATCTTGAATCTACTAAAAGCATCAAAATTATCTTTCAAAAATGTAACCCATGTAATTTTAAAGAAATAATCAATAAAAAGGATTAAATACCTTTCTCCTTATAGTCATTTTATTTTGGTAGGTCCTCACAAGTCAGTATGTACCAATTATAGTGTCATTAAATTACACCCCATGGAAATTTCACACTTGCGCATTTGGCCCACTAAATTTATGGCACCTAGTTGCATTTATGACAAGAACCTTATGAGTCAAAAATTTATGATTTCAACTCCATAAGGGACAATGACGAAGTGTTACCAGTCTGCCACCTTGTTTCTTACAAAGTTGTGAGTTGGATGCCTATGCGGCGCACTAGCATCCCTAAACTTTTCAAGTTTAAATGAGGGAATGTCATGGACTTTACCCATAACACGTGTCATCATGGCATAATTTTGAGTGTAATGACTCTTCTCGCTTATGCAACTTCACAAAACTTTTCTTTTCACTTTTATTCTCATTGATCTAACTTCTTCTCATTCTAACTTTCTCTCTTGCTCTCTTCTCTTCTACATCTTTTCTCAATGGTGAAGCTCTACCAAGTTCACATATCATCAACAACCAAGGCTCTCTTGCAAGCATTCAATGTCTCATCTATCAAGCCAAGAGGGAGCCACAAACTGGTGGTAATAGTCTCTTGTTTCACTATCTTGTCTTGTGTATTTTCTAAAATACTTGTCTTGTCTATTTATTTTGTGATACAAGTTTTCCTCCATAGCGGGGTTTGTCTTTATTACACATCTCATCTATTTTATTACATGTCATCTATTTTCTATCTATTTGGCTACCTATGGAGGTGAAAACACAAAAATGGGGGTTTGACTGAGGCAAGCCCCAAAATAGTCCCAACACTTTTCCTTGTCTTCCATGTGTGTAAATTGTTCGTGTGGAGCTTTGTGCGAACCTTTGTAACATAAGAAATTTTGTGAGTTGATATCTTATCTTCTTTGTCATTTCGATCAATTTAGTCTAGATTCATAAAGTATTCTTCTTGTCATTTCCTTTCATTTTAGCTTTCTATCAAGTTAGTAATATAGTCAGAATTCATATTTTGGGTAGATAGCAGACTCTGTGAGTTTTTTTTTACAAGTATAACTCTCTTTCCATATGAGATGCCAATGTGTCCCTAAGATGATAGTGCATCAAGTTTCCATCTAAGTCTTGTATTGATGTCATTTGGTTGAGAGCTAGTCGGCTTGTTCCAAAGACTTTTGTAATCTTCTCTTTCGGTCCCCGAAGTCCTTCATCCAAATTCATATCAGAGACTCTCCTTCAAGTACATTTTTTAAACCCTTTTCATCTTGTACCTTCATCACTTGAGCTTTGTACATTGAGGTGATTGAGGTTTATTCACTCCCTTTAGACCCTATTTGTCTTGGGACTTGGGATTAGCGAATCCCCTCCTTCACATTTTGGTGAACTCGACATGAACCAAATAATGTCGGATCTTTTTTTTTTTAATTTTAATGCTTTCAATATACTTTTTCTAAGAAATATTTTGATATATTAGATGATGCCCTAGATGATTTCTTAGAGGCATTTTAATCCTATCTGTAGATCTCCTAAACAAACTTCTTCATCACAACCGTCTACTTCATCTTTGCAAGTCGAAGAGTCTATGAATGTAGTTGTAGTCTTTGTAGATCCTCAAAGGCCTAAGAGATTCATCATTTATGTGATTCCAACTAGCCCATATCCTAAAAAAAATTCATTCTATTTGTGGGGTTCCAGTCTCTAATGACTCGGCGAACCTTTACATGAGATTCTTAAAAGATACAACTCCATCTTACAATGAGGTGGCTCATACATAACACTAGAAGGAATCAATAGAATTTGAATCAACCTAATTCTTTACCACCTTCTCAACCAAGTCTTTCTCCAACACCTAAACCTGTAGCTAAAGCACCTAGTGATTATGATCTTGTCGAGCATCTCTATGTTACTCCTACCAAGATATCACTATGGAATTTGCTTCAATTTTCTTTAGTTTATTAGGGTATGCTCCAAGAAGCTTTTTAAAATATCATCTTACCTTCTTCCACTATGCCAGTAGATGTTAATGCATTGATGGCTCGTATTCATGTGGATTTGTCAAATATTATGTTCTATTCACAAGAACTCCCACCTCCAGAAGTAGAGAAGCAAGCGAATCCTCTAATGATTATAGTTAATATTAATAACATTGGTATTAGGTAGGCTCTTGCTGACATCAATTCAGCTCTTAATATATGTAGTATTGACCTATTACCTAAGATTAAAATTGATTCTTCTTCTCTTGTTGCTTCTTCTTTATACATTCATGGATTCAATATTAACATTGGTTGACAAGCCCTAGGCATGATAATTTTTCCTTTGAGGTTGGGACCCATTACCAAACCCACCTTGGTCTATGTTATGTTAGGACCTTTACCTTGCAACATTCTCTTGGGAAGACCTTAGATTCACTCTTTGGGGGTTGTAACTTCTACTTTTTGTTGTTGTATAAAATTTGTTGCTAATAACGAAGTAATTACAATCAAGGTTGACCCTGATGCTATACACCTTTGTGAGATGGCAGCTATTGGTTGGGCCTTGGTTGCTTCTACCCTTAAAAATTTCATTCCTTTGTTATCTTTTAATTCACTAACATCCTCTTCAACAATGTTTTCTTTGAAGGTTTCTCCCGAGACGGATGTCCTTAAAGAAGATTATATTGAAGCAAGGAATCCTAAGTTTACCCCTTCTATTTCTTCTTTTGAATCACATGCATGTCTTGGTGATGATTGGGGGTCCTTAGAATTTTTTGAGTTTTGAGGAAGATGATCACATTTTTGTTAAAACCGTTAATGTTTATAGTCATGTTAAGAAGGATGATTGTGATCTCGTAGAGGAGTATGATCCCCATTGTTGGAATGATTCTCTCTACATAGATCATCCTCCTTCTTAGGATTTGCAAACATGTTACAACCCTAGCTTCAAACTTCTCTCTAAGTATGGTTATGGACATAAGGGTTTTGGGTGTAACGAACAAGGTATTTAAGTCCCTATAGAATGTATACCTCATAAGTGTAACTTGGGGCTTGGTTTCTATCATGAACAATCTAGGAGGAAACCATGGTAGAGTGTCATATAATATATGTTGAACCTATCGATCTAGTTCATCTTGAACTAATCAAAATTAAAGTAGAATCTAACAAATTTCCTCTCGATGTTTTCTCTTTAGAGGAAGTGTTGGAAGAATTCTTGGGTGTCTATTCTCACTTACCTTCTTAACACCATAAGTGGCGATTCCCATATCGCTTGAATAAACAAGCATACTTTGGATAATCCATTATGAGTATTGATGATAAGGCCCCTTTGTCTAATGTGGATGATGATGTTCTATTCTCACTTACCTTCTTAACACCATAAGCGGTGATTCCCATATCGCTTGAATAAACAAGCATACTTTGGATAATCCATTATGAGTATTGATGATAAGGCCCCTTTGTCTAATGTGGACGATGACGTTCCTATTTAAAATATTGAAGACCCTAGTACTCTCCTTAAAGGAGATACTACCGATATTCTCATGGATCCTAAGTCCTCTAAAAAGGTGATTAAGATTGGAAAGTGCCTTTCTTTAGAATAATCTAAACAACATTATGATTTATTACATTCTCATCCTAATATCTTTGCTTGGTCATATGATGAAATTCCTAGTATTGATGAGTTCGTAGTGGTTCACAATATAGTCCTATGTCCCGATGCTAAGCATGTTAAGCAAAAGATCCAAAAGATGAATCCTAGGGTCACCTTATTATTTAAGAATGAGATAGAAAAGATTTTAAAAGATGGATTTATTTGTCCTATTGACTATTCACCTTGGATATAAAATATTATCATTGTCAACAAGCTTGATGGCCATATTTGCATTTTGCATTGATTTTCATGATCTTAATAAGGCTTCTGTTAAGGATGATTTTTTTTTGCCTAATATTGATATGATTGTAGACTCGACCACATGCCATGCCTTTTTGTCTTTTATGAATGGCTTCTCGAGTTATAATCAAATTCATCTTAACTCAAATGATTAGTATAAGATAGCCTTCACTACCCCTTGGGGTACCTTTTGTTACATAGTCATGTCATTTGGGTTAAAGAATGCAGGGGAAACTTACCAATGGGTGATGACTCTTATCTTTCATGATTTCATTCATAAAATTCTAGAAGATTATGTCAATGAAATCTTGGCTAAGTCTATGAATCGTCAAGATCATGTTGAAAATATTCACCTTATTTTTGAAAGTCTTAAACTCTATAAGATGAGATTGAATCCTCTTAAGTGTGTCTTCAACATCAATACTAATTTTTTCTTGGGATTTATCATCTCACTGTGGAATTGAAGTCAATACAAACAAAATTGATGTAATTGTTAACATGTTTCCTAGAAACATCTCTCAACTATATAGTTTACAAGGGAAGATTTAGGAAATTAGTAAATTTATGCCTTAGTTGGTTGGTTATACCCTTCCCTTCACATGTTCGTTGAAGAAGGATGTTCACTTCTGATGGGATGATGAGTGCAAAAAACCCTTTGATTCAATCAAGAGTTATTTAGCCAATCCTCCTATCTTAATGTTGGTTGTGTAAGATAGAACCTTTTTGCTTTATATCTCTGCATCACCTCATGCCTTAGTAGCTTTGTGATCTGAACATGAAGATGATGGTAAAGAAAGAGCGATCTATTACATTAGCCATATTTTGGTCGATTATGAAACTCACTATTCTGCCATGGAGAAACAATGTCTTTCTCTCATTTTTATAATGCAAAAGCTACGACATTATCTTCTTCATGATAAAACCCATATCATTGTGAAAAGTGATCTTCTTAAACATTTTTTTACTAGAATCGACCTTTTAGGAAGGCTAGCAAAATGGGTAATGTTGCTCTCTGAGTTAGGCATCAAGTTTGTAACTTAGAAACGAATAAAATTTCAAGATGTTGTAGATCAATTGGAAGAAACTCCATCATCTCAATCCTTCCATAATTTAGACCTATTTCCAAATGAAAAAATTTATGCAACAAACCATGAACCTGTATGGGAGACGTACTTCGATGGATTGAGATGTCAAGCTAGCTCCAGGGTAGGTGTAGTTTTAGTCTTACTCGAACACTAGTACATAAACATAAATAAAATACTGAAAAAACTACTAAAAATTGCTTATAAATGACTACAGTTGGTCATGTGACCACTAGTAGTTTATTGCCAATCATATATAACACAACCAGATTGATTACTAGATCATTTTTAGTCATTTATTGGTTATTTTGATCGATCAATTTGGTAGTATATTTAGTCATTCATTGTTACGATCTGGTCACTTATTTAGTCACTTTTTTCCACTGATATATTTAGTCGTTGATTTAGTCATTGATTGATGTAATCTGGTCACTTTTTTAGTCATTGATATATTTAACTGGTCACTTATTTACTTGTTGATTTAGTCATTAATTATTGTAGTTTGGTTACTTATTTAGTCATTTTTTATTCACTGATTTATTTAGTCATTGATTGTTATTAACTAGTCACTTATTTAGTCATTTTTATTCACTGATTTCTATGCATTAGTAGTGTATTTAGTCATTAATTTTAATCATCATTTTGATCAATTTCGTAGTATATTTAGTCATTTTTATTCAATGATTTCACTGATCATATATCTAGTCATATTTATTCAATGTTCACTAATTTCTATCAATTGGTAGTATATTTAGTCAATTTAATTATTAATTGATGTCAATTCGTAGTATATTTAGTTATTTTAATTAACTAATATTTGAGTATTTAAGCATAAAACACAAAAATCACATCAATCATCAATTGTACACAATAACATAGCCATTGAGAAGGAAAAATCAGTGAACTTTATTAATAAAAGAAAGGTGTTCTAGTTACAACTTACAAATAGAGTATTACAATTGTTATTTTTAGTCATAAGATTGAAAATATGAGTTACAATATTGCAGAGAAATGACTGCAAGAAAGAAACTTCCCCAAAAGACTTTTGCAACGATGGAAATGCATGCTTGAAGCCCTTAAATGCGAGCACATACCCCTTTCATCTCTTAAAACTTCTACAATGTGGGCAATCTTCCTGGAGCAAGTTGTAATGTGTAGAATCCAAGGAGGGTGTTGATCATGTCACATATATGAAGCTCTCTCAAAATTCAACGCAGTCCTAGCTAGAATATTTCCTCCTTTATATGCAATGTTCCATCTGATATGAGCAACAAGGTGCTACCTTTTCTGCCATGAATGAAGTTGTGCCTCAATACAACAAATAAAATTAATGTTAGTCTCAATTCAGAAAGAATAAAAGTGCATTGCATATTGCAATTTTACAAAAGAAAGTCCAAACACAACAGAAACATAAATCAATTAAAAAACTATAGCCTTTTCAAAAAATGCCTTAAATAGAGTGTTCAACGTAGGCCTGAAATATGCTTATTGAACCCTTGATTTCAAAACCTTGCTCAAAATTTAAAAAAGGTGATACACTCATATTATAGAATAAATTTGACATATTATAGAATGAAGGCTATCAACACTAACCAGACCAGAACAACATTATCAACATAAATTTCTTGGAAACCAAGCCCAAGAATGTCATTAGACTTGGAAACACAAAAATTTCAACCCTGGTTCATGTGTTGTCTCAGTAAAGACCTACACCATTAAAGAATCCATTTATACATAAATTCCAAATTAAGTTGATGAGAAAAGATCTTTGATATCCAACTGGGAAGCCTTAACATCCAAAAATTACTAACCTGATGTTTCACAAAAAGTTTCCCAACTGTGACATCATCTTCCCCATTCACTTTACAAGCACTGCCCAATTCAACTTTTGAAGGCACAAACACATAAGATACTTTCTGCAATGGTAATTTTAAAACTAATGATTAAAACAAAACTCAAGACATCCATTAAACTTGCAAGAAAACAACTACTTGACAAATACACAGAAGCATAACCAAATGTTTCAAAACTCATCATCAGTATAAGTCCAAAAAATTGATGTTCCTGTGCAAGTTAATTAGGTTTATTCTCTTACAATTCATCAAAATTAGAAAAAAGGGTAGCAAGTTAGGGGATTTGATCATGGGAAAACTTTGTAGTTAAAAGGGTTTTGTATTATGTCAAACATCATCTCATTAGTTTCAATCCCACCATTTTACCCATGTGATTACTTCTGTATACAATAAAAATTAAACTGTGTTCATTTTATTGGCTTCGATTCCTTCAATCCACCTTTGCAACATCTACATGATGTAAAGATTGTTAATGAATGGTTGAAAC
Organism: Sequoiadendron giganteum; assembly: GCA_007115665.2. NCBI lineage: Eukaryota > Viridiplantae > Streptophyta > Pinopsida > Cupressales > Cupressaceae > Sequoiadendron > Sequoiadendron giganteum. The sequence continues at coordinate 145,191,832 of CM021109.1, read as the reverse complement.
ATATCAGAGGTGATTGAAGGAAAGCCTCTCACAAATTAAGGAATGATTCAGGTATTGCATGGCACATGGAGTTAACCTAAATTTTTTGCAATGCCCATCTGACATCTTAAAAGGTTGCAATAATTTTGAAATTCAAAATGGTACAAGGAGAGAGAAAAAATCAATACCTTATCTTTGGCCAATGAAATCAAAGGATCAAGAATGGAAGGAGGAACTGTATCAACTGCCATAAATATAAACTCTGATGTTCTAAAGTATAACATCTTGGTTGCTACAACACCCTAAACTCGTTCAGTATTAGCAAAAAAGAAATCAGATATTGACCCATTGCCATATTGGATCTCACAGGATTCTCCTTCACAAACAACAAATGATATATATTAATTGTTTAGCAACTTCCTTAATACCCCCATGTAAGTAGACTAAACTAAGTGAGGTTAAGGGTTTGAAGTAGAGTACCATCTTCTTGGTATGTGCTTGACTTGATCATGAATTGTATCTTAATGAAAATAGCAAGCTAGTTGCACTGTAAAATCATTGTTAGAAAAATAACCAAAAAATCCTCTTTAATTAAAATAATCCTTCTAGATATTTCAAGACAAGATATTTCAGTTGATTTCTAAGAGAGCTAATTTCAATATCCAAACAACCATCAATCTATTTATTGTATATAATTTCCCAAAATTCAGAATTTGAATGTGATGAAACTAACCATAATTACCAAAGATTTGACACCAAAATGTAGTACAAAATGAATTGTTTGACAACAAATGTGTTTTGATAAACTAGATATACCCTTGATATATTGATTTAAATAACAAGGAAAGATCAAACTAGAAACAACAAGATAACATTCATTAATTCACTTCAACAAACAATTGAAACCAAAATTTGACCACCAATTATAACTTCATCCTATTGATCTTCAAAAATATTTTACAAAATGTTTAAATTTTTTGTCCCGACTGACATGTCAAAGAGTGTCTTGTCAGTTACCCAATTTTAGCATAAATAAAAAATTCTTAATTATCGTTGTTTACATAGGATTACATAAAACTTTAAAAGCAATGAAAGATGAGAAGTGAAGATAATTTATTAGATGTTGAATTCCACAACACTCGCAAGATATAAAATTCCATTACTCATCGTAAGGTACCTATGATCATTCAAATCTAGCAAGGTCCTCTCTCCATGATAGTATCTACAAGGCTTGGTACTTTACTGCAAGGCATATTCTTTTGGGGGAGCTAGATATGTCTGCTCCCATTGGTACACCATGTAATCACAAGGCCATTTGTACTCTTGGATTTTTTTTGTGCTGGCCAAGTGACTCTTCCATATGTTTTCCAATAACCCTTTGGTATCCATGATGAATTTTGAGTTCCCAATATCTAGTGCAATTATTCCATCCAAGGTTAAATTTGAGGCAGTGAATATTTATGTCACCATCCTTTTGTATAGTAGTGAGGCACTTGGGAATAATTTTTATAAACTCATCTATCCAATCCTTGGAGCATTTTAGTTGATTATCATCCCTTAATATCTTAGGCATGAACCACTGCTTTAGCATGTGAAATGAATCCATTCCTTCCTTGATCTTTTGGTCTTTTGCAGACATATATTGGCATTCATCTATGACCATTTGAACAATTTTCTCAATAGGCTTTAAATTTGTGGGGACCTCAACACTCGTTTGTAAAATTCTACACAAAGTCGTTAAGGTGTGATGTATAGGTTGCCATTTCTTGAATAAGGGGTCCAATATAGGTACATGGGCCTTTATCTAATCATTTTCTTGTGACAAGGAGACATAAAATTCATACACATTTTCCAATTTTTCCATAATTATTTTAACCCTATGCTCCAAGATCTGTTCCAATGCCCTGAGGTTTTCTCTATTTTCTCTTTCCTTTGCTTCTTCATTACTCTTTTTCAACTTCTCAATTTCTTGTTTTAGCACATTAACTTGTTCAACAATGATTGCACTTGTATTAGTCTGGATGGTAGGGGGTTGGTATACTATTAATTATGTGCTTTGAGAAGGACCTTCTCCCTTAAACTATTGTTTCAATTTCACATTTTCTATGAATAATCTATTCACTTCATCATTCAAATCACTCTATGCTTTCTCATATTCTGCCAATCTAAGGTCCATAACTTTAACCACATCCCTAGTAAACATTGTTGAGTGCATTATCATAGTAGCTACCTCCAATTCTAATGTGTCTTGAAGTGTCTTTACCATTGCAAACCCTCTCATTTGTTTTACAACATCAAGCAATCTTGGTTTTTCTATTATTGTTTGCTTTGTCCAAAAGGCTAGGGTTTCCAGTCTTGTATTGTAACCTATTCCACTCATTCCCTCATCTAAATTGAATTCAAAAACCAACATGGGATCTTCTTGGCTTATTACTTGATCTAGTAAGAATGTCTTTTTTAACTCCATCCCAAGAATAATTAGTATATTGCTTTCTAACACCAATTTTCTTGCTTCTTGGGGGCTAATAGTAATTTCCTTGATCCTGAGTTCTTCAAGATTTTGGGAAAAAATTTGGTCATGTTGTGACTCCTCAGTGCCCATCTTATTAATTTAGAGTCTCTCCTCAAATTCTTTCATTTTCATCTTAAACCAAAAATCCTTAAACTCGAGAGTTTGAATAAATTCACCATCTTCAATAAATCTAAGGGCAATAATCACTTTTTCATCATCATTATGCCCATGTACATCCACTCTTTCTTTTGGTTTGTGAGCATTAGTTGCAAGCTTAGGTGGTGGCTGATCAATTTCATCATCTTTAAAATTCAAAAGTACATCGACCACCTCTTCAGTATCCCTTACTCCACTTATTTCATATGCCACCGAGGGGGCCACTCCATGTGTGTTCTACCTTTTAGGACTTGGTTGCTCAGGGGATGCTTATTATTGTATTTTGGTAGTGTCTGGTAGGGACTCTGTGATTACAATACCACTTGGTTTGATGGGTAGCTTGGAGGGTTTTAAAGACTGACCCTCAGGTTTCTTTTCTAGTTCAACATATAATCTTTCAAAGTTGTCAATTATTACGTTCATCCTTTTGATAGGATCCTTTTCTTCAACATAGAATCCTTGGAATCCAATGCCCCTTTTCTTCTTCTCCTCCTCAAGCCTCTTTATGATTTCCCACTTCCTCTTCCTTTGAAAAACTTCATCAGGTGTAAAGCAATTTCTTAATACATCTTCTTTATAATCCATTACATGGGTAATCCCAACTTTAGTGAGAAGTGTATGCTTTATAAAATTAATATGCCCTTTAGGATCAAATACCCTTTCTCTTTGTGACTTTAATGAATACCATGTCTTCAAATAGTTTTGCAGTTCTTCAAGAGTGTTAGACCCTACATATAGCTCCTCACATTGAGTTAGGTCATGGAGGAATGTCTAACATCCTGCTCCATCCATAGCATTTGCCACATAAATTATAAAAATGCAATTCAAATAGAAACAAATTAAGGTAAAACATGTGGGACTTGAGGACACCCATATACCCTTATTATTGTTTGGTCTGCTAAGAAGAACTAGTCACTAAAATTATGAGGTTGTCCCTACTTTGGATTCAATGCTAAAGGTCTTAATACTTCCATGATTTTATTAGGAAATCTTGGTGAAATATGACCAAGAGTGGCCATGACCTTTACTATGAAATCATCATGAAATATTACATAATCACTATTTTTACATCTACTATCCCAGATGTAACACCAGTTTTGTACAAATAACCTATTCCCTTCATCATCAGTCATTCCCAAACACATTATTTTAGTCCATCTGTTTCTATTTTGGTATAATATTAAATAACATAGTAGAGAGTATTTGTTGAAAGTGATGGGAGCTAAGTTCTCTCTTACTTGCAAAAATCCCTCATGTAGCTCTTTTTCAATTTCAACAACAAAGTCATACTCAATGTTGACTTCAAGATTTTGTATCCTCACTGCAATCATCATGAGATAGGTTGGCATCCTCTCTTGAGCATCTATTCCAAGCACTTGGCACAAATAAATATAAGTTCTTTTGAAATATACTTGGAAGTCTTCTATGGAAAATGGCTCATTTTGGGAGGGGGAGATAGGTATCCTCCTATTGTTTACACCCTTTTTCATGTGTAAAGGAATTTCATCACTCCTATAGGTTTTTCTCAATCTCCTATAATCCTCCTCACCTCTATCCAAGTTGATCTTAGTGATAGCTTGCTTGTTTAACATAAAACATTCTATAATTGCTTCTTTAGTTAGCACCACTAATGGTGAACCATTTGGCATTCTTATAGTCCTAGTAGTTGAGTGATAATATTGTGCCAATACTTTAATAAACTCAACATCTACGAAGACATTTGGGACCATCAAATTGGCCAAATCTAAGGTCCACAGATTTGAAACTGGAATCTTCTCAACCCTTTTTTCATTGAAGTACCAAAATAGATCCCACACTGAGATAGGGACAATTGGGTCTCTACATCCATAAGTTGTATCTTTAAACACATTTTTGGATCCTTTGTCTATAAAATTAGGTAACACATCTAAAATGGATTGTTGTAGGGACCTCTTCTTTGATTTAGAAACTATGGACTCTTCCTTTTTACTCACAAGTTGAATTCTTTTGGGTGGCATGATGAAGAATTTACTCCTACTTGATATTTTAAGTGTCTACATGTAGAAGCAAATTTAGTTCTTATACACTTGCTACAAAGGGTTTCTATGAACTTACCTGGTGAAATAATAGTTACAAAGTTTTCTTGCTTGAAATCCCTTGCCTCCGATACACTGAGATTTATGAATGATTGCGAAAATTTTGTCGAGTCCCAAGTAATATTTGCTGCTGATCTCGGTCACCTCACTATTAATGTGAATTTGTGCAAATATTTTAGAGTCTTCCCATATTTTGAGTTTGAACACATGCCATTGATCTTGGTAAATCGAATGGTGTAATCATTTAATGCTTTGATAGCTTGTAACACAGTACCACTCGGTCATTTCAAGACGGTTGTGGGTTAGTGCTAGTAGTACCACCACCCCATGCACACCCCTTTGGACTCCTGTAGGACGACAGGTTAATTCTAGCGGTTGAGTGACTATTCATCATCATACCGCTCTATCATATCAAGACTATTGCAAGGTAGTAGTAGCAATACCACCACCCCAAGCACACCCCTTTGGACTCCTGTGGGCTAGTGGGTTAATTCTACCGGTTGAGTGATTATTCACTGCCATACCACAGTGTCATTATTTACCCCTTGCGGGGCCGCAATTTACTTTAGTTGTTAACATGTTCTCATCACCGCCCCACGATATTCATATTTAGTTGTCGTGGTATTGCTATAAGCATTTTTACATTGACCTATATGTCTCGCCATCCCGCACATACCTCTATTGACTGTTGCAATAGTGCGGTATTGGATTTGATTATGAATGCAATAAAATATATCATTTTATTGAAAAGATTGAATTTTTCTAATTTTGTAGTCTCTTAGTTTTAGTTTTTAGTGTCAGTTAGACCTAAGAGATCATTTCTTTGTTTGTAATGGGGAGGCTTAGTTCACCTAATGTTAAGATATCTATATGTATTATTAAATCACAGATGTTCATTATATGTTTGCTTCTAGAAAACATATAGGACATACAATAAATTATATTCTAACTAAACAAAATTAATTTAAAATTTTCAACCAAAGTAAGAAAACTAAGAAGAATGATTGGACCTAGCTTTAAATGCACTTCAAATTAGCAGTGAACATCTCAGGTTTTGTATTTAATGTACTAGTAGAATAATGACGATTACATTCAAAAATGTATCAGTAAAACAATAATGAATTAGCATACCTATACTTAGGTATTTATTAGATTCCATAATAAATTAAACCATACATATAACCAAATCTTAGGTGACAAGCTAACCTCTTAGGTGACAAAACATCATCATAATCATCTACATTGACAACAAGATTAGAATCCTGATCATTCGTGTTTGCATCTGCTTGATTTTATTCCTCATCCTCATTTGTGACATGCAATGCATTCGCTCTCCCAATCTCTTCATTGGTAAGCAAAATTTGTTCTTCAAACACTCCATCATCGTCTTCATCCACTTCTTCAAATGTTTCTTGTAAATTAACATATTGCCCATCAGGCATTATATCAATAACTTCCATATTTTTTGTTTTGAACGAGACTCTATTTGAATGAAATGCAACCATCCTGGGCTTCTTACATCATCAATTAGAAATGATTGGTTAATTTGAAGAGGGGAAACATACGACTCATCCGTCATTGATAAAAATTGTCTTCTATTTGCATGTACAAATCCATACTCATCAAATTGTACTGCATATGATCGAATCCACTTACATTTTAATAATATGGGACTATTTTCACTATAGTCCACTAGAATAATTTGTTGGATGAATCCAACATAAAATTTCTTCTCAGTTTCATGAAGAAATTCAACAATAACAACACAATAAAAATTTATCTTTCCTTTGTTTTTTTCTTCCACTCTTAAATGACTACCATAGGCCCACATTCCATTGAAATGTGTAGCCCATGAATGTGGAGATTGTGAAAGTTCACTTTCCTCTATTGTTATATCTTGACCTTCTTCTTTTGCATCCCTGATTGCATTAGCAATCCATTCTTCAAATTTTAGAAAATAATCACCTCCAATCAAATCAGCATGACATCTGCACCTTTGAGGTCGATGTTGCATCCAAGCTTGAGTGTATTCTTCATATTTTATACATAGAATATTAATGTACAAATAGTAAGATTGATAATATAAATGTGTAAATGTAATTGAGTAAATAAATTATTGTGTTAATTTTTTTTTACTTGCGCCACTTATCGAATGAAGATGTGTTTTGAAGAATATAGGCATGTATCACACTTCTTTCTTGATGTGATAACTTCAAGCAACATCCATTTCCTTTCAATACTTCACCTGCAACTATGTCTTCTTCATCATCGTCCCATACACACTGATTGGCATTTTAAATATCCTTCATATATTTTGTGCAAAATCCCATGACCTCTTGCATTGAATATCCCTTAGACATGCTACCTTCTGATTTTGCCATAGTACGAACAATTTTTTTCAAAACCTTCATATATCATTCTATAGGATACATCCATCTTGTTCTTATCAGGCCACAATGCTTTAGTTCATATTGTAGATGTATCAAAAGATGCATATAAATTTTAAAGATTATTGGTGGAAATTCCCATTCCAATAGACAAAGGACTTCAACAACCTTCGAAGGATATAATACATGTAAAATATTCTCTTTAATATTAGGCCCAACCTTATAACTACCAATCTTGGCCCCTTTGGAAAACTTAATATATTTACCACAATAGGTAAAATATTCTACATTATGACACAATAGTCATGGTTATTGAGGCCTCTTAAACCATTAATGTCAATATGGCTTCTAATACTACTTACATATCCAGTGGGAAAGCGAGTCTGAGACATCAAGTGTAAGAATTGTGCACGTTGTTCCTTTGTCCAAACATAAGGAGCACTAGGTTTTCTATATTTTCATCATCATATTTTTCAACCCAAATATTTTGATGAATCTTTAGTTTTTGAAAGCCTTCATGTGATGAAATAGTATCAAAAGCACCAAAAAGAGTTTCTATAATAGCATAGGCTATATTTTTCTCAGTATGCATAAAGTCAACAATATGCCTAATGGCTATATCCTTAAAGTATGAAAACTTATAGAATATGCACAACCTTTTTACACCACTTTCATTACATGGATCATATCTACTACCAACAATCCCATCAGTTTCAATAAATGACATTCTTTTTGTCCATTCTCAACAATTTAATCACTTGTTATTAGCAATGGTGCTTCATGATTCTTTTCTTCACCATTGAACCATTTTTTTTGTTGATGATATGGATGATCCATTTTAAGGTAAGCATGATGTCTTCAATAAATACACTTACAAAAATTTATTGAGTGCCTCACAAAATCCTTAAAGTTACAAGCAGAACATCCATGGTATCCATGAACACTGAGACCAAACAATGTGCCATATGTAGGAAGATCATGAATTGTAAACAATAAGGAAGCTCTTAAAGTGAATTTGATTGAATGTCCATTCCTTAAAGATTGAATTGCTTCAATTCCTTTCCACAATTCCATTAGCTCATCATATAATGGCTCTAGATAAACATCAATTGTATTTGAAGTCGCACTTTTCTTTCCTGGTATAATAAATTAGAGCATTAAGAAAAATGGTTTATTTGCTAACCATGGAGGCAAGCTATAATTTATTAAAAACACTGGCCAAGTTGACCATTTAGTACTTTGATCTAAGAATGGTTTCACCCCATATAGAGCCAAACCCAACCTTATATTACGAGGATCTTGAGAAAAATTAGGCCATCTGTTATCAAATTCCATCCACATCTTAGAATGAGGCACATGCCATTCTTTTCCATTTGTGCTCTTATTTTGGGCATGCCATTACATAAGTTCAAAAATGTCTCTGCACCTATACATTTGGAGTAATCGTGGGATTCCTAAAAAGTGGCAAAGAACCTTTCTAGGAACCACAACTGATTTCAACCCTTCTCTATACCTCGCTTCGTGAAATTTTAGACATTCACTCTCACTTGCAATATTCTTGTGAAATAATACACAACCATTCATACATTTGTGGATGTTTTCATACCCTAAGCCTAGCTTAGTGATTTCCTTTCTACATTGACTTCGTTTTGTTGGCAATGTGGAGTCAAGTGGTAACAATGAACTTAATAATGCCAATAACTGATCTACACTCTCATTTGTCCAACCAAACACCACTTGCAAGTTAAGAACTTGAAGGATTATTGTCAAACAACTTAACCTACAGTTAGCATACAAAGGCTTTGAAGCATCCACCATCAACTTGGCCCAATCATCATTTAGACCCTCATTCAACATTTTATCAACTTCAAAAACTTTGTCTAACATTGTTGCCTCTTCATCTATGTTTGGTTCCACTTCATCTATGTTTTTTGCCTCTTCATCTCTCACACTCTACCATTCTATCATATCTTTGTAATAATTGACATTCCAAGGGCTTATACCACTATGCCCATATCTTATCATATGTAGACAAATCCGACTTCTTTTTTTCACCTTTCCACCAAGATAGTCATTACATGGAAATGGATATTTGTCCATGTCAGTCTCATCAACTATTCTCTCATCAAATGCATGGTATTTCAACCTTTGACGTTGATCCATCTATAATTTTCTACACATAGCAACAAAAAGTTATAGACTAAGAGACAAAAACTATTTTTTTAATTGAAAGGAATTTCCATATCAATAGAGTTATAGAGAGAAAATAGAATTGAGATTTTAACTAATGAATTGTAAAAAATAGATTTTTGTAGTTTATATTCAAATTGTTGATTACATTGCATTACACATCTTTCAAACTCAAAGCATTACTTCACATTGCATAACTAATAACTAGATGTTAATAGATGACAAAATTTCAATTACAATATAGTATTTACAAAGTCAACCTAAGAAATTATGCAATTACTTCACATTACATAACTAATAACTAGGAGTAGCTACCATTTGCATAATTTTCTTGTCATGGCATTCTATGAGACCACATTTCTTTGAGGCATTTTTTCAAAAAGTTCACTGCCTTGTCTATGCTACCACATTTTTCATACATGTCTACCAAAGCATTTTATCAAATAGCTCACTGCCTTGTTGCTATGGCTAAAATCCTAAAATAAGTGCTTTCAAATAAGCTAAGTATGCTTGGAAAAAATCTATCAAAGCATAATAGTAAGCAATAATATAGACAAGAAAATGGACTGGTTGAAAAAATGCCTCAAATAAATGTGGTCTCATGGTGATGGAATGCCATGACAATCCATAACAATTCACTTGTCATGGAATTCATCATGGCATTCCATCACCATGAGACCACATTTCTTTGAAGCATTTTTTTCCAAACTTCATTGCCTTTTCTATGCTACCACATTTTTCATACATGTCTACCAAAGTATTTTATCAAACAGTTCACTTCCTTGCTGCTATGGCTAAAACCCTAAAATAAGTGATTTTAAAAAAGCTATTGATGCTTGGAAAAAATATATCAAAGCATAATAGTAAGCAAGAAGCTATGGGGAAAAATATTTGTGGTTAGTTTTGTGCACTTTTTTGTTGTAGGATTCTCACAGTTAGTGAAAAAGGTAGTGTTCATGAAGGAATCGAAAATATGTGTAGAGCCTTTCAATTATACCTGTACTGTGCAATGGAATTGAATCATTTAGCAAACCATTTTTTCTTCACAGGGCAACATTTTCTCGTGGAACAGTTGACTGAGATAGCTCTTTTTTCAACTAACCACCCTCTCATGAAATCTCATTCATATTATAATCTTGCATGATCTTATCATAGTAAAGGTGATTATGACACCACTTGTCAAGGAAAGGCAGAGGCCAAAGGATTTTATGGATAGGTTCAATTGAAGCTGAAAGATCTTAAGAGTTCTCTCTCAAATTTTGAAAAGGTTTTGGAGGTCCACCCTAAGAATTGTGAGAGATTAAAAGCTACAGGCCATATATATGCTCAGCAAGGGCAGACAGAGAAGGCTTTGGGATTTTTAAGAAAGGAAACTCTCATAGATCCACATGATGCCCATGCATTTATCAGGATGGGTGAGTTATTAATATCGTTAGACCCCAGTGCAACCTTAGATTCTCTTAAGATGTCAAGGTCTCTTCTAAAGAAGAGCAGAGAAGAAGTACCCATTCAATTATTAAACAACATTTGGGTTCTTCATTTTGAGCATGATGAACTAGAGTTGGCTCAAAAAAATTTTATAGAGGCATTAGGAAATGATGTTCTACCTCTACATAAATCTCCGTGGTCAGTTTTGTGCATTTTTACTTGTAGGATTCTCATAGTTAGTGAAAAAGGTAGTGTTCATGAAGGAATGAAAAATATGCGTAGAGCCTTTGAATTATACCTGTACTCTACAATGGCATTTAGAAAACCATTTTTATTCCATGTAGGGTAGAATTTTCTTGTGGAATAGTTGAGTGAGACAACTCTTGTTTCAATTGATCACCCTCTCATGAAATCTCATTCATATTATAATCTTGCACGATCTTATCATAGTAAAGGTGATTATGACACCACTTTTCAAGGAAAGCTAGAGGTCACAAAATTTTATGGATAGGGTCAATTGAAGCTAGGATATCTTAAGAGTTCTCTCAAATTTTGGAAAGGTTTTGGAGGTCCATCCTGAGAACTGTGAGAGCTTAAAAGTTGTAGGCCATATATATGCTCAGCAAGGGTAGCCAAATAAGGCTTTAGAAATTTTAAGAAAGGCAACTCACATAGATCCACATGATGCCCATGAATTTATCAAGATGGGAAAGTTATTAATATCGTCAGATCCTAATGCAACCTTAGATTCTCTTAAGATGCCAAAGTCTCTTCTAAAGAAGAGCAAAGAAGAAGTACCCATTCAATTGTTAAACAACATTGGGGTTCTTCATTTTGAGCATGATGAACTAAAGTTGGCTCAAAAAACTTTTATGGAGGCATTAGGAAATGATGTTCTGCCTCTACATTAATCTCTGTGGTCAATTTCATGTTGGAAGTATGAAAAATATTAGTCATTTATTATCATTTATGTCACCATGTTGGTCCGGTACCTTGTACTAGTGTGCAGATCAAGCTTATCTCATCCGGTATTTGATTTGATATTTTGGTCCGCATATTCTCCCTGGTAATCAATATGGTCTAAGGTTTTGGGAAAAGGCTTATGATCACCAGAAGCGCATATGTATGCACTCTTAGATGCTCATATGATTGGATGGTATGTTGGCATCAATTTTTGTGATTGTATTTTGGTATTAGGTTAATCATGGTTGACCTAATATTCAGTCTATAGCTCAACATAATTTGTTATTATATGTGAGACCTAGCTTTGGCCCCAACTGACATGATGTTGCATGACACAGGTGAATCACTTTCGGAATTTTTTTATATGAAGTCGACAAGTTATCATTTTAAAAATATGAATTGCATCCAATTAGGTTGACTTAATTGATGCATGCAGATATCTCAGGTATATATATACAAGATGGCTTGAAGATGAATATGGATGCGAAGAGAATAAGAAGTGTGTGTATATGTGTGTAAGCAAAGTGTACAAATAGAAGGTTGAAGATCAGTCTGTTGTCATGCAAGAAAATACTTTGAGCATCAAAGGAACTAAATCTGCACTTGTGGTGTAACTTCATAAGTTCAACCTTGGTGGTTAGCCATTTTTGTTTACATAATTTCTATAGGTAGTGAGACTCCATGTTTGGACAATGAGTCCTTGTAAGCAGTGAGCTTTTTGTATTTGGCAGTGAGCCTCCTTGTAACTAGTATTGAAATAACTATATGTATATTGTGAGCTAATCCTCACTATGGTTTTTCTCTTATTGGGTTTTCCACATAAAATTCGTTGTTTTTGTGTTGTGGAAATTCATGTTTTGTTATTTCTCTTATTTGTTCTATGTTGTAACGTAATTAATGATGTTTGTTCAATAAGTTTAAGAGGATACTGATTCACCGCCCCTCTCAGTATCTTGATTATTTAACAATTTGTATCAAAGCTCTGGTTCCTCTGGAGAATTCTAATAGCTTGAGGGAAATCTCGTAGATTGAACAAATGGATAAAGAAGAACTCTGAACTTCCCTTGAAGATCTTGACAAGACTGAAATTGAAAACAAAGATCTGAAAGAAAATATTGATGAAGCAAATGAATGCATTCAGAAATTGAAAGAGCAGTTCAAGAAATTCAAAGAAAGATACAAAGAAGTGAGTGACTAGTTGAAACAAGCAAATGATGAGAATACTGGACTAAAGTTAAAAATAGATGAAAAGAAGAGAGTTGAAGAGTACCTAAGATTTGTAATACAAAGCAAGGCTGATGTTTGCTCTAGGCTTGAACATGAAGTGATGAATTTGAAAGAAGAACTTGAGAAAGAAAAAATTTGTGAAGATGATTTCAAGACAAGATCCACCAAGCTTGATGAATTAATAGCAAGACAAAAAAATTCTAAAGACAAAAGTGGTTAAGGCAATGAAGCTAATGAAAAAATGTAAAACTCAAATCCAGTAATCAATCAGAAGACTCAAGATAAAGGAAAGCATAAAAGAAACTCTGGAAGGAGATCACCTATCAGACAACCAAATGCACAAAGGTACTCATCATTCAATGGTGTTTGTTTTTCAAGTAATAAATTTGGTCATGAGGAAACTAAGTGTAGGAGTAGGATGAATTAGTTTATTGGTCCCTTCTCCGGATAATGTTATACATGCAAAAAGATCGGACATAAAGCTACTGAGTACATATCTTCGGTAAGGATGACTAGTTAGGTGATGATGAATAGGTTCAATGGAAAAAAGGTGAATCAATCATTTGATGGCTATTGCTATACCTGTAACATGTTTAAACATAAAGAAAATCAATGCAGAATAGGGATTAATGGAAATCAGACAAGACAGAGAAATATTGTCTGTTACTATTTCAAAAAATTAGGACATATTTCAAAAGTGTGCAGAAGTAAATGGGGAAAGCAGTCTGCTCCAGTGGAAGATGATAAGCCAGTGAAAAAGATTGATAAGGAAGAGGTTAAGCAAAAAATGAGAAAGATATGGAAAAATAAAGAAGAATCAGAGGCTACTGATGCATCTGTACCCTCATCCAGCGAAGATGAATCCTTTAGGAATTAGACCCAACATGGTCTTAGGGGGAGATTTATCAAAAAATCAATTAAACCCTTGAAAGCTCAGCATGTCAAGTACTAGAACATGGATATGTTGTAAGGAATGACATGATAGAGGTGATGCAAAAGAAACTAGAAGAAAAAGAGTGAGCATGTTCTTTTGTAGAGTAAATTAGGGTTTCTCAGTAAAATGGAAGAAAAGTTTTGTCAAATTTTTGCAGTTAATGTGAGTTAGGGAAAAATGATGGTGTATAAAGGAAATTCCACAAATAATTTTGATAATCAAATGCAGTCAAAGGATTTGTAGAGTGACTTGGAACCCTCTTGGAGCATTTCTAAAGCAATTTGGAGCCCTTTGAGAAATCTTTGTGGACATTCGAAAGCAAGCAACAAAAGTTTCCCTCTCGCAGTTGCAGAGGAAGGTAATAGAAAAAATTATTTGTTGAATTTTAAGAAGTTAAGAGCTTTAATGAAACCTTTTAACAGAGGATCAAGTAGAAATATTCGATTGAAATTAAAAGGAATCGAGTTGGATGAATTTGATCATCATAGAATAAAGAAAATGGAATTAGGGTTGGAACCGAGCCACTTACAAAACTTACAAACCCTAGGTTTGGATTTGTGGGAAGAATTCCCTTGGATTGATGAGATATAATTTATCTTGTTCCTTTTAAGAAAATTCAAGGATGGCAACATTGTATTCGATAAATTCTATCCTATTACAAAGAAAGCAATTGAGGTGGTTACTGGTTTTTGTAGCATTGGAGAACTTCTTGGTTGTAAGACTATAAAATACAAGGAAGTAGAGCAAATGACGGGAGTTGACAAAGATCCCCGAGCACTGTTGATTGACACTATTGTCGGTTCCTCGGTTAGGTATGGTGTGTATGGCATTTATTACAAAGTTCATTTCAAAAATTGAGATAGATCTACTTCGGCCATTGCTATGTATTTGGCATATAAAATGGTAAAAGAGAACACGAAATTTGATATGTGTAGACTAAATCTTGAGAATCTCACCGAGAACATACGAATGTCATTTGAAGAAGGATACCCATTCCATTTTGGGTCCTTGCTTACATTTTTGGTACTCTATTTTCTGGACTCACTACCGGGAAAGAAAGATGTTAAGTGGGAATATGAGATTCTCGTTGCAAGACAAATATGCAAACACTTGAAATGTTTAGAAGATAACGTAAGTGCATGTAAAAAAATTTCTTATCTTTGCATAAAGTAATGAGCTTTGGTGAAGTTACATCTAGTCGATTTGAGGAAGGTTCTTCCTCCAGAAGAAAAGAATTGGAAGTGGTCACTGATGATTCCCCTTTGGAATCAAAGAAAATAAAATTTGTCTTCGAGAACATCATTGCCATCCCTAAAGCAAAGGAAGAAGAATCTCTGCCTGGACCAGAATATTCCGATCCAAATGACATCCAAACTATGTTAATAAAAGAGAAAATGAAGAAAATTGGTGATTTATGGAGTACGACCTCTCTAGTTGATAGAATCAAAATTTATGATGCCTTAGTTGAGTATCTACTTCGTAAAGGTATTGATGTATCAATCATTTATAATTCCTTACCACAAAATTTTGTTGAAATAGTTGAAGAGAGAATGTTGCTTGAAGTTTTGAAAGGACGCAAGTTGAAAGCCTTGGTTGAAAAGAGATGTTCTAAAGCAAAGAAGAGGCTATTTGAACTGATCATGGAGACAAAGAAGTGTATAAAAGAAATGTCAGATATCTCTAAATATTGTCTCCGATAACCTGTTGCAGTTGATAATTTTAGAAGTAGAATTGAAGCAATTGAATCCAAAGTGAACAACATTGGAAATAAGTTTGATATCTTTGAATACAAAGAGCAAAAGAAAAGGCTGAGAGTCAGTGAAATACAAGCTGAAATAATCATTGTACAGAGAAAAAGGGATGATGTAATGAAGACCTTCTAGCTTCTTAAGGAAATTGTTGAGGTCCGGTTAGACCATCTTTTCAAAAGACTCTCTGATGCAGAAGACTCTGAAAGATAATGCTCATCTACAAATTGGTCATCCTCTTTCACATTGTTGGCCCTATTGGAAAGCATGTGTACAAGAATGGATTCTATAGTACTTGAATGGAATAAATTATATCCTATTATCAAAGAAAGGTACAAGAAAGTATTTCAAGTGAAAAGTGTCATTCTGATTTGAAAGAACTTTGTAAGATTGGATGCTTGAAAGATTTGAGGTTTTGAAAATTTGAATGAATTAGAGTTTTTTAATATTGGATAAATTTTCTATTGGCATCCTTTTCCATTGATGTCAAAGGGGGAGAGATTTGGAGGAGAAATTTTGGAAAGATTTGGAGAAAGTTGGGGAGAGATTTAGAGAGATTGAAGGAGAGTTTTGAATTGGATTTTTTTTGCACATATTGCCATCAATGCCAAAGGAGGAGATTATTGGAAGTATGCAAAATATTAGTCCTTTATTGACATTGATGTCACCATGTTGGTTCAGTACCTTGTACTGGTGTACAGATCAAGCTTATCTCATCCATTATTTGATCTAGTACTTTGGTCTGCATATTCTCTCTGGTAATCAGTATGGTCTAAGGTTCTGGGAAAAGGCTTATGATCAGTAGAAGCGTGTATGTATGCACTCTTAGATGCTCATATGATTGGATGATACATTGGCATCGGTTCTTGTGATTGCATTTCGGTATTAGGTTAATCATGGCCGACCTAATATTTAGTCTATAGCTCAAGATAATTTTTTGTTATATGTGAGACCTAGCTTTGGTCCCAGCCGAAATGATGTTGCATGAAACATTTGAATCACTTTCAAAAAATATTTAAATGAAGCCGACAAATTATCATTATGAAAATATGAATTGCATCCAATTAGGCCAACATAATTGATGTGTGTAGATATCTTAGGTATATATATACAACATGGATTGAAGATGAATACGGATATGAAGAGAAGAAGAAGTGTGTGTATATGTGTGTAAGTGAAGTGTGTGAATATAAGGTTAAATATCAGTCTACTGTCATGTGAGAAAATACTCTGAGCATCAAAGGAACTAAATCTGCACTTGTGGTGTAACTTGATTAGTTCAACCTTGGTGGTTAGCCATTTTTGTTTACATAATTTTTGTAGGTAGTGAGCCTCCATGTTTGGACAGTGAGTCCTTGTAAGTAGTGAGCTTTTTGTATCTTGCAGTGAGCATCCTAGTAATTGGTATTGAAATAACTATATATATTGTGAGCTAATCCTCAGCATGGTTTTTCCCTCATTGGGTTTTCCACATAAAATCTGGTGTTCTTGTGTTGTGGAAATTCATGTTTCGTTATTGCTCTTATCTGTTCTATGTTGTAAGGTAATTAATGGTGTTTGTTCAATAAGTTTTAGAGGATATTGATTCACCCCCTTCTCTGTATCCCGATTATTCAACATTTTGTGCATTTTTTACTTATAGGATTCTCATAGTTATTAAAAAAGGTAGTGATCATGAAGGAATGGAAAATATGTGTAGAGCCTTTCAATTATAATCGTACTCTATAATGACATTGAATCATTTAGCAAACCATTTTTTCTTCACTGCAAGGCAACATTTTCTTATGGAACAGTTGATTGAGACAAATCTTGTTTCAACTAACCATCCTCTCATGAAATCTCATTCATATTATAATCTTGCACGATATTATCATAGTAAAGGTGATTATGACACCACTTGTTAAGGAAAGCCAGAGGCCACAAGATTTTTTGGATAGGTTCAATTGAAGCTGGGAGATCTTAAGAGTTCTCTCTCAAATTTTGAAAAGGTTTTGGAGGTCCACCCTAAGAACTGTGAGAGCTTAAAAGTTTTAGGCCATATATATGCTAAGCAAGGGCTGACAAATAAGGCTTTTGAAATTTTAAGAAATTCAACTCGCATAGATCCACCTGATGCCTATGCATATACCAAGATGGGTGAGTTATTAATATCGTCAAACCCTAGTGTAGCCTTAGATTCTCTTAAGACACCAAAGTATCTTCTGAACAAGAGTAGAGAAGAAGTATCCATTAAATTGTGAAACAACATTGGGGTTCTTCATTTTGAGTGTAATGAACTATAATTGGCTCAAAAACTTTTATGGAGGCGTTAGGAAATGATGTTCTACCTCTACATAAATCTCTGTGGTCAGTTTTATGATTTTTTTACTTGTAGGATTCTCATAGCTAGTGAAAAAGGTAGTGTTCATGAAGGAATGGAAAATACGCATAGATCCTTTGAATTATACCCGTACTTTGTAATGGCATTGAATCATTTAGAAAACCATTTTTTCTTCACTGCAGGGCAACATTTTTTGTGTGGAATAGTTGGCTAAGATAACTCTTGTTTCAACTAACCACCCTCTCATGAAATATAATTCATATTATAATCTTGCACAATCTTATCATAGTAAAGGTGATTATGAAACCACTTGTAAAGGAAAGCCAAAGGCCACAAGATTTTGTGGATAGGTTCATTTGAAGTTGGGAGATCGTAAGAGTTCTCTATCAAATTTTGAAAAGGTTTTGGAGGTCCACCCTGAGAACTATGAGAGCTTAAAAGTTGTAGGCCATATATATGTTCAACAAGGGATAGAAGAGAAGGCATTATAAATTTTAAGAAAGGCAACTCACATAGATCCACCTGATTCCCATGCATTTATAAAAATGGGTGAGCTATTAATATCATCAGAATGCAGTGCAACCTTAAATTCTCTTAAGATGCCAAAATCTCTTCTAAAGAAGAGCAGAGAAGAAGTACCCATTCAATTGTTAAAAAAAATTGGGGTTCTTCATTTTGAGTGTGATGAATTAGAGTTGGCTCAACAAATATGGAGGCATTAGGAAATGGAATTCGGGTTAAATTCATAAATAAAATGCTCCATGCTAATTCTACAGTTTTTCCTGTGCTCTTTAAGGATATGAAATTATTTCATCGACTAGAAGAAGGTGGTGTTTCACTTGAGTTACCATGGGATAAAGTCACAACACTATTTAATCTTACTAGGTTGTTTGAACAACTACATGATATTGAAAAGTCAAATCTTTTATATAGGCTAATATTGTCCAAGTTTCCTGATTATGTGGATGCATATCTATGTCTTGCAGCCATGGATCAAGCTCAAAATGAGATTCAACTAAGCCTATAATTGATTGGGGATGCACTTAAGGTGGATAAAATCTCATCAAATTCTTTATCTATTCTTGGAAAAATGGAACTAAAAATAGATGACTAGCTTAAAGCAAAGAGACAATTAAAGCTACACAAAGTGAATCAGATGCAAAGAATTCTTATGTTGACATTTCACTTGGAAATTGGAATTATTTTGCAACTTTTCACAATGAGAGGAGGGATCCAAAGGTGGAGGCGCACCATCTTGAGAAGGCTAGAGAATTGTATTGTAAAGTGTTGGCATAGAAACTAGGAAATGTTTATGCTACAAATGAGGCAGCCATTGTGCTAGCTGAAAGGGGTCAATTTGATATTGCAAAGGAATTTTTTACATAGGTACAAGAAGCTGCATCAAGAAACATATTTGTTCAGATGCCTGATGTGTGGGTAAATCTAGCACATGTTTACTTTGCACAAGGATAGTTTGCACTTACAATGAAAATGTATCAAAATTGTTTGAGGAAATTCTAATTTGGCACTGACAACCAAATTTTATTATATTTAGCTCGAGCACATTATGAATTAGAACAATGGAAAGATTGTAAAAGAACATTATTAAGAAAAATAGAACATTATTAAGACAGATTGTAATGAGCATTTCAAATTTGTGTTTAATGCAATGAGGGTTTAGAATTACCTCTAAATTCGTTGCATAAGGTGTCCCCAAATCCAATTTCGCTATAGAGGGCCTCGACGAATTCAAATTCATTGTAGAAAACTCTAAATTCCTTGCCCTTGCATGCCTTTTTAGAAGTCTCGAGGTCCTCTTTGAATCCTTATCACCCATGCAAGTAGTTGCTGATCAAAATGCCTCATGCCAAGCTAATAATGAAGCAAGGTCTACAATGAACGAATGAAGCGAGGTCAAACAAGATGAATGAATCTACAATGAACATGAATAATCACACCAATACATCATGCACATGAATACATCATGCCAATATTTGGCCAAATTGTTTTTTAATTTTTTTTTCTACTTTGGATTTGATGACTAACTATTTAGCCATTTTTATTTCTATGACTAAATAGTTGTTTAGTCAACGACCAAATTAGTCATTTTTTTACTCATTTATAGTTGAGTTATAAAAAATGAGTAGAATTTGGTCATTTTTAGCTGTTGTGACTAAAATTTTTAGTCACCTTGTCAAATTCTACTAGTGGAAGGAAAGCTAACTCCTTTATCTTTTCAATTAGAATTTCATTTCACTAACATCGCTAATTATGAATCCCTTATTGTTGGATTTCGTGCCACAAAAAATTTGAACATTAAACATCTTCACATTCATGGCGACTCCAAAATTATAAATCAAATTATAGGAATGTATCAGGCTAAGTAGAAAAAGTTATCTCGGTAGCGGAATTTGGCCTTATCATTGCTTGATCGTTTCTCTTCTTTTAGAATAGGTAGGGTTCCTAGGAAAGAAAATTGACAAACATATGCAATGGAGAGTGAAACCTACCTTGTTTCTTCGAGTGATGGTATAGAAGAATATGAATTTGTGGTCTACATTCTCCACTCTCTTGTTGTCTCAGATCAACCTGAATCCGATGTTCTTGTGCGTGCTCACATAGACTCAAAGGAATGGTATTCTCACATTTATTATTATATGAAGACTACAAATTTTCTTGATGATGTGACTAAAAATGCTCACACTCGGATAAAAAAAATTTCAGTCTAATACATTATATTGTCTAATATTCTTTATCAAAATTATTATAATGTTCTTCTTCTTCGGTGTCTCACTAAGGAAAAAATACCCCTTTCCCTTCAAGAAGCCCATTCGAGCTCTGGGGGTGGACAATTTGGTGGTAAATTCTTGGTGCATAAGCTGATTCACATGGGATACCTTTGGAAAATAATAGAGCAATACTCCTTTACCTTTGTCAAAAAGTGTTTGTAATGTCAACAACATAACAACCTTATTTAGGCTCCCGCTAAAGAGCTTCAAAATCATACCTCTCCTTGGCCATTTGTGAAATGGGGATTGGATATTATCAACAAAATATCACCTCCTTCTTCTAAAGGACATACCTTCATCATTACCGCTATTGATTACTTTATGAAATGGGTCGAAGCTATTCTACTTCGATCCATGAATGCTTAAGAAATTTGTAGCTTTCTTCTAAACAATACCATTTCTCATTTTGGATTTCCTTCTACCCTTGTTTCTAACAATGGTACTTCATTTAAGAACAATGGGTGAAGCAATTCCTAGAAAAAAATCATATTCAACATCATTTTTCTACACCATACTACCCTCAATCTAATGGCCAAGCTAAAGCATCTAATAAAACTCTTGAGTTGATTCTCTAAAAAATATTGAATAAACACGATAAAAATTGGCATACTCATTTAACATACACCTTGTACGATTATCACACGAGTGTTCTATGATTACTGGTATAACCACACACAACCTCGTGTATGGTGTTAAGGCTATTATTCCTTTAGAGTTGGAAATTCCATCTTTGTGAGTTTCTCTTAAAGGGTGGATTAATGATGACACTTACCATGTTGATCATTTATATTAGCTTGAGTTGCTCGATGAGCATTAGTTGTAGGCCCTTGAACATCTCCAAGCTCATTGATGATCTATTTCTAAACATTACAATCAAGGTGTTCTTTCTCAAACTTTCAAGGTAGGTGATCTAGTTCTCTATGAGAATAAGCAAAATGTAAATACACTGCCTGATCAAAAGGAAAAGTTTAGCCCTAATGGTTAGGCCCGTACATAATCATCTTTGTGTATGGTTCTAGTCCCTATGGACTATCGTCTATGGATGGAATGCCTCTAAAATAACCCATCAATGCGGTGCATCTTTGTCGGTACTATGCATAGTGCTTATGTGATATACACATGAAACTCATCCCTCATGGATTGCAGTTCATTATACTATGACATTCCTTCATTAACACATTATCTCTACATTTTGTGTTATGATATGAACATGTGTATGTGATTAGTTTCTTTGATTAGGAATTATCTATATATCTATTTTATTATGCTATGTATTTGTGCATTGTATTTGATTACATATTTTATTTAGGAAATTGAATCATCATTGTATTTAATTAACATAAATTTAATGTGTCTTTATTAGATCATGATACCATATAATCTAAACATACATCCATAAACATAAATCCATCACATAACCATACATGAAAGTAAAAAGAGACACATAAAGAGCACCATGATGTCATATAAAATCTCATATATACTACAAAATTTGTCATGTACATGTATCACACCACTGTATCAAAATGTGGTGACTGTATATTTTTATATCAAAATAATGCTATAAAAAATGATATCATTCATGTACAAAATCTAGCATGTGCTAAATGGGCCTCTAGCCCCCCATTACATGGCTCCTTGAGCCCTCTGGCATTGGTAGTGGTGACAAATAGTACTATGTCGAGCAGACAAACCCAGGAAACACCACTAGCCACATCTACATGCGGTGGTTGGAGCAGGGGTGAGTGGCCATTCCACTCATCTAGAGGGTGATGGTCATCACATTCACCCTTTGAGTCATCATCGCCTTGTTATAGGCCACCCAATATTTTTGGATGGGTAGTCCAATGATCCGATACATGTCCTCCAATGTGATAGTCATCTCTGCCAAGGACAGATGGAAGGTAGAGGTGTTTGCATCCCAACGCTCCATGAGCGCCATGAGCATCAACAAATGATAGTGCATATTTGGCATCGTGTAGACCCACAACAAGCCCACATGTTGTAGATATTTCTAATCATCTGGTGCATCTACTCACTTTGATCATGCAACATAGTGAGCACATGTCCGTCACCATACTCCCTTATCTCAGGCCACTCCTTTAGTAGAAACAAAATTCATGTCAGATCCATCTATAGATTATAAAATTGTCTATCTCTACATCAAAATAGTTTCCATGTAAGCCTCTAGTACAAAGGTGCAATGCATAGATGTTTGCACAATGCACTAGCATCTGAGGCTGAATATTTCCTGATAATAACATGCAAGGTAGATGCTAGTGCGATCAAAGGCCACCAATGAGCTATTGGGATGACATGTCGATTGGACACCTCCATGTTGGTTGGATGCCTGGGCTACTTCGAAAAAGGAAAAAGATAAAAAAAAAATTAACAACATGAAGTAGGGTTAGATTCCTCGTACCTCATTGACCTCGCCTCCCTTGGATAGGGTTATGCCGAGTTACTCGATCCTTAGGGCTACAAAGTCCTATTTGTGAGGCATTTTTTGGCTTTTCTCTCACAAAATTTAGCAAACTCCTCACTATGAATAGTGAAAATGACCCTTCTATGGGCCCACCCAGATATATATAGGTCATTTTTGGCCTATTTCTTGGTAGATGTGGTCCTTCCATATTTCATTTTTTCACCCCACCTAGCTATGGGAGAAAAAGGAGGGGGTATATATTCACCTTTTCATCATATTTTTTTTTGAACCACCAAATTTTTTCTTAAGAATTCTTCTCATTGAGGTAGCTTCTTCTGATTTTCAAACTGACTTAAATTTGAGTTTTGCAGAATGAAACTTCACATTCGATTTTGTAGTTTCTCACTGATCTCAATTGTTGGGGGCATCATCAACATCCGCTTGCTTGACCTTTGTAGCCTCTACAATATATTTTGTGCATGTAAATCTATTATTTTTTAAAATTTTCAATCTTTCATTCATGTCTTCTCAACTACTTTAGTGTAGTTATTTTTTCTCAAAAATTAGCTCTCTAAAGTGGGGGTAAAAAGTAGTGTCATAAAATTGCACCCCATGGTAATTTAACACTTGCACATTTGGCCCACTACATTTATGACACCTAGCTGCATTTATTACAAGAACCTTATGAGTTATAATTTCATGATTCAACTCCATAAGGGAAAATGATGAGGTGTTAGTAGTCTACCACCTCATTTCTTACAAAGTTGTGAGTCAGACATCCATGTGGCACGCTAGTGTCCCCAATTTTTTTGAGTTTAAATGAGGGATTCTCATGAACTTTTCACATGAAACACATTGTCATGGTGGAATCTCGAGTGTAATGGATCTTCCTACCCATGCAACTTCACAAAACTCTTCTTTTCACTTCTATTGTCATTGATTCTAACTTCTTCTCATTCTAACTTGATCTCTTGCTCTCTTCTCTTCTATATCTCTTCTCTATGGTGAAGGTCTATTGGATTCATGTCTATTCAACAACCAAGGCTCTCTTGCAAGAATTCAATGTCTCATCTATCAATCCAAGAGTGAGCCACTAATAGTTAGTAATTCTCTCTTGTTGTACTACCTTGTCTTGTCTATTTATCTTGTGATACATATGTTCCTCCATAGTGAGGTTTTTATTTATCACATGTCTCATCTATTTTATTACACATCTTGTCTATTTTATATCTATCTAGATATCTATGGAGGTAATAACATTAAAATGAGGGTTTGACTGAGGCAAGCCCTAAAACAACCCCAACACTTTTCCTTGTTTTCCTTGTGTGTAGGTTGTTCATGTGGAGCTTTGTGTGAGGCTTCGTAGCTCAAGACCTTCCACGAGTTGATATCTTACCTTCTCTATCATTTCAAATGATTTAGTCTATATTCATAAATTATTCTTCTTATTGTCATTTCTTTTTATTTTAGCTTTTTGTCAACTTAGTAAAAATAGCCAGACTTCAAATTCTAGGTAGATAGCAGACTCCATGAGTTTCTATTTACAAGTCTAAATCTTTGTCCATACGAGATGCTAGTGCATCCCTGAGATGACAGTGTGTCATGTTGTCGTCTAAGTCCCACACTAACATCCTCTAGCTGAGAGCTAGTTGGCTTGTTCTAGAGACTTGGGTAATCTTCTCTTTTGATCCCCAAAATCCTTCATCCAAAACCATATTAGAGATTCTCATTTAAGTACATTTTTGCAATCTCTTTCATCTTGTACCTCTATAACTTGAGTTTTGTACATTGAGGTGATTGATGGTTATTCGCTCACTTTAGACCCTATTTGTCTTGGTACTTGGGACTAGTGAATCCCCTCCTTCAAACTAACTCTAAAGGTATACAAGAATAATATTCTTTTGACTTGAGACTTATACTTGTATGCTTACCAAACTGAAATTCCTTGCACATCGTGCTTACATGCTTGATTATTTTAGGCATATCTCTTACCAAATTCAATGAGATGATCTTCACAAGATTTATCAAAGTTGATGTGTCATATTCTCCTATGCCAAAGCCAACATTCACTTGCTTGTCCTAGAAGAAAATTTCTCCCATCGACATACCTTAGACTGTATATGTCACTACCTGTCCTAGACCCTTCTACAACCAACTATCTAGAATTTTCTTTTCTAATTTCACATCCACTTTTATTGAATAAGAGATTGTAACCATTTCTACACATCTAACTCACACTTAGAAAATTGTACTGGAGACATTTGACATAAAAAATATCTTTTGTTCTACTCTTTCCATTAATACTTATTGAACCTTTTCTAAAAATCTACACTGAAGTATCATCTCCAATCTTGATTATGCCACCATTACACTTCACAAGTTTTATAAAATTTCTCTTATCTCATGTCATGTGGTTGGAACAACCACTATAAATCACCCATGAGTTAGCCTCATCTTTTGCATGAAAATAAATACACACAACACTTGGATCTTTAGCTTTATTTTCAACCTTCTTAGCAGCCAAGAACTAGACTTCATCTTCATTATCCAAACCACTAGAATCATCATCCTTTGCAGAGG
Organism: Sequoiadendron giganteum; assembly: GCA_007115665.2. Classification (NCBI taxonomy): domain Eukaryota; kingdom Viridiplantae; phylum Streptophyta; class Pinopsida; order Cupressales; family Cupressaceae; genus Sequoiadendron; species Sequoiadendron giganteum. The sequence goes on along the minus strand of CM021109.1, from coordinate 145,166,119 downwards.
AAGAATATTCCATGGAGTAGAGACTCTTCTTAACCTTATTTCTTCTAGGCTCTTTTTTTTCTCTTATCAGATTATTTCAAGGGACATTTAGAAGTAAAATTACCAACCTGTTCACACTTGAAACATTTGAAAGGTAGCTTAACTTTTTACTTTTCGATACCTCTTTTCAACATCCTTATAAATTTTTCTTCTTCTTCATCAGTGTCACTATCTGGATCAGATTCTTCATACATTTCTTTCTTGTTGGATTTGAAGGCTACTTCCTTCTTTGGAACTTCTTTGTCAAACTCTCATTTCAAAAGCAATAAGGGCACCATATAATTGATCCATTGAAATATTATCCAAATCTTTAGCTTCCTCAATAGAAGATACTTTAGAACTATAAGTTATACGAAGAGATCTTAGTACCTTTTTTACCACTATAGATTATTCAAGATCATTGCCAAGTCCTCTGATTGCATTGACCACTTCATCTACTCAGAGTACATATCCAACAATATCTTCATACTTTGACATTTTTAGGTTCTCAAACATCCCTTTGTAGATCTACAACTTGGCTTGCTTTACTTTGATGTCTCTTTCATAGATTCCATTGTGCTTTTCCCAGAATTCCTTTGCTATTTTGTAGTGCATTAATTTTACAAGATAAAAATTTGCTAGCCCACTCAAGATATTATTCTTAGCTTTTCCATTGTTCTCATAGGCCCTAATCTCGACCAAATTAGTAGGAGTAGCAAGAACAACATAACCATCCTTGAAAAATTTCTAAACACCAAACCCTAAAGAGGAGAAATAGGATTCCATTCTAAATCGTGAGAAAGAAAAATTTGTTCCATCAAACCTAGGTGCCTTGTGAGATTCTTCTTGTGTCATCTTAGATCTTCCTCAAGTTTTTAGACTTATTATAAGGAACCAATCTTTGATACCAATTGTTGAACACACACTATAATACTGAGAGGAGGGGTGAATCAACATTCAATGAAATATGAAGCCCTTTGGAGAAAACTAAAACTTAATCTTTATAGTACAAATAGAAACATAAAACATGAACATAATGCACAACACAACACAACATTAGATGTACGTAGAAAAACCCAAAGGGGGAAAAATATAGTGAGAAATTCTACTAGGAGCTACTGTCCTAATCCAACCTCACAAATGAATAATAGTTACAACTTTGTTTTAGGGCTACAACCCAAGGAAGCTACTACTCCTTGTAAAGGTTTTCGAGTCACTCCCAAGGAAGCTACAACCCAAGGAAGAAACTACTTCCTAAACTAAGAAAAAAATCTAAAAAAGATTACAAAATGGCAGTCCTTTCATTGTCTAAATCTGATAATTAGGCTCAATCCTTTTAGTGGTTGCAATTATGCTTTTTCCCTTCTCTTTTAATGATTGCAATTATTCTTAGACAACTCTTCTGTAACTTCTTCAAAATTCTTCTCTTCAACTTACTGGCTCACTGCTTTCATCATTCAAGATTTTTTTCCTTGGCTCAGCTCCTCCAAAAACAAATTGGGAACACTCTTCACTTATCTTCTATCATAGATATATGATCAAATTGAATCCAGACATGATCTACCACTTTTTCTCTTTCTCATTCAATCGCTTATGCAATTATCATAATATATTACACATCCATAATTCATTTTGATTGATCCACTACCTATATCAACTAGGTTTACAATTTATACATGATATTATATTGATTACATTACATATGTTGCCCTACAACATACAATATTATAATTACAAGTCAACCAAAGACCAAACAACAACATGAAATGTGTAGAGGGCAAGACCCAAACAAACTACATGCAGTACCAAGAAGAGGAACACACCTTGCAGATTCCAGCACATGCTTAACCTGAACCTAAAAATTCTTCACAACATTGGTCTTCAATAGAAAACATCCATACACTTCACAAATTTTAACTAGATCAACCTTAAGCAAGAAAACATGAAACTTGTAGCATGTTGGCCATTACAACATTGGTGGTACACATGAAAGATTAAACATTACATTTTCTTCTCCCAGATAAGTTGACGTAACTCATACAACACCTTCAAAAACTTCTTGAACTTCGTGCAACCTTGAACTTGTGGCACACACTCTCAACATACCTTAGTCAACCAGGAAAAAGCATAACCCAACAACACCTTTATTTTTGACCACAACTAGTTCCAAAGAAATCAAAAAACACCTTGTAGAGAAATAGAAAACATCACATGATATTTAGGAACATTCTCATACATTCATTTCATAACCAAGCAACAACAAGTTGGAACAAGCCAACAAATATTGAAACCAATCATCAGACAATACTGTCTCGAACTCTGTCACATGCAACTTTCTTTGTGGAAGGAAAAATGAAATGAAACTTTGGATATATCACCTTCTCAACACCAAGAAATTATCTTATAATTTTCACAATCATATCTACAAATGGAGAGCCAAACTTTGCACCTCTGTGAGCATCCTCATAGAAACAACATAATCTTCAAACGGTCACTTTCAAACACCTTTCCTGCAACTCAAATGATCTAAAACTTGGATCACACATGATCTGACACATCATAAATCCATCTTCCAAACTACAAGAGAAAAGTATCACTAGTGGATAAATGCAGATCATTTCTCAGAGACTCAAACAACTAAACAACCAAACTGCAACATTCTTTCAATACTGATAACCAAATTGCAACAAGCTCAAACATACTTTTGATATCAATGACAACCAAGATTATCAAGCTATAACAACCAAATCTAAAATGTAGCCATTATTTTAGAAAGAATTGGGCCAAAATAAAACTTTTATTACTTCTGAAAGGCCCAAAAACCCCAAAAACCCCAAAACACCTGTCAAATAATCAAAATCAAAGATTTTTTCCTTGAGTCCTCAGAGGTTTATTTACAAAATCATCAACATTTTTTTTGTACAACTATATAGATTCTATACGGCACAATGCTGAAACCATCACAATTTCAAGGTACAAATGATAAATAATATTCTCTATATAGTGGCATATTCGATCATTATCAAATCAATCAACATAGCTAGTACGATTGCCTACATAAGCATTGTTTCTGCAGATACAATGGAGGTAAGGATTATATTTTTTTTAATAATATTTTAATATTTTTTTATGAATTTGTTTTAACCCGTAGGTCATAGTGGTAGGTTCCTCACTTAGTTCCAAGAGCTGAGGTCATTGGCAACATGGGGTACTCATCACCCAAGCGTAGGTGATGCCACTCATATTGCCACCTGCTTGCCGCTCTGTGAGAGACACATGGCTTTCAAATTCCAGAGTGATTTTACTTATTGACGATCATGTGTGTGACCATGAACTAGCTTGCCAGGGGCTTAAATTGGTCCTTCAGGTGGCCAAATTGGGCCTTTTTTTCCTCAGAGCATAACTTTTCACCTAAGTATCAAAATTTTGCAAACAAGATATTGACAAAAAGTTGGTTTCACGCACTTCACAGTGGTGTAGGTCATTTTGCCATATTTTATTATAGGTACATTTTACTACCAATTGAAGTGCCTTTTCCATTTTAGACCTCTAAGCTCATAAATTTTAGTTAGTTTATCCAATTTTCATGACTCCAACAACAATTGAAAGGTATTTAAGAGCTCTATCATTTATTTGATGAATTTTTTCTAAATTCAGCCCTAGGTATAATTTATTCAATTTTTGTATATTTGGAATATTGACTAATTACTTAGACATACTATTTCCTGGACAAGTTATGTTTGTGGGGGGCTTCATTTTTAGTTTTATTTTCTATTTGGAAGGTATCACATCAGATTGTTTCAAATGTTTTTCTATTTTGCACTCTTGGCACTTGTTCTAATTGTTGAATCAGGGTTTGAGGTCCTAAATCCTCATAATTATCATACATGGAAGGAAATAATGAGGAAATTACTTTTGTCTAGGGGTTTGTGGTCCACCTTAAAATGATGAAAAACTTGATAGAGAATATGAAATATTTTCTCATAGGAACAAATGTTATGAGGTTATGGTCTTGATTGCTATGCATGTTTTTGACAATTTGTTTTCCATATTGAGTAATATACTACTCCTAGGCAGGTTTGGGATAAGTACAAGGAATTAATTGGTTTAGTTAGTGAGGTTTGTGTTATGTAATTAGAGGTAGAATTGGCATCACTTTCAACATTCTTTTAATACCATTGAAGACTATTTGGTAAAATTTAAATCATTAAGGTCTCAGTTGGTAAGTTGAGGTAAGGATAAACTAATAAGAAATGCATATTATTGATTTTTTCTAAGTTGAAAGGTTAATTTGCATACTTCTCTACTTCCTTTAATTCTACAATGGATGGATTAGGTGATTCATTTGTCATGCCTACTTTTGAGACATTTTGTGATAGGTTGATTAAGGAACAAGCTAAACGTAGTCAGCTTGATACACACTCTAATAATCATGCTTTGATTGGATAATAACCTAAAGGTAAATGAAAGAAGAATTCAAAACCTAAGACAAAATCTTGTGATACACCCACCTCTCCTAGAGAGGATAAAAGTAAGAAGGAGAAACCCAAGTGTGGTTATTGTAATAGACTTGGACATGGCGAACATAATTTCTATAAGAAAGAGTTGGATAAAATAAGGCAACTTATAAAGAAACATAATATTTATTTTCCTTCTAAATCTACTAGTTCATCCTCTTCTTCTTCACAACCTTCATATTCTACACACACTTGTATCGTAGGAATTGCTAATGGGAGTGATAAGGTAAAAGATAATAAGATGAAGGGTCATGCTCTTGTTGTAACACATGTTGAAAAGTCTAAAAATTGGATTCTTACCTCTAGATCCTCATATCATATAGAAGGATCACTTGATATGTTTTAATCCTTGAATAATACTTCAATCATGAAGATCTTGATGGCTAATGGTGTTTATTTGGATGTATTTGGAGAAGGAGTTGTTAATGTGCCCAATGGTAGTTTTCAAGATGTTCTTTGCAATTCTAATCTTTAGTATAATCTTCTTTATGTATATCAAATAGCACGAACTGGAGAATCCATTGAGTTCACTCTAGATTCAATATTCATTCATGATTTACATACTAGACAACTTGTTGCAATGGGTAGGGCTGAACATGATGCAAATATATACCTTTTATCATTTTATTCTTGATGGTGAATGTTCTAAGGACCACTCTCCTAGATCAAGTATGGGTATTTGTTCAGATGGTGGTTTTGGTGGTTTTCTAAACCTCGCCTTTTATCAACCATTTGATGAGGTTCTATCATATTTTTCTTCTTTAAATTTGAGTTTTGACTTGGTTTCCAGGGCTTCAAATGAGCAGGACACATTTGATTTTCCATAGTTGCCTTTGCAGGATGGTTTCATGACAGGTATATCAGATTTGGTTTTTCGTTCCTCTTTTGTAGATTTAGAGGACATTTTTGAGGGGGTCACTCTCCTTTTTTATTACACATATTATTTGGAGGTTTGTCTTGAGTTTCCACATCCTTTATATTATTCCTTGATTGGGGTCACACCTTATTTTGTTGAAACATCTTTAGAGACATTTGATGTATCTTCAAAGATATTACTCATGAGGCTTCTTCCCTATTGCTTCATCATGGAGATGAGGTTTCTTCAACATCTAACATTGTTTTTATTTATTCCCAAGGGGAGACATTTTATTTATTGGCATTGGATTCTCTTTTATCTTCAAACTTTCTTCAGTGGTTGTGAAGCTACTTCATTATGGGGGGCTATGTGGTCTCTTTCTTTCCCTCTCATTGTAGGCATTTGTAATGTATATATGTGATGGATGTTTTACTTTGGGGTTATGATGGAGTCCTCCATATTTCATCACTTGATTGTATCTTTTCTCTCTTTTGGAGAGGGTTTTTTGACATGTGGTTTTTCTCCTTTTCTCCATTGTGAGATAATACATTTGTATTTGTACATGGGTACCTAAAATAGCCTCATAGTCAGGACCCCTAGCTACATGATTAAATCATTTACATAATAATTTCTTCTCCCTAAGTTTCACTTAAGGGGGGGTGTTAGTGTAAATAGGTACTTTTCCTATCTAGTTATTTAGTGGGGTCCTATTTACATATTAAGTCCAGTTAGGTGCTAGACATATTTAAGTTGTTTAGATGAGATTTAATCTTTTTATATTTATTAAATATTAGAGTCCTAGGCCATTTAATAATGACACAATCATTTAATGTTGGTACTTCATCAAACCTTATCTATATAAGTAAGGCCATTGTACACTCTTGTAACATACCTCATCATCATATTTGATAGATCTTATTATCAAGAAAGCTCATTTCTTAAATAATCTCTTGTGGAAGGCTTTCATTGTTTTTGCAAGTGGTCCTAGGATAGAACTAATTTTCAGCTCCTACAAAATTCACTTGGTTCAATAAATTATATGGGGATAACTTCATTACTAAAATTTTGGATAGATTTATGATTCAATAAGATATTCTCACTTTTTTCCCTCTATATCTAGAAAAATAATATAAAGCACTATTTTTTTATCATAAGATAATTATTTTAGAGAATGGTTACAAAAAATTCAATGACACTATACCCTTCAAATATAATGATGATTGGACTCATCTATCTCATTTATATTTAGAGGTGGAGTGTAGTTGGACCTCACATTGTCTCTCTAATAATGATCAAGATTTATAGAAACTCAAAATATCTAGATTAAGGTTTGATCTAAGAAAATGATTAAAGTATTTCTCTTAACCTACTATTCCAAAGCACTCCCTTTTGGTTAGGCTTGGGAAAATCAATGAGAACTATGAAACCGAGCCTCTTACTAATGCTATCAAGCTCAAGAGAGGTTAGCTCCTCTATTAGACACATGAAAAAGGTTGGAAAGAAGAGCACTAGAGACTCAAATATTGTATTATTTGGCTTTGTAAATGGGTTATAACACTAAGTTCTTCCACCTAAAATCTCATCAAAGATATTAGAGGAAAATGACCTAAGAAATTTAGTTGGGAAAAGGAAAAATCATATTTATGATGAAGATATTAAGGTGGTTTTCCATGCCACTATGAAAATCTTTATCAAAAGTTCATGGGAGACCCTTTTGCACAAGATTTTATCCTCAACAACATTCCTAATTCCATATATAAGGATACAAAAAATATTCTGTGTCAAGAAGTTACTATGGAGGAGCTAAAACAGGCTGTTTTCAACTCTACCAAGGACAAGGCTGGTTCTCTAAATATTTTTCATTAGTTTTTTTTATCTCATTATGGATGACCTCCTTAGCCTAGTTAAACATGTTTGAAAAAGAGGTAAACTCATAGGAGCCATTAGCACTATATTTTTGGCATCAACACCTAAGGAAAAGAGTGTTTACTCCTTTAGTAGGTTTAGGAATATTTATTTTTGTAACTCCTCTTATAATATTATCTAACATAAATTAAAAAAATATTTGAGTTTGATAATCTCTAAAGAACAAGGTGAATTTATGCATGGTAAAAAAATTATGAAAATATAGTGATTATGTATAAAGTGTTGCATACAAGTGCCAAATAAAATAAAAAAGGATTGTTGTCAAACTAGATATGGCTAATGATTTTGATAGGATTGATCTTGATTTCCTAGTATATGTATTGCAAACTTTTGGGTCCCCTTCATTTTTCAAAAAAATGGATTTTGGTGCATTATTAATCCTCAGGTTGTCCCAATCATCAATGGATCCCTAGCTAGTTTTTTTAAATACATCAAAGGTTTAAGACATGGTTGTCCTCTCTCCCCCTATATTTACATCATTCTTGCTAAAACCTTGGCGATATCATTATTTGCTAGAATGGAAACCTCGAGAATTATGAGAATTAAGGTGGCCAATAGGGTCAAGGAAATCACTAATGCCTAGTTTACAGATGATACCATTCTACTAGGGGAAGATTCTAAGCTAAATTTCAAAATACTAAAGAGTTTTTTGGATAATTTCTTATTGGCTTTATGAGAAACAATTAATTCTCACAAGTATATATTTATACCATTAATACTTTTGATTTTTGATTTTTTTCATATTCTTCAATTTTCTCATGATAATGTTGGCCTCTTTAATTAATTGGGTGATTTGATGAGTTTTAAGTTGAAGAGATTTGATTATTGGCTTAATTTTTTGGAAAAATTAAGAGGCACATTTAATGTTTCAAAAAAATATGCCTTAGTCTTGATCAAACCAATCATCCCCAATATTCTCATTTATCAAATTATGATTTATAATGCCTTGAATTATATTCTCCATACTCTTGATAAAAAAATTGAATATTTTATGGCAAGGGGGCAAGCAATCCCATAGGAAAAATTCCACCTTGTTAGTTAACTAATGTCACTAGAAGAAAGTAGTGTGGTGACCTGGGAATTAGATAGACTACTATAATGAACAATTCTTTGGGTGATAAGCTTGTTTAGAGTTTTCTAAATCATCCTTCCAACCTTTGGAATCATATCTTTCTTCATAAATATGAATGAAACAACAAAGGTATGTGCTTGCTCAAATCCATTCAACAAAAATAGATTCCTCTAAAATTTGACATTTAACTATTACAACTATAGATCTGATAAAGAAGAAAATTTCTTGGTGTCTAGGTAATGGTCTTGAGATTAACTATTGAGAGGATCTAAATCTAGGCCATAGGACCTTATGGTATTATATGCCAAGAGATCTTATTTTAGCCGTAAAATATTGGGGATTAAAAAATTAAATCAACTTATTGAATGGGATGGAGATCAAACCAAACAACCTCATCTCTTTTGTCTCACTGAAGACTATCAAAATGTGTGGAATTGAATTAGGAAGAAAATTTTGGATCTTCTCCCATCTAATTTGAATAGTGTTATTTTTATTTTTTTGCGTAATATCTACTCCCCAAGTTATTACTTGGTCAAGGAAGGATCTCTCTCTCCTTAATGATGAACCTCTTGATTGAAAAATGTGTAAAGAAGCTAAACTAGAAGCTAGAGGAAAGGTAGAACTACTAGAGATAAAATTAAGAGAAGATCAAGAGAAGTAAGATCATGTGAGGTGACAAAGGATCAACCTTAAGGGCTCAAGGAAGAGGTATTCTTAATAGAATCAAGGAGAATATGAGAGGAAAATATATAAATCATTTATAGTAACCTATTTCAAGTCTGGCGAAGAAGGACATACAAATTCTAGTGTTAATGAAAGAGGTGGTAGATAGTGTACAAGTTGCATATGGAGAAGGGAAGTCACCTATCTCAGAAAGGACCTTGAATATAAACATTTTCTTACTTCATTGAGAGACTTGAGATGTGATAGGAGGGATGAATCAACACAAAGAAAGAGTTTTTTAAGACCGAATACAAGGAAAGAGATAAGAGTTATAATATTTTGGTGGATAGTGATAATATAAACAATTTGAAGTCTATATAAATGGTGGAAAAATTGGGGTTGAGGATGATGAATCATTTATGCCTATATAGGATCAGATGGTTTCAATAAAAAAGATAAGATAATTTTTGACAAATAGTGCTTGGTGAGGTTCAACATAGTAGCACATTATGATGAGGTATTGTGCGACATTACATTAATGGATGTGTGCCATGTGTTGTTGTGGAGACCTTGGTAATTTGATAGATATGTGATGTATGATGGGAGGGCTAACACCTACACCATATGAAAGGATGGTTAAAGAAATAAATTGATACGATAGAGAGCAAGTGAGGGATAACTTTATAGTAGTACTAGAGTGTGCATTGGGAAGGGATTGTATGTATTGATTTCAAGGATGTGCTATATTTCCATATGGCTTGATAGCAAAAAAATATAAAACAATTACAATAAAGGGTATAATGTGAGAATAGAGGTCATGAAAGAGGATTTATCCAAAGGATAAGATAGATAAATAGGAGAATGAGGAGTTGTATTGAGAGACATGTCATAATGGAGAACATAATAGAAAGGTATATGCTATCCAAAAAGGAGGCTAATATATGTGAAGGACTAGTGGATAAGAAGGGAAAGAAGATTATGATTGAGTATAAGCCAAAATAAATTGGCACTAAATATTATTGGTGGAAAAGAGTACCAAAATAATATAAGAGAAAGTTGGATGAGATGGTAGATACTTTTCTGAAAAGCTAAAATATATATAAAAATGTATATATATACATACATATTAAATTGAACCTATACATATATCATATCATTTGATTATGGCAGAGTGTAGATTATTTCAGCTGATGATGTAAATTTTTTGTAAGTCCATTTAAATATATATATGACTATATATATAAATATATATAAAAATGAATGCAAATATAATATTCTTGAGAGAACGTTATAAGTTTTCAAAAACAATAGATAGTAGAATCTGATTTGGAATGATTAGAATTACTATTTTAAAGTGATAGATATTTGTGTATTAAATTTGTTTTTATTTTAGAATAATTGTATATATATACATAGGCATTTTGAGAATTGGGCCAATTTTACTCTTTAACATGTATACATTTTTATTTGAAAATATTTCTTCCAATTTAAACAAATTCATTATTTTAGATTAAGTCATTTAATTGGAAACATAATATTATACGCTTTGAAACCATGTAGAAAAGAGTTCATGCACATTTAATTTCTATCATCTCCTGGAGTGTAGTGGTTGACTTTAATGAATTTATTGAGAAATATAAAACTAGATGTAGAGTTTATTTCTTGTGAATTAATTTCAATGGATCAAATAACGAACTTGGAAATGTAACTACTTTTTGAAAGAATACTTGAATTATTAAACTTTGTGCAAGTTTTAAGAACTATGCATTATCTACTCTTTTTATTCATTAAAATCCAAAATATAGTATGATTTAGGGATTTTTCCTAACATAAACGTAGTTTTCTATCAATATTATAATCATTTCCCTAATATATAACTTTGATTTTATCTTTGGATAATAATTACCTACTTCTCCTTATGTCTTATTAATAACGTTTCACTCATCACTTGAAACTTGACAGTTTATCTATGTCAATGTACCAATTATATTAGATAATAAAGGTATCCATCAATATTAGCAACTATAAATTATATAAATTGCATTATTAATGGACATATGTTGGTATTTATATATATATATATATATATATATATATATATATATCGATATGAAGTGGATACTTACATTTTCCTTAGAGATAAAGGTTGACTCTTGTAGTTACCCTTAAGACCCTTGAATATCTATAGTTGAGTTGCAGTCCTTGTGTTGCTCTGGAAATCCAAAATGTAGTATGATTTAGGGATTTTTCCTGACATAAACCTAGTTTTCTATTAATATTATAATTATTTCCCTAATATATAACTCCGATTTTATCTTTGGATAATAATTACCTACTTCTCCTTATGTCTTATTAATAACGTTTCACTCGTCACTTGAAACTTGACAGTTTATCTATGTCAATGTACCAATTATATTAGATAATAAAGGTATCCATCAATATTAGCAACGACAAACTATATAAATTGCATTATTAATGGACATATGTTGGTATTTATATATATATATATATATATATCGATATGAAGTGGATACTTACATTTTCCTTAGAGATAAAGGTTGACTCTTGTAGTTACCCTTAAGACCCTTGAATATCTATTTGTAAGAAGGGAGAGTTATATCACATTTGAGATCAATGGTTTCTTTTCTTTTCTTTTACTTAATGTAGCCATTTAATAAATTTCATAGCTATAGTATGGAATGTGACAAAGGTAAGATTTCGATAACCTATGATAGTATCTTGTTATCATCTATTTGCAACTCATGTCATTTTTGTGTGTTTTTTGATGTGTAATATATATATAATTTATTAATTTCAATCTTTGGAGGTCATTATTTTACCCTACTTGAAAAGTATGTATGAGTTATGATAATTGACTTGAATGGACAACTATGTGACCAGTTTGAAAGGTACAAATGACAACACTACATCTATTATTGATTATTATATAAACAATGACTTGTCATTGTATCCGGCTTAGTGCTTATAGAGTTATGTACTTTTGAAGTTGTAAATCAAAATTATGAATTGATTATCTTGTAAACTATATGCAAAATAGTGGGGTTATTATCTGACATGCTTATACCCTAAAGATCCAGTTCTAAATAAATGTTATGTAAAGAAACTGAGTGATCCTCTATAGTTGATGACTTTATTAGTCAGAAAGGTTTAATGAATTTGTAAATGGTCATGTTAGTGAGACAACTTGATCATTGCCATTGAGGCATATCATTAAGCAAGTGGGGCACTTTTATGAGTGGTTTTTAATCCCTACGAGGGTTTTCCACTCATGAAAATATTTGTGTTATGGTTCTTTTGTGGATGTATTTATGATCTTATTGTTTCCTTAATTTACATTATAGTATTTGAATTCCATGTATTGCTGATATGATATTCTTGTGTAAGTCTGCATGGCTAAATTTGGTGAAGGCATAACTTTGTTTTGATATACTTTGATTCATTGATGTATGTCATTCCATTTGAATATAGTGATGAATTTTATATAATTAGTCCTCTTTTTCTACACCATTTCATAATTATTTTATTCTATTAAATTATTTGGAAATTAAGGGTTATAACTATTGAGTGAAATTCTCAAATCTTATAATCAAACCCAGGTGTCTGATAGTAGGTGTACCTAAGGAGGTGGAAAGAGTTAGTTAAGGAATTCATAGACCTTGGAATACCCAAGTAGGGGTAGAATATCCTTAAAAATGAGGGAATAATCTTTTTATCAATCCTAGGTGTCTGATGTAGGAGAATCCCTAGTAGGTGTACCTAAGGAGTTGGAAAGAGTGAGTTGAGGAAGCTATAGGTTGGAATTCACAATCAAGGGTAGACTATCCTAGGAAATGAAGGACTCGTCTTTTTATCAATCCTAGGTGTTTGATGTAGGACAATCCTTAGGATTTGTAGCACTTGCATCATTTTAGGGATAGTGGTTATGTGGTTTATTTCAACTATTTGTTTATTTTTAAGTGTGATGTTAGAAAAGTGAAAACCTAGGGTTTAATTAGGATTACTAATTTTCACTACAAAACATTAGAATTCAAATTGGAAAGGGAAGTAGATTGACTTGCAACCTTGAAGGTGAGCCAATAAACCTTGGATTAGAATTGATTTTGGGGGTTTGAAATGGATTTAAAATTAAAATGCAATTATTTAAATAAATAACCATGAAAATTCACTATTTTGATACAAATACAAAAAAAATTAGAAATTGAAAGTCAAAATTTGAGACCACATCTAGAAAGGGCAGATTACTATGCACCTGTGGTTAAAATTTGAGTTTGATTTTGGAGGACTAAGTCACCATCCTAGTTGAGAAATTTTAAATCTAATTTTGCACTTGCTTAGAGCCTTATTTCCTCCAAGTCTCACTGTCGAATCTTTGTTGAGTGCTGAGATAAGTGAGTTTTTGAATGTTGTCGAGTTGTAGGTTTTGAATGCAATAAAAAGAAAATTATCTTCAAGATTCTCTAAATCTTCTTTAGATTTGAAACCCGCACATTCAAAGAGAGAGGAAGGATTGTGCCATACAGGGTCTTGCCTTGGTCAAACCTCGTGTTGGTGTTTCCACCTCCACAATGGTAATGTTGATGAAAGAGAGCTTATCCTTTTGAGGGATAGAGGCTAAATGGAAAATGAATGAATCAACAATGGAATACAACTCACCACTCATATCTGATTTCCTTGAAGTATTGAAGTCATAAACATCACCTCAAGGCTTGATTGTTGTTTGGCTTGATTTGCTTGAAAGACTTACAAGGGTTAATACAAACAAAATGATAACATAAACATAAATAAAATCACATAAAAATTGACATGGTTCTTTGATGCTACAATAATATTTCTCTTGAATGCTCTCAACTTCATCTTGATTGCTTGATAGTTCTCTTGATTTCCAATATTTTTAATTAGTTTACAAATAATGAAATGACTAGGTATTTATAAGCATTTTAATCTAATTTCCCAAAAAATAAATCTCGATAGTTGATATTTGACATTTGAAATTCAAACAATAAAATTCCACCTCTGACATATTAAGTTTTGGAGGAAAAATAAGGGGACCAAGTTGCCTAGGGTGATTTAGTCCTGAAACCCTTTTTGGAAAGTGTAAAGTGTCAAGGGAAAAATATTAAATATGTGCATTGGTTTTCTACATGGGTTTTATTGATAATTATCCAAATGGGCTATCGAATGCATAATTTAGGAAACTAGGTGCATAAATAGGTCCAATAACTTAAGGGGGAGCAAAAAATATTGTGAAATTGTCAAGGGTGACAATTTATGACACTACATTTAGCCCCCACTTTAGTGAGTATGAAATTATGCTTAGACCCACACTAAAGTAGAAAAATATGTCAAGAGAGGCTCAATGATACAAATATCAGAGAGATAGGATGATGTTGAATCTAGGGGAAGCACACAAGCCCCCAAAATTCAAGAGCCCATGAAAAACCAACATAAGCACAAAGGAACACACATGTATGAAATGCAACAAGACAAAAAAAATATACTTGATGAAGACACAAAGCATACATGACAAAAAAACATGGCATAACATAACATAAAGATGGTGGAAAAAAAAAAGCACGATGCAAACACAATGAAAACATGAATAATACACACAAAAGACACAAAAAAATACAAGGTTAGCACTAAAAGGATTCAATTTAGTAAGGTAAAGAGACATTAGTCTTAAATTTATCTCAAATACCAAATATCATCTATCAAATGTTCTATCTAACAAAATGATACTCTCCCAAGGATGTAAAATCACTCATGAGCCACATGAATCTAGCAAGTTGCATTATGCCAAATCCATGGACTATCTTGCCAAATTTCAATGTCCAAGGGGACAAAAAAAACTCACCTAAGAAGGTGTAAAAATGTCCAAGGAGACACACAAGAATCACCTAAGAAGGTGCATAAAATTTTTAACGTCTAAGGGGAAAAAATGATAACCATGCCTTAGGGGCATTAAAAAATAACACCACCACTGAGAGAGCATGTCAATAAGTCAAATCTCACAAGACGTGTATGAAATGGATAAGGGTAATATATGCCCCCCCTTAAAATTTCAACATACTTGCTATGTTGGTATTTTAAGGAGGAAATAATGCACATCTTGAAAACTAGTTATCCTTGCCCCCCAAGTGTAGAGACAAGGACAACCACCTAATAGACTATCATGTTGTTTCCATGGAAAATATGACCTTGCACTTAATATTGTACCACAATGAATGACAATGAGAAAACAAAAAAAGCCACAACTACCACATAGTGAGGAGCAACGCCATAAAATAAATATAATTATTACTTAGAGTGATTAGCGGTATCAACACATGGAAGAACACCAAAATCCTTAGGTCATATTTTATTACTTAATGCCTAAAATTCATTGGTAGAATGACCATGCACTCAATGATATGCACAAAAAAAGTTATAAGATTTCTTTCATGTTTTTGGAGGAAGAGTAATCAAGCAGGATTTGATAAGCCTCAACAAAATATGCTCTTGCTCAATAGCAGGAGACATTTCTTTCTCTTGTGAAGAAAATATTGCTCACTTAGCACAAGGTGTCATACATACAGTAGACGGTAAAACATTAGATAAAGATGAGGATGAAGGTTGGAAACCTAGACCCTACTTGGAAAAATGCGATATAGACTTCACTTGATCCCTAATATTTTGCTCCATGTTTTCATTATATCCATTTTTAGAAAGAATTTTGTATCTAAGGCCATAAAATTCTTCCAACTCAGATGAAGATATTGTATCTACATGCTCTTGAGAATAATTGGATTTTTCTTGAGCATGCAAATTATTTTTTAAGTTTTTTAAAGTTATGAATCTTACACTCATGAGGGATGGAAATTAAAGAGCTCCCATCACCATCATGGGATGATGTTTTTGAATCTAAATTGATGTAGAAATAGATTGAGAAAATGAAACACAAGACTCTTTAGGTTTAGATTATGAGATTTTATACTCTCCCATAAAGGAGGGTGTAAAATCTAATGAACCCTAATCATCATATAATATTTTTGTTATAGATGACAAACAATCAGGATTATCATCAATTTGTATAGGTTATTTGAACTTTGAAGGCAAGATTTAAGACTACCCTTTGAAACAAGGTGTAAAATCTAATGGCCCCCAGTCGTCATCCAAATATTTCATCATGGACAAAACACATACTTCTTTGTGTTTGACATGTATGGGTTCTATTTTTGAAGATGGAATCAAAGTATTAAGAGAGTTGAAAGTATTATGTTCAACTTAAAATTGTAAATTATAACTCTTTTCATATAATTTAACTGTATATATCTTGTTATTATATTTATTCTTCATCTCATAGTGGAGGGTAGACTAGACTCCCTTAATTGCATGAATCCATGATCTACCTAGGAGAAGATTATATGAAAGAGGTCTTGGCATGACATAGATAGGTGTTTGTAAAATCACGGGCCCTACCCTAATGGGTATTGTGATTAATCCTAATGGTTTATTACTAACATTATCAAATCCATATATATTAACATCATTGGGTTCTATAATATTCTTTTCCACACCAATTTTATCTAAAAGGTCAATTCTACAAACATTAAGACCTAATCCATTATCTATGAGATTACACTTAATTCCAATTTTGTTAACGACCACCATTATCATTAAGGATTCATGTTTATTTTGGATCTCAAGCAAGGGTAATTCATGTTGAGGGAATGTAATATCCATATTTGTCACTTGCATACAATCAAACAAGGCTGCTACATCATTCAATTTAACAAAAGTTGGGACGTAAATATTTTTCAAAGCCTCTTGGAGCATCTCATGGTATGTAAGTGATGTTTGAATCAAATATCAAAGGGATATTTTTGTTGAAGTATTATGAAGTTTCTCAACAAGATAATATTATTTACCACTACACTGAGGAGCATTAGGTTTAGGTGGAAGGTATGGTTGGGTAAATGGGATGGATGTTGGTGTTTATTTTTCTTTCTTATTATTTCTAGTGTTATATGTGTGAGCAACTATGTGATAACTTGGTTGTTGTGACACATGATTAGTCATGAGTTATTTTGTAAAGTTTAAGATGTGGCCTTGAGGTTTAGGAGGTCCTATAATGAGAGGTGATTTAGGAGGTCCAATAATTAGAGGACTTTTAGGAGGTCCAATAATTAAATGAATTTTAGGAGGTCCAATAATTACAGGAGATCTAATAGCCAATTGTGCATTCATAATCTTGAATGAGTTAATCACTTGTCAATGATCTTGTAGTGGTGGGGGATCTAATGTCACCTTAGCATATTAATCTATGTAATCCATCTTCTTGTATTTTGAAAGAAATATATCAATGATGTCATCCTCTTGTGCCACAATACCTTTCCAAGTGGGAGAGGCATTAGGAGAGAAACAAACAAGATTCTCATGACGCTCAATGATTGGATCCTCTAACACCAAGATCCTTCTTCACAAGTAGGTGAGGTATCAAGAGAAGAATAACTATGATTGTCATGATTTTCCATGATTGCATCCTCTTGCACCAAAACATTCTCACAACTAGGAGAGATATTGGGAGAAGAACGAAAATGATTGTCAATGTTTTCATTTTGTTTCCTTAGATTGTGCTCATAGGTAGAAAAATTATAATTATACAAGCCATGTGTTACCACATCAAAACCACATATTTGAAAAGGAAAAATGTTGCTAGCCCTATGGATCAAATGAGAAAAATTAGATAAGTTTGAAAATATAATCGTAAAATAGCAACCAGATCTGAACAAAGGACACACATAGGGATTTGTACAGAAAATTTTAACTCAAAATGACTCAACAAGGGCACCTAGGGTGACTATGTCTTGCATGAGTTATTATAATTTTTTTTTTTGGAATGATGTACAATGTCTTAAGGTCCTAGGTCTTGGTGATTCAGGTCTGAAAGTCAACAAATTTATGAAAATACACCAAAACCTAATTTTGCTATATGAATCACATACATACATGAAATTTTAGATTTTATTAGAGAAATTAAATATGTTTTTAAAAAAGTAAGAAACATTTACAAGGTGTTGTACCCTACGCAATGAGCCTCAAGGGCCAAAAAGATCAAGTCCAAAATAACTAAAATTCAAAAAAAAGAACAGAAACAACACAATAACAACACAATGACCATAGACAAGCAACAGAGACACAAAACACAAGCCTAGGTAGCAAATAATTGGCATTGTCCCAGTTTTTGAACAAGAGGTCTACAACATCGTCCCCGACCCAATCTTGATTCTCCTGGGAATTATTGTCCTCCATCTCCTCTTTGATCACTGTGGACAAGGTGCTATGCACAAAATGAACCAACTTCATCGTGAAGTGGGTCAGGCCTCTGAATCTTTTGTGAAGTGTGTCCATCTTCTTTTTCAGTGCATGAAGATCCTCACCATCATCCGTGGTCCTCGGGACCTCGCCATGCTCAGCAGCCAGAGGGTGCGAAGACTGAGAGGTCAAAGTCTCTTTTGGGATTTTTCTATTGTCCAAGATAGAATGGGGCCCTTCCACATTTTCTTCCTCTTCCTCCTCGGTCTCCTCTTCCTTATAATCCTTGCTGTCGATCTGCTCCTCCTTCGAGTCCTCAATAATCTTCCTTTTTTTGTTGTTTTTCGCCAATCTCCCAGACCTTCAGATGGAGTCTCAGCTCCAATCATGACTGTGGTCTCCATGACCATGCCACCTTTAGAATATTTCTCCACAATATTCTTCCCTTTGCCCTCTTTCACCATCGGCTTCGACAAACCTTTTTTATCATCTTTGCCTTTTTTCATTGTGGTGGCTCTATAAGCAGACTAAGCCAAGGTGACATTGAGTTCACACAGGCTGGTCGCGACACTTGTATGCATATTACCTGCACCACCATTAAGTTTTTTAGCAGCGTATTTGGGTTTGGGGTTTTCAGCAGTACCTAGGTGGGGTTTTCTAGAAGGGCTTTTAGATTCAGTAGGGGAGATATTTGTGACAACCAAGGGTTCAATCTCTTCAATACAAATAACAGAAATGGATCTAGGAGGACATAAGGCCAAATGAAAATGGTAGAGTCTTAAGATAAGCCCCTAATGGAGAGGTAGAGGTGGAATGCCATTCAGGTTAAGACTGGCCATTTATTTGCATTTTTCAATCGAATTCTCTAGGTCCATGAGCA
Organism: Sequoiadendron giganteum; assembly: GCA_007115665.2. NCBI lineage: Eukaryota > Viridiplantae > Streptophyta > Pinopsida > Cupressales > Cupressaceae > Sequoiadendron > Sequoiadendron giganteum. The sequence continues at coordinate 145,146,872 of CM021109.1, read as the reverse complement.
GAAAGAAAGGAAAAATAAGCAGGATTTTATGCCTAAGATGATTAAGTAGGGGAAAATAATAGAAAAAGTAGGTTTTAAACCTAACTTCAAGCGTGAAATGCTTCAGAAAGGATAAACACACTTGGTTGTTAGAATTGGCTATGGATGCCAAGATCTATGGACCAAATAGAAAGCACAAGAAGAGAGAAACTAATGTGACAAGAATAAACTATATTCAATGTCAATATGATATGATTCAATGTGTGTGTACAAATGTAGTAGAGACCCCTTGGTTATATAGCCAAGGTGAGTACATAGGAGTGCGTAAGATTATGACAAGTGTCTAAATCTTATGACATGAGACAACAATGAAAAGTTATCACTCCATCTAAAGTGGAAAGTGATAATGTGATAACCACCACAAATAGTGGATCACCCACAAAAGGTGGAAACCTAATCACATGATATGTCCATGAAAGGTGGAGGTGATAAATAAATAAGAAGATAAGTCCACCAAAGGTGGAAATTCTCCAACAACTCCTATGTGGTCCCTAAGTAAACTTAACTAAGGTGTAATTATGACCTAGGACAAGGTAAAAAACATTTAATTACACCAACACCCCCCCTTAAGTGCAACTTAGGGAGACTGTACACAAATGCAAACAATGCAAGATGGGTCCCGACAACTAGGCCATGTTAGGTACCCATGTACAAATGCAATGCAATCTCTCAAAAATAGAGAAAAGGAGAAAACCCAGTGGGACAAAACTCCTCCCCAAAAGAGAGATGAAATACAAAATAGAAATGCTCTCAATCATGAATGAGAAGGTAAAAACCCCATGTGAGGAAAAAGACCCCCCATAAGAGAGAAGTAGAAGAGAAACAAGGTAGCCCCCCTCAACGAGATAACCTGCTGCAAAAGAAGCACTGGAAGTACATTGCGGAGTAACACTGGAATCCTCAATCTGGCAAGCAAGGAAAGATACTTCTGTTTGCTACTGAAACCATATGCGAGTCATGGATTAACTCAAGGTGGAATCATGATAAAGCAACAACAGACCTGATGCCAAGGAACACTAGAAAACTCACAAACTAGAACAACTCTGGAATCCATGAAGCAACAGTAGATGAATAAATGATGCCCCCACAAGAGGGAATGATATGATGAAAGAATCTGGAAGCTATGTGTATCTTGATGCCGATGCCAAACTGTGACTAAAATTGATCCATAGGAGCAAGTACCATGAAGATTCTGGAACATTAACCATCAAATAAATGGCCCTCAAACTAAGATGTGACCTGATGTGAACCAACAATGTGCCAAGTTATGAGCAAGATGTAGCCAAAAGAAACAATAGAATCCAGATACAACTCATGCGAGTTGTCATCAATATGAAGATGAGATCAAAGTGCAACTACACTCTAATCAGATTATTATGCAAGAACCCCCCCCGATAGAACTTTATGTCAGTTCATTTATTACAATACCCCATGATTGTAAAAGAAGAACATGCAAAACATGCATAAAACAAACAGAAAATGCAAACCTAATGCATACAAAAAAGGAATAGTGCATGCACTAATGAATGTTCACATTTGCCTCCATGATGAAAAATAACCTCAAATTTGTGTAGATGAACAAATCTGAAAAAATGGCCTACACCATTAGGAAGTGCTCGAAACTAACTTTCCGTCAATATCTTGTTTGCCAAAAATGGACTCCGTGGCCAAAAGTTATGAATTTTTCAAAAAAATTGAATTTAGCCTGCAGGAAATGGGTTTTCTAGCAAAAACATTTTTTTCTAATTTGATTTTTGGAAAATCTACTCACTGTTTGTAGACAAAAATAAAAACCCAAAAATATTTTGATGCTAGAAACAAAACCCAGAAATAGTTTTTTTGATCCAAGAAGTAGAAGATGAAAATTTGATTTTTTTTTTAACCTTCAACTAGGAGAAAAATGACGCCTGATGCTTTTTGGACTACGATTTTCTCCAGATTTGTGCAAGATATGCAAAATCTAAAAGATACCCAATTCAAATTTCGACATTGGCTAGAGAACCCAGAAATCGTTTTTCCTGCAAATGAGCAAAAACTAGATTTTTGAAACAAAAATGATGACGACTCCAATAAAAAACGATTTTCAACAAACCCTTGTTTGTCAAAAATGCAAATGGTGATCAAATTGAGTGAACCAAAAGCCAAATCTGACTTTCTCAAGCCTTTTGGACGCAATGGTGAGCTCAAATTTGCACCAGCAAGCTCCAATATGAACCTGCAATAAAAAAACAAAAAATGGAACCTCTCCAAATCTAATACCTCTCTTCAGAAAAAGACTCTCCAATGGCACCCAACCCGCTCTGATACCATGTTGGAATTGGCTATGGATGCCAAGATCTATGGACCAAATAGAAAGCACAAGAAGAGAGAAAATAATGTGACAAGAATAAACTGTATTCAATGTCAATATGATATGATTCAATGTGTGTGTACAAATATAGTAGAGACCCCTTGGTTATATAGCCAAGATGAGTACATAGGAGTGCATAAGATTATGACAAGTGTCATAATCTTATGACATGAGACAACAATGAAAAGTTATCACTCCATCTAAGGTGGAAAGTGATAATGTGATAACCACCACAAATAGTGGATCACCCACAAAAGGAGGAAACATAATCACATGATATGTCCATGAAAGGTGGAGGTGATAAAGTAATAAGAAGATAAGTCTACCAAAGGTGGAAATTCTCCAACAACTCCTATGTGGTCCCTAAGTAAACTTAACTAAGGTGTAATTATGACTTAGGACAAGGTACAAAACATTTAATTACACCAACAACTCCATAAGGGATAAACACACCTGGTCTCAGGGCTACGAAAGGGCTTCAATTTCAAATCCCAACTGGTTGTGGACCGACTCCTCATTCCCCATGAAAAAATATTTCATACTGTCATTGTCTAGAGTCCAAGTATACTTTGGATATTTCTTCCCAGCGCACTGCATTCTGGTAGCTTGCGCTATCACCTCTTCAATGAATTCAAAATAAATTCCACCCAACATAACCCTTCGGTCCTTCCAAGAATTAGCGAATTGGCTAGACAGGTTAGGATCGTGGCCCACAAAAATCTCCATGAGAGGAGCAAGGCCACCCTCAACACAGATATGCCACACCAAAGGATTCTTATGAAAATCTCTGCAATTATCAAGCTTAGTTCGAATGCAGTCACCACCCATGATGTTTACCTACACAAGAAACTAGAGAACTTGCAATAATAAAAGGTTAGAAACACCAGTAGAGCAATAGGCTTTCTTCGCATTGTGGATATTAAGGCAAAGATTGCATCATTGGATAATCACGCCAGTGTGTAGATCACAAGCGTGAAAAGAAAGATCACCAAACAAAGACATAACAGTGTCATTAATGTGAATCTTAAGGTGATTGCGGCAAGCTAAGCGGGAATTGGTGGGCGAGCAAGGTTTCTTGGCCATATTGCAATTGCACAAAAAATTAGGCAGGGTGACTACTTGGCCAAATTTAGAAATGTCAATGTAAGCATATTTAGAAGCCAATGCTAAACTAGCAGGATCAAAGCCACTATAAGGGAGCTTTCCCTCATTATGAAACATCATATCAACATTCATAAGTGCAGTCTTAAGGAGGGCATGATGAAATAAAACAATCCCAAAGAGCAGATATCGCACCATACAGCCTCTCAAAATCATAATTGTTGCATACATGTCAAATTCCTTCGTAAAGCCACCTTCATTAACCATGTGACTAACCTTTAATTTTGAATTCCGCCACTTGTAGGCCACCTCAACATTAGAACTCATCCACTAGGCCCAAAGAACAACCAGGTGGACCCCCCAAATGATACCCATCAACTGAAGATTTGTAATCATCATAATAAATGGGTGTTTTGTTCTTTTAAGATGAGATCTTGAATCCTTGGTGGTAAATTCCCCATATTCCTCCAAAATTTAGAGTAACCCCAATAGGTACTACAATTAGCCAAAGCATCCACCACTTAGTTACCCTCCCTAAAAATGTGTGTCACTTTTTTTTCTCTTAGCTTGGATAAAAGGAACCTAGTATCCAACATAATATCCTTCGTACTCCACCCAATCAGCCTGCCAAGATTTACAACATTAGTGATGGACTTAGAGTCCCCTTCAATGTGGAGGTTCACAATCCCCAGAGAGTCAAAAATTTAAAGGCCCTTGAGCAGCGCACGAGCCTCTGCCACAATAGAAGATTGGAAACCAATACCTCTTGAAAACCCAACAACTAGAACCCCCTCGGGGCCTCTAATCAGTCCTCCAATACTAGCCTTGTCTGGGTTGCCCTTAGAAACCCCATCAAAATTGAGTTTGAATCAACCTCTGTCTAGAGGCTCCCATTTGGTATTTTTCCTAGCCAGTGATTTAGTATTGTCAAATGAGCTAGCATCTAAATTCTGGTGCCAGGCGTTGGCCATTCTTATTTCATAATAAAAAGGTCCCATCTCTGGAGGTTTCCCATTGAAGAGAGAAATTTTTTCCTCAATAAGCTAGACACCAATACCAAAAAATTCTCTAGGATTCCTCTCAATATTTTTGAAGACCTTGATATTTATTTCCTTCCACAGACACCAACCAATAATAGGAGGGACCTGGTTCCAAAGTTCTCCAGGAAAGGGGTGGATATAGGGACCACGCCAGCCCAAGATGAAGGATATGATATCCTTACACATGGCCCAAGAAACACCCAATATTTCAAAAGCCAACCCCCAGAATTCAGTAGCAAATGGACAGTGTAACAGTAAGTGATTAACAATTTCCTCATTGCATTTACATAATAAGCATCTGTTGTGGATATAAAATCCCCATTTCCTCAAATTGTCTTGAGCAAGAATCCTATTATGAAAGGAAGTCCACCAAAATAAATTAATTTTAGGGATCATATGACGGTTCCATATCTTCTTCCAAGGGTCAACCATAGTACCCTGGTTTGTCAGTAGAGTATATGGTGACCTAACAGACAGATCCCCCTGTTTGACAAAGGTCTAAAAAAACTCATCTCCCCTGTCATAGTAGGGAAGCTTGGTAAGAGAGAGTAAGTCCTGAAGAGACCTAGCTAGGTAACAAAGGTCTTGTGACAAAGGACAATAGAGAACTAGATTCTTCCATAACCTAGCCCCTGGAGGTCCGGAAACATAATCACTGATATGGAAACCAAATTACCTTTGGGCCAGCCTCTTGAGATTCCTAAAATTAGAACATTCCAAGGGGATATCAATTAACCGCAGATCTTCCCAGAATCTGATCCGATTTCCATTACCCATTTTCCATTTAATCTCATTCCTTAACAGGCTCTATTTGCTGTAGATGCTCCTCCAGGCCAAGGAGCCCTAGGGGTGAACCTCTAAGAGGCAATTGATCAAAGGCTTGTTCTGAAGATATTTGGAATTCATTATTTTGCACCAATCCTTAGTATTCTTTATTTGATCCCAACCCACCTTGGCCATCAAGGCCTTGTTAGTGTTGACCATATTCCCAATCCCAAGGCCACCACAATGTTTTGGCTAGCAGAACTTTTCCCACTCGACCAAAGAAAATTTCTTCTTATCCTTAGTCCCAGATCAGAGGAAGTTCCTTTGGATTTTTTCAAGTTTATCAGCAATGTACCTAGGTATCTTAAAAATAGAGAGGAAGTAAATTGGTATTCCTTGAAGAACAACAGTGAGTCGTTGGAGCTTACTAGCATGGCTTATGATGGAGCCTTTCCACCCAACAAGTTTCCTTTGAATCCTTTCAAGTACCGAATTCCAAAAGTCAGGGGTGAATATGTTTAAATGATATGAGATTGAAGACATCACAAATAACCCATTTGGACTTACTAGGGGAGAAATCATGGAATATCAAGCCTTTGAAAATATGGTTCCAATTTCCCCATCTTTTGTTGCACAATCATTTACACAAGGCTTGACTTCATCTACAATTCAACCAACTCCATCTCTTGTGCCAAGTCAACCCTTAACATCTAGTCTTGCAATTCCACTAGGAACCAACTTTGGTCTCACTTCATGTCTAGGAACAAACACAACTGTGGGTATTCACAACATGACCATTCCATAAACCGCTAACACAAGTTGGATACCAACCTTTGGAAAACCACTTAAATTTCATGATGCCACAAAAACCTCAACATTTCAAGCACCACCATCTTCATTCATCACCAAAAATACCCCAAGTGTGCCTAACATTACACAAGGTAATGCTAACCAAGCACCTCAAGTAGGAAAAAAAGAGAAAGTAAAAAATCTCACACAAAGTCAACCCTTGAAAAGTGGTTCCAACAACCCCATCAACACATAAAAGAAAGTGGTTACCCAAGATACTCAAGTCAATCCACCATCCACATCAAACCCATCTATAATCAACCCAAATCAAAACAACACCTTGGTTACTAATCCCATCAACCAAGGTAATACATTGGTTACACCTCAAATACAACAAGGGAACATTTTTAATCAATGGACTTAGGGTCCCACCATGTCATTACCATTAAAAAATCTAATAGAATCATCCTCATCATTTCTAACGGTCCCCCTTACCATGCAAAATCAATTGGGACCTCAAACTTACATTCCTCCACCTCAATCTATTATCTTGCAAGGAATGAAAAAACAAGGGAACCCTCAACCTCTCATCACAAATCCACAACCCAAAAAAAACATCAACACCCAAAACCTATCACAGATGTCCCAACCGCTAATTGATCCTACATTGAAAGCACATGCCTTAGCTTTACAAATATCTTACTAGAAAGAAATCCAACAACATCAACAACATCAAGGCACCTTAGTAGCACAACAACAACATCAAGATACCTTAGTAGAAGAACAAAAACATCAAGCAACCTTAGTAGCACAACAAAAACATCAAGCAACCTTTGTAGCACAACAACAACATCAAGCCACCTTAGTAGCACAACAAAAACAACAACAACAAGTAGCCTTAGCAGCACAAAAAAATTCCAACAAGATGCCTTAGTAGCACAACAACAAAAAGTAGCCCTAGTGGCCCAACAAGCCTAGTAGTATGCCCAAAAAAAAAATTGATCACACAACAACAAGGTTCCTACTATAACCCTCAAAAAAACATCATCAATCCAAACATGCTAGGAACATATACACCCACAACATCATCACCTTATCCTACACCGTCATATACACCATACACCACCTCATCATTTCAGAATCCCTCATACAACCCATCCATCATCCCAACATATGTTCCTCCATCAAGTCCATAGTATGATCTAGCATCACAACTCAAGGAATTATCACAATAAATGCAGGATTTCTGAATATGAAAGACAAAGAAGCCCCATTAATACAGTTTATGTCCCTATCCATTTGATCAAAACATCACAATGGTACCATTCCCTCCCGGATTTGAAATCCTCAAATTCAATAAATAATAAGGGAGGGGAAATCCTGTAGACCACATCAAAGAATTCAATGTCATGTGTATGGAGGTTGCCTATAATGAGTCCTATTTGATGCACCTCTTCCCATGAAATTTAACAGAACCTGCCATGGATTGGTTTTTACAGTTACTTCCAGGAATAAATTTTTTCCAAGAAATCATTGACAAATTCATTGATCACTTCTCCTTTAATCTTGAAATAGAAATAAGCTTAGAAGATTTGTACACTCTTAAACAAAACAAAGGATAAATTTTTTCTAATTTCTTGCAATGATGGAGGAAAAGAGCTAGCAAGAGCAAGTGGCCTCTTCCTGATGAACAACAAGTTGGAATCATCATAGAAAATCTAGATCCAGATCTATCTTTCCACTTGAATATGAAGTGCATCACATCTTATGATTATATTTTCCCTAGAGCCCTTAACATCCAGAGAGCCCTAATCTCACAGGGAAACACACAAGTATATAGAGACAACCACCCATCCACTAGTTTTAACGACAAGCCCCACTATTGTACCAAAAAAAAAAATATTACTAGTGATGGTGTTGTTGATGCAAAGGGGGTGTTAACTACTTCTAAACAAGAAAACACCCAACCCATGAGCACATAACTATACGCGCAACCACCAAACAATCAACCAACGATCAATGATACAAACACTCAACGTGAACAACAAAGAACAAATAGTGCTCCTAAATGACAATTCACTCCCTTAGGGGAACCTATGGAAGACGTGTTGAAGATATTGATACAGTCTAACCTTATCACACTCTTAGATTTCTCAAACTATCAAGAGCCAATACAAATTAAACCTCATAATTATAGAGAAGATCACTTTTGTGAATTTCACCGGTACAAAGGTCATAGCACATAGAATTATTTTAGGCTGATTAGAAGATCTTATTGAACAAATAGAAATTGAGGTCGATCAAAAATCTGGGAATGAAAATCTGAAAATTTACACGAACCCTATGCCTGATCATGAAAAAACAAAATATTTGACAAGGGTATTGATAGGGTAGGGTTGGATGGAACAATCACTGTTCCACGCTCTAGATCTTTCCTAGCAAGATCTCCTTGGTGTCTTAGTCACCTTAACCTTTAGGACCTACACTTAGGTACCCCTGGTTCTCCTGGCCAACCCCACTATCATCTCAATTTCTAATTTACCAAGTCTCCCTTGGTGCAATGCTCCTATTCCTCCCTTATCCCTTAATCTTCCCTAAAGGCTAATTACTCCCAACTCTCAATTTGTTGTTGCAGGGGTGTGGGGATGATTCCTATAGGTTCACACCATCATAACTTAGCTCTGAAAACTCCACCTCGCTTCCTTTGTCCATCGCCTTCACCAAACCCTCATCTAGGGTTTTAGTTCCTAGTTCTAGGCTTCCCAATTAGGTCTTTTTCTCCGAGGGAATAGGTTAACTCTCCTAAATTCTTCAAAGAGCACAAAATTTTGTCTTTGGTTTCTTGGTCCTTATGCCCATCTCTCAAAGATTTTGGAGGTCTTCATCTTCCCCTGACCGTACACAGTCATAACCCTCCATTTTGCAATTTAGGCCTCTTTTAGGCCATTTCCTGACCTCACAGTGAATTGTCAACTTGTTCTCCAATCCAAAGGACTGGTGAAGTCTCCTCCTTCATATCAAGCCTTTGCAAGGCTTCTATCTACCTTTCCACCACATGATTTGTCAAGGAAAGGTCACCCCTACAAACCAAGTGCTTTTCACTTCCTGTCTTTCCTAGCTGGGCACTGTCAAGCTCGCCTAGGAGAAGAATTTCTTCATGTTTCCATGAATCCTGACCATTCCTAACCCTACTCTATATATAGACATGGAGCTTGGTCACAGTTCCCAAGGGCCTGTGCATAAGGTATAGTGGGAATGTAACTAAGACTCCATCAACTACAGTCTGCTAGTCAAAACAGTAAACTAAAAGAACCAAATTAACTTCAAAAACAACACCTGCAAACTGATCACACAAACTAACTACCACCACACAAAGCTTAGAACATAGATATACTACAAAATACAATAAACTACAGAGCCATGATCACTCCTGATCACACAAACTCAAAGCAAACACAAAATTTTATATATTCTTCTCACTGTCCACACTAGTATTCATGAACCTTCACTTTTATAAAAGCTTCCAACCTTTCTCATAGGTCAAAGCACACCATAAATAGGATCTCCAATTTAGTTAAGCTCAAGCCTAACTGTTCCATGGCCACTTGTGGCTTTCCATAGGCCTTATTTTCAAAATTTTAAAGAAAACTATCACTTAGGAGGGTCTATAAGGTCCTAAGTCATCCTTGTAGCCAAATTCCAAACTAAAAAATGGTCAACATGACCTTCCCTAACATAATTCATGTTCTCAAATGACTCTGAGGCACAATTACAAGAATTAGAAGGAGTTTGCTTCATGTGATCTAAAACAAGTTGTTAATTCTTGACCTTCTGGTTAACCCTCCTAGATGCACTTTGGGGTGCTCCTGCACCATTCTCCTCCTCTGCATAGAATTTAAGGAATGTGAGGAGAGATTAGAGATGGTTCAATACCCTGCTTCTTGAACTGAGCTTCATCCACCCATGTAGCCTTAGATTCATGTTTGTTCTTCCACTTGACAAGATGCTCCATGTACACTTTGTGCCTTGTAGATTTCCTCACCCTTGACTCTAAGATCCTTTCTACCTGAAGCTTGTCTTGAATAGGTAAGGGTATGTTGCTTACATCCTTGAAGATATCCCTACTGGTCTGATCCATGTCATTGACTGATCCCTTGTATCTGATCAAATCAACTACATTGAAAACTGGTGAAATTCCCAAATCTGTAGGTAACTCCACCTTGTATGCATTCTTCCCATACTTGGTTAATACCTTGCATGGTCCCACTCTTTTCATCTGCAATTTGGTTGATATACCCTTCTGCAACCTTGATTTGTTAAGGTGGACCATGACATAGTCTCCTACAACAAATTTCAAATCCTTTCTTGACATATCTACCTTGTCTTTCAATTTTTGTGTAGCCTCAGTGACTGTCCTCTTTACCTGCTCCTGAATCTCTTTCATGGTTTGAGTCAAGTCTTCTGCATGTCCACTCCTATTATCCATAGCTCCTAGATCCTTGAGCTCACATATACCTCTTGGGTGCATTCCATACACAATCTCAAAAGGACTCTTCCCTGTGGTCTGATTTACACTATCATTATAAGCATACTCAGCTTGTGAGATAACCATATCCCAAGTTTGTCCATATTCTTTGGTTAGACACCTGAGTAGGTTACCTAACACCCTATTAACCACCTCTTTTTGACCATCGGTCTGAGGATGGTAAGCTGATCCAAAAGACAGGTTGGTACCTAATCTGCTCCATAGAGTCTTCCAAAAGTGACTCATGAACTTCACATCCCTTTCTGAAACAATGCTTAAAGGTAATCCATGGATCCTTACAATTTCCTTAAAGAAAAGGTGAGATATATAGCTAGCATCATGAGTGGTTTTTCAAGGGATAAAGTGACTCATCTTGCTGAATCTATCTACCACAACATAGACACACTCCCATGGTCTATTAGGAATGGGTAGGGGTTGATATAGACCAGCATTACTAGCTCCTCCCTTAGCTTTCATACACACAACACATTGCTCCACATACCTCCTGACATCTCTTGACAACTTAGGCCAATAGTAGAACCTTTGCACTAGTTCTAATGTCTTGTTGATGCCAAAATTTCCACTAAGAATACCATTATGCTTTTCCTGAATGAGGTTTTCTCTCATTGACCCTTTTGGAACATATAACTGATTCCCTTTAAACAATAATCCACTTTGCAAAGTATACTTTGAGTATTGGCAATGAAAATGATTCTCAAAGTCAGAGCATACCTTGTAGACCTCTGAGAAATCTTCATCCTCCCCATATAGATCCTTGAAACTCTCTATGCCAATGCTCTTGATTTGTATCTCTTGCACTGTCAACAATCTTCCACTCAATGCATCTGCTACCTTGTTCAATTGTCCCTTCTTGTGGTTGATGGTGAAAGTAAAAGCTTGGATGTACTCCATCCATTTCAAGTGTTTATTGCTCAACTTCTCTTGGGTGTTGATATAACTAAGTGCCTGATTGTCAGTAAAGACCACAAACTCCTTGGGTAGAAGGTAATGCCTCCACTTCCTTAGTGACTGAACCAAAGCATAAAGTTCTAGATCATAGGTAGAATACTTCTTCTTAGCTTCATTAAGATTTTCATTGAAGAAAGCTATGGGCCTACCTTCTTGACTAAGCAATTCTCCTACTACAACTCCACTAGCATCACACTCCACAGTAAACAATTTTTCAAAGCTTGGTAATAAGAGAATAGTTTGAGTTGCCACTTCTTGTTTCAGTTTCTCAAAACCTTTCTCAGCTTCTTGAGTCCACACAAACTTAGTTTTCAAACCACCCTTGATTGTCTCTAGAACTGGTGCACATATGCCACTAAAGTTTCTTATGAATTTCCTATAAAATTGAGCCAATCCATGGAAAATTCTTACCTCAGTCCCTGTGGTTGGTGTAGGCCAGTTAAGGATAGCTTCCACCTTGCTTGGATCCATTTTCAATGATCCTTGAGACACTACAAAACCCAAATATACAAGTTCTTGTTTGAAAAACTCACACTTCTCTATGTTGATGGCCAACTTCTCCTCTTGCAATCTTCTAAGAACCAACTCCACATGCTTTAGGTGTTCTTCTGCTGTCTTGCTAAAGATGAGTATATCACCAAGATATACCACCACAAATAACCCTGTAAAGTCCTTGAGCACCTCATTCACAAGCCCCATGAATGTGCTAGGGGCATTAGAGAGGCCAAATGGCATAACTCTCCACTCATACAACCCATCTGTTGTCTTAAATGTTGTCTTCCACTCATCTCCATCCTTGATTCTGATATGATGGTATCCACTCTTGAGATCCAACTTGGTGAAGTACTGAGCTCCTCCAAGACAATCCATCAAGTCTTCAATCCTAGGAATAGGGAACCTATACCTGATTGTGATTCTATTTATTGTTCTAGAGTCAGTGCATAATCTCCACTTGCCTCCTTTCTTGGTTGCTAAGACCACTAGTACTACACATGGGCTGATGCTCTTCCTAATCAAGCCTTGATCCAATAACTCCTGCACTTGTCTAGCTACCTCTAAATTTTGATCCGGTGTAAGCTTATAAGTTACTTTGTTAGGCAATGATGCTCCAGGTATGAAGTCAATCTGATGACTAATGGCCCTTTGAGGAGGTAAAGTTGCAGGTGCACCATCACTTACTATATCCTTATACTTCTCAAGCAACTTCTGGACTGCTTCGGGTATGACTGTTTTTTCAGTCTTGTCTTCTTCGTTGGATTGCAACATGATCACATATCCTTCACCCCCTTGATGTAGGTTGTTGAGGAACTCTTTTCCACTACTTAATAGGACACTTGGTGTCTTTGACTGTCCTTCTTCTTCTTCCAACAGTGACTGCAACTTAAAGGTCTTCCCATCCTTTTTAAAAGAAATAGTATTCTCCTTCCCATCATACATGACACTTCTGTCATACTGCCATGGTCTGCCCAATAGTAGATGGAATGAATCCATGGGTAATACATCACAAATTAGCTTATCCTTTTACCCTCCAATGGAAAACTCCACCGTTACTTGCTCATTAACAAGAAAACTTTGCCCTTTGTTTAACCATGTTACTTTGTAGGGGTTAGTGTGGGGTACCTTCTCCAATTTTTAACTTCTTTACTGCCTCTTATGAGATGATGTTGTCTGTTGAACCTGAATCTACAATGACCTTACATACTTTTCCAAGTATCTTGCATCTCACTCTAAATAGAGCTCTTCTTTGTTTTGGTTCTTCCTTGACTGGTTGTCTGATCAAAACTCTCCTAAACATCAGATTCTCCCCCATTTCAGATTCAATGTGACTGACCTCTGGTGATTTAGTGCTCATGGTGTCCTCTTGTGCATATGCCACCCTCTTCTCAGTATTAGATGAAGATGCTTTCTCCAGGCACCTATAAGCTGGATGTCCTACTTGACCACAATGGTAACATTTAATAGTAGCAAAATATGAATTGCTCCTGCCTGCTCCTCTTCCTCTATTTGATCCTCCTTGAAAACCTCTACCTCTTCCATAACCTCCTCTAGAAGGTGTTTCACTCCCATGCTCAGTGATTTTAGACTCTCCTTAGTTTCTTTGCTCATTCCCTCTACCTTGGTAGCCACCTCTATGTCCTCTTTGATCCCTTTGATCTCTGCCTTTGCCTCTACTCTTAGAAGCCTGATCATGTTTCCTCTTGCTTCTTTCCTCAATCTTAATTGCTAATTGATAGCATTGGTGTACTATCTTTGGACTTAAAAGAGTCATCTCCTCTTGGATGTTCCACTTCAAGTCGTTAAGGTACCTAGCCACCTTGAGACTTTCATCTTCTAAAACATTGGACCTCATACAATTTTTTGAAACTCCTTAGTGTAAGTGTTCACATCTTGGTCTCTTTGCCTCAAGCTTTGTCTCTTCTTGTGTAAATGAATCTCATAATCATTTGGAATGTATGCTTCTCTCACCTTTGCCACCATACCTTTCCAAGTTGAAATAGGCCTCTTGCCCTCCTTTTCCCTCTCCGTCTGAATGATTTTCCACCATGTCAAGGCAAATCCTATCAATCTAGACTTGGCCACCTTCACCTTCTGTTCTTCAGTGACTCCATCACATTCAAAATGGTTCTCCATGCCTTCTATCCAATCCAGGACTAGGTCAGCTTCCAATTTGCCACTAAACAGTGGTATACCTTCAAGTGCTTTTCCACTCAAAGCTTTCAATGCCTTCAAGAAAGGCTCCTCCTACACAACAGGTTCAGGTTTAGGGGTCTTGTCTTCCTCTACAACCTCTTCACTCTTTGGTTCCCTGTCCTCCAATCTTTCACTGACCTCATCGGCCTTGATTTGCACATTGCTCAATGCTTCCTCAAGTTGTGCCAATCTTTCTCTCAACCTCCTATTATCTTCCTCCTGATCTTCAACCTTCTTTGCCAACTCAATGTTTGTCACTATGGTTGTGGAACCACTGGATTCAAGGTCTGACATACAAGTTTTTCTCCCAAATCTTTAACTTGCTCTGATACCAATCTGATAGGGTAGGGTTGGATGGAACAATCATTGTTCCATGCTCTGGATCTTTGCTAGCAAGATATCCTTGGTGTCTTAGTCACCTTAACCTTTAGGACCTACACTTAGGTACCCTTGGTTCTCCTGGCCAACCCCACTATCATCTCAATTTCTAATTTACCAAGTCTCCCTTGGTGCAATGCTCCTAATCCTCCCTTAGCCCTTAATCTTCCCTAAAGGCTAATTACTCCCAACTCTCAATTTGTTCTTGCAGGGGTGTGGGGATGATTCCTATAGGTTCACACCATCATAACTTAGCTTTGAAAACTCCACCTTGCTTCCTTTGTCCATCACCTTCACCAAACCCTCATCTAGGGTTTTAGTTCCTAGTTCTAGGCTTCCCAATTAGGTCTTTTTCTCCGAGGGAATAGGTTAACTCTCCTAAATTCTCCAAAGAGCACAAAAGTTTTTCTTTTGTTTCTTGGTCCTTATGCCCATCCCTCAAATATTTTGGAGGTCTTCATCTTCACTTGACTATACACAGTCATAACCCTCCATTTTGCAATTTAGGCCTCTTTTAGGTCATTTCTTGACCTCACAGTGAACTGTCAGCTTGTTCTCCAATCCAAAGGACTAGTGAAGTATCCTCCTTCATACCAAGCCTTTGCAAGGCTTCTATCTACCTTTCCACCACGTGATTTGTTAGGGAAAGGTCACCCCTGCAAACCAGGTGCTTTGCACTTCCTATCTTTCCTAGCCGAGCACTGTCAAGCTCACCTAGGAGAAGACTTTCTTCATGTTTCCATGACTCCTGACCACTCCTAACCCTACTCTATATATAGACATGGAGCTTTGTCACAGTTCCCAAGGGCCCGTACACAAGGTACAGTGGGAATGTAACTAAGACTTCATCAACTACAGTCTGCCAGTCAAAATAGTAAACTAAAAGAACCAAATTAACTTCAAAAACAATGCCTACAAACTGATCACACAAACTAACTACCACCACAAAAAGCTTAGAACATAGCTATACTACAAACTACAACAAACTACAGAGCCATGATCGCTCTTGATCACACAAACTCAAAGAAAACACAAAATTTTACATATTCTTCTCACTGTCCACACTAGTATTCATGAACCTTCACTTTTACAAAAGCTTCCAACCTTTCTCATAGGTCAAAGCACACCATAAATAGGCTCTCCAATTCATATAATCTTGATCCTAACTATTCCATGGCCACTTGTGGCTTTCCATAGGCCTTATTTTCAAAATTTTAAAGAAAACTATCACCTAAGAGGGTCTACAAGGTCCTAAGTCATCCTTGTAGCAAAATTCCAAACTAAAAAATGGTCAACATGACCTTCCCTAACATAATTCATGTTCTCAAATGCCTCTAAGGCACAATTACAAGAATTAGAAGGAGTTTATTTCATGTGATCTAAAACAAGTTGTTAATTCTTGACCTTCTAGTTAACCCTCCTAGATGCACTTTGGGGTGCTCCTGCACCAGGTATCAACTTCAAACGATACCTAGGATACTAGGTTGGGAAATTTTTATGCTATTTATGAGGAATTACATATGTATCAAGATACTATTTTAAAATAAAGTACAAACCCATCAACATTGTTTAGCACTATTTTATACCGTAATAACATCAAGTGGATATTAGATTGTGATATCTCTCCCACATATGACTCAATGATTGAACATGTTGAAGAAGTTCCAAATGAGCCAAAAATATCCTTTGATACACCCATACCTACCAAATGTTGTGAAGAGTCTTTTACTGATGATCTGTCATCCACCCTAGGATCATGTCAAAAGGAGGCTCTTGAGGATAATGAAAGTTATTCCAAATTGAGTCAAGATCAAGAACCCCTATCCCCAGAGTTTCATCAAGAGCTAAGAGACATCTTCCAAACCATTTTAAACTCCAAATATGTCCTTGATATCACTCTTGAGATGTTTCTTTTTGATGGAAACATATACGTTCTTCATCTAAAACATGAGTCTCCCACTCTTGATATTCCTACACAAGAGTAAGAAACGGTTGAGATTCTTGATTCCTACAGTGATTGAGCATCATTGACATCTTTTGATTCAACATCAACATATTTTTAAGCAATATCAATAGAGAATGATGTCATAGAATCAAATAAGATATTTCATGAGCAAGCAACAATTAAAATTCTTGATTCTTACTGTGATTGTGCATCATCGACATCTTTTGAATCAACACCAACATCTCTTGAGATAATATCAATAGATAACAATGTCATAGAATCAGAGAAAATAGTTCATATTCTTGAACAATAGGAACCCATAGCAATATCGTGTGTTCACGACAAGTAATATTCAATAGCTATAGATCAGAGGATACATTATTAGGGAAAAGGATTAGGTATTGATAATACCTTCACAACACTAGGGGCAATCTTGTCTACATAAAAAATCAACATATGGGGCACAAAGAATCCTTATGATGAAATTTTTTCGAACACTACAACTAGTCGTATCATGAGTTGGAATTCACCCATTATCTCATACAAAAATTTGGACCAATGAAAAAAGAAGAATTCCTATCAAAGCAACATGAAGATCATAAAAGAAAATGAAGTAGCAAAGCAAAAAGGACACATCAAGTACAAATGGCTACCAAAGAAAAATAAAGAAAATAATCCCTCCAAAACTCCATTAGTCAAAGAAACTATGGGGAAAAATCAAAAAGGGAAATGCATCCATCAAAAGCGTCCTCAAATACAAAAGCAGGCATCTCAAGTAAGGAACAAAGTATATCCAATGGTTGGTCCTAATTCCATGAAAACCTTCATCCTCACCCATCATCACTCATCTTAGCAATTTTGGAGAGTCAAAGGTTCCAAACTATCGACCAATCCATCTCATATTTCTCCATACATATCACCATCCATTCCATTTATGATTTCCAATTCTTGCATTGACCATGTGTTGGCAACTACTCTTCATCATAAGGATTTTGAAGGAACTTTGTCATGATTTGCACACATAAACAAGGTTAATTCTAGTAACAAAAAGGTAGATTAGAGTTCTTCAAGGTTGCATTCAAGTGCTCATATATTAGCAAAGAAAATTATTGAAGAAAGGTATCAGTGGAACATTATGATAGTGGCCTCCACATCAGTACCGCCAAGTGGTTCAACATGAGGCAAACGTTTCTAGAAAATCTCAAAAAAGAAGAAGATAAAAATCCAAAATAATTAAGAAAAAGGATTGAAAATAGTAAAGATAAAAATCATCCTCTAGTGATTGCCTCTACAGTGGCACTTTGGGAAAGTACTATGATGAAAACTTACAAATAGGTGTCATGAGTAGAATCAAGCATCTATATGATCCTTCTTAGAAAAAAATCTCATCCTTGTCATGATAAATCCAATGTTCTCTCCATCCATCCAATCCAACTTTATCCTTTATTCCACTTTATCTTGATCTTGACAAAGATTCAGCATATACTTCAACTCTGCTCATGGAATTTTTTTGACAGGATCTTTACCACTTTATATTGTGAAGTCCCATAGCCCATATATAGCATGATTATAAAACTCTATCAAACTCTTCACATATGAATTAACTCTCTTGGTTATCATTGCATTATGAAGAATTGCTAAATACTAGGGGCAAGTTATTGCTCTCTTTCTTTCAAATAACTCTTGATCCATGTCTTATACCCCATAACGTGACATCGACATCGTGATCTAGTTATTGTTTGCCTCAACATCTTATCGAGAAAAATGAAAAAAACATTCATAAAATCTTATCCAAAAAAATCCAAAAACATTCATAAAATATTATCCAGAAAATCCAAAAACATTCCAAAAATTGAAAGGAAAAATCTAAAACATCTAAAAAACATCAAAATCCCTAAAAAGGTCGAACATAAAAAAATCCAAAAAATAATGTCTCTGGAAACTACGTTGCCTCTGAGCTTGAACGTAGGCAAGGCCATCATTGATGTGCCCCCGAGACACCTTAGGTCTGTCCTTTAGTGGTCCATTGTAATTAGCTTTCGTCGCTTGTGTGTTCATATCATTGACTTGTAAATGGGTTGAGTTAGTCAAACTACGTGGTCTTTGCGTGTATAACATAGGCAAGAATAATCTTTGATCAACCCCCGATGTCCCTAGGATAGGTCTTTAGGTTAGGTTCTTGGTCAAAACTCATAAATTCAGAAATCCCAAAAAACATCTAAATAATTCAAAAAATCCCAAAAACATCCAAATAATTCAGAAAATCCCCAAAACATCCAAATAATATCTCTAGAATATCCCAAAACATCCAAATAATTCAGAAAATCCCAAAAACATCCAAATAATATCTCCAAAATATCCCAAAACATCCAAATATTCTTAGAAAACGCAAAAACATTCAAAAAATAGAAAACACAAAAAACAATAGAAAATGTTCAAAAAACCTAAAAAGCCTCCAAAGTTTAGAAAACCCTAAACAACCTCAAAAAATTAAAAAAACCTAAACATTTATATAAAATTTTGAAAAAGAGAAAAAACAACTTCAAAACATTTCAAAATACCAAGAACATTCAAATATTCTAGAAAATCCAAAATTCCATCCATCCCATCTCGCTTTCACCCGTAATAAAATTTCACCCATAATAAATGATCGTCACCTTCATCCTTTGCGAAACAAGTAGAAAAATAACATGGCAAGTGGTAAAGTGTTAACTTAGAAGTCAAAATCTAAAGTCTAAATCATAAGAAGATGCGTCAGTGAAGTTTACGGTAACGACTCATTTTAGTATCATGATCCTAACATCAAACAACCCTCTTATCAACATGTCCTAGGATGTATCCTTCCTATAATGGGCATCAACATCATATATCACCTAAGCTAAACTTAAACTAGGTAGGAGCTATTGATAACACTGACTATTTTTCTTTGATATTTTCTTATGATTTATCTTAATGACCCATTCCAAGGACCTCTTGATGATGTCTATACAAAAAAATTTAGAGAGAAAGGAATGGGGCATCTATCATTATCTTTTATTTGTTATGTTTGTGGATACTCTTGTAAAATAATCTTGGCAGATACTTTCTTAGTTGTGTGTAGGAAGGTTGTTTGGAGTATGTTGTTGACTATTGCATATGCTTTGGTTCAATATGTTCTAAACTTCTAACTTACATTCCAACGATGTTTTCGTATGTCAAGGTGTGAAAAATAACTATCCTATCCACTTGTCGAGTCAAAGTCCATTACACTAGATACAACACCATCCTGGTTATCAATACCTTGATTCATCATGTCTATGTGTTATATAAACAATAAGGAATGATGAAAAATACCAATCCCAAACTGTGAGCACCCATCCTGCATTCTTTTGCATTGTCTCGTCACCATCTCTAATAAAGTCTCGATGGATCTTAGACTTGTTGGATCTTTTGAAGCAATCATCATCAACAATGGTTATTCATCCTTTATTCTTCTATCTTCTCTCCGCGCTAACCTAGTATCATGACACTCAAAAACATCATCAATGCATCCACCCTGCATCCACAAACCATTAGCATACACATATCTCATAATCATATCATGACCATAAAAAATCCATCAACATAATCATTTGTATATCACATCACACATTCTGCATTATCATTTAAGTTATGATGAATAATATACATTTGTTATTTTGAGCATCTTAAATTGTTGCATACCATAAGAATTTTCATTCATCCATTTATATGCATTTATCATCATAACATGCATGGAAAATATACAAAAAAAATGCATCCATATCATTTTCATTCATAAAATTTGCATATCATAAACATACACCCATATCATATCATGAAAAGATAATGAAAAACAAATATAACATTGCATCCATCCATATCATATCATCACACATCACATAGGCATAAAAGTAAATGCATCCATATCATATTCATCCATACATGAAATAAAATCAACACATCATAGATGAATCATCCGTATCCATATCATATATATATCAATAAATTTGTCATTTTACAAAATCTAGATCAGTGTATGTATATCGATAATAAGTACAATATCCACAAGGCTATCAAAAAGGAACCCATGAATGTATATTAGTATAAAGAATGGGGAAAAATAAAAAAGTGTCTGTACATAAAAAATGCTAGCCCTAGTGGCTGCTACCCTCTCCAGCCTACCACTCAGGCTGATCATCGAAACGATGATGGGCATCACTATGCTATGAAAAATTAGGCTGTCGAAGAGCCACTAGAACATCCCTATGATAGTGCTGCCAATAATACGAAGCCTCCGTAACAACCTCCTGATTCAATCTGGCTGAAATAGTCTGACCATATGTGGCTAATACTATAGCCTCTATTTGTTGTCATATGACAACCTCCTGGTCTCTCTCCCTAGTAACAACTCAAACTCTTTGAAGAGTCGTATCCCTCTCGGCTGTCACTGCAACCACCTGCTACTGAGCCTGGTCTTGCTCAACAGTCACAACCAAAATTTGCTGGTGGGCCTGATTCCGCTCACTTGTCAAAGCTTGAAATTGCTACTGTAGTTGTTGTATTTGTGCATCTTTTGCATCTGGTGGTGGTGGTGGTGGCACTAGCTACTGCTGCACTACTAGAGGCTACTGAGGAGGCTGTTTTCTGACTAGGGGATCCCTCAAAACCTGTCCATCATGGCTATCTTAGCCTCCCTGTCCTTTACCCCTGACACCTCTACCTCATGGCCTCCCTCTAGGAGGAGCCCTTGCTGGATTTGTAAGTCATTGTGGTGGCAAAAACCATGAATCATAAATAGATATCGAACGAGTATCTGCATGTCCCTGATCATACACCCATGGCTGTGCAACCAATTGGCACAAACTCTCAACAGCCTCTAGTGTCAGAATCAATGGTCCCCAGGTGGGAACCTCTCTAGTGGACCTCACAAAAATCACCCTATATGCATCATTGGGCCTATCCTATACATCGCCAAACTATCTGGCCACTCTGTCAAGAAGGTACCACTCAACCATGGTATGCTCTCAACCCTGCATATATTGGGTCTGTCAGGAAAATTAAAGATGTACATCATCAAACCATGGTGGACCTTGAAGCCATGGCCACCACCGAAACACGGTCATATCATCAATCACCCATATCCAGTACGAGAGCCAAATATGTCTTATGTGCCTAAGTGTGATGGCACCACGGTATCTCCAGATGATGGTATTATCTGGCTCCATGTCCACTACCTATACAATCGGCCGAAGCATTGCAGTGTACTCCCATGCCCAGATATGAAGAAGAGTCACACTTTCATTGAGGGATCTCCCATCGCAATACACAAATTCATGTAAATCATGGTACAGGTAGGTGAGCATCACGATCCCCCATACAAAAAGAGTCCTCCTGTACAACATCTATTGCCAAGCCAAACCCCATCCCAGACTGAAGAATCGCCCCTATTTTTCTGGAGCCACCAAACCTGAAATGATGGTTGCAACAATCAATCAGAAGGTTGACATGTGACCTTTGTATGTCTCTAAATAAATCTATGAGGTGACCAACACAATATGGTCCATATCCATCACCTCTAAGCAAGCATCGAATCCGACATCAGGATTATAGATCACACGATCATTGTGGATAGGCAAATGCAATATCCGCCACACATCCTCTAAGGTCATTGTCACCTCCCCCATCGGAAGGTAGAAGGATGAGGTCTCACTTTTCCATCTCTCACACAACACTGCAATCATCGCTAAATGTGTCCTCACATCAAGTGCATAGGAAATATACCACAATCCAATCTCTCCCAGGTGCTCCTGGCGCAACTCTAAAAAATAACCCAAACTCTCTAGTACTGTGGGCCTGTGCTCTCTCGACATCAATGGTGGGAAGACCTCTTGCACCCATGAAGCACACGACATCAAGAAATCATCAAAATTTGAAGTTATTTGGAATTTTTGGCTCAGGAATCACAAATGCATCGCTATATTCAAAATCTAAACAACAACGCTTGATGCATTTTAAAACTCAAATTGATAAATGCATCACCATACAAGATGGCACAGCGATTTAGAATTTGGCCTAACCTAACCCTAACTTTCAAATCAACAAATGCATCACTGGACAAGCCCACGTCACTATTTAAAATAATTTCAAATATGGAAAAGTGTTGCCCTAAACATATGCATCGGTATATATCGTTTGGGCATTGCCGATTGAAGTTTGGGTGTCGCTATATAGCGATGACCCTAAATTCCAAATTCTAACGCCTAATAAATGCATTAAAATTTTAACTTTCAAATCAAGTTTTGAATCACATACCGGTGGTCCTGTTCCTGGAAGCTATTGGAACTTGCGAAATCGATCAACAATGTGTTGGGGAAGCTCACGACGTGCCATTTCATCGAGGGTTCATAACTCAAATTGTAAGAATTCCTTAAGTGTGAATGCACAAATGAATTGAAAATGACCCCTCTTGACCCATTTAAGCTAAAAAATTAGGGTGTTTTACCCTAATTCAACCTTATTAATGGGGTTTATTATTATTTTCACCAATTTTTCCAATCTACACCTAATTTTTCATCATTTTTGGTGTTTTGGCATTATTCTTGCATCCTTGGACCTTTCTCAACCCTCGGGGCAACTTTTGAACCTTTATTGAGAAATCAACCCAAAATTTTTGCCTGATTTCTCGAGGGGGCAGGGAGTTAATTTTATTCTTCTGTTGGGGCATCCAAAAAAATCATTTTTAAAAAATTTAGGCAGCATTTTTATCCGAGAAGCATTGTTCTTTGAACCGAACTAACATGTACCTCGCTTCAAAGAGGGGCAAAATGTAGACACTGAAAAATATCCTAATTGATGTCATGCACTCAAAACAGGTTTATTAACATCATTTTCTTCTTTATCCATCCCCTTTTTGGTTAATTAATTTAATTAGCCTAGCTAACTAATTAATTACATCATTTTCGTCCATTATCCTAATTTATTAAATCGGGTTAATTCATCTCTTTTCACACTAACACTTCATCTTATTAAATTAAAAAATCAAAATGTTTAATTTAATCTCCTAAGTCATCTTATTTAATAAAATAACCCTAAGTTAATTAAATATCATTTCATCCCTCCCCTATTTATTAAATCATCTAATTTAATAAATATCTCTAATTCCTCTAACCCCTAATTGCATAAATTAAACCTTGTTTAATTAGCAATTAAACTAATTTTCCTCTAATCAAAGGGAATATTCCCATGGAATATTCTTTATCCTTTTTGCATAATTAAAACTTTGTTTTAATTTGTAAATTCACCTTTATCCTTATCCAATGGAATATTCTAAGGAATACTCCCTCTCTTCCAATCAACCCACTTTTCTTGAAAAAAAAGTTATCCCATTTACCTCCTAAGCAAGTTACCTTTGACCTGTGTGAGTAGGTCAAAAGTGTGTTTGTTGAGGAAAATGTGAAACCTTGATCATTTCCTTGATCCATGTGATCTTGCATTCTCATCCGTTGACGAGAATCCTTGATCCATACCTCCTCTTTCTTCCATCCTCAACCGTTGATTAATATTTTTGATCTCAACCACCCATTCTTCATTTGCTCTCCTATAAATAGATCACTATTTGGAGACAAATGTCAATGAATCACTCAGAGAAAACTTATGCTGTTAAACTTTCTTGCATCCATATTCTTAATTTGCACACATTTAGCTTATTTTCAGTTTATTTTAGTTGCATAATAGCTTAGATCATCCATTAATGGATTCCATCCATCCATCTTAGTTTGCATCTTAATTAAGGTTTCATCTTTTAGCATATTTTTAGCTTAGATTAGCTTAGCAATTGCATAATTAGATCATTTATAGCATAAAATCATGGTAACCTAGCTTGCATCAAGTTCATTTTTATCATAATTTAATTTTTCACACATCAAACACCATGGTTTCATCGATTCTCTTCTATAGAATCGAGTTAAACAAGCTCAATATAACGAGATTGGAAAAGGGTCGTCGATCCACATCAATGTGACACCAATTCTACAACAGGATAAATTTCAATAGACTAGTGTAGATGTCTTCTTTAAAGATTTCATAAATTTAGCATGTTAGGTTTCCTGATAAAATATTTACTTTCAATTTTGATTGATTGATCTTGTTGAGATTTGAGTACTCGTGGCTCCTTTATGCTTTGATTGTTCATGGATCAAGTGTAATTAGGGCCATACCGGTATCCTCGCATCGACACCTACAAAGGATCATATTTTTGACACATTTACTAAGGCTCTTCCTAAAGATACTTTTGAGTATCTTCGAGAGAAGTTAGGGGTTATTTCCCCTCCCTTCTTGAACTAGATGCATATGGATATGCATCAGTCCAGTGGATCTATGGATCTATCTTCCTTCTAGACTGATGTTTGTGGCTACCTCTTAGAGGGAGTAGGTAGTGTCTTGTGTTGTCATTATGTAGTTGATTGGGTGTACTCCTAAGGGGGAGTATTCAATACTTGTAATATTCTTATTGGAAAAGGGGG
Source organism: Sequoiadendron giganteum (assembly GCA_007115665.2). Lineage (NCBI taxonomy): Eukaryota > Viridiplantae > Streptophyta > Pinopsida > Cupressales > Cupressaceae > Sequoiadendron > Sequoiadendron giganteum. The sequence continues at coordinate 145,121,758 of CM021109.1, read as the reverse complement.
AGAACAATGTTAAATATTTTTTTCCTTTTCCATTGATGTCAAAGGGGGAGAAAGTATCATGTGAAAAAGTGAGGGGGAGAAAGTATTATGAAAAAGGGAGATTGATGGTTCAGAGCTATTATTTTGTCTTTGATGGTTTTTCACATCATGTCTTTCCATCAATGAAAAAGGGGGAGATTGTTGCAAGTATGAATGCATTTTCATTGATGTCAAATAGTTATTGTTGTCATTGATGTCAACTATGTTATGGAATTTGGTTATTGATTGTATATGTCGAGGATATTGAGAAAATTGTAATAAAGAAGGTTTGTTGGTATTCAATGTATATTCTAGGATTTGCTTTGTATTGCTACTATGCTTGTGCAAATTTGAGGTATTGTTCATGGTTGTTGGTAGTTTTTATATCCAAATTTTTAGTTCTTTGGATCATTGTACAGAGCGATATTTCTTCACTGGTATGTGAACTATGCATTTCAGTATGTCTGGTCGTGGTCTGGGAGAAATGTAGTTGCTCCAAATTTATTCATTTTTTGGTGTCATGACTTGTGGTTCTAAGAGTAAGTTGATGAGGTCATGTTAAAGTGATTTTTTTTTTCTGGAAAGATTGGATCAAGTTAAGGATGCCTGTGCTTAATTGTTTAAGTGTTTTGCACTGGTGTTGGATGACAGGTTTTGTTAAACACTATTCATGAAGATCATAGAAGTGCGTCAAGGCATGTTGGGACTTATTTAGGTCCTCTTTAAGAATATGTATGGGTCACCCTCATTCTAATTCCATCATAGAATGTTTTGGCGCTGACCTATTTTGAATTTATAAATGTAAATCGTGTATGGATGACCTTGGAAGGGTTTCAAGGTTGAAGACTGTATAAGTACAAGTTGAGATGCAAGATAGATGTGAGATAGATTCAAGACAATGTGTATGATGCGAGTTTGTGTAGATCAAAACGAATTTCAAGTGTTGATTTCTCGGAGGCAGTGAGTTGAAGGTGTACTCTATCTTTCATGCATATTTGCAAGTGTGTGAGCGAATTGTGGTAGAATCTCCATTACATTATGATAGTTTTCTCTCTATAACAATCCTCTTTTATCTTCTTTGTAATTTTTGTGGTAGTGAGCCTTTGTATTCAGTTTTGGAATTCTTTATATTGTGAGCTAATCCTAACCATGATTTTTCCCTCATTGGATTTTCCACATAAATTTGGTGTTAGTGTGTGCATGTTTTATTAATTTTAATTTATGTTTCTGCACTTAATGATTTAACACATTAACATAGTAAGGGTTGTATGATGCTTATTGATCCAAATTCTGGTGAAAATTTTAAAGGTTAAAATTACTACAACTGATTCACCTCCCTCTTTGTTGTCTTGTTCAAAATTTGTGTTTCATTTATTGATGATTATAGTAGAAGGATGTTGGTTTATTTTTTAAAGATTACATCTATTTTTTTGTTGATTTAAGGTATTTAAAGCCACAGTTAATTTTTAGATTAGAAAGAAAATAAAATCTTTGAGGATTGAAAATGGTGGTTAACTTTACTTTGGTGATTTCAAAATATTTTATGAATATTGTAGCATTTAGAGACAACAAACAACTTTGAATTCTCCATAATAAAATGGAGTTTTAAAAATAATAAATATGATAATGATAAAAAAGGCTAGGAGTATGCGTAGTGGATCTAGCTTGGAACAAAATTTTTAGTTTGAGATTGTAGCCATTGCTTACTACTTGATTAATAGGTATCCTACATCAACCCTTGTAGATAAATTCCCATGGAGGTGTGGTTGGTCAAAAGCCTTCATTGATACATATTATAATTTTTGGTTGTGAGGCATATTCACATGTGTCAAGGGAGTGTTAGAATTGTGAAAAACATGAGCCACAAAATCAAACAATGAATAAAGACACCTTCCACACAAGAGAGCTACAAACAATAATATGCAATATTCCTCAATAGAAAAAATCTACATAAATCGAGAATGGGTTCATTGAAACCTAGCTCTAATACCATGTTATAATTATGAAAAATATGAGCCACGAGATCAAATAATGAACAAAGACACCTTCCACGTAAGAGATTTGCAAACAATAATATGCAATATCATCAACAAGAAAAAGCTATAGAACGAACCTCAATAATCTTTAAGTAAAACAAGAGTCCTCAAAGGTTGAAAGTTATATCAAAAGTATGATAATATAATGAGGGTTGACTAATATATAGGAGCTACCCTAAATGAGAAATGGACTAGATCATGATAAGAGTCAACATATCATGCAATGAGACAAAATTATCTAATAACAACTCTCTAGTTAACATAGAAAACCATTCTTATGTTTATCTTAAGGGCATGAGAATAAATTAGACATAATTAATTATTAGCTAATGAATGATTAATCTAATAGGGAGAAGTAAACAAAGTTGGAGAAAAAGTCTTTTAAATGTATCTTCATTAATTATAGTTCTATTGTAAAAGGATATAGCTTTGGGATATTTTTGTAAAAAAAGTAATTTATAATAAAAGTCCAATTTTTGAAGAAACCAAGTCTTCTTCCATTATCTTGCAATTTGATCAACTAAAATAGAAATATGTGATTCAAATTCCTTCTACACTTGAGAAATTTGAATCGAGTCCCATAGCTAGAAAATAAGTTGAGGATATCGCATCAATATTTCAATCTTCAAAAGAGGAAAATGAATCTCCAACTCAACTTGTTTAAAGGTCTATAAGGAATAGAATACAACAAAAATGTATTCACTTGATAATTGGAGATTTATTTTTTCTTTGAATACTAAAATTAATGGATCAAGATATGTACAAGAGGCATTAGTATGAATGGTGCAGAGTCTTGGAAGATAACCATTAAATAAGAATTGGTGGTAATAAAAAAGAGTGATATATGAGACCTAGTACCATTTTCTAAAGGACATAAACCTTTTGATTGCAAATGGGTGTTCACAAAGGATATTGGTTCAGATAAAGTTATAAAAATAATAAAGTGCAATTGATTGTGAAAGGTTACTCCCATATTGAGGGGGTGGAATATAGTGAGACATTTCCTCCTATTGCAAAAATTACATCCAATAGTTCTCATTATCTATTATCGTAACTTATGACTTAGAGGTTGAGAAAATAGATGTGAAAATGATATTCCTTTATGGTGATTTGGAGGATAAAATTTGTATGACACATAGAGCACTACATGGTTAAAGATACAAGTAATTTGTTTTGTAAAATGAAGAAATTCTTGTATCAATTAACATTAAGTCTTAGGATGTGGTACTAGGAGTTTTACTCATGCTTTGAGTTTGGTATTTGAGCATTCCAAATTTCATCATTATCTTTATTTTAAATTTGGTGGTGATTGTTTCTTGGTTATTGCTTTATACATTGATGACCATATATTATTTATTGAAAAAGAAAAAGGTTTAAAATTAGAATGAAACTCTAATCTCTTAGAAATGTTTGAAATGAAAGATCTTAGTGTATCCAAACATATTCTTAGAATGAATATTAGAAGACATAGATAAAGTAGAAAGCTATGATTTTTATGGACTAAGTATATCAATTCTATGCAAGATTTTAGACTATTATATGTTCCTATATTAATAGGAATGAAGTTATCTATTACATAGTATCCTAAATCCACTTTAGAGATGAAAGACATGAGTGGAGTGTCTTGCTAGAACACGATTGAAGATTTAATGTACACTACAGTCTATATTAAACCAACCATTATCCAAGCAATGGGAGTTCTTAGTAGATATATTTCTAATCTAAGATGAGTTTATTATGATACAATTAAAATATTATTTAAATAATTATAGGGCAGCTCAAATTATTCCTTTTGGTTTTGTATCATAAGAGAGGCATTCCTTGGATATTCATGGTTATGTTGATTCAAGCTGGGTAGGTGATGTTGATAGTAGAATATCCATCAATGTACATGATTTTAATTTATTTTGTGGTGCCATAAGTTGGATAAGTAAGCAATAAAATATGGTTAATTTTTCAACTATAGAGGTAGAGTACTTGATAGAAAGCCATGCCTACAAAGAATACATTTGGATTAAGATATTATGTTTAGACAATATTTTAAAACATGAAGAAATTATAATTTATTGCACGACGGTTAGAGTGTGATTTTCCTAGCAAAGAATCTAACTTTTCATGCCAAAACTAAGCATATATATGTTTAATATCATTTTGTGAGAGATACAATCAAAGATGGAATGGAAAAGCTAGAAAAGATAGAGACTTTGATGAATATTATAGATACATTAACTTATCTTGTAAGAAAAAAGAAGTTTAGATAGTGCTTGAAGTCTATAGACCTCTTAACCCATAACAATTAGATTCTAGTGATATTTTTCCCCTTTTTTATATTGCAATGTATTTGAAAAGTGGGATAATGTTGGGAATTCAGGTGTTTCAACCTTTGCAAGTTCCTAAAATTATTTATTTATTGTTTAAAATTTCTTATAATTAATTAGAAACTATCAAATTTTATTATTGTTTTAATTATCCTCACGTGAAAATGGGGCTTGGGAATTTGAGGTGGCATTATTTTCCAAGTGTTAGTGTTGCAAGCATGTTGCTAGTGTTGTCATTTATGTCAATAGTTGTTGGTGTTGGTCATTGATGTCAAAAATATGGAGATGGTTTATGTTGTCAAGTTATTGTACTAGTATGGACGTGTTGTGGTTTGATAAAGAAGGTGTTGTGGTACTACCATCAATGTTGTCATTGATATCTTGATGGATAAGAGTTGTACTTGCAATAAGTTCACTTGGTTTCTAAGTGCTTTTGAGAAAATTTGAACAAAAGAGTGTTGAGTGTGATAGAGGTGTGTTTAGAGTTGTGATCCAAATTTCTTCATGGTTGAATATATGCTTGTTTGGTTTGAATATGCTGATGAAAGGTGTTTAGAGGTTCTAAATCCAGACTTTTAGGTTATGGATTGTATGACAGTGAAAGTTGTGTTTAATAGTTTGTCTGTCTGTTCAAAAGGTTGTCTGGGAGAAATGAGATTGCTCCACATTTATCCATAGTAAGGTTTCTTATCTTGAATATTTGGGAATGTTCTTATATTGTCTATAACTTCTTCCCTTGATATTTTAGGTGCTGAGGTGTTCTATAAGGTTGGTTAGTAAGTTGTGTTATTTGGTAGTATATCTGGTTGCACAGAGTTATGGTATTCTTTATTTCAAGTGGTTGTGGAAGAGTTATAGAATATTCTAATGATGCTAGAATATTTTGAGATATTGTGTGGATGTTGTGAAGTGTTTTTGTGTGGTCTGCATGAATTGGAGAAGCGTGTATGTGGTTTCTTGTAGTGTTAGTTCAAGTTTGGACGACTTGGTGTACTAGCGCTATTTGCGAAGGTACACCATGGATTGTGAATGTATTGTGTAGCAAGGTGATGTGAATTTGGGTCCTAGTTAACCCTTGGTGTGGTCATACTTCAATTCTTTCCACTGTGGAGGTGTTTGGTGCCAACCTATTTTGGTGTTGTACATTTTAGGTGCATACGCTTCATTAAGACCGACCTAATTGAATGTTTTTAGGTCATGGATGGTATAAATATAAGGTAAATCAATGGAGATGTGTGTGGATCAGTAGAAGGTGTGTGAAATATGCGAATTTGATTAATTTTGGTGATATGAGTATAAATTTAATGCCTATGACTCTAATGTAGTGAGAACAAGGGTCTAAATTCTTACTGTGCTTGAAGTTATTGGAGGTAGTGAGCCGAAGGTTACAAATGGTGCAAATTTTCAATGGTAGATTTATCCTATTTGCTTGAGATAGTGAATCTCATTGTAATAGTATTCCTCTATCTTCTTTCTTCTTGGTAGCGAGCCACCCGATAGTGAGCCTTTCTTCTTTTTCTAGATAGTGAGCCCTTGGTAGTGAGCCTAATTTTATTTGGTGTTGCAATTCATATATATTAGAGCTAATCCTCATCGTGGTTTTTCCCTTCTTGGATTTTCCACGTAAATATGGTGTTCTTATGTGTTTATATTATTGTTTCATATGTTTACATTTTTCTAATGCATAATAAGGGTATAAGGACTAATAAGGGTTTGAATATTGATGAGGGATTGAATGTTTTTAGTGTACAACTGATTAACCCCCCTTTTCAATTGTCCTTTGAATCTAAAAATTAGTATCACAACTATGGTTCCTAGAAGAATATTAACTGCTTGAGGTAGATCTAGATGGTGCATAGGAAGGGTGTCAAGGCTCCTATGTTTGATGGAATGAATTATACTTATTGGAAAGCCATGATGGAGTCCTTTCTAGTTTCTCTTGGTTTTGGTGTCTGGCAGTTAGTTAAAAAGAGATAAACTATGCCTACTATTGGTATAAAAACTGATGATGAGATAAAAGATTATGAAAACAATGGAAAAGTAAGAAATGCTATCTTGAGTGGTCTTTTTGATTCTGAACTTGGAAAAGTGATAAGTTTGAAGTCTGCTAAAGAAGTATAGACAAAGCTATAGAGTATTTATGAAGGAGATGAAAAGGTCAAACAAGAAAATATGTAGAATTACAAAGCTAAAATTTGAAACCCTAAGGATATCTGAAGTTGAAGATATTACTGCCTACATGCTTAGAGTTGATGAAGTTGTCAGTGTCATCATTGGTCTTGGTGGAAAGTTGGAGGAAAGTGAAGTGAAAAAGGTATTAAGAACTCTTCCTAAATCTTATAGCTCAAAAGTTTCTGCTATTAAGGAAGCTCATAATTTGGATAATTATTCTATAGATCAAATGTATTGTTCTTTAACTTATTTTGAAATGAGAGAGTTTGGTTAAGATGTTGCAAGTAAAGAATCCACCTTTAAATTATACAAAGTAGAAAAGGATGATGAATCCGATCTAGATGATCTTGATGAGGTGGAAGAAAATTTTGTGAGAAGGTTGAAAAAGGGAACTAGAAAATATAGAGGTAAGTTACCTTTCAAATGTTTAAATTATGGAAAGATAGGTCATTATTCTTCTGAAAGTCTAATCAAAGTTTCAAATGACAAACCTAAGGATCCTAAAGTAAAATTTGTCAAGAAGAGTTATTATGTTGAAAGAGACAATGGAGTATTCGATGACGAAGAATCTGACTATACTGATGAGGACAATGATGAATGATTGTTCATGGCTCTAAAATTTGGAAATAATTCTATTAATCTTGAAAGATGTGTGAAGGAAAGTGCTCTGGTAATAGGTCACAATATTGAAGGAACTATGTTGAATGCCTTTCGTGCAAGAGAAGAAAGAAATTACTGGATAATTGAAAATCAATGCTCAAATCACATGATAGGTGATTAGAGTAAGATTTTTAAACTTCAAAAGTATGATGGTGGTCTTGTTAAGTTTGATGATGATTCATCTACTAAGATTTGTGGAAAAGGTTCAATTGGTTTTGATGGAAATCATAAAATAGATGATGTTCTTTGTATCAAGGGTCTTTAGCATAATCTTCTAAGTGTAGGAAAAATGTGTAGTAGAGGATACAATATTATGCTTTAGGATAGTGGTTGTGAAATAAAAAAAAGGAAGTTTTTGTACTCTAGTTGCTGCTAGAACAAGGAAAAAAGTTAATGTTCATCAACTTAAAGGTAGTGGTGCTAAGTTATTTATGTCTCAAATTAATGAAATTTGGTTATGGCATAGAGGAATGGGTCACATAAATTTTGATAGCCTAGTGAAGATCATTTCTATTGATGTTGTGAGAGATCTTCCAAGGATAACAAAGCCTATAAATGCAATCTACAAGGAATGTCAAGTTGGAAATCAAACAAGGAAGAGATTCAAGACAAAGGAATAATCTATCATAGGTCCTTTGGAGTTGGTGCATATAGATCTATTTGGACCTAACATAATAAGAATCTCACATGGTGATAGGTATTTCATGTTTTTAATTGATGATTATTCTAGAATGACTTGGGTGACATTTCTTAAAGAAAAATCAAAAGCTCTAGATAAGTTAAAAGAATTTATTTCTATGGCTGAGAATGAAATGGATATGAAAATCAAGTGCTTAAGGTTTGACAGAGGTAGTAAGTTAACCTCTAATGAGTCTAACAACTTTTGTGAAGATCATGGAATAAAGAAGCATTTTCCAACTCCTAGGACTCCTCAGTAGATTGGAGTTGTGGAGAGGATGAATAAAATAGTTCAAGAAGCATATATGACAATGATGAAGGAAGAAAATGTATTGGATGTATATTAGAGAGTAGAAATTCACACTTTAGTCTACATCCTTAATAAAGGTCAAGAAAGAGTGAAAAGTTCAAAGAATCCCTATGAGTTATGGTATGGTAAACCTCCTACTATGAAATATTTAGAGTTTTTGGAAGAAAATGCTATATCAAAAGAGATGAAGAAAACTTAGGAAATTTTGATGCAAGATTTGATGAAGGAATATTCCTTGGATACTCTACAAGAAGAAAGAATTATTGGTGCTATAATACAAGGTTGAAGAAGATTATTGAAAGTGCAAGTGTCAAGGTGGATGGAGAACCACTAAAAATTTTAGTTCTAATAAAAGGATACGAATTTGATGAATTCCCTTGTAGTGAAGAAGAAAAGGATGAAGAGAAGGAAAAATAGATGACAATTGAAGAGGAATAAGCTTAAAGAAAGATCCTTAAGACTCCTAAGTATGTTCAGAAGAACCATTTTGAAGAACAGATCATTAGAGATAAGAGAAAAGACGTGTCAACAAGAAGAAAAACTACTATGACAAAGGAACAAGTAAAATTTTGTTTACTTTTAGAGGTAGAAACTAAAACAATAACTAAGGCATGCAAAGATGAGAATTGGATCAAGGCTATTAAAGAGGAATTGGAACAGATTGTGAGGAATCATACTTGGTTATTAGTCCCAAGACTTGTAAATAAGAATGTGATAGGAACTGAGTGGGTTTTTCAGGAACAAATTGAATGAGGATGGAAAGGTTGTTAGAAATAAGGCTAGAATTGTGTGTAAGGGTAACTCACAAGATGAAGGAATATATTTTGAGGAGATATTCAATTCAGTGGAAAGGATGGAAGCCATTAGAATTTTTTTGGATTTTTAAACACATAATGACATTAAAGTATATCAAATCGATGTAAATTTTGCGTTCTTGAATGGTGAGTTGGAAGAAGAGGTATACATTGAGTAACTAAAAGTATTTTAGTTATCAAATGATGCTGATATGGTCTATATATTGAAGAAGGCATTGTATGCACTCAAACAAGCTCCTAGAGCTTGGTATGCAAGATTAGATATGTATTTGTTGCAACAAGGATTCAAAAAAGGTACTGCAAATAGCAATATTTACTTCAAAGTTGAGGGAGGAAAAATATGATTGTGGTAGTGTATGTGGATGAAATTATCTTTGGAGGAAATGAAAGTATGTAAGAAGTTTTTAGAGGAAATGTAAAAAGATTTTGAGATGTCAATGTGTGGGGAGATAAATTTCTTCATTGGATTACAAATCAGTCAATCAAAAAAAGGTATTTTCATTTCACAGTCAAAATATGTCAAGGAAATGTTGAAGAAGTTTGGAATATAGGATTCTAAACCAGTGTATCCCCCTATGGTTATGGTTGTAAGCTAAGTAAAAATGATGAATCTCCTAAGGCTGATCAAAGAAAATACAAATCAATGATTGTTGGATTGCTACATCTAATTGCAACTAGACCAGATATCATGCATGCAGTTTGTCTTATGGCTAGAGCTCAAGAAGATCCCAGAGAATCTCATGCTACAACAGTGAAGAGGATATTTAGATACTTGAAGGGAACTTTGGACTATGGTTTATGGTATCCTAGGGATACTAACTTATCCTTGAGTACATATGTAGGTGCAGATTGGCAAGTTTTATAGCTGATAAAAGAAGTACAAGTGATGTTGCTTTGTTTCTTGAAAGCAGATTGGTTTCATGGTTGAGTAAGAAATAGGTTTTAGTTTCATTATTTACTATAGAGGCAAAATATATTGCAACAACATCATACTGTACATAGGTGTTGTGGATGAAGCAAATATTGAAGGTTATCAAAGTATCATATGATGAACCTATTTTTATATTATGTGATAATACTTGACTCCAATCAATATTTCAAAGAATCTGATAATACATTCAAGAAAAAAACATATCTCAATCTTGTATCACTTCTTAAGAGAGAAGGTGGTAGAGAATGATGTGAAGTTGGAGTATGTGCCTACTAAGGATTAGGTTGTAGATATTTTTACAAAGGCTCTTCCTAAAGATACTTTTGAGTATCTCTGGTAGAAGTTAGGGGTTATTTCCCCTTCTTCTTTCAATTAGATGGATAAGTATGTGAATCTATCTAGGAAGCATTTCAAGATACATTCTTGGTCCTAGATTGATGTTGGAGACTACCTCTTAGAGGGATAGGTAGTGATATTTGTGTTGATGTAGTTAGATGGAGCATATTTTGTGATCTTAAGGGAGAGAGTACAAAAAATTGAGGATAATGGAGATAAATCAGTTTCTTGCTAGTGTTGCAAGTGTTTCCTAAAGAAAAATTCTATGTATATGATGTGTGAAAAGTGAAAGTATTGCCCTTTGAATATTTTCAAAGGGGGAGAGAAAAAAGAGTTCAATGCAGGAAGGAGATTTGGATAAGCTTATGGCCCTTTTCCATGGATGTCAAAGGGGGAGATATTTTGTTGAAAAAACATGGAGAGAGTTGGTTGAAAAACCATAGTTTAGAAGAATATGGTCTAAAAAACACAGGGGAAGAGAGTGTTCATAAGAGAATGAGAGATTGAAGAACTCCTCAAGTAGGGTAAGAAGAAGTTTGTGAAGCAAAGGAGAGAGTTTGAAGAGTGAAAGATGCCCTAGTTAGGGGGAGTGTTTCTTGATGTTGGTTGATTTTTTTGTTGATGGTTTTTCAGAGAGCTGGTGTTTCCATTAATGACAAAGGGGAATATTATTGTAAGTGTGTTGCTAGTGTTGGTAATTGATGTCAATAGTATGGAGATGGTTGGTGCTATTAATTGATTGCAATAGTATGGATGTGTTATGGTTTGATAAAGGTGTTGTGGTGGTATCATTAGTGTTGTGATTGATGCATTGATGGATAAGAGTTGTAGGTGCAGTAATTTCACTTGGTTTCCAAGTGATTTTGAGAAAATTTGAATAAAAGAGTGTGTAGTGTGATAGAGGTGTATTCAATGTTGTACTCCACATTTATTCATGGTTGAAGAAATAATTTTTTGGTTTGGATATGTTGATCAAAGATGTTCAGAGGTTGTATATCCTAAGTTTAAGGTTTTGGATTGTACGATAGTGAAAGTTGTGTTTGACAATTTGTCTATCCGTGTAGAAGGTTGTCTGGGAGAAATGAGATTCCTCCACATTTCTTCACAGTAAAGTTTCTTGTCTTGCAGATTTGGGAACATGCTTATATTGTTTGTAACTTCCTTCCATTGATATTTTAGGTGTCGAGGTATTCCACAAGGTTGGTTAGTAAGTTTTGTTATGTGGTAGTATATCTAGTTGCATAGAGTGATGGTATTTCGTGTTTCAAGTGGTTGTGGCAGAGTTACAAAGTTACAAAATATTCTAATGATGTTAGAATATTTTGATGATGCTATAATATTCTAAGATATTGTGTGAATGTTGTGAAGTGTGTTTCACAGGTGACTACCATTGTACCAAAATATTGACCTATTAATGCTTGATACAAATGCTAGATTTATACAAGATCAAAGATCCATAGGAGGTGGTTAAGCCATGCCATGAACCCAAGTGTTGTGTTGCACAACATAAGGATACGAAGGGAAAAAATATTGCAACAATCCCCCCAATGAAAGTGATGGGTTTTGTGACTAGCGGATTAGCACGGGATAACCACACTTGATCCATGAGGATACAAAGTGCAATTTAGCCACTAAACCTTAGTCCCAATAAAATAATCCAATGTAAATTAAAATGGAAGCCATTAACCTAATCAAGTTAAACTATGAAACATTTTAGATAATCCTACTTTAATCCATTAAAACTTATTCTATTGGGGAATTGGTGTCATGTTTATGTGGAAAAATGATCCTTTCCCAATCTTGTGATCAGTGAGCTTGTTTCAATCGATTCTATTGAGGAGAATTGATGAAAATGTTGCGATAAATGGATGAAAACATGATTTATCCTAAATTGAACATGATGCGAGCTAAATTAACATGATTTTATGCTAAAATTGATCTAAATATACAATTTCTAAGCTAATCTAAGCTAATTCTAAGCTAAATATTCAAACCCTAATTTATAAATAAGCTAAGATGGATGCATGGAAGCCATTAATGGAAGCTAAGATAATATGCAAGTGAAAATGAACTAAAATATGATAAATGTGAGTAAAGTATGAGTGTGAGTGTGAGTGATTCCAACAGAATAAGTTTGCAATTGAAAGATGGATCCATTTGTCTCCTAATAGTGTTCTATTTATAGGAAAGAAAATGAGAAATGGAAGGTTGAGATCAAAAAGGTTAATCAATGGTCAAGGATGGAGGAAATAAAAGGCATGGATCATGGATTCTCATCATTGGATGAGAATGCAAGATGAAATTTAATCAAGGGTTCCCATTCCTTCCAAACAAGCACACTTTTGACCTATTCAAGAGGTCAAAAGTTAACTTGAACAAGAGTTTACAGGATAACTTACATTTGAAGCCAAGTGATAATATTCCCTTTCTTAAATGATTGGAGGAGAAAGAATATTCTTTGCAATTTTCATGGGCGAGGAAATAGATATTTTGCTAATTAAAAAAATTTTAATTGTACAAAAGGGAAGGGAATATTCCCTTGCAAGTGGGAGGAATTGGATTAATTAGATAATTTCTAATTAAACAAGGTTTAATCATGAAATTAAGGGAATTAGAAGAATAAAGTGATATTCATTAAATTAAATGATTCAATGAATGAGAAAATGGTGAAATGATATTTAATTAAATAACTTAGGGTTATTTAATTAAATGAGATGATTTAGGGAATTAAATTAAATAGTTTGATTTAATTTAATTTAATGAGATGAAATGTTAGCATGAAAGGGGGTGAATTAATCCAATTTGATGAATTAGGTTAATAGATGCAAATGATGCAATTAATTAAATAACTAGGCTAATTTAATTAATTAAGCAAAAAGAGGATGGGTTTCAAGAGGAAATGATGTTAGTATACCTGATTTGAGTGTATGATATCATTCAAGACATTTTTTAGTGTCTACATTTTTCCCCTTTGAAGTGAGGTACCTGCTACTTTAGTTAAAATATTGATGCCCTTTGAATTAAAAATGGCTTCTTAAATCACAACATAAAATTTCTCTAATTTTTGAGATGCCCTAGTGGAAGGATTAAGCTAATTCCCCTATCCACTCAAGAAATCGGTTGGAAATTTTGGAATTTTGGGTTGATTTCTCGATAAAGGTGAAAAGCTTCCCCAAGGGTTCAAAAAGGCTTCAGGATGCAAGAAATATGCCAAAAATACAAAAAAAATGATGCAAAATAAGGTTTCGTTTGGCAAAGTTGGTAATAATGATGATAAACCCTAGCTTCATGGTTAAACTAGGGCAAAACCCCTAATTTTCAAGCATAAATAGGACAAGAAGGGTCACTTTCAATTCATTTTATGCATTCACACCTTAGAGAATCCTTGCTTTTGGAGCTCTGACCTTTGGCGGAAATGGCTCAATGTGCACTTCCAGTTCATCTTTTTGACCGAGTTCGAGAGTACCAACGACAAGTAGACACATGAATCTGAGTATGTGACTCGAAACCCCTTTTGATTTTTGCATTAAGTGAATTTAATAGGGCATCAAAATTAGGTCAAAAAGTGTGTCACTGTATAGCAACGCTTTGAAAGCATCAGAAGCGTTGCTATTGATGTTTTGGGTGCAAAGTCTTAAAGTTTGATTAGTTTCTTGAAGTTTTCAATAGATTGACATTGTGTGCATGATGAGTGTAGGAGGATCCACCACCATTGATTTCCTAAGAGCACATATACAAGATTTTGTTGGTAGCCAGAGACCTTGATGATTTGGAGGTGGAGTGGCTTGGGAGACTGGGGCTAGGCTTCATTGCTTTTATGCCCGAGATTAGGACCCACCTTGCCTTGATGAAAAAGCTAGTCGAGAGATGGCACATCAAGAAATCCTTGTTCTACTTTCCCATGAGGCGACTATCACACTTGAGGATGTGTGGTACATTATGCAGTTACCTATTCATGGAGAGTGGGTCATTTATGACCCCAATTTCGGTAGAGATGCATGTATCTCGTGTTTACACAGATGGTCGGTTATTCTCACCAACTCCTAGATTGATCTGGAATTCTACTGAGGTCAGGTTGAAACCTTCAAATTATTTTTTGGTGCTCTGAATTGTGGTGTTGTTGCCCCAAACCGATGGGGCGGAGATTTCATTCCCGGACGGGGTCTAGCGTGGGAGGGCATGATCAAGAGAGACATTATGTATGGTTGGGGTTCCATCCTGCTTGCCTCCTTGTACCATTATATGCACGAGGCCATCTATAGAGATGGTAGAAGCATCAAAGCAAGAGTGACCCTACTGCACATATGGGCATACAAGCATATTATAGTTTTGAGGCCCATAGTTGTCCTTGCCAATATTCATGAGGATGAGCTTATTTTTTATTGGTACAAGGTATTGATGACGTTATAGAACATAGGGCCCACAGGTTTGGAATACTGGCATCGTGTCATTCATGACATGATAGTGTTTAGATGGAGGTCATGGCTCTAGCACCCACAATGGTATGATGACCAACAATAGTTAGATTTTCCATGATAGTCTCACTATATCTAGGGTCGAGAGCACACTATTGTTGAGTGGTATCTTCCAAATTGAGTGGCTCATCAATTTGGGGAGACCCAGGATGTACCGATAGATGATTATACTAGTTACTACTATATTTTCCAAGTTGTAGAGAGAGGCATAATGGGAGGCTATCATTGATCATGTAGTGGTGATCAATAATTTTTAAGCACTCGTCCCATAACCGTGGGGTTATGATTAGGGTCTCCTAGATGCAGGGACCACTCTAGGTTATGATGCTTAGTTTAGGGAACCCACCTGCCTCATATATATAGCAAGAGAATACCTAGATAGAGGTAGAGATAGAGGCAGGGGACGAGGCAAGGAAAGAGGCCAAGATAGGGGTTGAGATGGAGGAAGAGGTCGGGGATAGGAACAAGTGCTAGGTGATGGGAACCAACAACAACTAGATTAGGGGCACCATGATGGAAAAATTGATGGACAACAGGTTAGATAGATTCAGGGGCACCACCACATCCTCCACCTGTACAGCTGGATCCATGAGATGGAAAACTTTCTACCCTTACAACAAAGAGATAATAGCTATAGGTAGACATAGATCAATTGTGAAAATAGTTGCAGACCATGACAAAATTGAGAGACTAGGAGGTCTAGTTGCAGCAATAGTTAGATATGCAGCTAGCCTAGGAGATTAGGTACAGACAACAACTGGAGGTAGTGACAACTGCTACAATGATAGCCCAGGGATGCATGGTATCAAATCACTTATATAGAGAGGCAGTCTCAGAGGCTATATATTATAGGATACACTATCATCGAGATGTCCCCAGAGAGATTTGACATCCGAGCTTTTTGTAGAGGAGAAGGGCACCACCTAAAGCTACGGATCAACCGTCAGTTAGGGGTGAGTCCAGCAGCCATCAAGGCTAGCCCAATTGTAGACCCTGTTTTGATTATTGCTTGATTTTGTACACATATATTTATTCATGGGCTCATTCTTGATAGCCTCATGGATACTGTACTTTTTATTGATATATATACACTGATTCAGATATTTGTACCATGAAAGTCACCATTTTTGATATATATATGAGATGATTCAGATTCATGATGTGATGTGACTTTTATTACATTTTTATGAATTTATGGATGCATATGATGTTGAGATGTGACATGCTTAATATGTTACCATGTATGGATGCACTTCTATTTATTTATTCTTATGCAATATGTTATGGTATATGGATGCAATGCTATATTATTTTTTAATATGTTTTTCATGAGGATATGACATGTTCATGGGATGAATGAATGATATGATATGTAGATGGTATGGATGCATTTATTTTTATGTATTTTCTTAGACAATTTTATGATGATGAGATGTATGCATATGGATAATGCAGATGTTCATGCTTATGAAATGAGATGGATGCAACAATTTAAGATTCTTAGAATAAAAAATCTATATTATTCATCACAACTTAATGATAGTGCAAGATGTATGTTTTATGATGTACTATGATTACTCTATGATGTATGCATGCTGATAATTTGTGGATGTATGATGGATGCATTGATGATGTTTTTTTTAACTGTCATGATACTAGGCTAGCACGGGGAGAAGATAGAAGAAACGAGAAAAATGACAATTGATTTTTGGTGATTGCCTCAAAAGATCCAACAAGTATATGATCCACCAAGGCTTGTATTAGAGTTGGTGATGAGAAATGCATAATGATGATGAATGCATGATGATTATTTTCTCAAATCTTAGGATTGGTATTTTCCACTATTCCTTATTTTTGATAGAACACATAGACACGATGCATCAATGCATTGATAACTAGGACGAAATTGTATCTAGTGTAATGGAATTTGAATCAAAAAACATATAGGATAGTTCTTGTCCACCTTGACATACAAAAATCTTGTTAGAATGTAAGTCAGGAGTTTATAATATATTGGACCAAAGCATATGTAGTATTCAACAACATACCCCAAACAACTTTCCCACACACAACCAAGAAAGTATGTGCCAAGATTATTTTACAAGACTATCCACAAGCAAAGTAAATAAAAGATAATGATTGATGCCCCATTCCTTTCTCTCTAAATGATTTTGGTAAACATCATTGAGAGGTCCTCAGAATGGGTCATTAAGATAAATCATAAGAAAAGATCAAAGACAAAAAGTCAGTATTATCTACATCTCCTTCCAGATTAATTTAGCTAATCACTAGTAAACAAAAAACAATATATAACTAAATAACTACTAAAAATTGCATATAAATGACTAATTTTAGTCACGTGACTATTAGTAGTTTATTGCTGGTCATTTATAATGCGAAATTTTTTATGACTAAACTATTTGTCATTTATTTAGTCATTGATTTGGTCATTGATTTGATCATTTATTTGGTCATTGATTTAGTCGTATATTTAGTCATTGATTTAGTCGTATATTTAATCATTAATTTAGTCATTTTTATTTACTGGTTTCCATTAATGAAAAAGATTACTTATCAACTATCTAAAATATTTGCACAATAAAACAACAATGAGAAGGTAAAAATAGCTTATTTTATTAATAAAAAAGATATTACAATCAACTGTGTAAGGTTGAAAATGGAATTACAATTTTTTGTCTCAACATGCAAGAACTTGAAAATATTACAATACATTGCTAAGAGAGAAAATAACTAGCTGAAATCTGCTCCAAAACCTTGCCTTTATGCAATTCAACAACATACAAAAGAATAGGAACATGACTGTTCTTTTATATCATAGCCTATAGTCCCTTACCCTTGTAATGCTTGTTGATCCTCTAATTGTCATTTGTGCATGACTATTCTTTTATATCATAACCTAAAATCCCTTACACTTGTAATGCATAAGTACATGATACTGTTGGAGTGAAAATACACTAAGGGGGGGGGGGGGGAATCATTTTTTATAACTTCTTTAACAAATTTAACTGAAACTGAAAGGAACCATACATATGTTCTCATTTATCAATGATAGAACCATTCATCTATTCGAATGCAATCATATAAACTAGAATGAGTAGTGTAACATTTCATTTTAAAGCAGTAAATCACTGAAGCAAAAGAATCAAAGAGACACAAATAGACACAAGATATGCCGAATGGAAAACCCTCCTGGGGTAGAAAAACCACTCCTGAACTTGGTGCCTTTTTTAGAATTTCATTTCAATAATTATTTTGACAAAGCCTCAATGGTTGATTTCTAAGCACTGACTCAAGGAGCACCGACCCCTCTATTTAGAGACACCAATCTTAAGGAGCACCAACCCCTTTTATATTTTTTAATAGAACGTACAATAATACATAGTATCTCATTGTTTCACTTATTTCTGTCAAGTGCCTCTTGACAGACAATGCATAGAATTTTCAAGAGTCAAGAATGACTCTTCAGGATTCCATTCATTATCAAATCTTGATACAACTTGAGGAAAATAATCTAGTTATAGTGTCAATAAAACTTCTCATCAAAATGCATTACATTGATATGACATTTCTTTCTTTTTCTCACTCTCTCTTTTTCAATCTTTCATGATACAAAATACAAAACAAACAACACACTGCATTTTCTATTTTTTTAGCATCACACGTACATTACCCCATTTCATCGCTTAAAAATAGAAGAACTACCCTTATTCCTTTTTAGGTTTATTAGGGATGATTAAGCCCTAATCTCTCCATCTTCCTCTTTTTACATTTTTATCATTACATCCCATGAAGGGTTACAACAGGTGCACGTTTTTCACTTTCAAAGAATTACTCAAAGATGATTATCAAGTTACCATGCTATAGTTGAGAAACAATGATAGATGTTACCATGATCATAAGGGAAGGATCAATCTAAATAAGGTCTCCTGACAAGAGTAATCAATCATTGTGCAAATATAGGAGGCAGACGAAAACCTGTCCTATCAAACGACTTGCACAAAAAGTGCTTTAACCAAACAACATCAAGGTATGCATGTAATTTTCAAATAATGACCACTGAAAAACTTCTGCAAAAAGAAGTAACTGAAAGAACAAATCTTCCATAACCGAAATCATGCATTTCAGATCTAATCATAAAAGGAATAGACATTTTCACTTTTCTTTTTGCATAGAAAACTTTACTTGAAATAACCTTGACTGTAAGGGTAACGTGTTTGCAAGGATAAATAAATGAGTACTTGTGAAGACCAAATTTTTTTTTCCATGAGAGATTTACTAGTTCTGCAAAGGAAGGAATGGCCACAATACCTTCCAATCTCGCTCCATCACCAGTTGACGGGAAGATGACACACCAAATGACCATAGTAATGGTCTTCTCACCTCCCCCATTCGCTGTCCAAGATCAAAACGCAAGAGATAACAAAGAAATGACCAAAGGAATGATTCCATTGTGGCGGCTAGAGTAGGGTTCCAAACCCTTCGAGCAATAAAAATGTTTTGACCTAAACTTCCAAAACAAAAACATCGTAATCCTTTGCAAAGAATGATAGTCATTTGGAGTCCGAGAGGAAAAACATTAAATTATCAAAAATTAATTAATAGAATTTGAAATCCGCTTTCTTACCACACAACCGCGGTCTTCCTTTGGACTACCCGTGTTACAATGGTGACTAGCACTAACTGTTACCGCTTCCTTTACCGTCCAACCGCGGTCTCCCTTCAGACTACCCATGGTACAACGGTAGCTCCTTATAAACTACTAGCATTTCCACCGTACTACCTCAGTTACACTTCTGACAGTCTGTGGTATAGCGATAGACATCTTGCTTGCCGCTAGCTGCTTCCACCACATTACCACGGTTAACTTTCTAGCAACTTGCGGTGTAGCGGTAGCTATCTTGCTTGCTGCTAACCATTTCCACTGCACTACCATGATCACTGGCTTAACTACCAGCAGTAGCACAATAAGAAATTTGAAGTCCATGGTCTTACCAAAGTCAAGCATGCTGATGAAAAAAAAAACTCATAATGCCTTTTCAAAACCGTGAGCAAACAGTGACTTGCATGCCGACAGGCATTATATCAATTTGATAGCCATTGACTACAAAAAAATTGCCATCACATTTGAAATCCAATGCTATAATCTGATCAATGGTATCCAAAAAAAATGAAGACTGATTTCATGTAAAATCCACAAAGCCATAAACACAATACTGAACAATCCTTATAGAATGCCAAAAACTGAATACTGTGAGCTTCAAGAACATTAAAAAAATCTTCATCATACTCATACCACTGATAGAAAATGGAGGAATATACCATTGGTGTGTTTCAAGAACATGTTTCAATTTCAAGATGCTTGTTACTGATCAAGCCATAATTAGTCAACCTGAACAATGGAACATAAAACTTGTAACCAGAATGCCTCAACTGAGATATGCACATGGAGTTAAACAATCAGTACCACCATATATAGAAACAACTGTAAAGTAAATATGCCAATCAGGAAAGCAGATCAACTGAGAAAGTAACCACCAAGATGCCAGAGGTAATACAAATTGTCATCAAGGACAAAAACAACACAAGAGGGATTCAACAAATACATCTTTGCAAAGGAACTTTCATTCTATGATTGTTATAAAGCTTCAATCATCTGCAGTCTACCCTCATTTTGATTACTATCATCTTATGACCATGTTAATTGTTACTTCATTGTTTCTCTTACCATTGAACTATTCCTTAAAATAATTGATCATTTACCTCTTCATCTTCATATCTTTCTGGTTTCTTTATCACCAATCATGAATCCTACCAACTGAAGTAAATTTGAGTCATTGTCCATAACTTTCCTTCCTATCAGCAACTCCAGAAGAACAATACCATAGCTGTAAACATCAGATTTCTCATTAAGCCTTGAGGTTCTTGCATATTCAGGGTCAATATAACCAATAGTACCCATAACATAGGTGGAGGTGTGAGTTTTGGCCGAGGAAATGCACTTGGCAATGCCAAATTTTGATAAATGTGCTTCAAAGTTGTCATCTAAAAGAATGTTAAATATATTTACATCCCTGTGAACAATGCATTGGTTACAGTCATGATGAAGATATGATAATCCTTTTGTAGCACCATAGGATATATTTAGATGAGTATCCCAGTCTAATTTAATCTTCTTTGATGTTCCTACACAAAAAATTAAAATGTTTGTTAGGTTCTCCCCAATCTATTTTGATCAGATGGTAGAAATATTGATTGGACTCATATTTAATAAATCTATCATGTTTCTGCATAAATTTTTTTTCTCACCATGAAGGATGTCCCAGAGACTTCCATTTCCGATGTAGTAATAAAATAGAAACAAGAAAAATATAGAACTGCATAGTATTGAAAAAATAATTAAAAATAACTTGGAAGAAAGGATGCTGAAGACATTTAGTTGTAGTTGGCACTTGCATTTTCTATACAGCCTCGACTTTGTCCACCTGATCCAAAACAAAAAGAATGTGAACCAAGTTAGAATCCCCATAGAATCATAAAGGATACAAAAATTCATATACTGACAACAACAAAACTAAACACTAAACAAGAACAAAATTGGAGAAATTGACTTGGCAAATGAATGCAACAGGGTATTACTAGATTCAAGACTTTTACTTAATGCTATGGTTAGAAGAAAATAAAATAATTTATCTACCACCATAGTGAAAATTTAGCAATTGCATTTGGTTTGTTAAACATGGGCCTTGGTACAACTATTAGAGTTGTTAAGAACCTTCGAGTATGTTATGATTTTCACACTGCATCTAAATTCATCTCCAAGATTGTTGCAAGAGAGAATTTCAAGTTTCTATTTTTGAGAAATCTCGAGGTACACTTCTAGTGAAAGGATCATTAATGAAAAAAGAGATTTCATCTTCAGGTAAGCCTCTTTGGTTTTTCATTTTGAATAGATTTTTCCATTTTGGTAAGTATTGTGTTCTTGTGGTAGTCTTTACTATTAAGTTATTAACATTTGGAAAAGAGCATTACCCTCTTATACTTCATTCCTGCTCTAAAATTCTATCCCATGTTTTGTATATGCATTGACTATAATATCATTGTTTAATTTAGTAGGAGAAAGATATGTAAATTTTATTCCTTTTAATCTATGTATAGGGATTTTTTTTGTCGAATTTTGAATTTGATAGAGAATCAAAATTTAGTAAAGAAATGACTACATATCATTCTTTAAATATTTGATCTAACGATCCCATATGATATTCATGATTTTAAAAAGTAAATGGAACTTCTTTCTTTAATAGGAACCTTTCCTCTTGATAATGAATTTTCTGTACAACACTATAGTGAACTTGCAAACAACTACAATTCTAGTGGGAGGAAGCAATAGAATATGACAATTTAGTAGCAAGAATGAAATGCAAGGAGGACACACAAATGATGAAATATTTTCTTAACTTAAGAAAAAAATTATAATGCACTTCAGGGCAATCAAACCTATAGGAACTACACAAAAAAGTTTTTAAGATGCAAAAATGTGAAATTTATAGAGGTCAAACAACAAGAACAAAATGCACTAGCTTTTTCTTTTAATTTATTTTATTTTTCTTTTTCTATAGCTAAACTCTGATGCTGAGTCTTAACATGCATTATGCATCTAACTTTGGTTCTATCTCAAAGTCAATTTCAACCTACAAATCAAAGATGACATGTATTCCAACTCTAGATCATGACATTTAAGTCCACATTAGATCTATAATATTAAGTATGTAGAAGTAAAATAATTATTTTCATTGAAAAAACTTACAGTGCCAGCAAGAGCATAGGCAACCACAAGTGGGGGAGACACAACGTAATTTTCTTGAGTCAAGGGATGAAACCACCCTTCAAAGTTTCTATTTCCCAAAAGAACAGCTGCAACAACTATATCTAAAAGAAAGCAATAAATGGTATAAAATGATTAGAAGAGAAAATAATGTACCATAAATCCCTAACAGGAAAAAAAAAAAAATATCTTTCACCCAACAAAAACACAAAGGCATCCCTAAAGCCAAAATTTTGGTATCTAAAGCACTGACAGTTATATTTGATAAAATAAAGATGAGAAGGAAGCCTTCTTATGGAGTGACAAAGCTCAAGAAGCTTATGAGAAGCTTAAGAAAGTAATTAGCTCATGCTAATACTTGGTATTCCCAATTTCTCACAACCATTTGTGGTAAAGTCTAGTGCTTCAAGTGAAGGATTGGAGTTGTGCTAATGCAAATGAGTCATGCTATAACATTTGCAAGAAAAAAAGGTGAAAAATTCAAAAATAACATATTCTATTATGCATGGTGGTAAGAATAGACCACATAATCTAAAATCCTTGCTTGTACAAGGTGATTTGAACAATCAACAAGAAGTAATTGTCTTTTAGTCTTCATGACTGTCATTACTATGATCTTAAGTCATACTTTAAGTCTCACTATGATCACCATACCTGCAACCATTCATGCATTTGTGTCATAAATCCTTTGCCTCTTGTGTTCATTGCCTCTTAGTTTCCCGTATGATTGTTATACTATCATTTACGTCCTCTATAGACTCTTCTATCATGGGCAAGTCATATCCTTCTCATAATTGTCTTACTCCTTTTCTTTTTCAAGGATTTTTTTATTAAATACTTTATGGGATTGCTTTCTCATGGACTGTCACTTCTCTTTTGACTATGTATTATGATTCTATGGATATTTTTTCATACTCAATACCATCATCCTCACTTTGAAATAGAGATTTTTTTTTAATGTTTAATCAAAGCTTAGGCTGAAATTCCACTATCTTATGATAGCACTACCTTTTGATGATTGAGACTATTTTATTGTAGCAAGCTCTTGCTTGATATATTAGCAAAACAAGCTTATAGACTCTTGACATCCTTCTATTGTCTTTCATAGCACTATAGATTTGAAACTATCTTCTAATTTGAATCAGCTAGAGCCTCAATTGACTATGTAAAATCTGAAGTAATTTCATGTTTTGAAGAGCCTTCAAGTAGCAAGTCATACTTAAAAAATGGAAAAGAATGCCCTCTAAACTACAATTAGATCCAAATGCTGATACATCATATGAATCCAAAATAAAAATCAATCACTTCAAGCTACCAACCGGGAACCCTATGCACAAGCTCCTAAGCCAACAAAATCTGAAGACATGTGCCCAAAACATTAAGCAAGTCACCGAATACTAATCATCCAAATAACAAATAATGCTAGAGAAGATTGGGAGTTGCAAACCAGTTTGATCTCTGATTACTTCCCACAATGCCACATGAATAAAAAATATTTGACTTAATTGTGAACTGGATGAGTCAATCATTGATTATTTCATTCAAAGACAAATAAAAATGATAGCTGAAATGTTGGACATGTGATCCAAGTGCAAGGGAGGGTGACTCAAGAAAACATCTTCATAGTGGTACCCTTGTCATCTCCAAGATATTGAAGAAGTCTTCAACATAATCTTTAGTAGTTCAGTGCTCCCTCAGAATAGTACTATCTGATTTCCTAATTTGGATCAACTCCACTTCAATTAGCTACCTCGAAGTTGCACAAATCTTGATTGGATTTCCTTGAGTTAGCACATGGTACAACTTAAGTTTAGGCGAGGCTTCATGGTGAACCTTTGCACCACCTTTGAAAAATATCATATGGTGTTTAAAAGTGATTAGGTCTCTTTGAGTGTGCCACGCCAAAATATTTTACACAAAACCCAAACCTTAACCTACATCATGTTGTCCAAGTTTGTGCAAAACCTTAAGTTGTCTTCATCAACAACTTTGTCAGGGTCTCAAACATCTACAAGCCAAATTTCTAAGGTCTACTCACTATGCAAGATATTTCCAAGCACATACATCATTGCATCATCTGTTACATAATTGGACACCTAATCTAAGTGGAATCACACCAGGAGATTGATGCCATGTACTAGAATAGTGCAATCTGCACTTAGCTTATTTACATAATCTAGGGTTGGTACATAAAACCTATAGATGTGTGATTTACATGCAACATAGGACCTTTGTACCATGTCACCCAATGTATAACCTTGATTTGAAGGGTTTTCTATGTCAGCACTCTTATTTGTGTGAAAACTATTTGGTAGAAATAATGCTAACACCCTCAGGAAGGATGACTCCCAATAGTCACTAAAACCCAACCGTTTTGTAACTGTCTTTCTTGTAAATGACCTCTAAGAAGTTTCACAATTAGAGGGTCTGCATTATTCCACATGCATGTTTTCCAATCAGACAAATCAGCTAGGATGCATTTCCTCTACTCTCTAATCAAAAAAATTCTCACACCTAGTCTTCTTGTTCCTTGTACATTTATGCATTTTTCTTGTTCAAATGTGTTATTCCTGATCTGTGCAAATAGTGATAACGCTTCCAATTGTCCTATTTTTGGAAAATCAAAGGTCAATTATAAGTTTGGATTCAAAACCCAATAACATCCAAAATAGGGTATGTGATATCAAGTATGGTTATTACATGGTTTTGCATTAGTTAGACTTCATGGAATACAATTTACGACAATCCTGTTGCCTGATGGATAAGACACTTGACTAGAATATGGATTCATTAGTAGGTCTTGACACATCATCAAGTAACCTAAGGCATCAAGCTGGTGAAGGTTGCCTAGGGAGGTCTAATTATTTTTGTCTTTGCACATTAGTAAATTTATTGTATTTTTTTTAGATTAAATAAATTATAAAGTATGTGAAGATATTTTATTTATGAAACTTACAAGAATTGTAACTTTTATTGGAGAAAATAGTGGAAAATTCATAACAATGTTGTTCACCAAAATACAAAAAGTAGCATGAGATTAAGTAGGCTAAAAATAGGAAAACGGATCTATTTGTGGTTTGAGGGTTGTCATTAAAAGTTTTCTAGAAGTTGTTTCTTTAGAAAACCTAATTAATAAGTGCCATGCACATTGTAAGAAGGGGTAGAGTAGTTTTTGATAGAAGAATTTCTACAATAAAACTTGTCAGTTTGTCAATTTTTGAGTGTTCAATTTATTTTGAGAATGATGATTTTATTATGCTAGATGCAATTTCATTATTTAATTGTGTATGAAACTTTGCATTTGTGATAAATTTTATTCTGCTAAATACAAAATTCAATCCTTAACCATGTGTTGCAGCCTTGTGTAAGATTTTGTAGATTATAGGAAAATAATTTATACATTCAGGATTTATATTTGATTTATTGACTATGAGATAGTAATTGCTTCCTACTCTACAAAGTAATATTACTGATTGCACAAAGGAATCTCATGCTAGAATAAAGAAAAGATTATAGCCATCTTGAAGGATCAAATCTTGGTACAAGAAAGTTAATTATGCCTAGAAACTCTAACAAAGCAACATAAAAATAATCTCCCAAGCAAGATCCAAAATGTCAAATATTGAAGGTTTTGAATTTGGAAGCTAAAAACACATTTTCCTATAAAAGGAAAATAAAGTGCCATCAAATGCTTGCCTTGTAAAATATTAAAACCAATTTGGTATACACCCACCCAACAAAAGACTAAAAGATAGCTTAAATGTCAAGCCCCAGTTCAAAGATCCATCCTCTAGTGGTTCCTAAGATTTATTAACAATATAAATTCCTTTTTTTATATCTATGGTATATAAATCCCTAATTTTAATCAAGGTAAATGCAAAGCAATTTCTATATATTTCTATAAACTTTAATGTGTATCGATCTGAAAAGCAACAGTGCAACTACAGTTTGAGAGTTATTGATTTGCATAGTGTAAGTGTGGGAGATATGGGACAAAGAGGAAGGGCTTCATGGTGAAAATATTTTAATGCCATTTTTTGTGCAGTAGAAAGACAATTTTAACCAATGAGTTCCATAGAGTCAAGCCAACAAGACTCACGATTGGCTGCCACCATAGTGAAAATATAGAAATTGCATTTGGTTTGTTAAACATGGCCCCTGCTACAACTATTAGAGTTGTTAAGAAACTTCAAGTATGTTCTAATTTCCACACTGCATCTCAAAGGAGAAATTCAATACTCGGAGGGCTCAATTATCATGATGCCCACACCTCATGCACTATAGGACATCCCTTTGGATCAGATTTTTTGTAGAACAAGGAAAAATATTCCTCAAATGCAAATGTATAATGCCCGGAGAGACCTGGATTTGTTGATTTCTAATACCAATTAAATGACTGGAATACAACCCATAAATTAGGGAGTCAATCTCCCCAATTTCCATGAACACTGTGGGAAAAAATCAACTCTCAACTACCATATTCCAAAGCAGAAAATTGGCATCCAAATCATGGTCTACCTCTGAAACTATACCCTTACAAGAAAACTCCTTGATCAATAAGATTTAATCTTACTATACCAAGTGAACTTCAAATTTTTCCTATTCATTACTTGGATCCACCACCTTAATTGCCTAAACACAAGACAAGATTAACAATTGAGATCTTTCTCTTTGATGATCAATAATATCAATGGATAGCTGAACTACCAAGGTGGAAGGTTGATGTAGAGCTTGATGGCTTTGAACAAACCAACACAATCCAAGTGGTTTCAAATCAGCAACCAAATTCACAAACTCAAACAAAACACTCCTTTCACACAATCTCTTCTTTTCTACTAGTAGGTCTGTAGACCCAAATTGCTCAAATTTTATCACAAAGAACCTCACAACAATAAAACCCTTGAAACTTTCAGATACCCTTCAAACCATACTCAAACATATCTGAAAATTTCTATGGGTCACCTTGGAACATATCATTCAAATTCATGAAATTGCACTGTCCTAGTAGACTAATTAGGTCACTTTTTCCAAAGGAAGTGTCCCTAATTCTTGCAACCAATTTTAAATAATCTTCAGACCTTCATACTAGAGAAAAAATGGCCCAACTTAACAATTTTTGGAAAGCCAAACCCTCATCTAGCCGTTGTACTTGAAACCCTCACCTTTCACTTGTTTGGGGTAGGGTTTATTAGAACTTGATGTTCCAAGCCTCACACAACTCTTCCACCACCTACAACACTCTTAAATATGTCTTCCCAAACTCACAAAACCATTTCATAGCCTATTCTCATAGTATTCCATCAAACTCCCTCATAATCCCTTCACTTTCATGCCCTAATTCACCAATTTTCCTCAAGACAGTCCTGAAAACTTTCCCAAATATTTCGTACGCCTAAAATTCCTACCCTACCATTCTAATCCTACTTTCATGAGCCCATTCCACTTAGCAACAGGGAGGATAAAAGGTGGAATGGGCCTTATGCCATTAATGGAGCCTCAAACCCTTAAATCTACACTTACAGACCTGGCTACAAAAAACTAGCAATTTATCTCCTTAAATTCAATGAACAACCTCCAAAATAGATTCAAATTAAAGCTAAGATAGGTCTACACCGAATTCCACAACCTTCTACAACTACACAAATTAAATGCAAAATATAGAAATTACTATCAAACAGGGAGTTTTTATTGAGGATTCTTCAAAAAAAAGTTTCTAACTCCTTTCCTCAAGGTTCTCCAACCTTTTTAAATAGTAATCAACCTCCTCAAATGGTTCAAATTTCCTCTTGAATTCAAATGACCATTAGACTTCCTAAATGTTGTAATGTTTTTCCCTTTCTCTTAATTTGTTTATTTATCATATTGTTTTAGGTTAGATGTCAGTTGGTAGGCTTGAATCTATTGCCTATATGGTCCAAGTCTATCCCATGGTACCCAAAAAGAGATAGTTGTTGACACCCATACAAAGCTCATCTTTTGTGCTCCCTTTGTTAAAATGATCATCAATTAATTCTCAAATTTGTGTCAATGCTAAACATTGATGCTCTCCTAGTTAGTTGACAAGGTTGTTTTTTTATGCTCTATACTTCAGCTAAGGATTCCCAAAGGTAATACCGATCACAATGAGTCTGGTAGAGAAATTGATGATGTTGGAGAAGATCAACAACATATAAGAACAACAAGCAGGGTAGAGGTCTGAAATTTTTTCAGTCATTATTCAATAAGGGATAAAATTAAAGATGGCAAGGCAGTGATGAAAGTGCATATAGGACTTGAAAGTTGGCAATGCACCATAAAACCCCACTTAAATGATGGTAAAAAAATTATGAAGGTGTTCCAATGTTTAAGGAGAGAAACAAATCAAATGGTGGTGCAAATATTGGATGGCCATGACATGAGTAATCCATACCAAACAACAAAAAAGTGGCAGATGAGTTAAGGAATTCTGCCAAAATATAAGTGTGCACTTTTTTAAAGGTTCAACTATCTCAAATTAGAACCAAAGTGTTGTAAAGTGTCAAATACCTCATGAAACCATGCCCAAGCTCAAGAGGGAAATAATTAGGGAATTAAGGCACAATTTTGTGTTCATTAATCCACCTAGAAATTCTACCTATTATCCAAGACTCAACAACAAATTAAGTGATTAGTACCAACATAAGATCAGGGAAAATTCTCAAGTAACACACACTTTTGGGTGGGAAATTGCCATAAAAAATTCCACCTGACACATAAAACCTTGGCAAATAATTTAGTGAACTCTACCCAACACAAGAGGACCTGAGAAGTAGCAAGCAACTAAGGCATGAGTAGAAATGTAAGATAAGTAAATCTAAAGGTTACTGCAAATTGAGTGTCTAAGTAAGATAAAAAGAAACAAAGACATTAGAGATTTCTGCCAAACAAAGGAAGTGAAAAAAAATAGAAGTAAGGTACACTTATGGATTTAACACCCCAAAAATCCCCCCAATCAATGAAAGAATGACAAACATTAGTAATTTCCACCCTGCTTTTAGTCAACTTTAAAGTAAATCTTAAAACAGAGAAATAAATTATGCAATGCCTATGTGAAGGTTATCATCCTTTCAAGACTTAGGGAAATTTCATTTGATGTTCATGGCAGAAAAAATCACATTCTTCCTTAATTTGATAGGTTTGTGATTGATGTCAAAGGTGAGAAGAAATATTGTCATTGATGTCAAATGAGATCTTTGTCAAAGTACTCTCAAGGAAATAAAAAAAGGCCATAGGCCACTAATCAATGGATATCTCTTGAGAGGCCGCCATCCAATACTATGTAAAGCCATAGCATAAGAGGGATCAATATTTTATTGGGATCCAATGGTTGCAATGGTTTTTGAAAATTTAATTACATCCACCATGACATATAAAGAAACCCTCTGTGGTTGAGTGAGTGTACAAGACCTGAAAGTTGATGCATCTTGATATTAGCAAAATGATGTACAAGAATTTTTAGATTATATATGGATGAAAATAGAAAGGCTAATATTAGAAGCAAAACCAACATGGCCACCATTGATCAAATAAAATTTATAAATGCAAAGTCTATCAACAAATAAAGAGATTTTAAAGACATTTTGAATATTATAGATAGAAATTTACATATAACACCCAAAGTCAACGAAAGAGTTTTGAAAGGAAAATTTTTTAATGAGTAAATAAAAGGAAGTGATTATAACTATTTAAAATCAGTGCTAAGCCTTTAAGGGCATCAATGCATAATTAATATGGACACCGATCTCACAAATTAAAGATTGTGTTTTATAAAACACAAATCATGATTTAGAGTGCAAAAATCTAGTTTTATAAAGAGTAGTGATTATATTTGTGTTATAATAAGTAAAGAAAAACTAATGTGGCAATGATTACATTAGACAAAGGCATCAATTAGTTTAAAAAAATATTAACTAAAGGTGATTTCTTTTTAAATAGACATCTCTTTTCTAAGAGATGCCTCTCTTCATGGAGTCATGAAGATGTAAATAATGATTGAAGAATTGTGGAGAAGAAATGTGTGAAAGATAAAAATATATATCATATATTCACCAGCATATTTGAATGAGAAGGAAATCTAGAAGGTTATCAAGGAATATTTTTGCAGAGGAGTTATAGCATAACTAAGAAGACAATTATTGCAGATTTGGAGCAAATTTAAAGAGTGATAGATCAAATTCATGAAGTGATATAAGTATGGTGTGTGAAAAAAATATCTTACATACACTAGACAATGTGTATATGTAGATAATAAATCATTCAAAGACAAATTTACAAAGGGGAGTATATGAATATTATAAGAAGAAGAGTCAAGGCAAATTTGTGAAAAGATCATCATCTATTGCAAGGGTAAAACACAAGAAGATAGAATGTATGTGTTGAGCATATTTGTATGAATAAAATATAAGAGGAAAATTCGTATGAAGAGAATATAAGAGGCAGACTTGTATGTGAAGGAAAATTGAAGAGATTATCATATGCTGATTTGTGTGAAGAAAATATAGAAGGAAGATCTAAGGAGGAGATTTATGTGAATATCATTCATTGAAGATATAGGAATTTCAGAATCTTATAAATGAAATTGTAATGTCCATCATCCATTGAAGAAGCGACATAGAAGGTGGTACTTTTTTTTGGAAGTTGGTGCTTAGATTCTTAAAGGAGAGATTGGTGTCTCTCAGTAAGTTGGTGCTTAGCTGTGGGGGTTGGTGCCTCTAGTAGGTTGGTACCTAAAAATTGAGGGGATTGGTGTCTCCTATAGGTTGATGCCTAAAAATTTGTAAGAAGATTTTATATATAAGCATTATTGTGTTGTGGTTTTCTCATCTTGTGTTCTCTATTATTAGATCTTTCTTGAGTGGTTACTTTGATTATTGATTTATGATTTCAAAAGTTAGAAATTGAAAAATTTGGTCTTATACTAACCCCCCTCCCCCTACTCTCAGTACAAGTGTGTGTTTCTTTTCTTCAGTTTGTGAATTGGTTTGCAGTAGATTTTTTTTTAGGATTACAAGGATAGAAGCCGTAGAATCTTCAACACAAGTCACTATTATTATTTTCATGCATACATTATTAGCTAGGATAGCTAAAACTATTAGAGTTTCAAGTTAGTTTTCCAACAAGCATTGAAGGCTAGTTTGATTATGTATTTCTTCCAGCCTAGGATTCATCTTTTGCAAAGCAGATTTGTCATTGAAATCTCAAAGCTTCTCCCTGGTTTTCTTTTTCAAATACATTGGCAATGGCTTTTTCTGTGTTAATAGATCAGAGAAGTATGGTTTTGAGTTTTTTTTCATCCATAGATCCATGGTGATCAAGGAAACATCAAGTTTTAGTGCTCTTCTAAAGATTCACCATATTTCAGAAGTTCTAGAGGACTCAACAATTCCAAATCAAACATTGATTTAGATTGAAGTAAGGTTTCATAAAATGGTATGCGCCCTTATTGAGAAAATCGGTTCAAAATTTCAAACATCAAAAGTACATTGTGAGGCATGCACCTAAGCATGGAGTTTTATACTTTAAATTTGAAGACAAATTTGTATATTTGAGTGCACACCAATGCACACCTATCTTAAGGAAAAGTGCATATCACTTTTTTCATGTATAAAGGTGCACATGTGAAACAAAGAAAAAAGAGTTTAGTTAATCTTGAAAAAATTCCTTGAATGAATGTGATCTCAGGGCTTGAATGGCTGCAAGGTATGCACAAGATGGATTTGTTCAAAAGACATCATAAACTATCAAGCAAATGCAATATGCAAGTGTAAAGCCGAATTCCACAACATTTACCAACAAAAAAGACAAAACATGGGGCACACCTCTTGCTGAAATTAGGTCCTTCGTGGAAGCTTTATTACTGTTGCTTGTCGTAGATCCTGGACCCACTTTGATTTCCTGAAAAGCCCCTTGTCTAAAAAAGCCCTTGCCCTTGTGCCTCTGTTCCCTGTTATTTGATTCTTTTGATTGTTCTTTCTTCTGTTTGTTTATTTTGTTGTCGTGCAGGAAGCGGGAGAATTTAGATAGGAGGGAAACGCCCAAAAAAAAGAAAATGCATGTATTTTATTATTTAATAAATATTTTATTTTATTGATTAAAAATAAAAAATTTAAATATTACATTTATCATTTATCATTTATAATAGAAATAATATATTAATGTATATATATTGTAAATAAATTAATAATAATTAATAATTAATAATCCTAATGAAAATCAATTAAATTGTTTAATATTTTTTTAATGTCTAAAGAAAAAATATATTAATATATTTATTATTTCATTATTTAATGTTTTAATTTTTTTAATATATATTAATATATATTATTTTTATAATTTTATTGTTTAATAATAAATATATATATTATATTGAGTAAATTAAGACTATTGACACTATTGTAAGGAAGCACCGAAAATATAATTATGTAATTATATTTTTTTTTTGTAGAAAGGGTGTCCCTGCGACCCATCCCAGTGGCCCAACAACCCATACCTTGGGTACCTGGGGTGAGCTGGGGCGGGACTAGTCCCTTGACCTTTTGAAATGAAAGTGTCTGCAAGATAGCCCTCAAAATGCAATTGGATTGTTTGAATCATATTTCATTAGTGAAATTGACCACAATTGCTCTTTGGTACATTTGACATGCTAACAGAATAAGAAAATCAAACTGGCTTCAAATCATAGTTAAAAACATTAATGATTCATTAACATGATGAGTAATAAAAGTTAAAGAATGTAAATGTTAATTTTTTTTATAAAATATGTGAAGGCCTCAAGACTACACCAAGAGGCAATGCCTTCCACACAATAGCTATTTTTGGTGCACCAAGCAACCTAGGTGGCCAAATGACCTACTTAGGTAGGGGTCCCATGAGGGGGGCTTAAGCTCTATGGATTATGATCAAATTCGAAAGAAAAAAGAATAGAGTAATAGTCATTTATTTAGTCATTTTTATTTGTTTGATATTAATCATTTATTTAGTCATTTGTTTATTCATTTTTACCCAATGACCAAATTAGTCACTTATGATGATCAAATTAGTCATTTATTTTCCAAATTTTACTAGTGTTAGTCATGTGACTAAATTTTTTAGTCACGTAGTCATTTATTTGCCAAATTCTACTAGTGTAAGGTGATACTTAATACCGGTGTCCATCACAAGAAGGATACATCCTAGGACATGTTGATCAGGGGTTGTTTGATGTCAGGGTGATAATAGCTTTATAATAAGCCATTGATATAACTTCATTGATGCATTTATCTATGACCTAGACATTAGATTTTGACACTTAATTTCTCACTTTACGACTTGCTATACATGATTTCTATTTGTTTTACCAAAGGTTGAAGGGGATGATTGATTTACTATGGGTGAGGGTTTATCGCAAGCGAAAGAAAAATGGGATGGATGGTTTTGGATTTTTTTAAATATTTCAATGTTCTTGGTATTTTGAAAATGTTCTGAGGCTATTTTTGGTCTTTTTGAAAGTTTATGTGAATGTTTTGGTTTTCAATTTTTTTGAATGTTTTTGTGTTTCATGTTATTTGAATGTTTTAGGAGTTTTGAAATATTTGAATGTTTAGGGAGTTTCTGAGAGCTTCGACCAAGAACCTAACCTAAAGGACCTATCTTAGGGGCCTCAAGGGTTGATCAAAGATAAGCCTTTACTACGTTATACATGCAAAGACCATGTAGTTTGACCAACTTGACTTATTAATAATGAGATATTAACAGTTGAAAGAAATGCCAGTTTATTATGATGAAATCCTAAAGGAATGACCTAGGGTGTCTTGGGAGCACATCAATGATGGTCTTGCCTACATTCAAGATAAGAGACAACATAGTTAGACCAGGGGACTATTTTTAGATTTTTGATGTTTGACCTTTTTAGTGGTTTTGATGTGTTTTGGATGCTTTGGATTTTGCCTTTACAAATTTTTGAATGTTTTTGGATTTTAGCTATACAATATTTTGCAAATGTTTTTGGATTTTTGGCTGAAAACTTACAAATATTTTTGGGATTTTTTGATGAGATTTCCAATAACCTTAAGATATAAAAGAACCCAATATGATCCATAACGAATTTCCCCTAGTGTGACACGATAGACTACCTTGATAGACAAGAAAAATTGACCTTAGGAATATGCCAAGTAGTACTAAAGGGGATATGATACTTCACAACATCAAGCTATGATAAGGACGTGGATGGGTGATGGAAAGAATGATAAGATGAATGATGAGGTGATGGATGGAGGGTGGGGCAAAGAATGATAAGATAAAGAGCCAAAGAATAGATGCAGGTGCTTTATTTATGCAAGGAACCTATTTTCTAGGTTTTCACCAAGGTACTTTCCCAAAGCACCATCGAAGTGGTTTTCACTAGAGGATGATTTTTTTCTTTAATTTTCAATCTTTTTTCTTATTATTTTTTTTCTTTTTTTTGGATTTCGATCAGTTTTTGATTTTTTTGTATTTTCAAATTTATACCCTTCAAGACTAGGTTTTTAAAATTTTTAAGGTGAAAGATTTTAGTTGGTTCCTGTAAGGTTTCACCTTCAGGTGTTGATAGTTGATATGATCCTAATCTATATCTTGCTATGATGATAAAGGGACCCAAATAGTTAGGCTCAAACTTTCCTTTACTATCTTGATTTGGAAGATTCTTTTGATTCAATTTTAAGACAAGATCCCCTACCTGAAAATACCAACATTTGATGTTTTTGTTATAGCTCCGTTTCACTTGGTTTTGATATACTTGCAAGTGATTGAGGGTGTCAAGATGGCACTCGTCCAACAATTCTAGCTCATTCAGCTGAGAAACTCTGTATTCTTTATTGGTGATCATATTCTGTAGTGACACTCATAGTGATGGGAGTTTGACCTCAATAAGAGAAATAAATTTTGATCCATAGACTAGGGAGAAAGGGGTTGCACCTGTTGGCATGCAGGTACTGGTTCGATAGGCCCAGAGAGTGGGATTTAACTATAGATGCCAGTCACAACCAGTTTCATTGACCATTTTCTTTAGGATTTTTAGGATGGTCTTGTTTGTAGCCTCAACTTGACCTTTTCCCTGGGGATAATACATGGTAGAGAATCGGTGTTGGATGTTGAATCTTTGGCGTAGCTCTTTTACATCTTGGTTCTTGAAGGGTGTTCTATTGTTTGAGATAAGGGTTTATGGAAAGCCATAATGGAAGATTAGGTAATCAAGATAAATTTGGCAATTTGCTGCCTCATTATGTAGGTCATAGGGATGGCTTCAACCCACTTGACCATTTCCCTGGGGATAATACAAGGTAGAGAATTAGTGTTTGATGTTGAATCTTTGGAATAACTCATTTACATCTTGATTCTTGAAGGGTGTTCCATTTTCTGAGATAAGGGTTTATGGAACACCATAATGGTAGATTAGGAAATCGGGATAAATTTGGCAATTTTATTACCTTTTATGTAGGTCATAGGGATGGCTTCAACCCACTTGGTAAAGTACTCAATGGATGTTATGATAAACTTGTGGCCATTAGATGAGGTTGGAGTGATTTTTCCTATGAGGTTAAGTTCCCACTGTGAAAAAGGTTAGGGTGTAATCATTGGTTGTAATTCTTAAGGTAGATAATGAATCAGATCTCCATGTTGTTGACATTGAACACATTTTTGCACATACTGATGAGCTTCTCTTTCCATAGCTGGCTAGTAGTACTCCATCCTCAATATTTTCTTAGATAAATTCATACCGATAGAATGGGAACCACATATGCCATCATGTAATTCTATTAAAGTGGTTAAGGCTTCCTCTTGGTTAAGACATCGTAGTAATGTCCCTTTGATGCTTCAACAGTAAAGGGTATCACCTAGGATCATGAATCGGGATGCATTTTTGACAAAGGTCTTTCTAAAGTTGGAGGTGATATTGGATGGGAGAGTCCCTCTGCTAAGGTAGATAAATATGTCATGCTAGCATGGGAATCCAGGACCAACAATGACACACGTGAATTCAGATTTAGGGATTTTGAAAGTCGGTACAAGAAGTTGTTCTACCAAGAATTCACATTGAAGGACATTGTTTGGCATGTCTGGCAATGATCTGATTGTTGCCATAGTGTCTTCTACTTGGTTGTTCATGCAAGGAATCCACTCAAAAGTTATGTCTATGAAAAGGTGCTTGAGATTCTTTACCATCTTATTGTAAGGAGTGAGCTTATCATCCTTAGTTTGATAGTTGTCATTGACTTGGTTGATAACTAGCTGTGAATCTCCATAGACTTTCATCTCTTGTATCTACTATTGAACTGCTATCCTTAGACCTGTGATTAGGGCTTCATACTCAACAATGTTTTTAGTACATGGGAATGATAGCTTGTATGACTTTGGAATGCAATCACCTTGAGGGGCGATGAAAAGAATACACGCTCCTAATCCATGTTGGGTGAACGATCCATCAAAGTATATCTTTCACTAATCTATAAGATTGAATAGGAACACTAATTCATCAAGGACCTCAGATATCAAAGGGTTCTCTACATAAATAGGTGCATCTTCTAGTTGGTATGCAATTACTTGTCCTTTGATTTTCTTGCACTCCACATAATCTATGTCAAATTCAGTTAAGATCATTACCCATTTGGCCATTCCCCTAGTGAGAGTTGCTTTAGATAACAAGTATTTCAATGGATCGATCTTTGTAATAAGTTTGATTTGATGTCACAACATGTAGTGTCTGAATTTTTGTGAAGCAAAAAATTCTGCTAGGCATGCTTTTTCAATGCATGAATAGTTCATTTCATAGTCCACCAATGTCCTTCTAATGTAATAAATATCTCTTTCCTTTCCATTTTCATCATGTTGTGCTAGAACAACTCCTAGTGCTACTAATGTTGCTGGAATATATAAGATCAGTGATCTATTTGGTATCAATATAATTAAGACTGGAGGTGTCAATAGATAGTCTCTGATATGCTGGAAAGCTATTTCACACTTCTCATCCGATTTGTAAGTTATTTTTTTGTGGAGAAGACACGAGAAGGGATGGATTTTATCTAATAGTTGTGCTATGAACCTTCTGATGGAATACAATCTTGTAATTCTCTCATCTACTTTAATGTTTGTGGTGGTTCCATGTCGAGGATGGATTTTACCTTTGCTGGATCAATTTCTATCACTCTTTGTGAGATGATGAAGCCAAGAAGTTTCCCTGATGTAACCCCAAATACACACTTTTTTGGATTTAGTTATACCTTATATTCTTCAAGCCTGTCAAAGATGGGTCCTAAGACTCTTATGTGTTCACTTCTTTTCTTTGATTTTTCAAAAATATCATCCACATAATCTTTGACTATTTTTTGGATCATGTCATGAAAGATGAGGGTCTTTTCTCTTTGATAGGTTGCTCCTGCATTCTTTAACCCGAACAACATCACATACTAGCAATAGGTTCTCCAAAGACAAGTGAATCCATTTTTATGTTGATCCCTCTTGGAAATCATGATTTGATTATAACCTAAAAAACCATCCATAAGTGATATAATTTCATGCCCAACTATTAAGTCCGTAATGAGGTCGATGTGTGGAAGAGGGAAATCATCCTTCGAGCATGCCTTGTTTAAGTCTCTGAAACATGTGCAGATTCTAATGCCCCCAGTGGGTTTTAAGAGTGTTACCAAGTTTGAAATCCACTCAAGATAATCTATCAATCAAATGAATCCAACGTCAAGAAGCTTTTGTAACTCTAGTTTCACCAAGTTTCCTATCTGAGGGTGCATCTTCCTTAATTTTTGCTTGACTGGCTTGGCTTCATGATAGAATACTAAGTGATGCAAAACTACCTCTCGATTGAGCCCTGGCATATCTTTTTATGACCAAACAAAGTTAGCTCGTCACTCTTTCAAGAATGCTACTAATTTTTTCTATTCTTCACCTAACAAGGATCTGACATAGAAAGTGATCTTAGGCGCTTCTTCTATTCCCATGTTAACTAGAGTGACCTTTTTTGCTAGCAATGCTGACTTTTCGAGATGCATTACACTAAGTAGGAGATTGAATCCCTCATCCTTGGGATCCTAAGAGAGTTTTTCGCCATCGAATACACCCTTTCTTTTTACTATTTTAGGATATGAGAGTTCCACAATGTACTATTCACTCAAGGATCTGCATGTTAGTTACATTTCATCAATTTTGTGACTGAAGGATTCAATCGTCTCCCCATAGTATGCCCCTATGTCAAAACCTGCTTTATGATCTTCCCATGATAGATTGTCACGAAGTTCCATGAACTCTGAGATTGCTTCATCGTTTTTGAATAAATCTAGAATCGGTGGTCCTTATTGGTCCATGTTAATGAGTTGTGGGTATACTAGGTGTATTTCAATTGGTTGATTGCTTGGAGAAAAGGATGTAATGGATATCATGAAGAGGGATTTATTCTCAAATAGGTCAACAACATCAAGGGGGGAGTCATCTAAGTTCATATCATGTGATGGTAGTAACAAAGAGGAAGTCTCACCCCATTTAGTAGAATTAACTTTGCTAATAAGGGTTACCTTTCTAGTAGTACAACCTAGGCCAAGATTTTTTAATTGTTTCTCAGGAACGATAGGTTCTAGCAAGCCATTTTCATTCTATCCTAGATTCTCATTCTTGTTATAACCCATTCTCTTCATTAGTTGTAAGCCTTTTTTGTCATCTTCCATGGGAAGAACAGGGATATGTCATTCATCCTGATAAAGGAGTTTAGAGACATCCTCCTCATTGATATCTTCTTGATTTAGATCCCCCCACTTGGTGAAGGTAGTAGCTTCCATCTTGATTGTTTTGGGATCTTTGGTACTAGATGTGGGTTTTCCATGATATTGAGGAGAAATGGGTAGTTCTGCTAAGATGAAGGCATCCTTCATTAGCTTAGAGTTCCCACAACCATCATCTTGACTCATTGCTTTGATGTCAGGAATTTTTTGCACAATGGGTGTTTTTATTGTTGAGGTAGAGGCAGGGGATGATGGGTCAATAAATGAGGTATATGGTGTAGGCCCTTCATCATTATTGGGTATTTGGGGTATCTTATAGAACTTAGCCTCAAGATTCTTGTAGTAGTAAAAAGGCTCAGGATCTCCATGGATGGTAATTTCTTTGCCCTCAAAAGGAAAATTTGCACATTGATGATAGGTCAAGGCTTCAAATTTTAAGGTATGGATCCATGGTTGGCCAAGTAGGATATTATAGGGAAGATCAAGATCTAACACTTTGCA
Organism: Sequoiadendron giganteum; assembly: GCA_007115665.2. Classification (NCBI taxonomy): domain Eukaryota; kingdom Viridiplantae; phylum Streptophyta; class Pinopsida; order Cupressales; family Cupressaceae; genus Sequoiadendron; species Sequoiadendron giganteum. The sequence goes on along the minus strand of CM021109.1, from coordinate 145,081,905 downwards.
TGTAGTTTATGCAATAAGAGATCCAACTTGGATAGGAAGTGCAATGATTGATTGTGATACTCTCTGATGGTAGTACTCTTTGCTTTCTCAATAGTATCCTTTGAATAACCTAGATTATTGATTAATTGGAGGGTACAAATGTTTAGACCAACACCTCCATCTACTAAGAATATTTTTGACCTTGTTTTTATGAATAATAACCTCAAGGTGTAAAGAATGGTTATGAGATGCTTGTGATGGTAGGTCTTGTTCTGAGAAGGTGAGAAGATGATTAGAAATATGCCCCACCATAGCTTGAAATTGATTGGTGTCAATATCCTCAGGGACGGATGACTTGGAAAAGGATTTCTCCAATATTTCCCTATTTGCGGGGGATAATGCTAATAGCTCTAAGATTGATATTTGTGCGGGGGTCTTCTTAAGATGATCTAGGAGATTATACTTGTTGGGATTGGATGTTGGCAAAGTAGGTTGTCTTAGATTGAGATGGGACTCCTTGGATGGTAATTTTTTCACTTTGTGTGGTGACTCCACACTTTTCACTAGATCCTTTGATGGTGACGATAGTAATAATGCTATCCCAAGAAGCTATGACGTTGGAATAGGTATGTTGCATGTTTGTGTAATCCTTAATTTTCTGTTGTTGTTCCCTTTGTTATGATCTGACATAGGGTTCTTGTGTATCTTAAGATCCTGATTCCCAACTGGTACTTCAAAAGATATGGTGTCATTATTTATGAGTTCTTGGATGATATTCTTGAGTCTCATGTAGTTTTCTATTTTGTGTCCTTTGATTTTTGTGAAAGTCACAAAGATCGTGCTCATTATACCAGGATGGTTTCTCTTGTGGTTCTTGGTAGTTTTCAAAGTTGGGAAGTGTTATCAGATTTGCCTCTATGAACTTCTTCATGATGGTTTCGATAAGTTCAAATAACTATGTGTAATTTCATTTGGGATAGTTGTTCTTGTTGATGGTTCGTGTTTGTTGCATGTCGATGTTATTGATCTAATTGTTCTAAGGAGGTGTTGTTTGCTGCACAATTGGTTGAATGTTAGCAACTTGATTATTGTTTAGTCTAGGAGCATTTAGGACCACCTTAGCATCTACCAACCAATCATTTTTTGTGTTCTTGTTCTTAGCCCAAACACGAGGCTTGTCATGGGAACTGGTTGATGGGCAGTTGTAAGCTTGAGTATTTCCCTATGAGATTAGAGCTCTTTCAATGTTAAGGGATCTAGGGAAAATCTCGCCATAAGATATGATGCACTGCATTTTCAAGTAGAAAGATAAATTTGGATCCAAATTTTCTATGATGATTCCCACTTGTTGTTCATCAGGAAGGGTCCACTTTCTCTTACTAGCTTTTTGTCTCCATCATTGCAAGAAATTGGTGAAAGTTTCTCCTTTGATTTGTTTGAGAGTGTACAACTCTTCTAGACTAATGTCCATGTCAAGGTTGAAGGAGAAGTGATCGATGAATTTATCGGTGATTTATTGAAATGTTTTGATGCCAAGAGGTAGATGAGAAAACTAATCCATACCATAACCTGTTAAGCTTTGAGGGAAGAGATGCATTAAATAGGAATCATTGTAAGCTACTTCCATACACATGATATTGAATTATTTGGCATGGTCGATGAGACTTCCTCTCCTTTGTATTGATCAAATTTGGGGATTTAAAATTCGGAAGGGAATGATACCATTACGATGTTTCAATCAAATGGATAGGGACATAGATTTTGTGTATGGGGCTTCTTTGTCTTTCCCATTCAAAGATCCTTCATTTCTTGGGACAGCACCTTAAATTTTGATGCTAGATCATCTTGCGGGTTTGGTGGAGGAACATATGGTGGGATGATGGATGAGTTGTACATGGGATTTTGATATGATGATGTGTTGTATGGGGTGTATGGTGGCGTGAGGTTATGTGAAGGTGATTGAGGTGTTGATGTATATGTTCCTAATGTGTTTGTATTGGCGATGTTCTATTGAGGATTATAGTAGGAATTTTGTTGTTGTTGTTGTTACTAATGTTGGGCATATTGTTGAGCTAGTAAGGATTTTTGTTGTTTTTGTTGTTGTGCCACTATGAATTGTTGTGGAGGTTGTGGTGGAGTAATGAAGCTCTAGGGATTTATATAGATGCTTAGGATTTTTGGGGACAAGAGGAGAACCAAAGGTAGGTGCCCAAGTGGTTGTTGGAGGTGGAGGATTGGTATCAAGTTTACCCACAAGTGTACTACTTTCAAATGGAAGAGTTAGACCAAAGTCCTTGGCAAGGCCAGTTGCAAGACTAGGAGTGGATGTTTGATTTACCCCTCATGGTGGAGTTGTAAAACCTTGTGCCAAATTTTATGCAACAAATGATGGGGAAATTAGAGCTGTATTTTCAAAGGCTTGATGTTCCATGATTTCCTCCCTAGTAATCTCAAAGGGATTGTTTGTGATTTCTTCAATCTCATATGGTCCTATCAGAGATGATGGTTGTTGTGATGGGGTACCTTGACATCATAGATGAAATTCTAGAGGATTTTGATCACTTGATGTAAATGTGACTTTGGTTTTCTCCATGATTCTCTTGTATTGTGATCTTGTCTTTACCATAAATTTTGGGTCACTTATGGGAGAGTTATGTTGAGATTTTTCATGTTTGAACTCTCTAGTTGACTTAAATCTAGGTAAAAGGGACACTCTAAGTGTTTTTGGAGCAATGATGATAATGGGGGATGAAAAGATAGGTGATATGGAAAGAGATCTTTGAAAACGTTTTGGGACAACACTTTTGACTTGAGTTTGATGTTTTGATGTTAGGATAGAGGATGTTTATGGACTTGGAAATCTTTAGGGTAGAATTGTGACCTTCAAGATAAACTAGTCCAAAGATGATAATTAACTTAGATAGGTGCATGGAAAAGGATACATTTCACTTATAAAATAGCCAAGTTAGGGGTTGGTTTCATAGATGTTTTAAGTGAAAAAGTGTTGGTGTATTCAAAAGTCTTGCAAAGTTTGATGAAGTGAAGGATGAAATTTAATGAAGGGGTGGATAAATTTTTTGACCCAATATTAACTTAGAATGTGCCTTTGTTTTGTTGAGAAACTATGTCTCAAATTCCAGCTTGAAGCCCCATCTTTCTTGCCTTGGTGTTAAATTGTTTCATTCCTGCCTTTACCACTTTACCACAACGACTAAGTCTGGCTTTGACGGTGACTATCTTGGCGGTTACCTCCATACCATAGGCAGTGGATCCACTCACCACGGTAGCATGGTGAGACCGCATGTGGCTGGGTCTGGTGGTTACCGCCATACCGTCTCCAATCGAGTGACTGACCGTAGTGGCCATAGTAAGACCGCTAGTGGCCTGGTTGGCGGTTACCGCCTTACCACGACCAGTCAAGTGACTGACCGTGGTGGCCACGGGAAGACCACCAACAACCTAGCTAGCGATTATCACCATACTATGGCCATTCAAGTGACTGATCACAGTGGCTACGGTAAGACCGCTAGTGGCTAGGCTGGCGATTACCGCCATATCGCGGCCAGTCAAGTGACTGACTGCGGTGGTCGCGGTAAGACCGCCAATGGTCAACCAAGTCAGCTACCACCATACCATGGTGAGTTTTGAAGCCTATAGTGGTAGTGTGGTAGATTGGAGGGTAGAGCTTAGTGAAGTTGGGGTGAGCTTGGTTGAGCTCACTGCCATACTGCAAGTCGATCTCGGCAGGGTTGCGGTAGCACTGTAAGGACTTAGGGAGCTTGATTGAGCTTGAGCCGAGTTTGATCAGTAGGAAAAGAAAGTCAAAGAGCATCAACGAATGTAAAAAATACACGTGGCTTTGTGTTAGTCGATAATTGGTTGGAAACCAAAGTAGTAATTGCAGTAGGTGCAGGCTGACTTAGGTTGGTGAACAGGACCCGATTTGGGTGATGGCATTAATACCTAGGTGGATCGATGTAGGAAGATCGACATGGGCAGATCATTGGTGCGATTGGATCAAATATTGATGTACCTTGTGATCAGGGGTTGATTGAAAAAATTGAATGCAACGTATGACTTAAGTAAGTCAAGTACGTGATTGTAGGAAGAGGTGTTTTTGGTTCTAACTGTATGTTAGAGATAACATTGTAACAATGAGAGAATTCAAGCAGTGCTGCTATGAGTTGATCAGAGAAGACTGTAATTTTGTATGTAACTATTTTTGTTACTGTAATACAATTGTCTTGACTTTGTGTGGTGGGTTTTCTACGTATAAAGGTTTTCCCACGTATATCTTGTGTCAACTATGAATGCTCAATTCTGTATTCTCTTTTATGCTACATGTATTTTATCTGAAGTATTTTAGATGCTATTGAAACCTATTTATGCTCTTCTCCTCTGTTGTATTAGTGTTAAGGGAATGTGTTCTGCACTAATGGATCTCTAGATCCTGTATGTTTTTCCCTTCATGTTTTCCAAGACCAAGGTAGTGAGAATGAAGATAGACCTCTAGAGATTTCAAATCCTAAAGACCCAATGTTGAACTAAATAAGAGGATAGATGCGGGTATGCAAATTTGTTTTGTTCCTCCTAGATTGAGCATAATGGTTTCTTAACAAGAGGTTATAGTTGTGATAAAGTATTACAACCCTCTTCCTACTAAATTTTGAATTATGATGCCTATGTCTATAATGATGGGATGTAGATCTTCCCCTATGGATTTTGATTGTGTGATAGATCATTCAAAGAAGTTCAAGACCATAAAATGGACCAATGTTTTAGATATGTTGATTATCATGAAAAAGACATGAATTTTGACATGTCTTGATGTCGTCTTAGTGCATATTCATAAAAGTTCACCAACAATTTGTTTCTATTTTGGTATAGTGCTGAAGTGCAGTTTTTGATTGCTTTTGAACTAAGATGCCTAAGTTTGCATTGACGACTAGTAAATATTATCTTGGGTATTTTTATTTTGTGTGAGATCATTTAGAGAAGAAGAAGATTATTTTTTCCATGTGGGGGGTGGTAATATAGGCATTCTAGCCAAAATATCATCTCTTCATTCTTTTTTATCGAAAATGGTTGCAACAATTCTCCATTGATTGGATGTTTCCTTGGTTTCAAAAGTGAAGCTTCTCAAACTACAAATGATATATGTTTGTTCTCCCTCAATGAATTCAAAATTCGGTTGAATGATAGTACCTATAAGGTTGGGTTGTTGAACGAGAGCGATCAGTCTCCAAATGGTCATGCGGGGTTCAAATTATCAATTTATCTTGCTTAAGTGAATTTATTTTACCACAAACACTTGCCTTGATTATGTTTTCAAACTAAAATGTTTATGTCCAAAATATCATAACTTTCATAATGTCCATTTTGTGAGAATCATGAGGTTCAAGCCATAATTTCTTATGTTGTCTTTGGAAAATATGGATTGAGATATAAGTCAAGATATTTAGAAATCTCTAAGGATAGAAATCCTTAGGACAAGCAGTAATATCAAGGCTAATTCAAGATATATCCATTTTTGAGCTAAAGTGTTTAAAATTTTGAGGAAGATAGTGAATGTTTGTTTTTGTAGTGTCTTTGAACCAAGCAATGTATTCAACTGATTCACAATCATTTACAATTCTAGGTTTGAAATGGCCATACTTGTTGAGTCTCGACTTAGATATATCCAAACACTAAGAAATTACAAACAGTTAGAGATTTGGTGACATTGGCTCCCCTCCATGGTACACACTTCTCAAGACCACCAAATCTCAATATCCTAAGATCCTAAGGATTTTTTTTGTTTCAACAATTAATAGTACAAATGTGGGGTGGCTTTAGAATGGTCGTTCTTGCACCAACAAGTATTGAGGATTTTGGATTCTAAATAATGGTTCATAATAAGGGCTTTTGGTTTAGGGAATACTATGATAAAATCCCTTGAGAAGTCTCCAAACCCTTATAAAAAGGTCTTTTGTCATCATAAAGATACTATGGGAGAGCTATCATGTACCACTTCTTGTTGATCAAGATTTTCATCACAACCATACATTTAGATAGCGGTTCAAAAGAGCTTGGATTTAGCTCATTACCACTTGGGTCGTTCCCTCATTTCGAAGTGGGGAGGAAGGCCCTTCTAAAGATTAAAAAAAACAAGGAAGTACGTTTGTTGTTTGATCATCCAAGTTTGCATGAAACAAGGAGAGAACACACATCCCACCTTTTCCCTACACTCACAAGTGGTTCATTTTTAATCTGAAATGAAAGATGTAGGTGATTTTCTAAAGTGTTAAGGATTTTTTCTATTTCTAAAGATCATCAAGTGGTGTGAGAGAATTGCATACACATCTAATAACAACGTCGTAAATCAAAACACAAAAAACACTCATAAATTTTAACACCTCAAAGCAGTGATGAGTTCATTTTAAGCACCAAATGGAATTGTAAGTTGCCTCGTTCAATTTTAAACCCAAAAGAAAATGACGAGACGAGGGTTCAATTTTAGTCCCATTTGAGCATTCATTTTAAACCCAAATTGAAATTTAGTGAGGTCCTATAATGTAAAGTAAAAAGCATAATAAATTGGGTTATAATTGCTCCAAAGCATCAAATGCTTGTTACAATCATAAAATATTAAAATAAGAATGCTTCTTCACTTTAGCTTTGATCGTCCAAGCTGCGAAACCCAGTTAGCCTAGAAACCTAGAACAAGAAGTCAGAGACATCTTAAAAGTTAGATAAAGCCAAGGAAATTCAAAAAAAATTCAAAACAATAGCCTAGTCCTGTTTACTAGTAAATAATGACGTTGAAATCAATTCCATCGTTAATTTTTTTTAATAGCATCGCTATATAGAAATTGCGTTGCTGTATTAAAAAAACAATTGCGCTTCTTTACAGAAAACAGTGACATCAAATGCATCGCTAGATCAATAGCGTCGTTGTACTAAAATTCATTCTATGTTAAAAAATATCAATATCGTTGCTAAATTAAAATGCGATGAAAAAATTAATTATGCATTTTGATTTTAATTGTGTGTCTCCAAAATGAAATTATGAATGTGTCGTTGTGTAGCAATGTGTCATCAATTGTGTCATTTGATAGTCAAATGTGTCGTTGTACCTGAAAAACAAGGAAAACAAAGTTTTGACAAGAAAATCATTAGATTAATTAGTTCATACCCTCCTTCTAGCGCCAAATTGTGAACAACGAATTAGCATGGGTTAACCACACTTGATCCATGAGGATAAGAAGTGCAGTTTAGCCACTAAACCTGAGTCCCAATAAAATCATCCAATGTAAATTAAAATGGAAGCCATTAACCGAATCAAGTTAAACTATGAAAGATTTTAGAAACCCATACTTTAACCCATTAAAAATTATTCTATCGGTGTTGTGTTGATGTGGAACAATGACCCTTTCCTAATCTCGTGATTAGTGAGCTTGTTTCAATTGATTATATTGAAGAGAATCGATGAAAATATTGTGATAAATGGATGAAAACATGATTTATGCCAAATTGAACATGATGCAAGCTAAATTAACATGATTTTATGCTAAAATTGATCTAAATATGTAATTATTAAGATAATCTAAATTAATTCTAAGCTAAAAGATTCAAACCCTAATTTATAAACAAGCTAAGATGGATGCATGGAAGCCATTAATGAAACTAAGCTAATATGCAAGTGAAAATGAACTAAAATATGCTAAATGTGAGTAAAGTATGAGTGTGAGTGTGAGTGATTCTAACAACATAAGTTTGCAATTGAAAGATGGATCCATTTATCTCCAAATAGTGTTCTATTTATAGGAAAGAAAGTGAGAAATAAAAGGTTGAGATCAAAAAGGCTAATAAATGGTCAAGGATGGAGGAAATAGGAGGCATGGATCATGGATTCTCATCAACGAATGAGAATGCAAGATGAGATTTAATCAACGGTTCCCATTCCTTCCAAACAAGCACACTTTTGACCTATTTAGGAGGTCAAAAGTTAACTTGCCCAAGAGGTTACAAAATAACTTGCATTTGAAGCCAAGTGAGAATATTCCCTTTCTTAAATGTCTGGAGAAGAAAGAATATTCTTTGGAATATTCATGGTGAAGAAAAATATATTTTTCTAATTAAAACAAAGTTTAATTGTGCAAAAGGGGAGGGAATATTCCCTTGCAAGTGGGAGGAATTGGATTAATTAGATAATTGCTATTTAAACAAGGTTTAATCATGCAATTAGGGGAATTAGAAGAATAAGTGATATTCATTAAAATAAATGATTTAATGAATGGGAAAAAGGTGAAATGACATTAAATTAAATAACTTAGGGTTATTTAAATAAATGGGATGACTTAGGGAATTAAATTAAATACCTTGATTTAATTTAATTTAATGAGATGAAATTTTAGTGTGAAAGGGGGTGAATTAACCCAATTTGATGAATTAGGTTAATAGATGCAAATGATGCTAACTTAACCAAACACTTGAAACTAGATTGTTTTCAAGAATGGAGCCAAACTAGGTGATAAGATGAAAATCTAAATCCAAATGATCTATGTCAAAATGTTAGGTTGTTGTTTGGTATGAAACATTTTGAAGTTGATGTTTTGTTATTTTTAGTGAGTGAAGTTGAGTTGATCCAATGATAACCTAGAAAGTGTTCTAAAATTCCTAAAATGATAGCGAACACGAGTTTCTTTGTTGCTATTTTGATTGATATCAGTGAATACAAGTGTGTTTTGCATGAATTACAAGTGATTTAGTGCTTGCTGATCAAAACGCAAATTTTAGAAATGCTTTAAAATTTCTCTATTTTTAATGACAATCAAAAGCATCATGTTGTTATTACAAAGGCATCAAACTATTTTCTACAAAATCATCACGGTATCTAAAATGTGTTGATGTTCAACAAAAGCGCTAGATTGTGGGAACAAAGGTGTCACAATAAAAATGTTTGTTTACCCTGAAAAAGTGCATCGAGATGTGCAAAGATGTCGAGATAAAAATAAAAGCATTGTTTTGATAAAAAAAGTGTGGGTTTTCACAAAGACATCACACTGTCTAGACAAAGGCGTTAATCTATTTAGGGGTTCTTTTATGTGCAAGTTAGACTAGGTGTTTGAATCTTTTGATGTGATAGAAAACATCAAACAACATGTAAAACTGACTCAATGAGATATTGGAAGATTTTCATGCATTCTTCTTCATAAGATCATGCTAATTTTGTATCACTAGTAGATTCACAATAAATTCACGCCATAGAACACATCCTTATTGTAGTGGTAGATCGAGATTATCAACTTAAAGTGGGCCTGCATAATAAAATACTATCCAATGAGTGGATGAATAGAGTATGCCAAGGTCATGTACCACCTTGACACCTCTTACCTTGAAAGGAACCATTCCTAACAAGGGATTATCATCACCTCAATAAAGGTTGGTACATAGCAAGTAACTTCATACATTGATCCTTGTATGTTGCACCACTTTAAGTTGATAATCTACAAATGTCTCATATGATTTTAGATTTTACATGTTCATAGTGGGAGAATAAGTGAAAAAAGAGCTCATTTGATATTCCTAAGTCGAGAGGGGTCACCCTCTCTCCTCATCACCTACACATTTCTTGATAGACCAAGGGTCACCAGGCTTATCTTGAAGGATGCTAGCTACTCCTTAGGGTACAAATTTCATTCTCCCATCTTTTATATACCACGTTCTTGAACACATAGTTGGGATTAAAACTTGGGGTGATGAGGCCCCCAAGCAAGTATCCTACTTAGAAATAAATAGAACTAGTGTTTTTTTGGTCTTGAAGATCATTCTTGGGAGTTGTGATAGGAGATAATACACAACACTAAACCTCAAGGTGTATAAAAAATATGCAAGTTAGCGGTATTTCTGATTTCTAAGATCACACTAAGACACAAGGAAAGAGCATACATACACACTAACCTAACAAACATGACAAACAATTCATTTAAGTGCACCGAGGATTCAAATGTTTGGTATAATTTTAAAACACCAAAATTGAAATATGCAAGTTGTAAATTCTTAATCCCAAATTGAAGCGTGCAAATTGTTTTGTTCAATTTTAAGCACCAAAATAAAATGTGAAGATTGTAGGGTTCATTTTAAAGAACTAAAATGAAATCTGAATTGTAGATTAATTGAAAACCTACAAAACCAACATCATTAGTAATCTTGATTTGATATTTCAACTTCTCTAATTGATTACCAAGGTTTTTCAAACAGTTAGTCTCAACATAGAAAATCAAAGAAATAAGAAACTGCTAAGGTTATCCAAAAATGAGAATTGAAATCAAATTAAACCCTAAAAAATTAAGTCATTGCTATACCTGAAAAAAGTATCACAATTGTGTAGAAGCATCACATTATTGATTGCAAATGCATTGACCTTATACATAGGTGATGACCTTTAATAGAGGTATTGCACTGTATGTACAAATAGAGAATGAAAAGTCAGAACAAAAGCACTGCAATAGGACAAAGATGCCATGCTATTACCTTGCAAAAGTTTCATGATTTTGTAGAAGCGCCGACCTTTAACACAGGCGACATGCTATACCTACAAGAAAAAGAAGAAGAATTAAGATAAAAGCGTTGCAATAAATGGAATTTTTGACCTTTGAGATGCATAAGCATTGATCTTAAATGGAAGCATTAGAATATCTCTGCAAAATACACTGCACTATTTTTGTAACCTTCAATTTGACAAAAAAACTCAGAAATATGATTAGATTAGGGACGTGGGTCCCACCAGACATGCCAAAATATCATATGGTTAGCTTAGATGATCAAATAACGACATAATTGAACTTAAAATGAAACAAGATAATGACCAAATAAAGCCATACTTAATGAAATTTAATTAACAACATTAAAAGACTCAATCAAAAGTATTAAAGATATAATTTAAAGAAATTGAATCTAAATTAATGTGTAAACCTCCCAATCCCATCATGGATTTGAAGAAAACTTTTAGTGTAGTGATGTGGAGTGCTAAAATTTTCCCAATCTATTTGTAAAATCTTGATTTGAAGGTGATTGATTCACAAAAATTCTCTCAAATGCTCTCAAATTTCTTAGGAATGACTGAACAATTCAAGAGAGTAAGGGTGCTATGAAGATTATGAATATAATTCATGTTGAAAGGCTTGAAATTTATAGATTTGAGGAATTATGATCAATGGTTAGGATTGAAAATGGTAATCAATGGATGAAAGAAGATTAATGAGGTGAGTGTGGATCAATGAATTAATTAATGGTTCATAATTAATTGAGGTGTGGGTCAAGGGTTAATCAAGGGTTTATAATCCATGAGAAACTCAATAATATCCCCTAATTCATGAATTCATGTTGGAGATATTTTGAATTAGAGGGAAGAATTTGAATTTGAAAAGGGAATATCCTTTAGGGAATATATTTTATGCAAATTGGAGGATTGGAGGAAAATTGATTAATTAATTTTTTTATAAAAATTATTTAATCGTACAAGCTAGAAGAATTAAGATATTTAATTAAATAATTAGGAATTATTTAATCAAAAGGTGAAATTAGAGTGAAAATGATGAATTAATCAAATAACCTTAATTATTTGATTAATATGAGGATAAAGTGAATTTCACTAAATAATTGAACATTATTTAATTAAATAGAGGAATAAAGTGATTATGAGAGAAAATGGTGTTAATAGATGAAATCGAGATGTGTGATATAGTCAAGACATTTTCAGGTGTCTACAAAGCCATATTTGAGTCTTTGGTTATGAGTTATATATACATGTGCTTAGGGAGTAGTCTAAGTTGGAGAACACGAAGATAAAATGTATCTTCATGGGCTATGATATTGGTATGAAAAGGTATAATATTTAGGATTTATATGGCCAGAGAAAATTATGTAGTAGAAGTGTTACCTTTAGAGATGTTAAATCTTTCATAATATTGTAGTTAAATAAGGATGGAAATGAATGTGTGGTTCAAATATCCCCAAAGATCAAGAAGGTTGAATCAAAAGTATATGAAGGAATTGAAGAGGAAGATATCTCAAATGGTTCAAGGAGTTCTAAAGAGGAGACAAAACCTCCACTTTAGATATCAGGGAGGTCCACTCAATATAAAAAACTAAACAAGTATAATCCTCTTTATTGGAGGTCTATTTTTTGAGATAATTTAGATCTTAGGTTTTAATAATAATCACAAATAAAATAAAAGATAATTAAAATGATACTAGGTGTTTGCAGGGAGATGGGGGACCAAAAGTGGGTCTTAAGTGGTCACCTTTTTATAAAATTAGGAAAGACTAATCTTGGATGAGAAATTGAAGATAATTACACTCAAAATTTGAATTCGTAACAAGAAAAAGAGTCGTAGTGCTCCAAATATACTTTCTAAAATGGTGGAGATTAAAGGGGTTCAAAAAGGGGGAGCACACAAAGTGCTCATGTTTTTGTCATAAAAACATAACATAGCATTTAGTGTGTTCCACCTAAAATATTAACTTTTTTTTAGTATTTAAAAAATCACTCAAGTGAGAAATTAGCTAATACCATGTAGTTTATGTTTGATTATTCTACTAATATGTTAATAAATGTATAAATTTTTACTAGTTTTCAAAATGGAAACATCTTGAAAAATAAAAAATGAGTGTGCTCCCTTCAAATTTTGTAGGATTTACTAATAAAAAAACATATTTTTTACTATGTGTAAGTGTGAATAAGGTGTAAAGGACAAAACACTTCTTAATACGACATTATATCAAAGACAAAGAAAATTGAACTAATTCAAAACAATAATCTACTAAAAGCGTCATATTGCTCTCCATCTCCAAAGATATATTAAATCACTATGGCTCTCAGATCGTATGAGCACTATGATTGTTAAAATGACAATTTAGAGAACGAGAAAGATGCTGATAATATGTATATGGTCAAAAGAAACTAATGCAATATGAATTGACATGGAAATTGACAAAAGCAGCTACAGGAGGCAGCCATGATATGAATATTTGATGCTTGATGCTTGAATGTTGGGTGCTTAGATGCTTGGATGCTTTATGAAATTCTGCAGAGTAAACTTGATAACCTGGGATCCTTTTCTTGGTTGAATGAGGCTTTATTTATAGATTTCCTGGCTGTAGAAAATGCACAGGGATGGCAAAGAGAGGCTTGGATTCAATCTAGAGGATTGAATGGTGAAAGATGGAGGAGATTGAGAGAAATTTGGAGATTATCTCTACCCATGATAACACCAGGCAAGAGAAGAGGAAAGATTGATGGAGGAGGATTAAGAGATATATTTTCAATTTGTCTCCAATTTGTCTCCAAAACTTCCCGTGAAGTTTCAAAGCATTAATTTGACATGATTTTAGACATAAATTAGACATAGGATATCTAATTTGATTTTGAGGAAATATAGAGGAATATTCCTTATGCCTTTATTTAAATATTTTTGATTTATTTAAATTAGCAAAAGAGGGATAAATAATTTAATAAAATGAACTATAGAAGTTGTTTATTAAATTAAACAGAAGAATATTGCAATTAATAAATAAAGTGTATAATATTTATTTGATTAATTTAAGATTGATGTGATAGAATAAAATAGGGATTTTATAATTAAATCAAACAAAGTATTTAATTTTGTTTATTTAATTAAGATGAGATAATAGACGAATTAGAAGAATTTAAATGTGAATGTGAACGTGAACTATATAAATAAATATTTCTATTTAAATAGTAGAGGAAATTAGGATAATTAATCAAATAATTTGTATTTAATTAATCGAATTCTCTAGACCAATTTTAGGTGTATACACTATGTATAGACTAGATTCTAGTTTCTAAAAATGCAATTTAATATTTGAAATTTCAATGAACAATAAAAAATGAAGCCAAAAATACCATACATAGGTTTTTGAAAAAAAATAGAAACACTAGCAAAAGAAATTAAAGATCAAAACCTTAACATATTTAAAACTTGAAAAAATTACATGGTTAGAAATCTAACAAAGAGCTCATTGCCACTACGTCATTTTTTGACTTGACATTGAAATACATGCAAACTTGATGGGGATCACACTTGAGATCATTTCTATTTTTTCTAATTTATAAAATACCATCTTTGGACATTAGAATTTCAATCCAACACTTTGAGTTGGAATCCAAAAGAAAATTTAAACCTAAAGGTTGGAAATTACTAAGGTAGACAACAATACGAGTGCATCTTAATGTAGTTGCATTATTTTTTATCCCAACTTATAAAAATGTGAGTGCATTATAATGCTAGCATGTTATAATGCACTTGAATTATTTTCAAGGAAAAATGACTTTCCCTCACCTTCTCTATATCTCTCTCCCCTCCACCTCATACCATCTTTTCTCTCACCTGTCTACCTCTCTCTCACCTCTACCTTCTCCCTCTCTACCTCCTACCCTCTCTCTTTCTCTCTCTCTCTCTCTCTCTCTCTCTCTCTCTCTCTCTCTCTCTCTCTCTCTTCTCCCTCCCCTCTTTGTATGTCTATTTGTGTCTCTCTCGCACAAATCTCAAACTCCCTCCCCTCTCTACCTCATAGCCTCTCCCTCCTCTCTCTTTTCTCTTCCTCCCTACCCTCTCTCTAACATCTATAAGTCCTATCTATTTGTATGTTTGTCTCTCCCTCTCCCCCTCTCTCTCTCCCTCTCTCCTTTTTTAGCATATAGAGTTTATAATTTAGGGCTTGAGGTTTAGGGTTCATGATGGAGGGTTGAGGGTCTCTCTCTCTCTCTCTCCATTCTCCACATCTCCCTCCATCTCTCCCTACCCCTCTCTCCCTCCATTCTCTCTCTTTGTCTCTCACCTCTCTACCTCCCTCCTCTCTCTCCTCACTACCTCTCCCTTTATCTCTCTCTACATCTCCCTCCCTCCATTTCTCTCTCCCCCTCTCTCCCTCTCTATCTCTATTTCTCTCAACCTCTTTAGATTATTCATGGTTGATATTTTAGGGCCTAAGGTTTATGATAGAGGGTTTAGAGATTAAATTTATTTTTTAGGTTTTAGTGTTAAATTATTAATGTTAGGTGTTAGGGTTTAGTGAATAGTGTTTAGGGTTTACAATGGTGGGTTCAGTATTTAGGGTTTAGGGTTTATGATGGAGGGTTGAACATTGGGGGTTTAGGGTTTAGTGTTAAGGTTTAAGGTTTAGAGTGTATGGTTTAGGGTATTCGATTTAGGGCTTAGGGTTTACAATTTATGATTGATGATGGAGGGTTTAGGGTGGTGCCTACCTCTCTCTCTCTCTTATTCTCTCTATGATATATTTATATCTCTATCCCCTAACTACTCTCTCACCACCTCCCTATGTATCTCTCTATCACACCTTTAGTATCTAATTCTATCTACCTCTATTTATGATTGCAGCCGATGCTCTCCATTACATTTTAAGAGATCAAACTATAAACCCAAGAGTACAGGGGCTCATCCTCCTAAACAATGATGAGCTTCTAAACATTCAATTTTATGATGATACAACCCTGTTTGTTAAACTAGAAGAAGATAAATTTTTGAACCTGTATTGGTAAAAATGGAACTTTTCAATCAATTCTTGGGTGAAAAAATTGCAAAGAACAAATATGTCCTACTGTCATGGAATAAACCACCTGATTGGTTCAAGAGTCGAGAATTTCAGTGGGGAGGACCTAACAAAATTTTGAGATACCTTGGTATCCCATTTGCAATTGACGCTAATCTAAAGGATATGTGGGAATAGATAAAAGTAAAAATATTCAAAAATCTAGGTGCCTGGAACAAGCAATATCTATCTATAATTTAGAGAAAATGTATAATTTTTTTATAATGAAACCCTAACAATGCATAATGAAGGACAATATAACATGAAAATTAAAATAATAAATTAAAATGCAAACCAATCTCCATGCTAAACTTGATTGATATCCATTTCTCTTCTCAACCTCGCATGAGAATGCAAGATTTCAAAGGATTGTTTATGGGGGAATGTTTGTTGCTCACTGTTGCAACGACATAATATTAAGATGTAAATGATAGATGAGAAATAGATAGATGAAAGATTGTAGAGACAATTCAACAGAGTAAGGGTACTTGAAAGCTCATCCATGCAAATGGATTGGTTGTGGGTTAATTTATAGGTGAAGATGGGTGGATGAAGGGATAAAACTTTCCTTTTTGTGAGCGGTAGTGGAATTAGAAAGTTGATTGTGCAACTTGGGATAATAAATGGAAGGTGGATCAAGTTAGCTAAAGAGGATAATGGAAAGGGGATCGAGTTAACTTATGTGATGATTTGAAAAGTGATGAAGTCATCTTGAGAGATGATTTAGAAAGTGAATCAAGTCATTTAGGGAAATAATTTAAATAATTTAGGATTATTTAAATTATAATAGATGTGAGAGGATAAGGATTAATTTAAATAAATATTTAATTTATTTGGGGAATGTGGATTAATTAAATAAATATTTAATTAATTGGCCAGAGATTAAACAACAGGGATGATGAAAGGGGTTATGTAAGGTTTAGAATAAAATGTGTTGTAAGATGTCAAAAATGATGTCAAAGTGAATGTCACAAGATTTGGTTAATTTTAGGTGACTACATTTTTCCCCTCTTTGAGATGATGTTCGAGATGATAAGATTTGTGTTGAGTAACATCATTTCAAAGAAGCTAAGGTGCAGGTAAAAGAAAATGGATGATGAAGGAAAGATAGGATAATGATGATGATGGAATGATGATGCCCCCTTGAGAGGATAGGTAGGTTGAAAAAACATGGGTATTCTCTCGAAATGGATGAAACGATAAAAGATGGATAATACGTTATGTTGCAAGAAAGTGAGCAATCATGGTGTTTGATATAACACTAGACGTTATGCACCAAGGTATAAGGACCAAGGTGATGACGTGTCTCATTCACCAACATAATATATCCTTGTCTAAACATATGAGGAAGTAAACTTAGAGCATTAAAGTCCTAATACACAAAATGTATGATATGACCTTAGATGGAAATGATAGTGAAAAAAGCTACCCCAACATACACAAGGTATGAATATTAGCTGGAATGATATGGATTTGATACAAATGCGAGATAAAAATGATAAAACACACAAGAAATCAAGCAAACATGCACAAATGATACAAAAAAAAAAAAGGTATTGCCCTCGTCAAGCTATAAACCAATGCTTAATTGATTGATTGATGATGATAATGATAGCGTTTTCATTGCGGAGAATGATATATCCCTAGATCAACAGAGGATGATTGATTAATTGATTGATTGATGATGATTTGGTTTGCAAAAAGATTAGGATCAAGACTGGAGGATTGATTGAATAATTTCACAAGATTGATTGACTTGATTGGTATGGATTAAGGATTGACTTGAATTTGGATTATTGCTTGGAATGATTGAAAATGATTTAATGTATGGATGAATCGATTTGATGAAGATGATTGATTGGTTGAATGGTTGGTTGATTGGATTGAGGTGATGGATTGATTAGATGAAATTAGAAGAATTGATTGGATCAATTGATTTTATTGCTTGGATTTTTGTTTTCTATTTGATTTTTTTGTCTTTTTTTATGACTTTTTTTTTTTGGATGTTTGGAAATGTTTTGATTTCTGATTTTTATTTTTTTGAAATGTTTTGATTATTTTGGATACTTTTCAAGACCTTTTTCAATTTTTTGTTGTATTTTTTAAAGAATTTTTTGAAATGTTTTGAGATGTCAATGGATGACAATCTGGGTAGCCTTTGTGCTAAATACCAATGACAAGGGAAAACCAAGTCTAGGTGCAAGGAGATATATGGGAATGGTGGATGAAAGGGTGGGTGATAGGATAAGGGTTAAAAGGCTCATGATAGATGGATCGATAAAAATGATAGGTCATAGTGAATGAAATGGGTATATGCATCATAAGAGAGCAAGGATGTGATCTCTAAAGACTAGCATAGGAATAGCATTCCCCATTCTAGGTACAATAATTAATATTTTCTCATGAAAAAGCTTATGATAATAGGATAATGATAGGCTTGTTTGGAAGTATGAGGTATATCAAAAGATATCCAAAGCATATTTCAAAATTTTTCCCCCTATATTTATCGAGATCAAAAGGAGGAAGACATGATGGATGGACTCAATATGATAAGTATATGGGTATGATGGCCAAGGATGATAAGATAGGAGATGGTAAGATATGATATGATAGGAAGTGACATGATAGGATAGATAGTGCAAATGAGACATAGTTACCCCAAGTGTAAGTGACATAGAAGATCAACCTACACATGATTCTTGTTTTCCAGGTTTTCATCATGGTACTTATCCAAGGTGTTTGTTTACTAGGTTTTCACCATTGGACGAAGGGATTCTCGTTAATTTTTGACTTTTTTGACTCTTTTTTTGTTATTTATTTATGTATTTTAGGAGAAGGGGAATATGGATAGGAGGTACTCAAGTGTATAGTTCCATGAAAGGTGATAGTCCCATTAGTGATGGATGTCATCACATGGACCATGTCAAATGTCATTATGCTCATAGATGTTGGTAAGGGATGACATGAAATGAAGATGGAGTAGTTAGATGATGGATTATGATGTGAATTATGGAAGGATTGGTGGATTATGTAGGGAAGATGGTGGATTATGATAGGTATTATATAGGACTTATGCAAAAGATGAATGGGGAGGTTTAGCCAAAAGCATGGACCATAGGAAGGTGATGGGGGAGATATGTAGGATAATGAGTTAAGGGTGAGGAGATAGAGGTAGGTGGAATAGTTATGAAATGGAAGGGAACCATGACCAATGGTTGCATAAATTGTGATAAACATTGAAGCTTTTGATGTGGAGGGGGTGTAGGAAGCAATGCAAATGTTTTCTTAGGAGATGGGTGATGAAGTGCTTTAGGTACCCACATAGACTTAGTATTTTTATGACTTTTATTTTGCTTGTGGATGGAATATGAGATTATTGCATAGAGTGGTAATGTGAGGTGGAAGTGTATGGTTGAGATTTTTGTGATATGGATTCCTCGTTTGACTTGATTTCTTTTTGCTTAGGTACCCAAACCATTTTTTTTTTAGACTTTTATTTTGGAGGTATGGGCTTATATATATTTTTAGATGGATTTTTCTTTGATTCTTTTCTTTTGTGCCCTAAGGCATGTGTAACCTTATGATTTTTTACTTTATAGGTAGAGGCATTGAATTTTTTTATTTTGAATCCCATGGGTATGGTGGAATGAGTGGAAGCTTCATCTTTAGAAAATATGTGCATTGATTGGTCATGATTAGGATTTTTAGAATATTTATGGATGGATGGATAAGGGGATTATATAATGGAAACAATAGGTATTGGGAGTAATGAAGGTAGATTAGATGGAGGGATATTAGGATTTGGAAGAAATGGTGGAAGGTGTATGGTCACATTATTTTGGCATTTGTAGGATGATGGAGGTGAAATGGAAACATATATTTTGGGTGTATTATAGGGCTTATAGTGGAAAGATGACTTAAGATGGATGGAGGAAGTACCAACATCTTTAGCTTGTTTTCCTTGGGGTGAGTATCCAAGGCCAAATGAGCATGGAGGGAATTTGACATAGATGGGATCCAAACCACCTTGTTTATGAAGGCCCAAACCTTTACCTTGCTAGTTCATATTTTGGAGTATGCGGTGGACAATGGGACTAGGTGTAGGTGGAACACTTGATAGGAGTTCCTTATTGGATGGATATGGAAAAGTGGATAATGGTGGTTGTAGTTCTAAGGGGGAAAATTCATGAATGAGGGTGGAAAGAACAAGTGGGTATTATGGATGACTTGCAATGGGGTTGATAATGGGTGATGGAGGATCATTAGGATCTTGATTAGCATTGTGTTCACTTAGATCCAAGGTACATTTATTTGATTTTCTATGTGTGCTTGGGAGGCGTATGTCTCATCAAGGGAAGTGGATGTTGGTCGATCATGGATAGGACTAGGAGAAGGTGCATTTGGGATATCTTTCTCATGGATAGGTATAGGATCAAGTTTCTCATAGATAGCTTCTTCATAGGTAATATATTGATCATAAAAAATTTATAGGTTATGGATAGGTTGGATGAAAGTGATTTTATTTTGATCAAGACTAGGGCTTGATGTTTCCACATGATTGGGAGAAGACTCTTGATATAACTCATGGGTTTCTTGAATGGAAGTGGAAGGGGATGAATATTCAATAGGCGTGACATGATCTAGATGGTCAACAACATGGAGACATGATGGAGGTTGACTTGGGCTCAATGAGGGAGAATCTTGAATAGGCTTAGGGGGAGACTACATGATGGGGTTGTAAGAATGGGAATGATGTTTGAAGACTCATTGGTAGGTTCAAACATATGAGTTGGATGACATGGAGATGTTTGATTCCTTGCTAGTAGCCCTTGGGTCACATTATTTGTAGGTGAATGAGTGGATTCAGGTAATGGCATACGTTTAATTTTGAAATGTTTGAATTTAGGGTGTAGATTTGATGGAACATTAGATGATGGTGGGAGTAATGAATATTTTGATGGGTTATAAGGTGGAGAGGCTAATGTATTAGGACTAGGACATGGTGGCTTAAGGATATTCATTTGATTGGATGGTGGTATTTTAAACTTATAGGGTGCATGAACTAGATTGGTGTCCCCCTTGTCAAATGAAACATGAGAATTGAAAAGCTCTTGATTATGTTGCCAAGGTGGAGTTTGGATCCTATGTTCTTGTTCTGATATGGGTGGATATGTTGATGTGGCATTGACATGATAGGTAGATGGGCTAGGTTGGCATGATGATGAAGGTGACACATAGGATTGTGGTTGAATGTGTTGAGGTTGGAATGGTGTTTGGACTTGTTGTGGTATGATTTTTGTTGTGATAATGATGGACGGGTTGCATAGGATAATGGTTGTTGAGAGGTGGATTGATATGGATAAGGGTTGACATTGGAAGAGGTGTGATAGGTTGATGAAGGGGTAATGTGATATGTGGATGAATGAGGTTGATAAGATGGTATAGGTGACACATAGGATTGATGTGACATTTGTTGATGTGGTGATTGGATTTGATGTTGTGCTTGTTGGATTTGACAAGTGGATATGAGGTATTGGGATTGTGCTACGAGTTGTTGCATTTGAGGTGATTGGCTTGTTTGAAGTTGAAATTGTTGGATGAGGCCTTAGAGCCTATGTATAATTTGTTGGTCTAAGGGTTGTGGTGCTTGATAAAGTGATTGGATAAGGTCCTGGAATTCGGGTGCAAGGTATTCTAATGTTGAAATGGTGTAAAATTATTGATAAGCCTAGTTTTTGGTCTTAATTTGGGGTAGAATCCATATTTTATTTGCTGAAGTTGACATAGACTTTGATATTAAATGTTGGTATTTCTATAATGTTTCCCTCAAACCATAGACATTGGGTTGAATTCAATTTCTGCCAGTTTTAGTGACATTAGCTATTATGTGGACTATCTATATTAATTTTGCATGTGGTTGATGAATGTTCTTTAAGGTGGTTTTAGATGTGCAATTATTATGCGTACTGACATTTCCATGTAGACACACTTGAGGATACTAATTTGAGGAATGGAGCCGCTAGCTGGTCATTACTGAGGAGGCATTCGAAGGTCAACTGAAGATCGATGGCGAATATTCCCCATGTTAGCCACATGTAACCAAATTATATTGATCTTGCACGATGTTGAGTAGTTGTGGGTGTTACTATAGTGTTGAGTTTGCATTTGGACTTGCATGTCTAATTGGATTCCCTGCATGTGTCATTTCCCTCCATTCTTTTCTCTACTTTCCCTAAATGGTGTCCTCCCAGTTAGTGGGAGTCAACTGCCCTATTTAGTGGGTAGGATAAATAAGGTTTGGATTCTCCTTCTTCGAGAGTTTGAGAGTTCAAATGTTACCGAGTTATTGATGTTTTATCTGATAGTATACTAAGCATTTCCAGACATGCTAATCTTTTGTAATTACATTTCTGAATGAATAAGATGAAATTTCTGAGTTGAGAATTTAAGTTTACATTAGTTTTAGAGGATACTCATCTAAGGGGGCCCACTTGGTGAGTAATCTATCCTTTACTTTAGTTATATTAGTTATTTTTCTTCATTTAGTACTTTGTTTAGAATCTGGCACTGACTGTTCCTGCAACCACTAGAATTCCATTCCTATGAATTTTCTTGCAACCAAAGTAGATAGAGTAGTTCCCTGTTTGTGGTTCAGATTTTCATTCCTATCATGCATGTTCAGCTTAGTTTAATTTTTGAGTGATGTTCAACATTTACTTTGTTCCATTCCATGCAATTTATTTTTAGTATTGAATCTTTCTTAGTTGTGGAATGAAGATGACTACTTTGAAGTTCCTAGTGCACATACTGTGCTGACCCATTTCAAGGTCATGTACCTGGGTTGAAAATTTAAATGTACCTTCATGATGGTTAAAATGGCTATTTAGGTTATATGTCCAATCTCTGATTCACGGTTGTAAGGTCTTAGTTATTAAGATCATTGTAAGAGGCCAACATTTTTGGCACCATTGTCGGGGATGGTGTCAAAGTAGGGAATTATTTGAAGCCATTGCTAGTTTTATTTTTGTTGTAGTATTTTTTGGAGTTTTCTCTTGGTTTTTAGAAGTTATAATCCACTATTCTTTCATCAATTCTTTGTGTGAGTTGATTGATGTTGAGTGATACCATATGTATAGAAGAAGAAGAGATGCTTATGGGAGATTCCTTCTTAATAATCTAGAACCATTTCAGCTAGTAGAGCTTCCAAATCTACCTAGAAATGAAGAAGAAGAAGAGATACATCCCTTTGTTGATAAATTTCCTAATTTAACCAATTTTGAAGTTTCCCTTGAAGGTCAAAATCCAGTTGAAGAACCCTTTACTTTGGAACTTCATCAAGCATGCATGGCTAATGCAAATGGAAACAGGCTTAATAGGCAGAACCAACCAGATTTTCCTTTTCCCATTGCTCAACAAAACGAAGTAGACAACCTCAAAAATATCCCTGCTTCAGTACAACCTAAGTTCTATGGACTTGTCACAAAAGATCATGATACATTCTTATTTGAATTTGATATACTCTGTAGAAGCTATGACTATACCATTGATGCCCATAGGCTTAAGCTATTTCCTACCACTTTGAAAGAAGCTGCAATAAGATGGTTTATGAGCCTTGGCAGAGATACTATGGAGAATTGGGAGGACATGAAGACTAAGTTCCTTGAGAAATACAAAGAGTATTGTAGGGGCAACGATATTGGAGGAGGAGACATTTTCAGAATGCAACAAAAGGAAGATGAAATCCTGGAGCATTTCATTTCAAGGTTTTTATTTTGTTTGCAGAAATATCAACACCATACACCCAACGAAGACTCACATAAGTTTATTTTATCGAGAGGAATTAATGAAATTTTCACTGATGCCTTGGACTTGATGGCAGGAGGAGATGTCACTCAAGTTCCTTGGGAGGATATTAAGAAGATATGCCAGAACTATTCTAGGGAAGCTTCAAAGAAAGGTAGATCTTACCAATCCTCTATGGGTAAGTTATCTACCAATGGAGTTTCAAGGATGGAGATTACTCATTTGGTGGAAGATTTCAAGTAGGATATCATAAACAATCTAGCTACTCAGCTAGATACATTTTATTCCAAGAAGAAACATGAGGAGGAAGAGGCAATCCTTATAGAATATTGCCCTCATTGCAAACAAAAGAAGAAGGAATGTAGATGCAAGATGGTAGATAACATTGAGAGCAAGCAGATTCCACTGGAGTTCAAACCAATTCAAGCTGAGGAAGATCAAGTCTACTTTGTTTCATAGAAAAGGCCATGGGCTCCAAGACAAGCTATGACACTAGATCCACTATATTTTGTTGGGCATATTTTAATTCCTATTCATCTGTTAACCAGTGGAAACCACCATGTCCATCCAATTATGGAGGATATCCACCATAGTCTTTGGGTAACCCTCCAAATGCTTGGCCCAATTATCAAAATTCTGCACCTCAGTGGTAGCAGCCTCAAGGGAATTGGCAACAGTTTCAAGGACCTTGGCAGCCACCTCCAGGAAACTAGAAACAAGCATCCCAATGGGGAGGTCAAAAATAGTGGCCAAATCAGATGGCCACTTACATGCAACCACCTTTTCAACCCCAAAAACCTACTATCATGCCTCCCCCTGCTAATCCCAACCCAAATGTGCCTAAACCCACTCAGTTACAAGCTCAACCCACACCTAACCCAAATAATAAACCACAAAAATAGTTTGTATACTCTGCTGATCCAAATCAATTACCTACATATTTTGTGAGTTTAAGTAACATACGTTTGTGTTTAGGAACCACTCTGCCAACTCCTTCCACACCCATCATCACCGAGCTTCCCATGGAAGAAGAACCTCTAAATGTTCCCATTTAGTCTGGTGCATCTACAAACCTTGAACCAGTTCCAACCAAACAAACAACACAAGAACCACAATTCCCCCAGAGATTGGAAGTTTCCAAACAAATGGAAGACAAGGAGGACACCACTTTTGACATTCTAGACCAACTAAAGCATATATGTGTCTAGATACCCCTATTCTAAGCCATAAAATATGTCCCTATATATGGAAAAGTAATAAAAGAAGTATGCTTCAAGAAGTCGAGCAAGAAAAAGAATGATCCAACTATAGTTCATGTAGTGGGACAGTTGACTGACATCATGCTTGGAAAAGCAACTATCTAGGTAGTCCTATGGTTGAATTTATTATCAATGTGACACACATAAATAATGCTTTGATTGACTTGGGTGCAATAATAAATGTGATGACTAAGGAAATCCTACAACAACTAAACATTGTGAGTATGCAATCCACTCCTACTATCCTGCAACTTGATGATAGTTCCATTGTTAAGCCTGATGGCATAGTAGAGGATCTTGCAGTGATTCTAGATTCTTGGGAGTATCCAACCAACTTCATGATTATTTCTCCTAAAGCTACACTAGGCGGGTATCCTATCATCCTTGGAAGGCCATGGTTAGCAACAAAAAATGCTTATATTGGGTTTCGATCAGGAGACATGACCATTTATAATGGCAAGAGCACCAAAAGTATTGTTATTTATCCTCCTTCTCAACCATCCCATGGTGAGGATAATCCTGTATGGCCACATGTAGGTGAAGAGGCCGAGGAAGCTAACTCTATGACACAACATATGATATTAGGTAGAAGCCCATTCCTATAGCTTCAAGATGAAGATGAAGTGTTATCTAATATAATTCAGAGCCATTGTGAGATAGAGGAGGTGCCACCCTCTCATGCGTCTAGTTCTATTGATCCCATGAAGAAACTTCTTTTTGCTCTACCCGATCTTCCTACAACCACTATTTCTGCAAACAGACTTCCTGCAACCACTCTTCTTACAAACAAACTTCCTGCAACAATGAGTATGTTCCATAAAATACTACCATATGAACTTAAGGTACCATGTATTAATGAAACAACTATGATAGAGTTTACTACACAAGTATAGGTGTCTAAGGGAAAATGTTTGAATATTAACAATAAATTGGAAGAAAAATAACAATTGTTATTGACAAATTTGCTGAAGGCCCACCAAAATACATTTGCATGGGATTACCATGATATGAAAGGCCTAGATCCAAAGCTTTTCACTCATAGGATATATATCAAATATGATTTCCAACTGGTCAGGCAACCACAAAGAAGAATCAACCCTGCATTGAGGGAGATTTTCAAAACAAAGCTACAAAAGTTGCTAGATGCGGGCTTTATCTATCCTATCTTAGACAGCCAGTTGGTGTCCCCATTAGTGATTGTGCCTAAGAAGGGAGGAAAATGACAAGTTTGTATTCATTACAAAGAACTCAATGCTGCTACTAAGAAAGACCATTCTCCCTTACCTTTTGTTGATCAAGTTCTGGACTCACTTGTAGGAAAGCAATACTTCTCTTTCCTTGACGGATTCAGTGGCTAAAATAGATTTAAATTGCACATGAGGACTAGGAGAAAAAAACCTTCACATGTCCATGGGGGAAATATTACTATTTAGTACTTCCCTTTAGTTTATGCAACACACCTACAACCTTTCAGAGAGAAGTCATCAACATATTTTTAGATATCTCTCTTGACTGCATGGAAATCTATATGGATGATTTTACCACTTATGGTGTTGATTTTGATGAAGCATTGGAGAATCTCAGGAAGGTCTTACAGAGATGTGAGGACCAAAATATCTCTTTACACAGTGAGAAGTGCTTCATGATGATGCAGGAAGGTGTAATTCTTGGCTACCACATTTCCCACAAAGGAATTCAAGTAGATCCTACAAAAATTGAGGTAATTACTAATCTGTCTACACCTGCAAAACAAAAATATGTTAGGAGTTTCTTGGGACATGCAGGATATTACATGTGTTTCATCAAACACTTCAGTAAAATAGCAACTCCCTTGTATACTCTCTTAGCCAAATATGTTGAATTTCAAGAAAATAATTTTTCAAAGTGACAATGATTACAAAAAATGGGAGATAAACTAATTCAAAACGAGCCTTCGACTCATGATACCTTCTTGTAGGATGCATAGTGCTTGACTGAATTTAGAAATTGTGGCAGGTTGGATTAATTCCTAAAGCTAGACGGTTTCGATGAAGACATTGCACTTGAGTTCGCTCGAACATTCTCAGAAAGAAAATCTATAGTAAAAGGACTGGAAGTTGTGGCAATTGAGGAGAGAATTACAGAAGTTATAGGGTTACCTACTGACAATGAGCATTACCCTATTTCTAGAGATGCCATGTCAACAAGAGCCATATTCACAATACACGGTGACCCTTCAGTCAACATAGACAAGTAGGGTGCCAAAAAACCTCTCTGCTCGAGCCATGGAAGCAGGAAGCTATCTACATTATCAAGTACCTCACTTATGCAGGTCGCTTGTCAAATTTACATTCAATGCATTTCAAAATTTTGAGTCACATGAGGCATGGAAGAAGGATGAATGTGCCTAATGTCTTATACAACCTTCTCTCCATCATGGTGGTTCAAACATAGAAAGGTAGGGACAAATCTATCTCATACCATTGCCTTATTAAATTGTTGGTTGAAATAACTTTGCATGATGTAGCACCCAAGATGACCTAGGAGGAATTTGTAAATATTGATCAATTTAGACCTGAGCAGTCACAACCTAGGGCTTTACCTTAGACACGTAGGTCTAGCAAGAGATTAAGCACAATCGAAGCTACCCCTGGTGCTTCAACCTCTGGTGTTAGCTCTGGTATGAAATCTCCTAAAACAAAAGGGGCCATAGACATTAGTTCCTCTAAAATAGGGCACTCTCGAAAAGAAAGTTTTTCATCAGACTATGATGATGATGTTCCATTAGAAACCCTAGCAAGAACTAGGGTAAGAAGACAGAGGTAGGAAAAGGAAAAGACAAAACACAACTTGTGGAAATAGAGGTGTTGAGTCCTAAGAAGAGAATGGCTAACACTATTCATCTTGCAGCCACAGGAAAATGTGAAAGCCCTCTCAAGAAACCAAAACCAGCGGTTGATATGCCTTCGTAGAAAAACCATAAGCATGGAATTACATCACATGAGAGCACAAAAGCTCCAATGGGGCAGAAAAATGTCAAAGACAAAGATGTATTCAAAGATGCAGAAAAAATGACCTTGGCGGATCTTTTTGCCATTGCTGAGGAAGTTGAAATTTGAGAACATGAGGAAAATCCCAAGTTCCTATAGTAAGACCAAGAGTTAGATCAGGAGTTCCTATAGCAACTAAAAGAACAAGAAGAAGAGGCCATGCAACAAGAAGTGGGAGAAGAAATTGTACCTCCCCAGCCCGAGCTACTAAGATAGCCCAAATCTATGCAAATAGTGTTATATGGGGTGCAACCACCAACAAAAACCCTGGTAGGAATTCATAATCCTCCTAATTTTTTAGTGCATACATCAATTTTAAATTTATGAAAATAAATAAAAAGGTGAGAGGAAGAATGGAAAAAGGAAATTCAAGAGGGATGAAATTATTGAAGAAAATAATGAGGAGATTGCCTCTCTAAAAGAGAGGGTGGGCAACATTGCAACCCTGGTGCCATAAGTTTTAGAATGTAGAACACCTCCAAGAGTTTATGCTCTACACCTAAAGGAAAAATATCTCTCTTTTTAGTTGTCAAAACACATCTCAGGTTTGAATCCCTCAATTGAGACCCCCACTAAATTTTTCAATGCTTATAGGATTGCCTCCCCTGAAATTAAGAATTTGTTATGTGAGTTTTATTTACACAATTTTTTTGTAACTCAAGACCAAGACTAGAACCCATTGTTATATGTTGGAGATATCCAACTAAGAGCATTCATATCTTGGGTGCAAAATGAGATTATCTGGGGAGAGCAATACAATGCTTATAGGAAGATGAAATCCAATATCCCTTTGGCCATTAGAGCAGAACCAAAAAACCCCAAGGATATTTACATAGACTGTAAAAAATGATTTTCAGGCCTAGTTATGGTAATAAGATTATGCCTTGGATTGAGGCATTTATAGTGAATATGAGGTAAAGATAGCAGCAAAAGGGGACACCATGAAAGGATATCTATCACAGAGATGGAACACTTTGACTGATGAGCTGAAGCAGGCTGAACCTTATTTCATCTAGAACTGACATGCAACAATAAATAGGATTGAAAGGTACATTCAGCTTGGTAGAGAAAAGGGTCAGGAGTGGCTTCCCTTGAGTTTTTAGCCACCTATCCTCTTGTGGCCTGTTCCAAATTTTAGATTCTACCGTTTTGACATTGTTGAAGAAAGATAAAGATGGAAACAACTTGATAGAATGGGAGGATTCTACTGGGACCTTGACTCACACTCAGTAGACACTGATATTGGACAACTATCAGTTACAAATTTTAAAGCTTTGACCAAGCAGAAAAAAAACTCTTCCTCTGCTGGAGGACCAACAAAATGTTAAGTTGGGGGGAGTGATGAGCCCAGTTTTTGGTCTTAATTTGGGGTAGAATCCATAGTTTATTTGCTGAAATTGACATGGAATTTGATATTAAATGTTGCTATTTCTATAATATTTCCCTCAAACCATATACATTGGGTTTAATTCCATTTCTTCCATTTTTAATGACATTAGCTATTATGTGGACTATCTATATAAATTTTGCATGTGGTTGATGAATGTTCTTTAAGGTGGTTTTAGATGTGCAATTATTATGCGTATTGAAATTGCCATGCAGACACACTTGAGGATACTAATTTGAGGAATGAAGCCGCCAACTTGTCATTACTGAAGAGGTGTTCAAAGTTCAACTGAAGAATGACGATAGAGATTCCCCATCTTAGCCGAATGTAACCGCCTTATATTGGTCTCACATGATGTTGAGCAGCCACATGCATTATTGGAGTGTTGAGTTTGCATTTGGACTTGCGTGTCTGATCAGATTCCTTGCATGTGTCACCACCCTCCAGTCTTTTCTCTGCTTTCCCTAAATGGCATCCTCCCAGTTAGTGGGAGTTGACTACCTTGTTTAGTGGGTAGGATAAATAAGGTTCAAATTCTACTTCTTCGAGATTTTGAGAGTTCAAAGGTTACCGAGTCGTTGATGTTGTATTTGATAGTTTACTAAGCATTTCCAGACATGCTACTCTTTTGTAATTGCATTTCAGAATGAATAAGATGAAGTTCTGAGTTGAGAATTTGAGTTCACATTAGTTTTAGAGGATACTAATCCAAGGGGGGCCACTTGGTGAGTAATCCATCCTTTAGTTTAGTTAGATTAGCTATTAGCCTCTGTTTAGTACTTAGTTTAGAATCTGGCACTGACTGTTCTTGCAGCCACTAGAATTCCATTATGTGACTATTCCTGCAACCAAAGCAAACATAGTAGTTATGTGTTTGTGGTTCCTATTTTCATTCCTTTCATGCATGTTCAACTTAGTTTAATTTTTGAGTGATGTTCAACATTTACTTTGTTCCATTCCATGCAATTTACTTTCAGTATTGAATCTTTCGTAGTTGTAGAATGAAGATTACTACTTTGAAGATCCTAGTGCACATATTGTGCTGACCCATTTTAAGTTCACGTCCCTAGGTTGATAATTTAAATGTACCTTCATGATGGTTAAAATTTCTATTCAGGTTAGATGTCCAATCTCTGAATTACGACTATAAAGGCTTAGTTAGTAAGATCATTGTAGGAGGCCGATAATGATGTTGATTAGATTAAAGAGATGATGATGATTAGGATATGATGTGGAATGACAAGATTGGATGATTTGAATGATGTGGAAAGTATTTATTGGAAGTTTGACTTGGGAAATATCAAACACAAGATCTCACATGTAAATGGATGAACACACACACCAAACATAATGATAAATTTTTCTTTTAAGATTAAATGTTATGATTAAAAAAACACTCAAATACACAACAACAAGCCTAATGTTAGTCAAGAGGGTATGGAAAATTAGGTCTTAAGCTAGGATGTGCAAGGTTGACTAGGGATGATTTGAAAGAAAAATCCTGCCACATAGCTGGGAGAAAGGGGTAACCCACCCTTCACCTTCACTTACCAAAGGTATAAAGTTCTTTGGGGCTTAGCCAAGAGTGACAAGATTTCAACTTCCAAAGAAGCATGTCTTTAGATTCACACTTCGATTGAGGTCATCCCTTGGAGGGGTATGTGCTCCAAGAAGGCCTCCTAAGAAGGGTATGATGAAAGCAAACCAAGTGAGGTGTTTTTAAGCACACACACTCGATTCACACTCACAGTTGTTAATTGAGCCTTAAAAATGAAATATGTGTAAACAAACAATGGAAGCACTTGTTCTTTTTAACCCAAAGCCAAAATATGTGATGGAAGAAAATGGTTCATTTTAACCCAATTTCAATTATGTGATAGTAAACAAGACACTATTTTTAAGCCCAAAATCCAAGTTTGTGATCAATCAAGTTGTTCTTTTTAAGCCCCAAATCGAAGTTTGTTGACAAACAATGATTAGAGATGAAAGATGGAATGTGTGCACCTAATTATTTTCGTCCTTAAATCTTCTATAGATGTTGGTGCCAATTTTGTTCCAGATCCTTAGACTCACCTACAAAATCAGAAAATGATATTATAATGCATCCATAAAAAAAAAGCTCATCAGAAAATTGCAATTTCAGATACAATTTTTAACATAGCCGAATTAAATTTGATTATTTGAAGATATTATTGATCTGAAAAATAAAAAATAAAAGAAGAGACCCCTACTAATTTTCTAATATATTTCCAAAAATATATAGAAGTCAGAATAATTCCCTGTTTTGCACCTCGAAACACAAATTTGTGAAAACCCTACAGAAAACAAAGATCAAATTTTTTCGCATTACATTTGACCTCAAAATAAAATATGTAAAACATAGACCTCAATTATATTTTCAAGATATTTCCAAAAATGTAAAAATTTCTGAAAATTAATTTTGTCGATTTTCCTCTAGAAAGTTAATTTTATGAAAAAGCATAAAATCACAATAACTCCTACAAAAATGATGATAAACCCTCAATTTTTTTTACTATAGCCTCTTCAAAATATCCAAAGGATTCTATGAAAATATTGTAGAAAAATTCATAGTTGTGTAGAAGATATGAAGAAATTTATAAAACTTGGGGTTTTGTCCAAAAATGGCAGATCTGCAAGAAAAGGCCAATAAAACCTGCAAAAAGAAATCTAGATCAAAGGATTCGTGTTGGGTTCACCAATGTTTTTAGGGTAAAAATTTAGAGAAAATACATAAATAAATTATAATGAAACCCTAACAATGCACAATGAAGGACAAGATAACATGAAAATTAAAATAATAAATTCAAATGCAAACTAATCTCCATGCTAAACTTGATTGATATCACTTGCTCTTCTCAAACTTGCATGAGAATGCAAGATTTAAAAGGATTGTCAATGGAGGAATGTTGGTTGTACACTGTTGCAACAACATAACATTAAGATGTAAATGATAGATGAGAAATAGACAGATGAAATATGATGGATGAAATATTGTAGAGACAATTCAACAGAGTAAGGGTACTTGAAAGCTCATCCATGCAAATGGATTGGTTGTGCGTTAATTTATAGGTGAATATGGGAGGATGAAGGGATAAAAATTTCCTTTTTGTGAGCAGTAGTGGAATTAGAAAGTTGATCACGCAACTTGGGAGAAGAAATGGAAGGTGGATCAAGTTAACTAAAGAGGATAATGGAAAGGGGATCGAGTTAACTTATGAAATGATTTGGAAAGTGATGAATTCATCATGAGATATGATTTAGAAAGTGAATCAAGTAATTTAGGGAAATAATTTAAATAATTTAGAATTATTTAAGTTATAATAGATGTGAGAGGATAAGGATTAATTTAAATAAATATTTAATTTATTTAAATTATTTGGGGAATGTGGATTAATTAAATAAATATTTAATTAATTGGTTAGACATTAAATAATAGGGATGATGAAAGGGGTTATGTGAGGTCTAGAATAAAATGTGTTGTAAGATGTCAAAAATGATGTCAAAAGTGAATCTCACAAGATTTGGTCAATTTTAGTTGACTACACTATCTATAGCTGGAAGAGCTCAAATTTGCCAAAAAGTTTCTACTTCTTATAATATATATTATGCCTTGGTGTGGATGTTTAGTAGTTATCAAATCAAGGAAATTCAAAAGAGGATAAGATAGTTACTTTGGTTGGATGGTAGAGACAATAAACAAAGATATGTCGTCAAATGGGAAATGTGTTGCACAGAGAGAAAAATGGGTGGCCTTGGCCTCAAAGACCTAAAGAAGCAAGGGATAGCTCTTGAAATAAAATGGATATGTAGAAGTCTAAAAGGGAATTAGCCTTGGAAAATTCTGGTTAGGAGCAATATTAAAAATGTTGTCCCCAAAAGAGACAAATCTTGGAAGAACCTACCAATGTGTGACCTTTTGTTTAGCATCTTCCCCATATCCCCTAAAGGGCCTAATGTCTTTAAGAGTGTGGAAAGATTTGGAAATGAGAAAGGAAGCTATTATGAGTTAGTTCCCTATAGATAAGGACCTATACAATATCCCCCTCTTGAGATCCATTTGTTGGAACTCATTCCACATCAGAAAACCCCTTGCTCTCTTTCAGGGATGCTCTAATAAGGAGTGGCATAGAAAATGTATTTCTAGATTCAAAGACCTTATTGTAACAATCAATTGTTGAGATGGGAAGAGATATATACCAATTTTGATATTCCTGCTACACAAAAAATAACTTTTTATAGATTGAAGCAAACACAAGATAAAATTCTGAACCATAATAAAGATCTTCAAATCAACACCAAGGATTTTGAATGGCTAAGTAATGAAAATTTAATTAAAATTAAAGCCAAAGATATTTATAAGATTGTGCTCCCCCTAAATCTTGAAGATACTCTTAATAAATGTTGGAAATTTAATCTTAGTAGAATTTACTGGAACAGTATCTTCTCTAAGATTTGGTATACTATTTTGGAGCCCAAGAAAGCTGAATTTAAATGGATTTTTTTCCTCCAAAGGCTACCCAATTTTGACCCTAAGGGCAGCACCAATATATGTGAAATTTGTAAGAAAAATGAAAGTCTCTCTCATTTGTTCTTTGATTTCTTCTTTGCTAAAGAGGTATAGAACCTATTTCAAATTGATGTTGTAGGTTATGATGATGTAAAAGAGAAGAGAAAAAAATAAATAATTCTTGGTAAAATTATTGAACTAGGGAAAGGAAATAACATGTATTGGATTTTTATAACAACTAAAATCTTGTGGTTTCTTTGGAATGCTAGAAATTATGAAAAAGTATTAGGGAATTAGGAGGGTGCTTACTAAGTCTAATAGAAGACTCATGTTGTTCAATGTCTTC
Organism: Sequoiadendron giganteum; assembly: GCA_007115665.2. Classification (NCBI taxonomy): domain Eukaryota; kingdom Viridiplantae; phylum Streptophyta; class Pinopsida; order Cupressales; family Cupressaceae; genus Sequoiadendron; species Sequoiadendron giganteum. The sequence continues at coordinate 145,047,959 of CM021109.1, read as the reverse complement.
ATGGAGGTATCTTTGAGAAAGGAGGTCACCAAAGCCACTACCAGAGGCTGATGGATAAGGGGAAAGAAGAAGTCACCAAGGAGGAGCTGATATGTGCAAATCAATGGCTATTTTTGAACCTAGATCTGAATAAATTCCTTGGGAAAGACCCCTCAAAAAATAATGCTAAAATAAGGACATGATCCAAAGAGAAAGTGGACTGAAGGATGGAATCTCAAGATACAGTTTTGGCAATGTAATTGAATCTAATGTCCAAAAAATAAATACTCTTGTATTTGGATTGTATACCTATATTATAGCTCAAAATAATTTGACCCTGCAAGGTCCTTTTTGAATAGGGGTCCTATGACCCAATTTTTGAATCTATCCATTATGTAATCCTTTGTTTACAATAATGAATACAAAAAAAAATCAACGAACAAGAAAAAATGAAGCCAAAAATACCATACATAGGATTTTGACAAAAAATAGAGACACTAGCAAAATAAATTAAAGATCAAAACCTTAACATATTTAAAACTTGAAAAAAAATACATGGTTATAAAGCTAACAAAGAGCTCATTGCTACTACATAATTTTTTGATTTGACATTGAAATATGTGCAAACTTGATGGGGAGCACACTCAAGATTGTTTCTATTTTTTACAATTTGTAAAAAGACATCTTTGGACATTAACATTTCAGTCCAACACTTTGAGTTGGACTTCCAAAGAAAATCTAAACCTAAGGTTTGGAAATTCCCAAGGTAGACAACAATACAAGTGCGTCTTAATGCACTTACATTATTTTTTATCCTATCTTTCAAAAATGTGAGTGCATTGTAATGCTAGCATGTTATAATGCACTTGCATTATTTTCAAGGAAAAATGACTCTCCCTCACCTTCTCTATCTCTCTCTCCCCTCTCTACCTCCCTCCCCTCTACCTCGTACTCTCTTTCTCTCACCTGTCTACCTCTCTCTCACCTCTACCTCCTCCCTCTCTACCTCCTACTATATATATATCTCTCTCCCCCTCCCTCCTCTACCTCTCTCCCCTCTCTACCTCCTACCCTCTTTGTCTACCTATTTGTCTCTCTCTCACACACCTCTCAAACTCCCTCCCCTCTCTACCTTCTAACCTCTCTCTCTCACCTCTTTACCTACCTCCTCTCTCTCCTCTCTACCTACCTCCCCTCTCTACCTCCAACCCTCTCTCTCTAACATCTATACCTCCTATCTATTTGTACTTATATCCATACCTATCCCTCTCTCTCTCCCTCTCTCCTTGTTTAGCATATAGAGTTTACAATTTAGGGCTTGAGGTTTAGGGTTCATGATGGAGGGTCGAGGGGTCTACCTCTCTCTCTCCACTTTCCACATCTCCCTCCATCCCTCTCTGCCCCTCTCTCTCTCCATCCCTTCTCTCTTTGTATCTCACCTCTCTACCTCCCTCCTCTCTCTCTTCTCACTACCTCTCCCTTTCTCTCTCTACATCTCCCTCCATACATTCCTCTCTCCCCCTCTCTCCCTCTCTATCTCTCTTTCTCCCAGTCTCTTTAGATTATTTATGGTTTATGGTTTAGGGCCTATGGTTTATGATGGAGGGTTTAGAGATTAAATTTATTTTTTGCGTTTTAGTGTTAGATTATTAATGTTAGGTATTAGAGTTTAGTGAATAGTGTTTGCGGTTTACAATGGAGGGTTCAATATTCAATTTTTAGGGATTAAATTGAATTTTTAAGGTTTTAATGTTAAAAATTATTAATGTTAGGCTTTAGGATTTATGTTTTAGTGTTTAGAGTTTAGGCCCTAGGGTTTAGGGTTTACAACTAGGTAATTTGGTTTAGGGTTTAGGGTTTATGATGGAGGGTTGAACATTGGGGGTTTAGGGTTTAGTGTTAGGGTTTATGGTTTAGAGCGTAGGGTTAGGGTATTTGATTCAGGGCTTAGGGTGGTGCCTACCTCTCTCTCTCTCTCTCTCTCTCTCTCTCTCTCTCTCTCTCTCTCTCTTTATGATACCTTTCTATCTCTATCCCCTAAATACTTCTCTCTCACTCCCTACCTATGTATCTCTCTATCACACCATTAGTATCTACTTCTACCTACCTACCTCCCTCTCTCTCTCTCTCTCTCTTTGTGTCTCCATATATTTTTCTTTGTGTGTGCATGTTTCTTTCCCTCCTTCTATCCCTTCCTTCCACCTACTCTCTTTTCTCCAATTTTCCTCATCTCTTCTAGTTGGAATTAGAATCTATTCTTGTTATAATACAAAAACATTATAATATGCTCGCGTTCTAAGGAGGCACAAGAAATGGTAAAAAATGCATGGTCTCCCCATGATTTAGGACCCACATGCTCTTTTCTTTTATGCATTATGCACATTATCTGGATTTTTTTTTTTCATGGTGTTGAGGATATATTGATCATTGTTTACATATTCCACCACCTTTATTTGTTTTAACAACATATAATATGTAACTACATGTTTCTAGGCTGAATTTGGTTCTATGAGCTAATATTTTCATGTTTTAGTGCTAGAATGCTAATTATCATATTTTTTGTTTGAATTTGATAATATGTATAATCATTATTTTCATTATTTTTATTAATTCTATTATATTGATATAGAATAAGATATTGAATAAAAAATAAGCTTTTTAAAATTTCTAATTTTGAAGGCATGTGAAGTCAAAAATGAAGAAAACATAATTGTGTAGTTGGTCAAATCAATTCTCAAAGTTTAAGGTATGTTTTCGTTGTCTTTCTATATTTTATGCATGCCACCTTGTCAACATTGTTCATGTGCTACAGTTATACCATTCCTAGTGATAAATGTATTGCTTTATGATTTTTATATTTCTAATGACTATCATATATTGCTAAGATTTATGTTAGTCATCTTTCTTATATCGCTTGTAATATACCTATTCCTTATACACACATTCTAGAGGATATAAACACACTCCACTTCTCCATGATAATTATATACTACATGATTATTTGTGGAGAATGATAGTAATGTGCTTATGTATGCCAATTCTATGTTTATAGCACCTCTCCATATGCTTCAACTTATGACACATACACTATGAAAATTACACATAATGTACTTATATTGCTTATGATTGAATATATTTCTCATCTCATACTAAGCCTAGACCTATTTCTAATTTGTATGACTTTGTTATGCTACAAACTAGTCCTACACTTAGGCATGCACAATTGAGGTGTGAGTTACATGAAAATTAATCTCTCCAATAAATTTAATTAGGCATATGATGTCCTCTTGGATTGTGAACTAGCTACTCCTCCACATATGCATTTGGTAAATTTTCATTTACATCTAGTTTGAACCTTCTTCACGTGCTTATTTAGATCCGTCCATACATACATAGTGATTAATATATCTTTAATTGCACCTACATTGTGAAATAACTTGAGAAAAAATTTATGTCATCACTTTGAAATTCAACCCATGTTCTTGTGCCTTAAAACCATCAATACAAGTAGAAATTTCTAGGTTAATGAAGTTCAAGATTATTTCAAGGATAAGAAAAAATTTGTAGACGAGGTAAGAAAAAATACTATACAATAAATACAAAAACAAATTGAGATCCCTCTTATAAAAGTAATAGGACATTAAAATTTGACACATGAAAAGAAAAAACCTAGACCCTAGACCCTAGACATGTTAATATGGAGGTATAATAAAATACTCTAGGACCCATAAACTATTTTCTCAGTCTCTCATACCTCCAGGAATACTAGAAAAACCATAGATGGAATAACTCCTTGAGGGTTAATTTACTAACACATATCATGATAATTACATTTACTTAAAAAAAAATTCTCAACCTAAGATCTATCATTGATAAAACACATCTCGAAGGATTAATTTAATGGAACATATCATGATAATTGCATTTAATTTAAAAATAATCCTCAACCTAAAATCTATGATATCCCCTAAGAATATTTTTTGTCTCTTCTTTTCCACCAACCACACTATTGTGTTGATTTTTTTATTTTCACTAGAGATGTCGAAAATGGAATTAATTACAAGTATTTTTTATTTGCAATAATTTATCTAGATGCAATATTCATTCACATCTATAGTAAATCTGGTAAGAGAATTAATATTATGGAACTAATCTCTATGTCTTATTCATGATACATATAAAATTCATCATGTTGAGGAAATGATAAAAGTCTAACATCGGATGAATGTGAGGAACAAAATGCTAAGAAAAGAGAAAGAATGAGGCTACCTCATGAAAGTAATAAATTAAACATCAAAGAAGAATATATATCATTGCCAATTGAATATGAACAAGAAACATCCACTCAATCTAAGAGAGATAAGGAGTTGGTGACACAAAGGAAACAAAGGAAAACCTTCATGGAATTAGGAAATCAAATCTTGAAGTTGGAGGCACTCAATATTTCTCATTTCAAGTTGAAGGTACACCATCTTTCACATCTCAAGTTGGAGGAACAAGATCTTTCACATCTCAAGTTGAATACCTACACCGTATTTTCCTTCTCAACTTGACGGTACATTATATTTTCCATGCCAAGTTGAAGATTTATGATCTATCTCGTCTCAATTCAATATTGAAGAAATTCCTAACGTTGAAGAAACTTTACCATTGAGAACACCTCTTATAATTTTTCAGAGAAAGCCTAATTTTTTGAGTGATATTGATGAGAATTTTTTGAAACTTATGGTTGATAAGATTCCTAAGTGTACTTCTTGAAGATATGTCAATAAGATATGGAGATTGTTTTTTGGGAAATTATATGAAACTAGAAGATGTCGAAATGATGATAAATCTAAAATTTAGGCCTATTATGAAGATTCTTGGCCTAATAACATCATATGCTTGAAGTGAAAAATCTATTGTAAAGAATCTAATGAGTGCATATGAGAGTGTGGGTTCCACTTCACACAACAAAGATAGTAATTTCACATGACATGTCATTACATCCACAATAATAAGCAATCAAAAAAAGAAAGATCACCTCATTAGAAATATGAGTCAACCATTGAAAATAAGTAGAAAGACTTTAATGATAGTCATCATAAGGCATGACAGAGTGGACAACCTAAATAGAAATGAATTATCAACATTATTTGGTAGACTCCCACAAAAATATAAACCAATATTTGAAGCCTTGAGATCCCTAATTGAAGAATTTTGGAAAAATAACACAAGGGTATCTCCTAATCAAAGAGATATTGTAAGAATGAGAATTGGTTGTTGAAATCATGAGCCACATCCAAAGAATGTTTTGGATATGAATCAAACACAAATTTTCTCCAAATTTCTAGAGATGTATCCTCAAATTAAAATTAGTCAAGGGTATTTTAAAATGTAAAAGTTTTTTTTATGTCAAAATAAATCACACATGCACAACTTGTTGTAGAGTACATATTGAGTTTTCTAATAATTGTGATGTTTATCAGAATATATGTGTAGATATGTATACTATTAATTATTTTTTGTAGGAGTGTAAGATACAAGGTCCACCTATATCTTCAAGAGATTTTATATCAAGAATTTTATGTCAAATATTGGACGGTCAATTATTCTACAAGAAATTATGCTTGGATGACACATGTGAATAATGTGGTGGCTTGCAATATTTTCCAATTTATCTACATATGGAGAATACACATGCAATAAAAAATGAACTAGTAATATTTTGCAAATATAAGATAATGACATATAAAATGGTAAAGAAGCAAAAAAGCGTGAATTAGTGAGTGAAAAGATACCAATATATCAATTTATGTCCATTTTTTGAGAGAATATAATGTATGTGTATGCAAGGTATACTCATAGAGCTTGATGGTTGGAATTGTAATTAAAGTTATGTAAGGACACATTTACACTTGGTAACATTGTTTTAGTTGTTGAATTTTTAAAGAACTACACACTACAACCCAAAATGAGGTACAATCATAGTATTACAACTATGTGTAGGTTACTATATTTATGCATATAGTATTTATTCATGCACATGACAATATAAAGGAAGATAAGAAGATCTTGAGGGAGTATCATTTTATATCTATGATGATCAAACACATTCTATAGAGTTTGTGCAAGGTTGCTTTCAAATGGTCTACCTTGAGTTAGCTAGTAGGAACATATCATTTGGTCAACATATCACATGGTTGGATAATTGTGCATCACAAGTCAAGAACTCACACATGTTTATCAAAAATTTTGGTCCCTGAAAAAATTCCTTTTGAACCTATTGGGTCACTTAAGGTCCCTCCACAATAACCTCTCTCATTTTAAAAGTCTCCAATACATCTGTTTGTGGTAAATTTTTTTCAAATGTTGCAAAAAGCATCAATTACCTTCAACAAACAGTTACAAGCAAGGATAATTTTTGTTTCATCTATCAGGGGGATGAACAAATGGAATTTCCATGTTTCAATGGGTAGGTGAACACTAGTCAAGGTCCATTTTTCACCCAAGCTATCCCAATAATTTTGAGATACACCATTTCAACACAATCTCTTAAGATCCATATGTGAGAAAAACTATAAAACTATGATTGATTTTTTCTTGGAATATGTTGCACCTATAAATTTTTATCTAAACCTACGGGTGCACATAAGAACCCTCCACAATAACCTCTCTCAATTTTTTAAATATCCAAGCCGTTTGATCATGGAAATAATTATTGAATTGTTTCTATATTTGATCATGTAAGTAGCTTTTGCATCAATATTTTGGATCGCATTTTGTGATCCATGATTAGAATGAAGTAGAGGGGTTGATGCAAGAAGTTGGGTCCACAAAAAGCTCAAAAAGTGGAAGTGTTTTTGTTGTTTTTCAGAATTTATCATACTTGGGCTGAAAATTTGAGGCGCTTACACCATGAATCTTTAAAAAAGTCAGTGATATGAAATTTAGCATTTTGAATCTAGTTTCCAAATATGTAATTTATTCAAATACCCAGATGATAGAAATTAAATTTTGATAGGAATGTATAAAAACCACTTTTTTTAAATCCTTGTTTTCTTACCATACCATGCACATGTACGAACACCACTTTTTGACCCAAATAAAATTATTTTTGAGGAAAGAGAGCTAACAACATGAAGATTGATGAGGAATTATTTTCATAATTTTTTTTTTAATATTGTTTTTTAATTGAATTTTTATTTGCCTTCATTGTTGTTTTTAAAAATCAATGTGTACGGACACCATAATTGGACTTAAACTAATTTTTTCATTGTGTAGAGAATTTTCCAAATATTGATGCCATATAAATTTTATTACAAAAAACTTAACTGAAAAAAGTTATTAAAAAACAAAAAAAAAATTGACATTTCAAGTTTATGGGCTAGTTTTCTTAGAAATTAATTAAAATATGAAAATATAATCCAATCATAATAAAAATTATATATTGGAAACTAGACATCATTTTCTCTAATGGGTTTTAATTTCATAGATTGATTCAGAAAAAAAGTCCATTAGCCATATTGCCAAATTTAGACATTTTTTGGCTGAAACTTCCCCTCTTCATGGATCCAACTTCTTGCTTTTACCCAGAGATCTCATGGAGAAAAAATAATTAGTTGTAGAACAAGAATTACATAAAAGGGTATGAGAGAGAGGAGAGAGATGGGTCCCTTTCTTTTGTTTTGTCTCTACATCCTCTTCTACCTATTGTTCTATCTTCCCCTTTCTTTAGTTTTGTCTCTGCATCCTCTCCACCTCTGTCTTGATTTCGACTCTTCTAGAGGGTCTTGATGATGCTCACCCCAAAAGGGTGCAGGTTTTCATCACTTCCTCCATGTTGACCCCTCTCTTGATGTCCCTCCCAAATATCCCTCCATTCTCTCAACCTATAGACATGTTGAATACAATGGTGGTGTCTATTGCAAATTTATCTTCTTCCTCCTTCTCTTATGCTTAGTTTGTGGGGATTAAACATCCTCCATTGAAGTGAAAGATGGAGGGTGACCTCAATATGACTGGAGGTCATAAGAAGGGTTCACCTTCTTTGGAAGTTGGTTCTTTCTTGGCCTGTGTCATCCTCGTGATAGAGGTGAATCTCACATCCTTGAAGTTTGTCACTACCCCTCTTAATGAGGTTGAAAATGAACCTTGAGTGTCTCGTTCTTCCCCACCTGATTGACACATGGAACTACAGTAAAGTGCATGTTTTATTTAGTGGATGATATCTTGAATTTATCCTCAATCTTTGCAAGATCAATGACTTTTTCTTCACAAGAGCTCGGTGAAGAATATCTTGAGGGGATTTCTTCCTTGGCCCTTGTTGTAGGTGAGTTAGAGGGTATCGACCTCACTATCCTAACCTTGCAGGCCCATCCACCCTCCCCTTACAATGATCTAGATTGGGAGCAGGATGACTTGCTGGTTGATGAGGACTAGGGTGGTATCTCTTCTTTATCTGTAGTGTTGATTTTTGTGTGTGTTTGTGTTCCCTCATGCTTGTATTTTTATGTTTATGATCTTGCTTGGAGGACCCTTTCTCCCCTTGTAGGTGCTTAGATACATGCACAATTTTTTTTTCATGTACTTCTATATATATCATCATTCTTATATATGTTGTGAAATTGCTTTTTGATATTGGGGATAATGCAAAGCATTGGGGGAATTTATGCCTTCTTCCATGTTGACCCAATTTTTATTCATTTTGTCTTCATGTGCTCTTCTTAATATTTTAAGATCTTTTGGATCAATGATCATTCATTCATACATGATTATATATCTATTTGTATCTATGAATAAATCTGACCCTAGGATCTCAGATCCCCCTATCTCTCTTGATTTTTTCATCTTTGTATGTTAGCTTCTTGATGTTGTGGTTTCAATGTATTGTCCCTCGTGTGTGTGAAAAGATATCACATATACATCTTGCTATGTGTTGCATGGCACAAAATATTTTCCTCTCCTTTCTCTCATTAGGATTCCATGTGCTCCTCTGCATAACACATATCATCCTAAGGGGGAGCTACCATGCTTTTCTAATTTTCAACATGTCGAATTCTTTTAAAAGGATTCATTGGTCTAAAATTTTAAAATGAATTGCTTGAAAAATGAGTCCCATATTAAAATCTCATTTTCCAAAATGTCATATTCTCTCAAGGCTCCTGGATAAAATTTCTTTCAAAAAGGACCTCATTAGTGAAAGAGTCTAAAAAATTTTCTTTGAAAAAGGAGCACTTTTTCTAAATGAAACAATCTAAAAAATTTCATTTGAGAAGGAGAATATTTCCATTGGATTCATTGAAAAAAGGATCTTTCAAAAGGTTTCCTTGATGACATAATAACTTATGAAAAAATGTGGTGTCTTTCAATTGGAGTGTTCATTTGAATGGGCCCCTTAGTGTTTTGAAGGGTTTCCTATTGAAGGAACCCCCTTTGAAATATTATTTAAAATGAACTCTTTGGTGTCTTGCAAAATTGTGTCTTATATATGATATTCAATGTCATTATGTCTTGGTTTCAGAAATCGTATATCCTCACATCTAGCTTGGGGGCATCCCGAATAGGCCCATCTTTTCTATGACAATATTGCAACATAATTTACAGAAATCGCAGGCTTATCTAGTTAGTGTGTGTCTTGTGTCTATCTAATCAGGATGTCTTATCATATCACCTTGTGTGTCTTATGATTTTTTTCCTAACATGTTTGTGGTGAGATTACATCTAGATTTGCAGGACCAAGAACCTATGAAGCCTCTCTCTTTTATGTCCAGGTATGCTAGATCGAAGATCTACCTCCTTGACACTATTAGTATATTATCTTCAATATCTTTCTACTTTAACTCACATACGTACTGACATGTATGCCCACTAAAGTGGGGGAAACATGTAATGGCATAAATTTGCACCCTAGGAAAATTTCTGAATTGTTGTACCCTTTAGAAATCATAAGTTTGATGAAGCATAGTTTATCGCCATCACCACATTTCTTCCATGCGGTCTTGTATTTTTGCATCGATGGAGTAATTTTTGTTGGGGATGCACATGCACTGTGTGGACATCCATGCATCACACTACCATGTTGATAGGATTTCTGCCTCTAGAATCTACAAGAGTGTTATGTTTCTGGTTGGTTGTGAATGTAACATCTTCTGTCGACCCTTGACCAAAAAAATTTGTCTCCTTACCTCTATTTTTCTGATTCAAACTCATCTTTCTCTAATTCTTGCAAGATCCTACATTCTCTACCTCATTCTCACACATTCTCTTATTCTTTTTGTTGATCATTCTTTCCTCTTCTTGCTACTACAAGATCTCTTCTTGGGATCTACCATGCTTTCTTGTTGTAACACCATTATTTTTTCAAGGTTTATGAAGCTACATTCTCTTGGCAAGGCATGATATCTCATCGTCTTCTCCTCTCAACCTTGATTTCTAGTAGAAGAGAAGGTGATATTGCTCTTTTTATTTACTTGCATTACTATGTCATAGATTAGAATTTAGGTTATCTTTTCACTTTATTTGATAGTGTCTTTTCCATTATATCTTTATCAATTTTCTCTATATAGTGGAATCTTGGTTGTTTGTGGAGGTGGGAACACCAAGATGGGGGTCTAACTAGGGTAGACCTCAAAACACAACCCAAATTTTTTCTTGTTTTCGTGTGTGTAAGCGTTGGTTCATCCATTTGGAGTTATAGTTGAAGAATTGGATTTTGCATGAAAGGTATCTTTTCCTACTCTTTCTTTGTCATTTTCATACTAGAAGAGATTTCCAGTATTATTTTGGTTGTACTTCTGGATTTTTGTATTTTCTTTGTCATTTTCATACTAGAAGAGATTTCCAGTATTATTTTGGTTGTACTTCTGGATTTTTGTATTTTCTTTGTCAAATTTTAAAACCTCAACAGTTAGGTCATAAGCAGGTCCTCTATATTTTTTGGTTGTTTATCAGACCTTTATCCACATAGGACACCAACACATCCCTGAGACACCAATGTGTCATTCCAAAGTCTAGTTTTTGTCATTCCAGAGTCTAGTTTTCGTGTTGTCGTCCTTAGATACTGAGTCGTCTGGTCTGTGGTTTGAAACCTTTATGGTTGACTCAACTAATTTTGGAAGGGCATATTTTTGTAGAAGGGAAACAATGCTCTATTTTTCCTTCCTTTTCATCCTTTCTCTCAACCTGTCAAATAATCTAAGGTAGTTTAGATAATTTCATTCCTTCAGGCTCTCCCATGACCTAGAGCCTTAGGGGTGACAAATCCCCCTAATCTACACTAAATTTATCATGAATTTTCCAATTCTAAGCCCATATAAATATCATGAATTAAATTCACAAATGGGGGTGTTATTGTTAAAATTAAAGTTGCAAAGAATCACATTTGACATAGATCCATAACCCATAGGATCTATACAAAAAATTTAAAAAATTGATAGAAGGGATGAAACCCTTAGTACTCTTATTTTGTCCATTTATCCAAATCTTAGATATCATGTTGCATCTTGTACTCATACTAATGATGTTTGGACTACCTAAGAGAGTCTTTGGTAAGCCAAATAAAATGAGAAAAATTAAGTTGGAGAATAAACTTATGAGTCTTAATCCTCCACATTTTGATAATATCCAAGATTTCTTTTCTAAGCTCAATTCTCTTAAATTGTAGTTGTTTGATTGTGGGGTAACCAAAGAGGATGAATAGCTGATTCTTTCTATTCTTTCTAAGCTAGGTTCTGATTATTTAGTGTTTATTTTTATATTTTATGCTATAATGAATGCCCTTGGAAATGGATGAAAAATGCCTTCTCTTGATGTATTTATAGCTCAACTCACAAAGGACCAAGAAAATTTGGAACACATGGGAAAATTCAAGTCTTCCACATCTCAAACTCTTCTTACAAAAGATCAAAAGGCTTCAAGTGAAAAATATAAGTAGAATAAGGACCCCAAGTCTAATGAACAAGGTAAAGAATAACCTTCAAGTAGCACTCCCGAGTCCACTTCCTATTCCAAAGAGGATCCATCTAAACAAAATAATTTGAAATGTGCATATTATAAAAGGCTAGGACATGATGAGCATATATGTTATGATAATAAGATTGATGAACTAACAAACCTTCTTCATATGAAAAATACTATGTTTCCCTCATCAATATATTCTTGTTCTTCTTTTTGAGCATATCAATCCAAAAAAAAATCATTAGCATAATTAGGGAACATAGGAGTAACAAAAAAAATAAAAAATGAAAGGACAAGCACTCTTGGCCTCTACAAGTCTTGAACTTGGAAGATGGCTTCTCCATCTAGGCCTGCATCTCATAATATGGTTTCATTTTGGAGTGAGCTATGTATCTAGTATTTGTTCCTATGTACTAGGTAGATGTAGAGGATGGTTACCCATGTATTTAAATGAGATGGAGAATTTACCATATGAAAACTCTTGCACTCTTATTTTTTAGAGGAAAACTTCAATCTCAGTTGATCAGTATTCTTTAGACTATTGGAATCTATATTTTCAACTTGCATTGGTTGAGTAGTGTCATTGAGGTCACTAATGCAGATTTATGTTCCATTTATATCTTCAATTGAAAAATATTATTGGCCATTATTTTCTATTTTATCATTGTTCAAGTAGTGTCATTAGGGGCACTCATGCAGATTTTTATCTTCTCAATCGTGATAAACATCTTATTTTTAGAGGAGGTTCTTCATTTTTGGCACTATGACAATCATTTTTTGATAGTTTTTTGTAGCTTCTTTGTGATTTGCTGATGTTCTTCATTCTCCTATTCTTTTCGGGAATTTTTTTTTAAGGATTCTTAGTCCTTCATCTTATTTCTCTCTTTTGGAGAGGAGTTTTCCTCCACTGGATTTTTCTCATTTTCTCCGTTTGTGAGAGATTGTTTGTAAATGGGTACTTCATTAGACATTTATTGCCAGGACTCATCTTTTGCATCTTTCATTGGTTTTTTCCTCAAGTTGCACTAAGGGGGGGTGTCTATGTGAATAAATTAATGTACCTAGTTAATTTCTATTAGGGGACTTAATCACATGTTAAGTTCACTTAGGTTCTAGGATTCCTTCTATAAGTCTTAGTTGTCATTTCTAGATCTTATCTTATCCTAGGTAGTTATGATAAGTTATCTCATGTTATATGATTAAGAAACATGTCATGATATTGTATAATACTATCTCTCACCTTACCTTTATAATCAAGGCATCTCTTGCATGCATCACATATTTTTCACATATTGTGAATTTTATACCATATTGCAATTCTTGTTTGGTGGAATAACATATTCTATTGTTGCTTCTCTCTTTTGAGACTTACTTTATTCTCCTAATATTTTGATGGGTAACAACACATACATGAAGGTTTTTGGGAAGGGTTATAATGACATGGGAGAAGGAACTTTTAATGATGTACTTTATGTTCCTTTCTTGTCCTCTAATATCCTTTCTATTTATCAAATTACCCATAGTGGACAAGGTAAAATAGTCGAGTTCACTCCTGATAGAGTATACATAAGGGACTTGGAGACTAGATATATAATTTCTATCAAGATTGTTTATCATTCATCATTTTGTATTCATTTTCCCATTTTGCTTCTATTGATGATAATGTTCCTTTGATTGTCATTCTCACTCATTCATCAAGTGTGAATCATGTTTGTGAGAATAAGTTTGGACATCTAAAACTTGGTATTCTAGAGACCAATGCTAAGCTTCTTAATCTTCCACCTCTTGCTTCATTAGCTATCAATTATTCTATTCAACATGATGATCATAGTTTTCTAGGCCGTGCTTTGTGGGATGAATTATTGATAAGGATTTCTAACTTGTTTGTGGAGTCTCATATTACAGATTTGGAGGAAACATTTGAGGGGTTTTCTCTCCTCTTTGATGAAATTTTTAACACAACTATTATCCCAACTTCTTTGTCTTTGGAGATTGAAATTCATTTTTTCCCTCATTCCCTTGATTTTTCATGTTTCTTGGTTGAGTTTGACCATGATTATTTTGTGACTTCTTCAAGCTTGGAGACTCCTAATAAGTTTTTAGAGACATATAGACATTGAGACTTCATCCTTCCTTCTTTTAGTTGGAAATGGAGTGGCTTCTTCATCACCCTAAGGATTTTTTTCTGATATCTTTCTTGTAGGTACTGGATTATCTTTTGTTTTTAGGCATTCTTCATCGACATTGGAGCTTCTTTGTTATGGGGGGATATCTTCTCTTTATTTTTCCATCTAATGGGAGGTCATTGATTTTATATTCATGATGTCTTTATTTCTTGGGGGTATCATTGATTCCTCCATACATCATCCTTGTTTATATTTTTTCTCTTTTGGAGAGGAGTTTTGTCCCATTGGGTTTTTTTATTTTCTCCATCTACGAGAATTTCATTGTACATGGGTACCTAATATGGCCTATTAGCAAGGACCCATCCCCATATTTTCATATTTGCATAGTAATCTACTCCCTAAGTTTCGCTTAACGGGGGTGTTGGTGTGAATAAATATCTTGTACCTAGCTAATTCCTCACAAGGGGACTTATTCACATGTTAAGTTTACTTAGGTTCTAGATATCCTTCTATAAGTCTTAGTTGTCTAGATAAGATCTTATCTTATCTTATATTTTGAGTTTTTTGTCAAGTTAGTTGTCTCATAACATAGGATTAAGAAACATGTCACAATATTATCTAATATTATCTCTCACCTTTCCTTTATAAGCAAGGCCTCTCATCTACAAACTAAAAATATATTTGCAATCTTGAGTATTGCATATTGGCTATATTATCTTGCATTCATTATTACAAATTTATCCTCTTTCTTTCTCTCTTGTAGAAGGTTATTTTTTGGTTTTGTAGGTGATCTTGGAATCTTGAGTCCTTGAGTGTCTCTAACACTTTATTTATGCTATTTATACTTATTGGATAGTTTATATCCTAGTAGAATATGCTAAGAATATTTTATTGCTAGAAAATTAGATGAAAAAGTGAAGTATGACAAGTGTATTATACAAAATGGTCACATTTTTGTTTAAAGAACATTTTTAGTGCCTACATCTAAAATGAAATAGAATATTTTGAAATGATAGCATGCTATACTCATGATGGGATAGCTTGGATCCTTCAAGGCTTACAAAAAAATGGAGAAATTATACTAGGAAATATTAAATGAAAGTTTCTCTTGGTAAATATTTAAGGAGGATGATCTTAGGTACATTAAGGAGTACCCTACCTTCCAACAAAATAAATCTAATATTTTTCTCTAGCTTTAGTACAACCATTGCATGTTCATATTCAAGAATGGGAAATTGGACTCATGTAATTCATCACAAGCCTTCTTGAGGTGGTAAATTTATTTACCAAAGACGTGTCTAGGATACATGGTTTCCCTAAAAAATATTAGCGAGAGGGAAAATTTATCTCTCAAATATTTCTAGAGTAGGAGTTATTTTACTTGAATAGTACATGACTCAAATTTAGTACTAGTAATCACACACAAATAGGAGTAAAGCTTGAGATAGTAAGTATTTGGAAGGAAGAAGATTTAATAAAATACACTACAATTCAACATGCAACATGGACCAAAATATTGTACTTTAGATATGGCTATCACAATTCCACCCATCATATTCTAATTGGAATATCTACACTTATAAAATTAAATCTTTATGATGAACTAACTTTCATTGATTAATGATACACAAATAATCGAGTACCATTTTTATATGGATATTATATTCCATAAATGGAATAAGGCGAAGAAGTGAGGAAATGGATACATTATAGATTATTTGGCTCATTAGATGAATCTACCTAAAAAGGGTATAGGTCTAGGGAATAATTACAAATTATTGGAGAGAATATATTTGTAACTTCTTGAGGACAAGAATCTTGGGAAGGTTGAATTGTAGTGTCCTTTCTATTTTCTTAAGTTTGACAGTTTTTGGGTCACTTCCTAGCCTTGGGAAATATTTGGACTTTCTCATATTTTTATACCTTTATTTTATTCCTTGCTTCACCATCGATATTCAATATTCTAAAACCATGATCCTTGATATATAGCTTCCTTAGTTCTTTTGGGTCCATAGGTTATAATCCTTTGCGCACTCAATATCACTAGACCCTTATTGTAGCTCCTTCCAACCATTGAATCCTTTTGGTATAAAATTATCTAGAGCCTCACAATATTACATCCTTTGAGAATGTAGATTCATAAACTCTTGGTGTCAAGCCTTGTGATTATTCTCTACTTGATATGTTGGAAAACACCTCCTTGGACCTTGAATAAAAAAAATCATTGATCATTAGTGCTAACCTGGGATGCCATTAATGGGCCTATATTTGAATATAAAATGGTAGTAAAATATAAACTAATTCTCAACATGAGTGGGCCCATGCTAAGAATTTAACCTCTACATAAGGTGGTAAATTTATCAATTGGGATCATATTTCATCCTTGTAATAACACAAATAGACCCTAGTTTAAGCACTTGTTCAACTATTAGATCTAAGGATGAAAAAACTTGGATATATAGGTTATATTGGAAATTATTTTAGTTTTTGGAGGGAATATTCATACAAAGGTTTTATTAACACTTCAACTTGGAGGACTAAAACAACATTTTGGATATGATAACAATTTTTTATTTCATAATATATTTATAGTTATTTTAGTCTTGAATATCAAAAATATTTATATAGCATATCTATGTAATCATTTGAATGAAATTTGTGCATGAAATATTCTATTCTAGTGAGTTTATGTGAGTAAACCTATTTATTTTATGTGACCATTTCATTTATAAATATTTTTTAATTGATTTTATTTTATTATTTTAAATTTGAGTAATTTATATGAAAAAATTAGTAAAAGGTCATTATAATGTGTAGACATGGAAAATATACAATTCGATCCGACACACTAGATCCTAATTTACTAACACCATTTCTTCTTGAATCACACTCTCAAATTATCATCACCTTCTATCTCTTAATTAGATAAATCATTATTTATTTAATTAGGTCTTTCTCCTCTGTTGATTAAATTAATCAAGTTAATTCAATTAACCCTAAATCCCTCTTTAATTTAAATAATTCATCTTATTTAATTAAATCCCTAAAGTCTCCCCATTAAATTGAATAAATTAAACCTTATTTGATTTAATCTAACATCATTCCCTTTAGTTAAATAAATCAAATCATTTATTTAATAAAATATTTCTTCTCAATTCTTGATTTAAATTAACTCATAAATTCAAGTCAAAATTGTCACATCTCCTAATCTCCCATTAAATTAACTAACCTTTGGTTAATTTAATCCTAATCTATGTCAAATCCTTTAGAGAATGCAACTTGCACAATAAATCAATTACTTCGATTTATTAAATCTCTATTTTCCCTCACATGGCATAAAAGGGGAATATTCCCTCAAATTTGAATTCAAATTCAAGTGGGCTTGATCCTTCCAACAAGGCATTGAAGACCTCTTACATGTCCTTTGCATTGATCCAAGTGACATTAAATCCATTTATTTCTCCCTCCAACATGTCACATTCAAATTTCAAATTTGAATCTCATAGCATTTATCATGCACATTGACCAACATGTGCTCATTCTTCCTCCAATCACATGTGGACAAGTGGCACAATTCCATTGGATTATCTTTTATCCCACATTTCTCAATTTCACTCTCTCTTCCATTTTGGAAATATATAAATGAGAGACTCTTCCTCTCATTCTATCATCCTCAATGCAAGATCTTAGCTAGGTTATTGTAGGTTTTCTCAAGAGCTCATCTTTTTCTTTATCAACAAAGTGGATCAATCACTCATCAAATCATCACAAAGCTTACAAAGGAGTTGGGAAAGGGTTGATTTTGACACATAAATTGGCACCAATTCCCCCATGGGATTGATATTTGTTCATTAAAATAGGATTTATATAATTTCAATTGCATTGTTCTTCATTTTTTTTCCTATATTAATGTTTCAATCTAATTTCATGGGGAATCCCTGTTTTAATTTGTATATGATCTAATATTGTGCTTGTTTGTTGTGTTTGTGCAGGTATGAAATTAGGGTTCACATTTTGGCACTAGAAGGAGGGGAGATTTGAAGAAATTAACACTTTTTTTTATGGTTTTTGTCTTTCTAGGTCAAACAGCGCCGCTGGAAGTCAAACAGAGTTGTTGGAAGGAATTGCACCACATTTGCAGTCTTTGTTTTTCCAAACAGAGCCGCTACCTTCACCAACAACACCGCTCCAAATAGTGTCATATTTGCAAACAATGCCGCTCCAAACAACGTCGTATTTGATTTCTTATTTTTTTACCAAAATTTAAAATGGTCGTATCTTGGTCATTTTTTGGTCTTTTTCAGAGCTTGTCTTTTTGAAGTGGGGTAGAATTTCATAAGCTATCCAATGGTGTAGGTGTTTCTCAACTTTCATAGAGTTAAATTTTTCAAAATTTCACCTTATGTCAAAACACCATGAAACTTGGTCTAAATTTTAGGGTTTATATGCTTAATCATTTATCTAACCCTCATATCTTCTTGTTTCTTGATTTCATCTAACAATTGGAGCTTGTATTGCAAGTTTTAAAGGATCATGGAGCATGGAAATGAAAGAAAAAAACTCTCACATGATTGTAACAAGTGTTTTTAAACACTTTGGGAGAACTTATAATCCCTTTCTAAGGATTTGTTTACTTTATGCTTTAGGAAACACTAATTTTCTTTTGGGCTCTAAAAATAACACTACAAATTTTCTTTCAATTTTGCAACAAAAGGCTTAAAAAGAACCTTAGAAACAATTTACTAGATTTGGTTTAAGGTTTAACAAATTGAACAAGGCAACTTCCACATTTGATTTTGTGCTCTAAAAAGAATTCATTTTTCTTTGTGGGATTAAAATGAACAAATGCTATTTTGTTTTGTAATTATTTATTCAAGTTAATATTATCAAAAGGGTGTATGCGCTTCTCTCGCACCTCACGAGAATTAAAATTTCTTTAGGTGATCTTAAGTTGAATAAAATAATTGCCTCCACATTTCATTTTTGGAATTAAAATTGAACCAAACATGTGAGTGTGAGCATGATATATTGCGAGTGTTCTCCCTTTGTTTTTCAATGAAGTTTGATTGAACTATGGGATGTGCTAGCTTGCTATTGTTTATCTTAGAGGGCCTGCCTTGTGGTAAAAAGTACTGACCCAAGGTAACGACCCAACCGGGAACATGCTCAAGCCAAGCAACTTCCACTCGGGATATAAGTGTGGATATTGGAACAAAGGCCAATATCACAAAGATTATTCCAATGAGAAGGGTAGCAATGGTATCTCACCGCATGGATAGTCCCCCATGAAAAGAATGCCTGCATTAAAACCATTGTTTAGCAAAAGCCAAAATCCTATCTATTTGTTGGTGCAAAAGGTCATGTCCTTTGAAGCCGCCCCATGTTATACATGCGATTTTGTTGTAGAGATGAAAAGTATGGCATGGGAGATTCATGGATATTGATGCTTGGTTGACCTGAGAAGTGAGTGCACTGTAAGGGGGAGACTGTGTGGTCAAGAATCTAGTCATCCACACTGAATATGTGTAGCTGGATTCATCCAAGTGGGAACCCAATAAATATTGTCTTTTTAGCCTAGGGTTGTGCATGTTATTGAGACATTTTTCTTGGTTCTAAAACATTGAGAAACAAACATTCACAAAAGCTTTGAAATTTCAAACCCTTTGAGGAAAAAAATATCCTTTGATGAATCTAAGTGCTCTTGCTTGCCCTAGGGATTATATCCTTAGAGGTTTCTAAGTACTTAGGTTTAGTTATCATTTGTTTTCACCAAAGTCAACACTAGGAAACCTTTGCCTTGATTTCCACATAATGCACTTTGTGGGATGAAAGAAAATTAGGACATTGGACATTCATTTTGCAAATCATAATCAATAAAGTGTTTGTGGTAAAAATAACCAAATGTAAGAAAGATAAAAATCAATTGAACCAAACATGTGCTTGGTCCCTTTTGAGTTGTTTGGTTTTCATGCAAACATTGGTATTTTGGTTTGAACCACTTTTAGGGAAAAAAATGTTCTTCATTACCTTGGTCTTGTAAGCAGGTCCTCGTAGGGTCATCTAGGATCAAGTCAAACACTTCATCCATATCAAACTTCAATCAAATCCCATTTCACCAAAAAATTCTTGGGAACTTTGAAAACATCACTTATGCTATACTTTTAGGAAAAATCAACATCATCTTGTTTGACTTAACACACTTAGTCAAATTATCAATCCTCTTGAGTGAATTTACCTCCAAGATAACACAAATTCCTAGGGTTTACAAGTTCATCATAAAAAATCACCTTGTTTGGCTTAACACACCTAGCCAAATTATCATCTTGTGTAGACGTTTTCTCTAAAATAAAACAAATTCATAGAGTTTACAAGTGCATTATCACTTTGTTTGATTTAGCACACTTATTCAAACTATCATCAATCAAAATCAAATCAAACCAAGTCCTAAAGTCTAGCATTGAGCCAAAGTTTCTAAAAATTTAAACACCCATATCATTCACCCCTTTCATCCTTCATCTCATCATTGGTCCTAAACCCTTTAGAGGTCAACAAGGTCAAAACACAAGAGGAAAATGGAATATAAACCTGATTTATCCATCATGAGTAATCCAAGTCAACCAGACTATCTAAGCCTTACAATGCCAATTGATTTTCAAAACTTGCATTTGTACAATCCATACATGGGATCATTATCTCTACAAATTTCAATGGTACAACAAATGTGAGTTTTCACAATCTAAATTTTGGAACACCTTTCCATTTGGTAGATTTAAATCAAAGTCAAAAATTACAAATCTATCAACCAAACAATTAAGGCATGAGCCTTCTCCCTTTACCATCCATCAATCAATCAAATCTGAGCAACACTCAAATAATAAACCAAAGAATCATAAAAAATCCTCCAGTTGCGCCATGGATATCACAACAACAGATGACAACCATTCAAGAAACCCCAAAAATCAACACCATTCCCAATCCACCATCAAAACACAACATGAAAAATTCATTCTCCATCATGTTGCAAGCCATTCATGAAAAAGTGCTTCGAAACCAACAAGCTGCTCAAGCTACACAAGCCACACAAGTTGTGAAAGCAACATGAGCAACCTAACAAGAAAAGGCTCAAGCTCAAGCCCAACACCAAGCTTGACACACGCAAGCAAATTTCCAGGCACTATTGCAAGCAATCCATCATCAAGTAGCACAACAACAAGCCCAACAAAAGGATTTGTTGGAACAACAAAAACATGACTAACAACAAGTGTGGTTGGCTCAACAATAATTGCATGAGTTAATCCCTCATAAAATATTGCAACAAACTCCCACCACAATTGTTGAAAACAATAATCAAGATCTATCCATCGATGAGCACCTTGAAGATGTTTCCACCTCATCTGATGATCAAATCAACATACATCAAGAGCCATTTTTTAGTCATGATCAAGACCCCTCCTACAAAGATCTATTTCAAGGAGTGTTGATGTTATTTGATCCTATTGACATAAACCAAGATCCATTCACCAATGATCATGTTGAAAATGTCTCTACATCACCTAATGAGTTAGAGGATATATCTCAAGAATTTATTCCGAAAAATGATCAACATCTATCACCAAGGTTTAGCAATGGTCCTTCCCAAGACATACTAGCATCCCTCGACCTCATGATTGTGGATAGTGAAAAAATCCTCCCTAATAAAAATGTCCAAGAATCCCTTGTATATAATCCATCATTTGAAATTGACCCATGTCAAGAACTTGATCCAAAGCATGTCAAAAGAAATTTTGAAATCATTCAAGATCAAGAATTTGTATCTCCAAGCTAGTACAATGATATAATAGACACTCTCATATCTATACAAGATGTTGCAAATAAGGATCATATCCATATAGAACATACTCATCCATCTACCCATAAGATGCTTTCTTTGGATGGACATGTAGATGATCTTCATGCAAAACAAGAGTCTCATACTCTTGACATCATTACCAAGGAACAAGAGTCTCTTACTCTTAACATTTATACACATGGTCAAGATATAGAGAAATGCAGAGACATAACGGAAATGGGTCATGAAGAAGGCTTTTACAAAAGTTGTGAATTAGAAACATCATATGAAAGCATATCAAGAATGAAGATCACGAGGAAGAATTTTACAATGAATCTTTAACATCACTTGAAGAAGCATTACAATCTGATATCTCACAAGATCAAGCCAAAGAGATCAATCAGGAATTTATCCCACATATGGAGGATCCTATCACTTATAAACTTGGATCACTTAACTTTCTTAGGGAAAGCGATCTCATCAATAAAGAAGCTGTCACTTTTGAAAATCCACCCCAAAGCAAAGAAGGATTAGCACCTTGTTTCTGAGGTAAATCATATCTTGTTGCAAATAATTTTTTTGAATAGATGAATTACCAAGGCAAAGGATTAGGTCTGCGTGAACAAGGTAATCTAGAACCAGTGCAGATTATTGGCAATCCTAAGCATCAAGGCCTTGGTTATTCGACAATCAAGGGATATAAACATATCAGTGATACCTCTATAAAATTGGGGGAAACTTTATCTCGAGAAAGTCTCAATATAGGGGGCACGAAGAATCCTTATGATGAAACCAATGCCAATACTACAACCCGCCACATCATCAATCTTCATCCACCCATCACCCCATCCACGAATTGGGACCAAAATCAAAAGAAATATTTTAATCAAAGCACAAAGAATATTATCAAATAAAAAGAAGCTAAGAAGCATGAAGGACAAATAGAATACAAGTGGATACAAAAAAGAATAAAGAAAGATGATCCCTATCATACTCCATTAGTCAAAGAAACTATAGGGGAAAATAAAGATGGGGCAAGTATCCATCAAAGATGTCCACAAAGGAAAAAACATGCTTCTCAAGTGACATACAAAGTGTATCAAGTAATTGGTCCTAATTCCATGCACACTTCCATATCCACCCATCATTGCTCATCTTCCCAAGTTTGGAGAGTCAAAGGTTCCAAACTATCAACAAATCCATCTTTTATTCCTAAGCACACAACTTCATCCGTGCCTTCGCGCATGATACCCAATTCTTACATTGACCATGTGTTGGCGATGAACCTTCATCGTAAGGATTCAGAAGGAACTCTATCACAATGTGAGCATAAATACAAAGTTAACTCTGGTATCAACAAAGCAGATCAAGAATCTCAAAAGTTGCTTTCAAGTGCATGTATCTTGGCAAAGCAACTTCTTCAAGAAGGATATCGATGACACATTATGACAAAGGAATCTACATTAGCACCACCAGGTGGTTCATCATAAGCTTAAATCTTTCAACAAAAAATCAAAAAAAATAAAAATAAAAAAATAAAAAAATCAGAAAAATGATTGAAAAAAATCATCCTCTAGTGAAAACCACTTCAATGGTGCTTTGGACAGGTACCATGATGAAAATATGGCAAACAAGCATCATGTGTAGAATCGAGCATCTACGTGCACCAGTTCAGGAGAAAGCATCTCATCCCATCCATAATAAATCCATTCATCCATGAACCATTTATTCAATCCATTTTTATCCATCTACATCCATACTCCAAGTTATCTTAATCTTGATGAAAATCCGGTGCACACTTTACACTTGCTTATGGTAAACATCTTGACATGGGTCATTTTCATTGATCCTATCCTACCCAACATTGTCTGAGCCATGAAGCACTATAGAAATGAGCATCCTTGTTCTAACACCTTATCTTGTCACAAGATAATCCTTGGCATCCTTTGCATGCTTACCATATCCATCCATCCACACACCTATCCAAGAATCTACCCATGACATTCCATACATTGCTAGACACTGGGGGCAGATATTTACATCTTGCTTCGAGAATAAATCTTGATATATATCCTCCAGCTTATGTGGTGATCCAAACATTTGCAAACATGAAATCAAATTGGTCAAGAATTTGTGAGCCAAAATCCAAATCAATATCCCATGGCATATTTTGACAAAAAGATATTCCTTATCAAGCTTTATTGTTCATTGAACATCAATCTGAACAATCAATATCAGTTGCATCTAACTTGCACGTCAATGTCACATCAAATCATCAAAACAATTTTGTTCCAAATCAAGCTTCATCAATCTTGATCAATCGAATCCAATCAATTATCACCTTGTTTGACTTAACACACTTAGTCAAACCACCCTCTTGTGCACGAGTTTACTCTAGGATAACACAACTTCCTAGATTTTACAAGTGCATTATCATCTTATTTGACTTAACACACTTAGTCAAACTACCCTCTCGTGTACGAGTTTACTCTAGGATAACACAACTTCCTAGAGTTCATGAGTGCATTATCACTTTTTTTTGACTTAACACACTTAGTCAAACTATCAATCCATCAATCTAATCAATCAACCTTAGCTTGGTTTTCAACAAAATTCCAAAACAAAGCATTGATATCATATCCATATCCAAATCGTCAAAATTATGAAAAAATCCAAAAACATCCAAATCATTCAAAATCCAAAACATGTCAAAATCCAAAATTTTTAAAAATAGAGTCATCATCCAAACTAC
Organism: Sequoiadendron giganteum; assembly: GCA_007115665.2. Classification (NCBI taxonomy): domain Eukaryota; kingdom Viridiplantae; phylum Streptophyta; class Pinopsida; order Cupressales; family Cupressaceae; genus Sequoiadendron; species Sequoiadendron giganteum. The sequence continues at coordinate 145,023,337 of CM021109.1, read as the reverse complement.
ATTGTCTTTGAGCTTAAACGTAGGCAAGGCCATTCTTGATCAGCCCCCGAGACACAAAATCCAAAAACATTTGTAAAACATCTCAAAAATACCAAAAACAGCCTCAAAATATTTGAAAAATAAAAAATGGTGCTTTCATCTCATCTTGCTTTGACCCGCGATTATCATCTCATAATGAAATCAATCATCACCTTCATCATTTGGTGAAGCAATCAAAATCAAGTATAACAGGTTCCAAAGTGAACACCCTAATCATCAGAGTCTCAAGTCTAGGTCAGTAAGCAAGCAAGTTATTCAACTCAGTGTTGCAATAGCTTATCATCTAGCCAGTCTCACCAAAACCCTGATCACAACATGTCCTAAGATGAATCCTTCTTATGATGGACATAAGCATCAGGTACCCCCCAATAGTTTAGCCTTGGCTAGCATTGTGAAGAACATCAACTTGTCTGTTTACTTTTTTCCTTGGTCTTTGTGACTTATCTTATTTTGCGCTCATTTCAAGGACCTCTCGATGATGCCTAAACAAAATAGGTTTAGAGAGAAAGGAATGGGGCAATGATCATTATCTTTTTTATCTTTTGCGCTTGTTGGATACACTTGTAAAATAACTTAGCCATGCGTCCTTTGTTTGGTTTGTAGGGAGGATGTTTTAGGTATCTTGTTGACCACATAGGAAGGCTTTCTTTTCTATGTTCTGGCCTGAGATGTTTAGAAAGTCTAAACTACATCTTGAATAAGGCTTTGTATGTTAAGTGGGAACAAGAATACTCCTATCTGATTGATGAGTCAAATTCCATCACACTAGGTACAATGCCATCCTGGTTCTTTATACCTTGATGCATCGTACCTATGTGTGTTATCAAACATAAAGTAATTGGCCCTTTGAAAATCCCAAATCCTGGTAAGAAAACCATCATCATCATAACATAGGCTTGTTGGATTTTCCTTCCATCCATCTTATTCTTCTTATTCTTCTATCTTCACTAACATTTCTATCTAAATTAGGTATGAGATCTCAAAATATACACAAGGCTACCCATGGCCGATCACTGTCTATACATCATCAAAATTGTCTACGTCAAATATCTGATCTTTCTAAATAATTATCTTTTGTCCTCTGATCAATAGAACCACTCCTCTCGCAGTTTATCATGATATCGATCGAAAAATTAGCATTTCTGCCCGATCTCTCAAGGGGGTAGTATACCAACATAATCCTTCTACTGGGGCAATAGTGGGGCATCTAAAAAAATGATTTTTTTTTAACTTTAATCACAACAGTTTATTCTTTGAACCAATGCAACAAGTACATTGCTTCAAAGAGGGGCAAAATGTAGACATGGAAAATATGCTATTCGATCTGACACACTGGATCCTGATTTACTAACACCATTTCTTCCTAAATCACACTCTCATATTATCTTCACCTTATATCTCTTAATTAAATAAATCATTATTTATTTAATTAGTTCTTTCTCCTCTGTTGATTAAATTAATCATGTTAGTTCAATTAACCCTAAATCCCTCTTTAATTAAATAATTCATCTTATTTAATTAAATCCCTAAAGTCTTCCCATTAAATTTAATAAATTAAACCTTATTTGATTTAATCTAACATTATTCTCTTTAGTTGAATAAATCAAATCATTTAGTTAATAAAATATTTCTTCTCAATTCTTGATTCAAATTAAATCAAGAATTCAAGTCAAAATTGTCACATCTCCTAATCTCCCATTAAATTAACTAACCTTTGGTTAATTTAATTCTAATCTATTTCATCCTTTAGAGAATGCAACTTACCCAATAAATCAATTACTTTGATTTTTTAAATCTCTATTTTCCCTCACATGGCATAAAAGGGGAATATTCCCTCAAATTTGAATTCAAATTCAAGTGGGCTTGGTCCTTCCAACAAGGTATTTAAGACCTCTTACATGTCCTTTGCATTGAGTCAAGTGACATTAACTCCATTTATTTCTCCCTCCAACATGTCACATTCAAATTTCAAATTTGAATCTTATTGCATTTATCATGCACATTGACCAAAATGTGCTCATTCCTCCTCCAATCACATGTGGACAAGTGGCACAATGCCATTGGATTATCTTTTATCCCACATTTCTCAATTTCACTCTCTCTTCCATTTTGGAAATCTATAAATGAGAGACTCTTCCTCTCATTCTATCATCCACAACTTGAGGAAACTTGCTCTCCTCATCCTCAATTCAAGATCTTAGCTAGGTTATTGCAGGTTTTCTCAAGAACTCATCTTTTTCTTCATCAACAAAGTGGATCAATCACTCATCAAATCATCAGAAAGCTTACAAAGGAGTTGGGAAAGGGCCGATTTTGACACATCAATTGGCACCAATTCCCCCATGGGATTGATATTTGTTCATTAAAATAGGATTTATTTAATTTCATTTGCATTGTTCTTCATTTGTTTTCCTATATTAATGTTTCAATCTAATTTCATGGGGAATCCTTTTTTTAACTTGAATATGATCTAATATTGTGCTTGTTTGTTGTGTTTGTGTAGGTATGAAATTAGGGTTGACACAGTGTAATTGTAGGTTACTACTTATTCATCCATCATACCTCAGCAGTTGCATAATACTAAATATAATAATTATAATTCCATTATAAATATCTAAAACCCCTTTTAACATAAATGCAATTATCTCTACTAGGGTTAGACATTAACTTGCTAAGAACTCCCATTGTTGGGAATTATATAGTCTTGCATAAACCAAACATACATTAGGCTTCCTATGCCACTAGTATAAGGAACATTAAAAATATCCTCCAAATCACTATTTAATTTATAAATTATTCCAATGATAACTTAGTATCAATTTATGTAAAAGAATACTAACTTTCTTATAGTCATCATCATAAGCCTCTACAAAATACTCTAAAAAAATTTACTCTAATTGAGCAAAAGATTTGTGTAAACTCAATCATTACTAATCTCCATACCTAGAATATAGTTCGTAGCCTCTAAATCTTCATGTTGAAGGAACTAGGTAACTAAGTTTTGAGCTCTTTAATAATTCCATTACTATTTCTAATGAAAAAAATTATAGGGAAATTATTAGAAACTACTCATTAGTTAATTTTAAATAAAAATAATTATCAATTCACTTCTAATAGACCCAAAGTATAATACAAAAGTATTGAGATTTTGATACTACATCCATTGTCATTGCTTTATATCATACAATGACTATTTAAACCTATAAACCAAGAACTCCCCCCCTTTTACCATAAAATGGTTAGGTTGTTTCATACAAATTTATTCCTCAAGATACCCATGCAAGAAATTAGTTTTAACATCCATTTTCTCTACTTTTAGATTGTAAGCATTAGTAATTGAAATTATGAACCCAATAAAATTTATTTTTGTAATAGGAGGTAAAATTTCACCAAAATAAATTCTCTCAACATAGGAGTACCCTTTTGCTATTAGTCTTTCCTCGTACCATACCACTTGTGCATCTACTCCAAATTTCTTCTTAAACAACCACTTGCAACCGATGAGTTTCCTTCCATCAGGTAGATCAACTAGATCATAGGTCTCACATCCATGTAAGGCCATTATCTCACCCTACATGGCATTTGTCCAAAAATTATACTCTTTCAATGAAAGATATTCCTTCATAAATGTAGGTTCATTTTTAGTATAAGATAAAATAAATACACATAATAAATCTGGTGGGCTATACTTGTCAATTGATTTTCATTGTCTTATAGACTTGTATAAGGTTATAGAAAGAGATTCTTCAAACTCTCTAAAATATTTGAGTCTATACCTTATTCTTCCTATATATCTTCTCATGCAACTCATTATTATTTCACCTTTTCATCTTATTTCTTCTTAATTTTGGTCTTAAAATACATAGTTTTCTTTTGGTTATATATAATCAAACTTATCTCCAAGTTCCAAAAAATTGACATATCTAGAATATACCATTTTCAAGGTTAGAATATTCTAATTATTATAATAATTTGCATTACCACCATAACCAATGAAATTATTTTTGTTAACTTTGAAGTTCAACCTTGACCATTTTCTTTAGACACTTAAATAAAAGGATCACTACCAAATAGTCTAATATATAAAATAGGAGATTACTTATCTATTCACACTTAATATGATTTTTTATCCTAAAAAGATGAAAAAGGTGATATATTAATCAAATCACAAGAAATAATTTTAGCCTCAATCTAGAAACACTAATATAATAAAGAATTTTTTAACATACTTTTTATCTTTTTCTATTAATACTCTATTCATCCTTTTTGTGATGATATTTGACTGCAGCATATATAATGTTATTTTTCTACCATAAAATACCTACATGTATCCAAAAGTCATAAAATTGTCAAATAATATTTAACTCCATTATTTGACCTTACTTTTTAAATATTTTTTCTCTAGATGATTTTTAACAAGAACTTTAAAGTCATAAAATTGATAAAAAGTTTATATTTATTCCTCAAAAAATAAATTGAAGTATAATGTGAGAAGTCATCAATAAAGAAAATATGATAGTGAGATCTTCCAATAAAATAAATACCCACATGGCCAAATATTTCACTACAAACTACTTTTTTTAATCCTTTTTCTCTAGTGCTACCATAATTAAACTTTACTCTACTTTCTTTACCAAAAAATAGTGCTCACAAAAATAAAAAATCCATAAAATAGCTAGACAAACCATTTGCCATATTTTCATTAATAAGGATCTCAATCCCTTTTCACGAATGTTACCTATCTTATGGTACCACAACATACAAGAATATGAATTTTTATTACATAGGAATCTTGTTATAATATGTAGATATATCAAGGTTAAACAAAGTCCCACATTAGAATCCTTTAGATATCACCAAATTACCTCTAACTAGCTTGCAACCACTCTTGTCAAATGTGACATTCACTCCAACATCATTCATTATAGAGACCAAAAGTGATTTTTTCTAATATTATAATATTCAATACATATATGTTTATAGGCATGAATTTGCACCCGTAATGAAAATTCCCCTTTACCCCCTTACACTTTAGAAAACCTAAGGCAGAGGCTTAATTACACTTAAGCCCACTACTCACATCACACTTGGCACCTAATTTGGGTGCCGGTGGAGGCATTTTTGTTGGGGACACCCACACGGCGTGCAAACATACGCACGACACAATTACATCCCTAGCAGATTCTTGCAGTTGGAGATTGTATAAATGTTACACTTCCTATTGGGAGTCAAAGTGTAACACCTTTTTTTGGTTGGCTGAGCCAAATATGGCCATTTCTTGACCTCTTCCTTCATATTCTCACTCCATTCTTCCATTCTCATCTTTTGGTCATCTCTACACAATCTCTCCACACTTTTGAGCATTCACTTCAAGCTTTGTAGCAACACTTTACACTCCATAGTAGAAATCCACTATTCCATCACTCTGTTACTGCGAGCACAAGACAAACACCATGGAAGCAAAGGCTTGAGTTCCTCTCATTTTCTCCTCCACTAGCCTTGAGCTCTTTGGATGAAGGTAGTAAGCTCCTCTTATCTTCTCTATTATTTGATTGAGTAAGCACGTATTATTTTGTAGTGTATTTTTTTTATGTAGCTTGTATTATCTTCTTTATAATTATTTCTATCATTGCAAACTAGGTTGTCCATGGAGGTGGAAACACCAAAATGGGGGTCTAACTGAGGCAGACCCCTAAATAGCCCCCCAAAATTTTCCTGCTTTTTTTGTGTGCAGGTGCAGAGACCTTGGAGCAAGATGATGAGAAGGTTGTCGTGTGAAATCGTCTTCGCCACCCTTGTGATAATCTATTTCCTTTATCATGTCCATCTTTATGTTTCACTCTTCTTAATCTTATTTTGTCATTCTAGGAACTCCTAAAATAGGCCGATAGTATTTTCTTAGGGCTTGAACCTCGTCTCTTTGGTTCTCTAGCCGATGGATGCCAACACACTTGTGAGACACCAACATGCCATGATGTCATCCCAAAACTATGCTTCTATCCTCTGACATAGAGCTACCTTAGAAATAGAGTTGAACTTTAAAAGTGACTCGTCTAGTCTCACTTCAACTCTCAAGTTTGTAGAGTGATCGAAGGACCCACATATCTCATCACTTTCATCTCACCTATCCTAACCTTCCTTTAAACTGAGGTAAGTTAGGGCAGCCATAATGCTCTTGGCCTTTCATGACCTGGGGCCTTGCAGTGGTTGGTCCCCCTCTCTTACATTTTTGGTGAACCCGACGTGAACCAACATCTACACATTTTTCAGTGTTATGAGCTTTTCCTCTTATACCCTTTGGCCGATTGTACTCTAATGTGTTGTGAAATTTTATGAGCATCATAACCCAATCCATGACCTCTAGGCATATAGTCAAGAGAATTCTGCAACACCTTTTGATGGAGAAGGCGAAGGTCTCTTCTAGTTAGACTACCAACCTTTTATTTGGCTTTGCAGTTGGTCTATCCATGCAGGAGAATGTATCATGAGGCGAATCTAGATTCATTGATGAAACTAATCGCATCCCTACCCCTCTTGCATCACTGACCTTCTCATTTGTAGATGAGCATGAGGTCGTCCATATACCTTTTTAATATTTTGTTAGACTTAGTAAAGGTTTAAGTGCATTAGAAAATCACTTGGAAAGAAACCTAAAGTTGGCTAGGGCTGCTAAAGTGATTAGTCAAATAAGATATATGGTAAGACAAGACCAGATAGACATATAACTCTTGGCTAGTCTCACTGATCTGGAAGAAGCATGTGCCCCTTTGAATCATAGTCACATGGTACAAGGTGGCCTCTTCGAGGAACATGAGAGACAATTGGAAATGTCAATGCCTCCTACATCCGTATACATGGTTGACATAGTCCCTTTAATCAGTGTGCCCGCGGCTTCCAAAAACTCCTAAACTATCAAAGTGAACAAAAACCCTTTAGGTTTGAACTTCACCCCTTCTATCGCCTTCGATGGTGGAGGATTTGGTGGGGTGATTGGTGGTGGAAATTTTGGGTGTGGAGGTGGTATTGGTGAAGGCAGTTCCCGTGGAGGTCATGGTGGTGGCCTTGAAAATGGTGGTGGCTTCGATGGAGGTCACACTAGTGGTAGTGGCATCGGTGGTGGATCTGGAAATATTCATGACAAAGGTCTAGGTGGTGGCTCTAGTGGTGGTTCTAGTGGTCCTATGTCTTTGAATGACCCTATTTTGAATACCCTTCTTTATAATATGGGGAAGATGTAGAATCAGATAGTGAACCTGTCCTAGGCCTCCACCCAGCCTATTTCTCAACACTTCTTCCAGAACAACCCATTGTCGGGTACAATTCTAAACACTCCTCTCCCACAAGGGATGGAGATTCCTAAATTTGAGAAATATGATGGTAAAGGGGACCTACAGACACATGTGTCCACCTTTAATGCCTTATGCATAGAATTTTTCCATCATGATGCGTTGATGGAAAAATTGTTTCCTTGATGCTGCAAGGATAGAAAACTTGAGTGGTATTGTTCCTTGCCTAACAATTACATCTTTACATTTGATCAAATTGTGAACCAGTTCCTACGATAGTTCCAAGCCAACATCGGGCTGAAGAGGACCTTCTCTGACCTTGTTTGATGTAAACAAGGGGATAATGAGAATATTATAGATTTTATAGCATGATATCAGGTGCTCTTTTCACAAATATCATACCCGTTACCTGACTTTGATGTACAAAAGGTGTTTATAGGGAACTTACAGAGGCCATGACAATACATTTTTTTCCTTATGAAATACCCTTCTTTTGTGCATCTGTGTGCAGCGTTGCAGGAGTACCAATAGACGGTGTTTTAGTTCAAGGGTTTCTCCTCGCACTCCCATCCTGAAGGGAATTCTATCATCTCAATCTCTAGAAAATTTAAAGCCGTTGTAAATGTAGTATCCGTTGTGGATAACCATGGCCTCGGACGTGACCAAAATTTTACAAAGTTATCAGAATCCTATTCTTCTATCTTACAAAATTTGTTGAAGGATAAGATCATTAACTTGCCAACCCCTAAACCAATTAGGGAACCATATCCTAATTGGTATGAGGAAAATACATATTGTCAATACCATCAAGTTAACAAACATGATATCGAATGTTGCATGTGCCTGGGTCATGAGATATAGGATCACATTGAGGACAACACTATCTGTCTTGATGGGAACAAACAAAACATGAAAAAATCAGTGGTGAAAGCTAATAGTGAATTGCAAATATACACAAAACCATTTTCGTCGCATTTTTCTAACATGATTATCGATCCCTCTAATTTTGTTTCTTATCCTAAGGCATATTTTAACATAGTTACTATTACTCCCTCTCCTCGTCTTGTGACCGGTTCACCGGATGTAACATTCACTTTGCAAGACGTACCAACAAATGAAAAACCTTCTCCATTTTACTTTCCCTCTTGCCTCAATGGCAACATTGTGACAGGAGTCTTGGTTGACCCCGCAAGTAGAGTGAATGTCATCATAGAGGATAAATCACTCTTAAACTCCCTACAAAGGGAGGAATATGAAAAAAAAATACATCATCCATACACATGATGGAATTTCTCTTAAACCTTATGGATCGATAACGTTGTCTGTCCTGGTTGTACCCAAGAATGTGGACACGATATTCAATGTTATTCCCAAGTTGGACCTATTCAGAGTGAAGCTAGGTATACCTTGGCTAGCTTCCATGAATGAGATCGCCTCCATAATTCATAAATGCCTTAAATTTTCCCATGAAGGTTTTTTGCTCGTAGTTCCTGATACTAGATATCAACCTGTGGTATCTCATGGAGGATACTCATTGGATCACTTTTGGCCCACTCCAGTCGATCCGCTCCCACAAAGAACAAACCTACTTTACAAGAATTATGTGAAGTATAAAATTGGAGGCAAGGGACAATTGAGGTTGACCCTTCTTGTAGCAAAGAATCCAACTACCTCCTCCTACTGAAAGGGAAAGGAGAAGCTTGTTCCCTCTCGAGCTGACTCGTTTACTCCCCTTTCTTGGGAGTAGTATTGGATGAACAAGCCTGGGATTTACCCACTGAATCCGATGATGCCTCTTTGGTGAAGGCACAATATCAGCATAGCAAATCTCCCTAATGGGTCTCCTGGACCCTGGTACTATTTATATGGTAGAAAGAAAGGCTCGTGAAGAGAATTTTCCCCGTGACCTCTTCTTGTTTCCCAAGTGGAAAGAGGCCCACCATTAAGGTGTTGGAGTTGATTCCTCCTGCCATTTACGAACCTTCTCCTTATTATCCCATTTAGGAGTCTATCCTTCCACTAGAAATAGCTATGGAAGATACTCCCATGGTTGAGTATGAGCCCTTTGTCCCTTCACAAGCTCCAACTTCTAGTTCGAAGATTCATAGAAATTTCCTTGCATGCGAGTGTAAGCGTCGAAAAAAGGATCTCCTAGCTGAGAAATCCTCCTTATAGAAGAAGGAGGAGGAGATGACCACACCTCCTACTACGTCTTCCTCTTTCCCCCCTTGTCTCTATCCAAACTAGCTTTGAATCTCTTTTAGCTTCCGTTGCGAGCACACATGCACCTAGAAAGGTGCAAGTGTTTATCGCTCCTTCTATGGATCCACCTTTGTTGACATCCATTCTGAATATCTCACATTTCCCCAAGCCTGTGGATATGGGGATGACACAAAGTGTCAAGGGCATTTAGGCTTCCTTCCATGCTGACCTAATTTTTTATGTTACTTTTTCTTCCATGCATTCTTCTTGAACTGGTTGGGGATTGATGATCTTTCTCCTTGTACTACGGTTACCTACTATTTATAAACAAAGGCAGATCTGACCCCGTGAAAACAAATCCCCTTGTTCCCTTTTTCTTCGCTTTTCTCTTTATCTTTCTCTCTTCTTTGCTTGAGTTGTCCCCCTTATGTGTGAAAAAACCACTTCTACACAACTTGGTCTTCAGAAAGTTCATTCATTGAAAACAAATCCCTTCTCAAGATCCTTCACACACTCCTTTAGAATTGCATCCTCTACTTGAAACCCCAACAGAACATGTCTCCTTCATCATGGGTTCATAAAGAAAGGACTTGGGAACCTTCCTTTGAAGCAGGAACAATATTGACCTTCCCCTCATATGGGGGCATGTCCTTCCTTTCAAATTCCTTGATGAAGTGAACATATTTTGAAAGGATTCCTTGATTATGAATCGATTAGAGAAAGAAGGCATTAGCTTTTGAATAGTGTGTCCCTTGAGTGGACCCCTCCTTTTTGCTCTAGGTTCCCAAGGAACCCCTTTGAAATTTTTCAATAAGTTCTATGGTATCTAGCTCAGGGGCAGCTCGACTAGACAAGTTTTTCTTCTTCGTTTCTAGTATGAGGGGAGCATGACTAGACCTACTCCATGTCATTTATGTCTAGCTTGGGGGCAGCCTGACTAGACTTGAATTTTCAAATAGCGTATCCCTTGAGTGTACGCTCCTTCCTTTTGAATGGTTCCTGAGGGGCCCCTTTGAAAGTCTTACAACTTAGTGATGGTCTGCATGATTGTTCATTCACAGGCCTACATGATGGCTTCTTGACATGTTCTATCTGCGAGTAAACATGTTACCCTCTCTGACTCCACGGAGTCACTTTTTCTCGGACTCCTTCACGTGAGATTTCTTGAAGGATACCTCCCTTGTAGGACCGTGAGCTTGTGAGGTGCTTTCGTTCTTTAGCTTTATAGCTCAGTGGAACTATGAAGTCCTTTCCTGCAGTTCTGAGTTTGCTAGACCATGCTCTACTTCCTTATCAATTCAGGTATACATCTCTTACCTTGTTACTCCTTACTACTCTACTTTACCAAAGCAATCATCACTAAAGTGGGGGAAAAATGTATAGGCGTAAATTTGCACCCCTAACGCAAATTCCCCTTTACCACCTTACACTTTGGAAAACCTAAGACGAAGGCTTAATTCCACTTAAGCCTGCTTCTCACATCACACTTGGTGCCTACTTTGTGTGTCAGTGGAGGCATTTATGTCAGGGATGCCCACATGGTAGACACATTTTTGCATGGTGTGCTTACATCCCTGGCAGATTCCTATAGGTAGAGACTATAGAAATGTTTCACTTCCTATTGGCAGTCAACCTATAATACCTTTTTTCGACTAGCCGACCCGAATATGGTCGTCTCTTGACCTCTTCCTTCATATTCTCACTCCATTCTTCCATTTTCATCTTTTGGTCATCTCTACACAATCTCTCCACACTTTTGACCATTCACTTCAAGCTTTGTAGCAACACTTTACACTCCATAGTAGCAATCCACTACTCCATCACTCTGATAGTGCAAGTGCAGGACAAACACCATGGTAACAGAGGCTTGAGTTCCTCTCATTTTCTCCTCCACTAGCCTTGGGCACTTTGGATAGAGGTGGTAAGCTCCTCTTATCTTCTCTATCATTTTATTGAGTAAGCACGTACTATTTTTTAGTGTCTTTTGTTTACGTGGCTTGTATTCTCTTCTTTATCATTATTTCTATCATTGCAAACTTGGTTGTCTGTGGAGGTGGAAACACAAAAACGGGGGTCTAACTAAGGCAAACCCCTAAACAACCCCCCAACATTTTCCCACTTTTCTGTGTGCAGGTGAAGAGACCTTGGAGCAAGCTGGCAATAAGGTTGTTGTGTGAAATCATCTTTGCCACCCTTGCGGTAATCTATTTCCTTTATCACATTTGTCTTTATGTTTCACTCTTATTAATCTTATTTTTTCATTCTAGGAACTCCTAAAATAGGCTGGTAGTCATTTCTTAGGGCTTAAACCCCATCTCTCTGGTTTTGTAGCCATACAGATGCCGACACACCTATGAGATGCCAATGCATCGTGTTGTCATCCTAGAACTACACTTTTGTCCTCTAATAGAGAGCTACATGAGATGCAAAGTTGACCTTAAAAATTGATTCGTCTAGTCTCCCTTCAACTCTTGGGTTTATAGAGTGATCGAAGGACCCACAGTTCTCATCACTTTCATCCTACCTATCCTAACCTTCCTTTGAATTGAGGTAAGTTAGGGCAGCCATACTTCTCTTGGCCTTTCGTGACCTGGGGCCTTGTAGTGGTTGGTCCCCCTCTCTTACATTTTTGGTGAACCTTACATGAACCAACATATACTCATTTTTCAGTGTTACGAGCTTTTCCTCTTATAACCTTTGGTCAATTTTACTCCAATGTGTTGTGAAATTTTATGAGCATCACAATCTAGTCCACGACCTTTGGGCATATAGTTAGGAGAAGTGTACGACACCTTCTGATGAAGAAGACAAAGGTCTCTTCTAGTTACACTACCGAAATTTTCTTTGGCTTTGTGGTTGGTCTATCCATGTAGGAGCATGTATCGTGAGGTGAATCTAGATTCCTTAATGAAACTGATCATATCCCTACCCCTCTTGTGTCATCAATCTCCTCATATGTAGATGAGCATGTGGCCATCCATATCCCTTCTGAATACGTCGTTAGCCTTAGTAAAGGGTTAGGTGCTCTGGAAAATCACCTGGAAAGAAACTCAAAGCTAGCTAGGGCTGCTAAAGTGATAAGTGATCAGTGAAATATACACAAGATAATCCTTCTATGTCTCAACTCTCAATTTATCTCTCTCCTCCAAGAGTTCCTCCATTTTCAATTTCTAGAAATCAAATCTAGAGACATTAATTTTTTTAATATTTGATTATGGTGTTATTTCCATGGATTTTGTAAGTACACTCAAATATGAAAAATGACTAAAATAATACTCCCATTACAACAACAAAAATTCCAACAAAACTATAAAAATGTATCCCCTTCTATAATTTAATTGAATATTTGATATCAAATATTAAAAATAAAAGATAATTTTTTTGATTAATAGGGGAAAACAGGTTTTGAAGGGACCCCAAAATAATTTACAACAAAAGACACAAAATGCTACCTCAAAGGATAATCAGAAAAAACCATGAGCAGCAACCCGTCAGCCAAAAAATTCCAAATGATGGGTGCTGAAGAAAGATAAATCAAAAGGAACCCAACAACACCCAACAAGCAACCAACAAAAAAATTAAACCTAACCTACACCCCAACCCAAATAGAAAGCAATAAGAAAAAAATAACTCAGACCACCAAGAGTATTGGCCATCTCCAACTTCTAAATTATTCACAAAATAAAGTTTAATATTATGATATGATTAATCTAATAAACTTATTTCAATAAAACAATGGAGAATAAATATAAAAAACCAACAAAATCATAAATTTAAACCATTACAATAGATATATGTGGAGAAACCCTTATGAGAAAAACTCTACCCCAGAGAGACCTAGGATTGAATTATTCTCAAAAGATCAAGTTCAATTATGCATTCCACTATTCCATGCCTCCAATATATATAAAAATGTAAAACAAGAAACCACCAAGTGATATAAAAATTATGAGTCAAAACTATAAGCAATGAAAAAATCCAATGCTTCTATGGTCAAGGCCAAGCATCTCAGAATAATATTTAACTCCTCTTACACTTCTCACAATGCTAAAAATATCACATATCTCATAGATTTTATCATAATGGTGAAATTGACCAAGATCCTAATCTTAGGTGCTACATGAGGCTATTGATTGTCCAATCATAATACAAAATATGAAATTAATTCTTACAACTTGCAATCTTGGAAAATTCTTGGTAACCTCCCTACTAAAATATTTTCTACATGAAAGGTAATGTTATCATAATTTTTGGAAAGGAGGATGGAAGGATCTGTTGTGTGATGGGGGCGAGCTAGGGTTTCGATGCCCTAGCTCAGCTCTACCTCTCTTTGTGTGGTGTGTGCACAATTTTCCTGATGGGGTGGGTTTCTAACTGTGGTGCAGGGGTGACAACTAGGGTTGGCCATTCTTTTTGGTGCTCTATCTCCTCTCTTTCTCTGTTTTGTTTCCTCCTTGTTTCTTGGCATGGGGTTTTTCCTATCTAATGATCTTACTCTCCTTGTTGTGTGCCCCGGTTAGGTTTGTGAGACTCCTTTATGTGGATTTCCTCTTTCTCCTTGTCGTTTCTCTCTCATTTCCTTCTAGCGCTTCTCTTGGTTGATCGTGTGTGGTCGAGATCTAGTGTGGGCTTGATTTTTATGTATCATGGCATTGCATGTGAGCCAAGATATGGTGGATTGTGCCTCTTCTCTCTTTGGTGGAAACCCTAGTGCTTCAAATTCTTATGTTCTAGGTGCTCTCAAATTAAAGAAGGTGAATGAGTGTTTGGTGAAAGCCCAAGATAGGCTGGTCTTAGTCATCCAACAAGAATCTATAACTGAAGATATAGAGTACTACTGCAACCATGTTTTGATCTGTAAATTCATGGGGATGTTAGTTTCTCTTCCCTTTTTGGACTCTTCGATTCATAAAACTTGGAATCCGGAAGGGGATTTTGATGTGATGTTAGCTGCCAATAATTTCTTTTTGGTTGATTTTTCATGTATTGCTGATTGGAATAGGGCTTTTGAGGGTGGGTTAGATTTTTACAATCAGGTGGGTCTTTTCATAAAACCTTGGCATGGTGGTTTCAACTCAACGGAAGAGCTTCCTTCTAGGATTTCAGTTTGGGTGAGGTTACCACTCCTGCCTCTTGAATGTTGGAGAAGTGACATTTTATAGATGATAGTGTTGTTGCTTGGGAAACCTATTGGTCCCTCTAAGAAAAAACTGAATAAAAGGGTTATATCCTTTGCTAGAATATAAATATAAATTGAATTGAATAATCCACTACCAGATTTTGTTGATATGAGTATTGGATCTTTCTTGAACACATCATTTGGACTATGAGGCTTTACCTTTCAGGTGCAGATTATGCCATGAACATGGTCATCTCCAATGGAATTTTTTGTGGGCTATTCATGCTCTTGGTGTGAGTAATGCTTCTTCACATCCAACTTAGAATTTGGACAAGGGTAAGTCTCCTACTCAGGGGATGAAAGTTGATAAGGAGGGATTTTCCCTAGTCTGAAATCAACATAGAGGCAAAGGCCAAAAGAGGTCTCTTAAGGATAGATAGGAGGAGGAGAATTTCAATAGGTTTGAGGCTTTGGAGGATTTGGTTTAGGAAGAGGGGGCTCCCTTTGGTTGTGTAGTGGACAAATGGCCCTTTGGTGGAGACAAACAATGGATGCATATTTTTTGGTAGTCCTAACCTCAGGGTGCTTGAGGTGTCTAGGGCTCAAATGGACTTAAGTATTCCTCTCCCAATTGATACTTTGGAGGAGGCCAAATTGTTGTCAAAGGTTATAAGAGGTCTTGGTGGTAGTGGTGCTTTCCTTGATAGTGCAAAGTGTGTTCTTGATTTTGGAAAATCTAAGCCTTCTTTGTAGTGCCTCTCCACTTGGGTCCTTGGGCCATTCGGGTAGGAGTATATTTGTGTTGGTTTGTTGATTAATTTTAAATGGTACTATTAATGATTGGCTAATCATTTATTATAGGTGTTAATTTAAATGTCATTAATAAATTTAATGTTTCTTTAATTAAGCACATTATTTAAATATCATTAATTAGTAGTTTGATGCAACCATGTTTATTATTGTTGAGGATAAAGCAATTAAATTATTAGAGTTAATTATCAAAGTGAACTATGGGAAAGTGTTAAGTATTTTATTAAAGTATTAAATTTAATTTATAAATTTAAATGTTGGTTGATTTATATGAATATAGTATTTGTAATTGTTGAAATTATTTTTTTAATTTTAAGAAAGAATAACATTTCGATTATAATATTTTTAAATTTTAAATTTATAATTGGAAAGAATAACCTCTAGAAGTAATTGTACTTATGGTTCTTTGAATTGTTGAATTTTGGATTGTGGAGTCATGTCATCTTTGTACATTTGTTTGTTTTTTTGTTGTGGTCCTCTTTTCATCTCCTAGAACGGGGGGTAGGCCTTTGGGTCCACATGGTTAGGTGGAACGTGCTACACACCCATTGGGTTCCCCACTGACGATCGTGATGTTGTGGAAATGTACTTGTTGCAGTGGTACCTGAGCTTTCCAGTGTTGGTGATAGTTTTGGTTTTATGGCTTATAATTCCTTCTGAAGGATCTCTTTATGTATTATATTCATTGTAGTTGTCTCATATTTGTATTCATGTACTCTTCCCGTTGTTATAAGGGAAGCATAATGTAATTGTATCATTGTTTTATGATGTGTTGTATCTGTGGAAATATGCTCCGTAATTTTATTATTGAACTATGAGTTTGATATTTAATAAACTGATGTATATGCGTGTTCTCTCTCGATATTGAATGGATTTAATTTTATCTTTATGTCATCTCGAGTAGCGTATGTTTCTATCATTTATTTTTTTGGTGTTTTTTTATAGCAATGTTAATTGGTTGGGAACGAATGTGAGTAATGCAACCATGCAACCCCATGGGACTAGTTAGGTGACGTTATGTAATTATCTTAATGTTGTATGTTTTGTGTTGTTAGAATAAGTGAACAAATTAAAATGATAAACTAACACACCAATGAGACATTAGATTGAAAGAAACTAATATAGAAAACATAAATGCAAAATCTAAAGAAAAGAAGCTCCTTCAAATTTGTCCCATCATCCTCTATCTCCAAGGATTTGATTTAAGTTACTGGCTCTCAGTTGTGCAAGTAGCAGCTTGTTGAAATGACAACTTAGGAGAATGAGATTGATTGAAAATGCATGTGTATTTCTATATGATTTAAGCTATGAAATTGAACTAAATTGTTGAGCTTGATATTGCTAAAATGCTGATATGCTGATTCAAATGCAACTATAGTAACTGTGTATGAAATCTAGAATCAAATCTACTTACGAGAAGGCTGTATTTATAGATTTTTGAAAGGCAAGAATCTAGTTGGTGGAGATTGACGGTTGAGATTCAAACATGTCAGGATGAACGGTGAGAGATGGAGAGGTTGAGAGAAAGGTGGAAGGTTGAGAGGAAAGTGGAAGAATGTTTTCAACCCACAAAACCATCCTCATTCAAAAATGGAGACAAACATGGAATTTATCTCCTCATTTATGAAAATTGGTTGAAAGTTGAGGATAATGCTAATTAAATAAATAGATTTGTTTAATTATATGTGACAAGTGAAAAAGAAAGTTAATTAAATATTTTACGATATTTAATTAAGTGGGGTGAAAAAGATATTTAAATATATAATATTTAAATGTGAAATGAAGGATGAATATTCCATTGTTTTGAATTTAAATATTCAAACTTTAGAAATGAAATGCTAATTAAATAAATAAATTATGAAATTTATTTAACTTAATTAAGAGGAAAATAGCAATAATTAAATAAACTTATTTATTTAATTAAACTAGAAGAATTAGAAAAAAGAACAATATAAATAAATAATTAAATTTATTTATATGTAGATGACTTTAGAATATTAATTAAATAATTCATATTTAATTAATTAATAGGTTTGAATAACTGTGACCATTTTTAGATGTGTACGCTTTTCCCCTCTTTGAAGTGATGTGTTTTACGCATTGCCTCAAAGAATTTAGAAATTACCAATGCTATATGCCCCCTCGAGAGATAAATCACATGATTTGAATGATGATGAGGATGATTTGAAAGAATTTAGATGATTTTCAGAGAGATTTGGCGATTTAGCTCTCACAATAACACTTTGCATAGTAAAAATTTGAATAATTTCTCATTTTTACCCCCTTAAAAGGTGGAAAAAATGAAAAGTCATTGTCATTTGAACAGTAACTTGCAGTAATTTTCAAAGCTCTGAGAGATAAAAACAAGATGTCGATCCATTATGAGTGCCACAAATTCGAGCTCGTCGTCGTCGTCAGAGACTAGCCACATACGGACCTCTGGTAAGTCGACTTGATCCTCTTTGCAATTTTTTTTGGATTGATTTTCGCACTTTTTTGAATTTTTAAGATTTTTTACATTCTGCTTTAGTGCATATGAGCCATAGTATAGTGCATAGGATAGATAAATTCGTGCATACAAAGTAGTGCATAGATGTGAAACAATCGCGCATATATGTGTAGATTAGCACATAGCGTAGAATAGCGCATCGAAAACCTAAGTAGCGCATCCAATAATTCTGCTCATGTAGGATGCTAGATTAGCGCATAGATTTTATTTGTACATTGATGAGATAGATTAGCGCATTCATTTGATAAAATAGCACATAGGTGATTTAGCGCATAGAAGGTCTTATTTAGCACATAGACTAGATAGAATCACGCATTGATGGAGTTGCGCATTGCACAACTATTTTAGCGCATCCATGGCTTTTACCGAATTTGAATTTTGAAGTGAAATTTGATATGTGCTTGATGATTGTTGCTAGATTAGACAATTGATTATATGTTGTTTGAATAACATCAAGAATAGATTAGCTTGTTTTGATAAATTCGTCTTTGTGTTTGAAGAACAAATAGTAAAGATAAATTTTCTTTCCTGCTTGAAAGACAAATAAATAGATGATAGATTTGCTTTCCTGATTGAAAGACAAATATATTGATGCTGAGTTGATTGAATGTTAAATTTGTTTCCATGTGATATGAAAAACAAATAGTAGAAATGATAGATAGATTTGTTTCCGTGATTGATAAACAAATAAGTGTTGATTTGATTGAGCTAATTGCTTGTTTGATACAAGTGATGAACTTGCTTGATTTGATTAGAGATTGCTTGCTAATTGATTTGTATGATTGCTTGATGATGTTATAAAGGAGGAATTTAACCTCCTCCAGATCAGAGAGAGATTTCCTTGTACCCAGGAGATGGTTTTGTAGTTGTCTCAAGATGATTTGGAGATTATATATCAGTGTGGGTTGAGTCCATTGTTGAGGATCTCGTAGTATCGGGTCAATAGGGTGTTGTTGACTGCATTAGCTGAGAGGTGGCATAGCGAGCATAACACCTTTCATTTGCCCATAGGAGAGATGATGGTGACTCTAGAGGATGTATACAGGATTCTGGGTATTCTTGTAGTTGGTGAGCTTGTGATCTATGATCACAACGAGATTGGGGGACCGATGCACTGAGACGAGTCTTCCAGGATCCTCATGTCTCCGGATATGAGCTTCCTTGGAAGGAGATGGTGGAGAGATATGCCCCACTACCTTTAGTTTTAGTAGGTTTCATCAGTGGTTTCCTTTTTCTCGATCATAGGTCAAAGGGACTATCAGTCGGGTGGGGTCAGATCTTGGAGGACATGCTTCTTCATCGTTCTAAATATGCATGGGGGTCTTGCATGCTTGCCCATCTATACCAGAATCTTCATCAGATCGTTTACATAGATGGGAAGAGTCTCTCCTATGGAGTTACTCTTCTTCAGATATGGGTATGGGAGCAGATTGCGATCAATCATCCCATTGTTCAAAGGGATTGTCCTCTTGGGTTTCCATATGTTTATGCCTACATAGGTCCCCTTGTCCAGCCGAGGCTGGGCAAGTTAGAGTATTGGTGGAGGGTACTGGATGACATGGATACCGTCATATTGAGACTGTATCTTGATTGTGACTCTTGGGAGGCAGATGATATAGAGCTTCCATTTTGTACTAGACCAAGATACCTGATTGAGCGCACCCCATTTATCATCAAGCGATTTCTAGTTATGCGGGTCCTGAGATAGTTTGGAATAGTACAGATGATGCCACAAGGTGTGGCACATTACGCTAGGCACTAGGAGGATGTGGCAAAGTGGCGTCCATTTGTGACCATAGAGGCTACTAGGGTAGAGTATTTTTATTTATAGCCATATTATTGGGCGATGCACCCAGAGGTGACAGATGCAGGGATGATGGATGACTATGCAACCTTCTTTTACACGCATCCTTTTTCAAGGTTCACCAGCCTAGAGGAGCCTACCCCATTATTGGGAGGACCAGCTATACAGCGAGGATGAGGGTAGCCATAGGCACATGCAACAGTAGGGTAGCCACAGGGAGAGGCTCAGGCAGGGTACAGGATGCAGCAGCTATGGATATTGATGAGGGGGATCAGGGGGATGAGGGAGATGACTCCGGAAGCTTTGATGACAACAATGGAGATGATGGAGGTGGTGGGTAAAGTGTTTTCTTTGATGTCCCCTTCAGTACGAGGCCACGGACATCAAGAGTGGTGGATTAGTTGAGTATTTTGGCTCCATGGGTTATTATCAGGGCTCCCTCGCAAGGATAGTTGGATGCCTTGCAGGCAGAGGTTCAAACTCCTTGGAGTCAGTTAGCATAGGCATAGGTGATGATCAGTCAGCTGTAGGAACAAGTTGCACAACCACCACCTCTTGACCCACATATAGCTCAACTTACGACAAAGCGAGACAACTTTCGAGAGAGATGCATATAGGCCAAGGGGGTAGCTGAGAGACTCCTCAGATCAGTCAAGAGCACCTCTATTGGGGAGGTTGTAGCAGAGGGATTGGAGACTGCTCAGGAGGCTGAGTATTACATGATGAGATACTTCAAGGCAGTACCACCTGAGAGGAGGATTGCCTTCACATAGTCAGGTACTCGGTCTCAGACCCATTCACGCAGTCATTCTAGGAGTGCTACTAGGAGTGTGAGTCAACCAGCCAGACAAGAGATCAGAGCCTTAGGGAGCAGAGATCCAATGAGACCCACTACCTCAGGAGATAGTAGCATCCATGTGCCCTAGCCAGATGCCCCTCAGTGATGAGCATTTTGACACATTTATTCATTGTATTTTATATATCTTGTTGAAACATTTGATATCCTTGTACTTCTGGATATTTGTTTTGATGAGATCCATGAGATACAGTGGTGATTTGATTATGAATGTGTTATGGATGATTAATGATGTATGATTATGGATGCATGTTTATTTCTATATGGTATGTCGTGTATGATGATGGAAAAGATGGTATGAAAATAATGATGCTTTTATTTATGTATGATGATGCAATGCTGATATGATGTAGAATGTTAATGATGAAATGATTTCTAACATGATGATTTTTCTTTATGCATGTAATGATAAATGATTTTAATGATATGAAAAATGATATGATGTAAACTAAATGAATGAGACCTAACAATGATGAAAAAATTATATATATATATATATATGGATATGCAAAATGTAATGATGATCTAAAAGAAAATCTATGATGAAATGAAATGAATGTATAAATGAGATGATTATGAAAATGTAATTAAAAAAAAAAAATTTATGGAATGATATGCACATAACATGAATAATGATGTATTATGATAATAATAATAATGATAGTAATTGGTGAAATAATGATAATGATGTAATAATATGATGCAATGGATATGAAAATGATAACCTAAATGATGATGTAAAACAAATGAAATGGATGCAACCTTACTTTTAATGTATATGTATGTGACATAAATGTAAATGTTGATGTTATGAAATGATATAATAATGAATGATTAATATAATGACCATGCATATGATAGATAATGATCATGATGAACTAAATGAAAAGAAAAAAAATGATAATGATACCTAAATGAGTGATGGTGAAATGATATGTAATGAAATGCCACAAATGTCTAAATTTACTCAATCATTGGTTTGAAAAGATATATGGAATTTTTACCAACCTTCAAAAATCTACCTTAAACAACCTTCAAAATGCAAACCTAAATGAATCATGTAGTCCTAGAATGTAGTAACGAATCTTTCTCCTGTTTGTCATTTCATGTTGCACGTGATTTTCATCATCGAGCCTTTTGATATGTTGAAAGTTAGTACAAGCATCAAAGGGTATGTTAGCACCAATGATGACCTGAGTATCGCTTTCATGATTTTTATATAACAAATTAATACAAGCATCAAAGTATAATTGAACCAAGATGACCTGAGTATTGTTTGCATAAACATACAAAAGTTAACCATTTTCCTATGCAAATTCTGAAATGTCATCAATGATACGTTGTAGAGCATGTCCCACGACAAATTTACATAATACTAATGATTAGCTTATAGACAACAAGCCAAGAAAAATCATACTTCTTCCTAGTGATTCTAGTTCAGTACATCATTGAACCACTCTAAAGATATGATGTCATCAAATATCAAAACAACCAATCAACTTATGCTTTAAGTTTGTCATTCATTGTATTCAGATTAAGATCATCCAGTTTGTTTCAATTATCTTTCAAAACAATTGTTGTGGACTCAGTTTAATTGGACAAGCTTGTTGTTTCTGATATTCTGATTCCTAACACATGCTGCCAATTGCCTGCTAGAAAGCTCCAAGAAGTGAATTCCCCCCCCCCCCCCCCCCCCCCCAGTGACCCTGTACTCTAACTCCTATTAGACATAACTACTGCTAAGAATAACCCTAATCATCAAGCCATGATGAGATCCTTTTCGTTTCAAGGAGATGTTGTGACGTATGATGTGAATGTGATGGATAGGCATGTATGTGATGCCGATGAAAGATGTATATGCATAATGTATCCTAATAGATGAGAGAGCCAAACAAAATCACAAACAATGCTTGTTTGCTAGGTTTTCACCATTTATTTTTATTGCACTTTTTCTTGATTTTATGATTTTTTGTTGTTACCAGCATGCCTGTTTGCTAGGTTTTCATCAAGGCAACAATTTTTTTCTTTCTCTCTTTTTTTATTTTTGTATTTTTTCTCTTTTGATTTTTTTGTATTTTTTCAGGACTTTTTATATTGTTTTTGATATTTTCAGGCATAAAACTTCTTCAGATGAATGTTGTTGGTTGGATCTTCAAACGGGTCCCCTTTTGATGTTGACAACTGATATGCCCCCGATCCATATGCCACAATGATAATGAACGGGCCCAACCAATTAGGTTCGAACTTTCCTTTCTTTTCTCGATCCTATTGATTTCGAGGGTTTTCTTTGAGAACCAAGTCACCCACTTGAAAAGTTTTTGGTTTGACTCTGTGATTGTAGCTGCAGGAAATAACTTTTTGATATTCCTTTAAATGATTAACCATAATTTGACACCATTCATCAAGTAGTTCTAGCTCTTGCAACCTTGATACTCTGTAGTCTTCATCATTGATCAACCCCTTTAGTGATACCCGAAGTGAAGGAATCTCAACTTCTAGTGGTAGAATAACTTCCACTCCATAGAACAAAGCATAGGGAGTAGAACCTGTTGGTGTGTGAATACTTGTTATGTATGCCCATAATGTTGGATTTAATTGGACATGGCAATCATGACTTGCTTCATTTATTGTTTTCTTCAAAATATTTAGAATTATTTTGTTTGAAGCTTCAGCTTGACCATTCCCTTGCAGATAGTAAGGTGTAGAAAACTTGTGTTGGATGCAAAATATTTCACATAGCTCATCAACATCCTGATTTTTTAAGGGTCTTCCATTGTCTGTGATAATGGAGTTGGGAATACCATATCAATAGATGATATAGTTTAAAATGAATGAAGAGATTTGTTTGCCAGTAACAGTTGTTAGGGGAACAACTTCAATCCATTTAGTGAAATACTCAATGGCTGTAATGATGAATTTATGCCCATTTGAAGATGTTGGGTGTATCTTGCCAACCAGATCCAATCCCCACTAAACAAAAGGCCATGTTGTGGTGAAAGGTTGTAATTCCTGAGCGCATGAATGAGATTCCCATGAATCTGAAATTTTGCACATTTCTTAAAAAAGATAAATGATTCCTTTTCCATGGTCGGCCAGTAGTAACCCAACCTCACAAGTTTCTTTGTTAAGGTTAATCCACTCAAGTGTGTCCCACAAATACCACCATGTACCTCTTGTAAATATTTTTCTGATTTATCACGTTCGAGACATCTAAGGAGGGTACCATCCAGACCATGCCGGTATAAGAGGTCAACAATTAAGGAGTAATGGGAGGATTGACAGATGAAATTTCTTTTCTGATTTCTAGACAAATCTAAAGGTAAAGTAGTATCCTTTAGGTAAGTGTAAATTTGGCCATATAAGGGAGAATCATAACTAGTTAAGTGGCAAATGATTTGAGTTTCTGGATTGTCATAGGCAAGAGAAAATAATTGTTCCACCAAGAAATCGTACCATGTTTGATTCTCTAACAACTGGAGTAGAGATGCTATTGTAGCCATTGCATCGGCTTCTTTATTATCAATACACATAATTTGTATGAACTTGATATCAAAAAATTATTTCTTGAAATCGTCCACCATCCCTTTGTAAGGTATCAAATTGTCATCCTTAGTGTGATATTCATCATTGATTTGATTTATAACAATTGTGAATCACAAAAAACTTGAAGTTTCGTGATTCTCCAGTCTACTAAAATTCTCATGCCAATTAATAGTGCCTCATACTCAGCTATGTTGTTTGTGCAAGGGAACATTAGGCAATAATATTTTGGAATTGTATGTCCTTGAGGTGTAATAGAAAGAATCCTTGCTCCTGAACCATGTTGCGTGTAGGAACCATCAAAGTAGAGTGCCCATGACTTCTTAATTGCTGTTGTGAATACATTAGCATCAGGAAAACCAAAGTGTATAGAGTTTTTTGCTGGCATTGGTGCTTCTACTAACTGATCTGCAATTACCTATCCCTTTATAGCTTTGTGATCCACATAATGAATGTCAAATTCGCTCAGGATCATGACCCATTTAGCCAACCTGCCAGTTAAGGTTGCCTTACTTAGAAGATATTTGAGTGGATCAATCTTAGCCACAAGCTTTATTGTATGTGCTAGCATGTAATGTCTTAACTTTTGAGAAGTGAACACTATCGCTAAGCAAGCTTTTTCAATGAATGTGTAATTTAGTTAATGACTCGTCAAAGTTTGACTAATGTAATAGATTGCTCGCTCCTTTCCTGAGTTGTCTTCTTGTGCCAGTAATTCTCCTAGGGACACTTCTATGGCAGAAATATACAATATGAGTGGTGCACCTTGCACTGGTGGAATCAATACTGGTGGATGTATTTTTCTAAGTTTCTGCTTCATAGGTTTTTCCCCAACGTAATAGATAGATGATGCATGATGAGATCTGGATCCAATCTAGGCATATCTACATAAGACCATGCAAAACTGATTTTGTTGTTCTTGATAATTTTTTTGAATCCTGGTATTTCCTCTTTTGTTAGAGATGCAGCCAATTGCAAGACTTTGGGCTTTTCTATAGTACCTATATTGAGTGCCTTTGTTGGCTTGATTAGAATAGAAGACCTTTCCTAGTAATTTTTTGGGAGAGTGTCAAGTTTCCCATCCTCTAGTGCCTTTGAAAGGTTTTCACTATTGGATACACTTTTTATTTTTCTCTTTTCTTGATCTAATACTCCCTTTGTTAGGTTTTCACCATTAGCTCTTTCTTTTATGTTATTTATTTCATAGCTGAGAAACTTGACACTTTCCTGTCGAAAAATATGATCTTGTGATTCCCTGGTGGAGCTTGTTTCTAGATGGGATGAACAAAGAAATTTTATGATGGTTTCATCATTAGGAAAAGTTGGGACATCAATAGGTGCGATTTGTTCCCAATCAACGAGTTCGGGATGGACCAAAGGAAATGGGTCATTAGGATGAGTAAGGTCACTGGTTGTTAGAGTCATGAGACTATTATTAACATCATTATGGGAGAGGTTTAGTATGGTATCCTCCTGTGGATGATCTGTCTCACTTTGAATCGAATCAGTTTCACTTGAGTCATGATCCCTTTGTAGAACATAATCAAGCGAAGGCCTTGAGCTTTCCTCTTGTATGAATGCGGGTGTGAATCTATGTATGGCATCCACTCTTTTCTCAAAGATGAACGTATCATAAGAGAAGTCATCCCATTCATACTCATTGGAGTCAGTGTCAGAATTATTTGCTTGAATTCTCAAGATTGTTTCAATTAACTCCTCTTTGGACATTCTTTGTACTACTTCCTTTGTATCTTCACAATATCCTAACCCAGTCTTATCTTTTGAGTGCATTGTTTTCAGTTGGATAGGCTCAATGATACCCTATTTTCTTTTACTGATAGGGCCATTTCCTTCATAACCCATTTGCTACATGATCACATAACCTTTTCCATACTGTTCTGTGGGTAACTTGATATGTTGTACTGATTCTTCTTCATCTTTATAGAGACAATCAAGGATAGCTCTATCTTCCATTTCATTTTATTTGATAAATACTCCATTAAACTTGGTGATGGGAACTGAAGTCAAGGCTAAAGTTTTTGCAACCTATTGTATGGATGTTGATGGTTGACCATGGGATCTTGGAGATATGGGTAAATTAGAGAGAGATAAAGAATATTCTCCCACTCCATTATCTTTCAATTTTAGCTTAGCGCCAAAATTACTTGCCGTTTCTTGTGCTTTCTCATTGTATTTGGAGGTAGAGATGACCAAAGCCTCTCTATTATGTGGGACAAGTGTGTCCTGAGTTGCTCTTAGGTTAGAGAAAGTTTGACTGCTAATGTGATCAGCAGGTATCGTTACTTTTTGTCCATCATATGGAAACTTCAAACATTGATGATAAGAAGATGGAACAACTTGCATGTCATAGATCCATGGATGACCTAAGAGTATGTTATAGGATAGATCCTGATCTAGAACATGACAAAATTTATTCTTCACAATAGGTCCCATTTTGATTGGTAGAATGATGAGGCCTTTGGAAGCCCTTTCCTCATCATCATATGCCTTGATTGTAATCTTCCTTCGTGGATCTATAGATTATTTAGAATATCCCAAAGCAAGGACTAATTTCAAGGTAAAGATATTTAATCTGGCTCCCCCATCTATTAGGACACGTCTAATTCAAGCTTTGTGAACCATAACCTTTAGGTAGAGTGATGAATTATGTGGATGGGTTATGGATGAGTCATCCTTCTCAGTAAAGGATAAACATGTGGATGAGGACAAGTGTCCCACCATGGCTTGAAATTTATTGATATCTAGATCAGGAGAGACAGTTGTATCAACAAGTGCCTTTTCTAGAATGTCCTTATGCACAGGCGATCACTTTAAGAGCTCCAAGATAGAAATTTGGGCTGATGTTTTTCATAGTTGATCAACCAAATTGTATTGATTTGGAGGGGGAACTGCTGCTTTAGATGAGCTTCCTTTGACATTTATTTTGGCTTGTCCCCTTGTCGTAGCATTGACCTCTCGATATTCTTGCTTACCTTTGATTTAGATAGCATTGATTTGTTGATCATTAGTATAAATATGATTGATAATGGTGTCATGGAAATAATTAACATTCTTTCCCTTGTCACTCAAAGATTCCCCCTTTTGATAATTAGGGAGAGGATCCTTAAATTCTTGATGGTCATCATTGACATTGTGCCCTTCAACCGTAATGGTACGATTATCAATCAAATCTTGAACAACATTCTTTAACCCTTGGCAATTATTTATTTTATGACCTTTACACCTATGATAATCACAAAAGCATGAGTCATTCCACGATGGTGGTTTAACTCGAGGCTCATAATCTCTTTGTGGTGGCAATGTAATAGCATTTTGATTCAATAATTCTTTGCGAACGGATTCCAAAGATTGGACCAAGGGAGTAAAACTCCGTCAATTCAAAAAATATGAAGATCTAAGCGCATTTGAATTTTGATTATTGCCAAAACTGTTTCCACGATTATGAGTCACATTCCCTTTGATTGGAAACATTGCCTTGGGTACTAGAATTTCCAGCATTATTGCTACGTTGGACACCCGATACACTAAATACAGTAGGCTTCATATTCATGTTGTTAGCATCTACTACCCCATCATTCACAACATTTTTATTTCGAGTCCAAAATCGTGACTTGTCATTGTTGTTACTATTGTTGTTGTTATATGAATTTGAACCCTCTTTATCAATTTTCAAAACTCCACACTTAACCAAGGCACCTTCAATAGTAATCACATTTTCAATCAATTTTTCAAATGATTGAGGACAGTGAAGGTTTAGTTTTCAACTCATCTCCTGATTCAAACTATCAATAATGATCTCCATCTTTTCTATTTTAGGAACAAGACGGGAGTATCTAGCAAATACCCTTCTCCACCTTTGTAAAAAAGTGGTGAAAAATTCCCCTACCTTTTGTTTCACTTTACAAAGATCAAGCAAGGTTATCTGGTGTTGGATGTTGTAGGAGTATTATGATATAAATTTATTTATCAAACCCTAAAATGTTATGATGGGGGGAGTGATCTTTGAAAGCCACTCCATGGATTGTCCACCTAGACTTCATGGGAACAATCACATTAAGTAGGTATCTTCACGAGCGAATTCTAAGCTCATATTTCAGAAATCCCTCACATGGTCAATGGGGTCATTTTTCCCATTATACCAATCATATTTAGGAATTTCGCAATGTTTTGGAAAAATGAATCATTTGAAGACTCCTACCAAATGGATAAGGGCATATATCATCCAAAACATACTTCTTTGTTGTACCCTCTTGGATTTCTTTCATTTGTATTTCTAATGCTTTTAATTGTAGAGTAAGGGCATTAGCATCATTAAGAGGGGATTTCGAATTTTCTTTAATCCCTTCCATGTCAAAATCGGTGGGTAACTTAGCTCCTTGATTAGCTAATGAAAGGAAATATTTTCCATAAAAGTATGGAATTGGGGATCTTGCTCTGCTTCTTGGAGTTTTTCTTCCGTTATCTCTTTAGTATGAAAGGGATTCTCTTCCCTATCATTATTATCACCCATTTTTTTTACTGTATTTTCTCTTTCATCCTTTTCTATGTTCTTTCAAGATCTTGTGACAATAAGCATAAGCTTTGCCAAATTTCTACTAACTCTGATCAAAGAAAATGAAATAGTGCAATTTTGATGGATATGAAAGTCAGGATAGAATGAAGATTCTATAAATTATGAGATTTCTAATATTTAGCTCGTGATTTCCTGATTGAAAGGATGAAAATCCTATTTACAGGAATTAAACCAAAAATAAAGATGATCTTTGCACTTTGTGAAGTTTGATCGTAGTTTTGTAGAGAGATGAATTTGTGATAAAAGCCTAATGTGCTTGAGTTCTCTATTGCATAAATTGATTAGGATGAGTAGAGTATACAATTGCAAGTTGGGGAATATAAGAAGGACAAATATGATAACTGTGGTTGTGCCTTTGAGAAAGGGCTCTTCTTTGAAAGAAGGCTCATGAGTATAAAGGTTCTACAGCATAATCGTCAGTGAAACCTCTAACAAAGTCGTGATATCGATGAATAAAGATCTTGTGTTCAAGCAAGACCTTTCGACTTTGGTATAAAACTTTCCTCTTTTTCAATAAATTCTTATAACCGAGAGATTTCGTTGGCTTCTTAATCTTCCTCTTTAGGGAATTTTTGGCAAAAGATGCAGACTTCCAAACCCTGAGCATAGAAAAGACTAAACTAAGATGACTGATTTTTGGAATGTCAGAAAATTACCCAGACTCAGAACATAGATGTGTTGAAATAGAGCACAGATGTGCCAAAACAGAGAACATATGTGCTAAAACAGAGCACGAATGCACCAAAATTGAGCACAAATACGTTGAAATAGAGCACAGATGCACCGAAATAGAGCATAGATGCTCCGAAACATAGCACAGATGCACCAAAATAGAGCACAGATGCATCGAAACAAGGCACAAATGCACTGAAATAGAGAACAGACGCGCCGAAACAGAGCATAGATGCGCTAAACTGACCAATTATTTCTCTAAGATGAACATTTTTTGATAGTTTGATATTTTCAGATGATCTTAATCTGGTTTAAATGTGAAAAACATAGCATAGAGTAGCAGATAGTCATTTTGTTAATCCTAAAATCTAAACAAAGAGTGTATGTTCTTGAGATTTCCATAGGTTTTTCATAAGATAAGAAATTCAAACAGACTCACTCTTAGTTGTCAAATAGGTCATCATAGGAATCACAACCCATAGCTTAAAATTATGTCGAATCACACAGTCGTGTCACCCCCTAGAGGGCGCCCGTGTTTTTGTCTTTTCCAAGTACATACTCAAGGTTAGATTTCTCGATCCCTTGAGAAAACAATCCATGGCGATTATATGGTGAGTATCTTGGGGGAAGATTCTTCCCTCCCCTTGCACCGTAATTAAAATAATGTTTGGATACTGACACGACTGGCTTTCTACACTATGGTTCGTAGTAAAGGTATCCATTCGGTGTGGCAATAGATAAACTCCCTCAGGAGACGTCCCAATCTTTAGAACAAGGATTTTGGGGATGGTTATCTTGCTCACTTCCATTGAATATGGGTTTCCCCAAAATTCACTTTTGATTATAGTGGGTTGGAAAACCTAGCTTTGGTTGTTCCCACTTAGGTCGTTCCCGTAGGGTGAGTACTTTTTCCCACTATGGCAAGCCTTCTAAAGGATTTAATAAAACATGAAATGCATAAAATGAAAAAGGTAAGTCTGGTGTTTTGGTCACCCAATAAAGGGGAGAGCATTAACCTATTACCCAACAATCACAACAAACAAGTGGTTGAGTTTTAAATCCAAATGATGATTTTCTACACTAAGTGAAGATGTTGCTTCACAACAAGCATTGGATTCATTTTAACCAACACAAAATAAAGTTTGGTTACTATCCTAGGATTGATAAATTCCAGATTTTAAATTTCTATCCTAGGATTGCTTCATTTTACTTTTAAACCGAAATGAAAAATTATGTCCACGGATGGCATCAGAATCAAAATTTTCTTTTATAACCCCTGTATGCACTTAAACATGCCACCAATTCACCAAAATAGTTAACAAATGCGCTAAATGATCAAGAAGGGATGCGCTAAAATAGGTAGTCTATACACCAAAACAATTGACAAATGCGCTAAATGATCAAGAAGGGATGTCTGAAAACAGGTTGTCTATGCACCAAAACAGTCCATGGATGCGCTAAAACAGTCCATGGATGCGCTAAAATAGTCCAGGGATGCGTTGAAACAGTCTGAGGATGCACTGAAAAGGGGATTGTATGTGCTAAAGTGCAACTCCAATCCGTCACCTGTCAGAAAAATCTGCAATAAAAAAGATTAAAAATAGGGGGAAGCCCCATGGTGGGCACCAAAAATGTGTTGCTAGAATAAGTGAACTAATTAAAATGATAAAGTAACACACCAATGAGACATTAGATTGAATGAAGCTAATCTAGAAAACATAAATGCAAACTCTAAACAAAAGCGGCTCCTTCAAATTCATCCCATCGTCCTCTATCTCCAAGGATTTGATTAAAGTTACTGGCTCTTAGTTGCGCAAGCAACAACTTATTGAAATGACAGCTTAGGAGAATGAGATTGATTGAAAATGCATGTGTATTGCTATATGATTTAAGCTATGAAATTGAACTAAATTATTGTGAATGATATTGCTAAAATGCTAATTCAAATGCAACTATAGTAACTACGTATGAAATCTAGGATCAAATCTACTTATGAGAAGGTTGTATTTATAGATTTTCAAAAGGCAAGAATCTAGTTGGCGAAGATTGATGGTTGAGATTCAAACATGTCAGGATGAATGGTGAGAGATGGAGAGGTTGAGAACAGGGAACGATGGGTGTTTAAAGAGAGGGAGATCACCAAGGCAGAATAGGGAACAACGAGTGTTCAGAGAGAGAGAGATCACCAAGGAGAGATATTGTTGTGGTCAGGATGCGGTGGTAGCAGGCCACATGAGAGACCTTTTGAGGGAACATCCTCCCACATTTGATGGAACGGGTGGAGGACTAGAGGCAAAAACTTGGCTAATTGATCTAGATCATGTGTTTGTGATACATCCTTATGGTAGTAATACCAGGGCTAGGTGCGCCAGCATGCACCTCAGAGGATTCACATCCACATGGTGTCGATTAGAAGAGAAAAAACTACACCTATACATTGGTTTTGTGACTTGGGAATTATTCATGGAGCAGTTTAGAGCCTGTTTTCTATCTGAGCACTGGAGACAACATCATCTGGATGAGTTCCATGAACTGAAACAAATGGTAATGTCTATAGAACAATACGAGTGCTGATTTTATGAGCTCAAATAATATGCTGGGATTAGTAGTGATGAGGGTATACTTGTGCACCATTTTATCAAGGGATTGAATGCTCGCATTAGTGGAGGAGTTAGAGTTTTTGAGCTGAGGACTATGGAGGTGGCCGTGGAGAAGGCCCAGTTAATGGAGGAAAACTTGGCCATGGAATTAGGACACACAAGAGTTCATATAGGCAATACACCTCCATCTAGTTTTGGTTCTTGCGGGGGACAGGCATAGGTTGCTAGCTCATATAGGAGGCATCAGGCACTCTTCAAGGGTGAACATGAGCAACAACAATGCTCTAAGTCTAAACATAAGACATATCAATCTCATCATGGTGATGACAGTTCTCACTCCAGGAAGAACCGAAATTGGTGGTGTAACAAGCGTAACTGTTATGAGCAGCCCGCACAGAGCACCCAACCTACGGCTACTAGGGGCATTGTTCAAGAATCTAATGCACCTCCTAGTGATAGAGGTTTTGGTTGAGGCGCAGGTTGTTTCTCTTGTGGCCAACATGGCCACATTGCTAGGAAATGTTCGTAGAGGAACACTATGGGTTTTAGTCAAGGGCCAGCCAGTTCAGAGTTGTCGATGGTGGGCAATGCAGGAAGGTCACACTGAGCATTTCCTGTGGTTGATAACCACCAAGCTGGGCACCGGGATACAGTTGTTGTGGGTACCAGTAGAAAATGGGCAACTAACTTGAGAAGTCATGGATGAACTTGTGAGGGTTCCGTAGAGTCCTAGCATTGTTGCAGTGTCTTCCATGTTGCTTTCTCTGCATTGATACTTATTATATTATGTTTTGTACTTTGAGACCTTATAGTTGTTTGTTTCACCATTCTGGATGGTTTTGGGATGACATTTCATTTGGTTGGATTTATGGAGTTAGTATTGTTTTGGATGATTTAGATTATGTGTATCTTATGGCTTATGATTATGCTTGTTATGTTGATGATTAATTATTGCCTTATGATGTTGCTTATAATGTAATCACTTCTATTTGATTTTTTGGTTATTGTTGGGGTCTTAGTGAAGGGAACGGGGTAGCATCACTCATTCGCGAGTGCCCTGCTACACTGTGACTTTCTCTCATGGTGTGTTTGCTAAATTGATAGCTATATGTATATTTTGTTCGACATCTTATTTTATGCAGATTGTGGGTACCGGGTATCGAATCCACTTGCACTATCAAGTCTGAGCATACCCCGAAAAACCCAATGGATATGATGTGGGAATAGGTGATGACAAAAGGACCCCAACCTGTGTTTGGTAACCTCGTTTGTTGGTTGTTTATTTTGTCAAGTTGCCTTGTTTTGTATCTCTCGATTTTGTGTGTGACTTGTGATGATGTTGTTCATAACTATATATGTTTACCTAACCTTGCGACTTCCAGGATTAAGTCAAGACTAGGGGGGAGGATGTAGTGCCTCTTCGCTTGGGTCCTTGGTTCATTTGAGTAAGAGTATATTTTTGTTGGTTTGTTGATTAATTTTAAATGGTATTATTAATGATTGGCTAATCATTTATTAAAGTTGTTAATTTAAATGTCGTTAATAAATTTAGTGTTGCTTTAATTAAGCACATTATTTAAATGTTGTTAATTATTAGTTTGATTCAACCATGTTTATTATTGTTGATGATAAAGAAATTAAATTATTGAACTTAATTATCAAAGTGAATTATGGGAAAGTGTTAAGTATTTTATTAAAGTATTAAATTTAATTTATAAATTTAAATGTTGATTGATTTATATGAATATAGTATTTGTAATTGTTGAAATTGATATTTTTAATTTTAAGAAAGAATAAAATTTTGATTACAATATTGTTAAATTTTAAATTTTAAATTGGATTATAATATTGTTTATGTAATTATTACCTTGATTCATTCGAAATGAAAATTATTAACTGAGGAAAGTTTTATCATGCAAATGCATGCATCTATTCGAATTGGAGAAGTTGGTTGAGGTTGCTAATTTTATGCTGTGATTTTTGGGATTTTCCAAAGGAATATGGGAAACATGTTTTTTTTACGAATTTGGTTGTCAAAAATGTTTCTCTAGTTTTATTATGTTTTCGAGCGAAATTTTGGTAGTTAGACATTGATTTTGGAAAAAGAAAATTTCTGCTCTGAAAGAAAAGAATTTTGAAAATGTTATTACATTGTTTTTGGGGGTTTTGAAATGATCTACAAGTGAATTTTATCTGGGTCATCAAGAAAGATCGAAGAAGGAGTTGTGATTGTGAACTTGAGGGTCTATAGTTTGTTCTCTCCATGCTTGTGCATTGGATTTTAGGTAGGAATTGTGATTTCATTCTGGATGTGATGAAGTGTTATGATTTTGATATTGTCACACGCCATCTTTTCCTTCTTATTACCTTTCTAATCCTATGCCCGTGTGAATAAAACTAGAACTCCATTCATAGAATTTAGTTAGCTTTTGAGGAATTGGTTAATTTCTCATGCGAGTTTACATTTTTGGTCAGTTGCATTTGGTTCATCCTCTGTAAATTTCTAATCCATTATCTGTTTGATTTTATTCGATGAATCTTATTGCTTGGTCCATAAGTTTTTTGTGTGACAATTTGTTGTTGGTGCAATCTTCATAAGCCTTATTCCCTTAAACAATTTGTTGTCTCCTTTCCCCATCGACTTCTTGTTTTGGCCAGTGCATACTACTACCATTGATGATTTTGTATTGGATATCTCGGTTGTGGCTTACAACGTTGTGTGAGTAATATCCCTGATCGATTCTTTTGTGTTATCTCATGCTCTCTATTCTTGTGTTTGTATGTGCTACCCATGCCTCGATTTTATTTTCTCCTCTTTGGAATTGTGTTTGCATTTAGAGAGCAGCTAACATTTGTAGAGATTTTAAAAACAAAAAAATGCAAAACACAGAGTTGTTGCTCTGTTTTCTAGTCAAGCTGGAAATGCCCAAATGTTAAATGCGGAAAACAACAAGGAGACATGCAACTTTGATGCACTATTAATCAACTGGAAATGACAAAACATAAAACAAACTAAGAACTAGAAACTATTACAACTTTCTGGGAGCAATCAAAATCTGCTCAACCAGACTGGTAATGATCAGGAGCAATCACTGCTCTTACAAAATAACAAACAACTACTGCTATTCAGGAGTTGCTAGAAACTCACAGAGAATGTTCTTCTCACAGTCTACTGCTGCAATCTTCTTCTCTAACTTCTTCTCTCAACCTTTTTCCCAACTTCTTCCAACTGAAAAAATAATCTGCCTTCTATCCATTTTGTCTAAAACAAACATTCTCTTCTAAATTTCGAAATCACCTACCTCAGTAAATGCCAATTTCAAAATCAGCTACCACAATCAATTCTGGAGTTGTCAAGGGCTGCAGGGAGGATCCCCAAAACAAAAGGGCTCCTGACATGCAGGTGAAGGTAGCAGGGGCACTGACGGATGAGCAGAGGCTCAGGAGAAACAATAAATTCCAACAACATTTATGTAGGTGCTTAGTTTTCTCTGTAGTGGCTTCCCTCCATCTTGTGGCAGACTCGAGCACACATTCCTTCACTATCATCCTCCTTACTCGCTACCAACATTATTTGTTTTCTGTTCCCCATGCTACCTTCATTCAACAAGCCAATTCCTCCAAACTTTGAATTCTTTTCTCTTTGCAATCGCTTCATTTCATTCCATAGATTGTTTTTTTGTGAACCTCCGTTATATAGTTTTTGTGTTCCATTGAGTTGTGTCATCACTGCCTGAGCAAGCATTCATTCATTTAAGGCATGTGAATTCCTATTAGACCACATTGTTTTGGTTTCATAGATGATAATCTTAGTCTATGAAATATTCAATATTGCCCTTTTGTCCTTTTCTTATTAAGATTTGAATCTTTTTCATTTCAGTCGAGCCTAGCTAGGGCATCTGTAGAATCTTTGAAAAATAAGTCCCTCTTTATAAGTCTAAAGAATAGGAAATAAAATTTAAGGAAAATTCATTTTAATTCTAAATATGGATATGAGGGTAAGATAATATATATATATTTAGATGATGTTTTAATCTCTTGTGTTAAAAAGAATACATATAGTGTCGATTAATATATTAGTGATAGATCCTTTAGTGATAATGTTTAGTAATCAAATAAATACTCTTGAAAGCATAAATATTCTCTAAATAGTTAGTAAAGTAAAGAAATCAAATAAAGTTGAAAAGTAAATCATTAATAATATTTAATATTTCATATTGAAGAAAAATACTATAAGTATGGAATTTGTATAGGAACACATAGTTAAAGGAATCAAATATGAAATCTATGTTTAGATAAGTAAAGTGTGTCCTGTTAATCCATTGACCCTATAGTACTTGAAATTTGTGTAAATATATACTTGGGTTGTAGTGTAAAATGTGTAATTGAATAGGTCTATATAATTATCTTGTGGATTTAGATGATTTCAAAAAAAATTAATTGATATGGTTTGGAATGATCTTTAAAAAAAAGTATTAATTGAGGTGTTATGTGTTGTTTAATATCTATTTGGTAGTGATTATGTATAGATTTACTTGTTAATATAAAGAAATAAGTAATGGAGTTAATGGTATTTGATCGTATATTTGTGAAATACATTCATATATTATTTTCTTAAATATTTAATGGTTCTACATTGGCATAAAAATAAAAGGTGGTGAACACTTATAAAGCCCTTTAAATGTATTACTTGTAATGTGTTAGTCAAATTGAAGGTTGAGTTGAGTGGTTCCAGGTTGATGTGTTAAGTTACTTATAAAACATGTTTTTTATAGTTTCTTTAATTATGTTAGTGACTTTGCAATGATCAACCTAATAAAATATAAATTACTATGTAATCCCCTTTATGATTAATACGTTGGGGGTAATTGTGCTTTTATTTAAAACCTAGTTCTTGATGATTTCAATTTCGCTGTGTCTTTCCTTTTTTATGTTGTTTTGTTTTGAGGAGATTCAGTTTATTGAATCCGGGTTGGAAGCTATCGAGAACCCATTTGTTGTTGTTTTTATTTTCATCCTTATGTTGAGTCCTTGGGTAGAATTTTTTAATTGTCTTCTAGAGGTGAGGGGAGTATTTGTTTCTTGGTGATTTATATTTTGGCTTGATCCTGCAATTATTCTTGCTTGGTTGAGATTATGTGGGTGTTACCTTGTTCCTTGCAATGTTGTGCTATGAAATGTGTGTGAGTAGGATTATGCCTCACATATGATTGTGATTTTCATGTCTTGGTTTTATGAGCATTAAGGTACACCCTTGTTCTTTGAGTTTTTGATTTTGAGGTCTTGTTGGTAGTAGGGAGTGTGGCTTCCCACGAGGGCTAGAACCCTAAGTGGTCTCTTGGGTAACTCGTGCAAAAGTTGAGCTAATCAAGTGATAACATAATAAATAGTTAGGGGGTGGGTAGAAATCATATTAATGTAAGATAATGGATTCCTCTCTCATGGCTCAAGTGCTTTTATAGGCTTGGGATGAGTCGAGAAGGCCTGGAATGGAAAATCAACTACCTTGTCCTCAAGAAAGGTAAGTTCATTTCGCATGTACAAGAATGGGGGTCGGGGATCAGGGATCAGTTGCCAAGGTAACCCAGGTTGGGGGCCAATAACCTATGAAGTCCCACATTGGGTAACTCATTTCGATCCATGTGATGACACACTACCCTTAGCAACCAGTATGTTTGTAGCTTTTCCCCTTGTTGTTTTGTACCTCTGGAAGTAATCATACTTATGGTTCTTTGACTTGTGGAGTCATGTCAGCTTTGTACATTTGACTATTTTTTTGTTGTTGTCCTCTTTTCATCTCCTAGCATGGGGAGTGGGCCTTCGGGTCCACATGGTCGGGTGGAACATGCTACACACCCATTGGGTTACCCACCGATGATCACGATGTTGCGAAAATGTACCTGTTTCAGTGGTACCTAAGCTTTCCAGTGTTGGTGATAGTTTTAGTGTTATGGCTCATAATTCCTTTTGAAGGATCTCTTTATGTATTCTATTCATTGTAGTTGTATCATATTTGTATTGATGTACTCTTACCATTGTTATAATGGAAGAAAAATGTAATTGTATCATTGTTTTATGATGTGTTGTATCTGTGGAAATATGCTCCATAGTTGTATTATTGAACTATGAGTTTGATATGTAATAAAGTGATGTATATGCTTGCTATCTCTCTCGATATTTAATGGATGTAATTTTATCTTTATGTCATCTGGATTAGTGTATGTTTCTATCATTTATTTTCTTGGCGTTTTTTATAGCAATGTTAATTGGTTGGGAATGAACGTGAGTAATGCAACCATGCAACCCCATGGGACTAGTTAGGTGATGTTATGTAATTATCTTAATGTTGTATGTTTATTTAATCTTTGGTTAATGCTCAGTTGTTATTATTAAAAAAAAAATTGTTCCACAATTGTTAGTTGTTTTGTTTCCCTATGGGGTGTGTGTGGCAAGGTGTTACATTCTTCCTCTTCATTGGGGGTGCAAAAAAAGCCTCCCAAAAAAGGGGCTATAGAAAAGACTCTGAAGGTTAGAAGGAAGAAGGACCAAGAGAAGGTTAAGTTAAATGGTGAGACATTGGTGGAGTCTGGATCAGTAAAGACCAATGATTCCCACTTCTCCCAACCTCAGCGATGATTGTTCTCTCATAGAATGTGAGGGGTATGAATAGTGTCCCTAGACAAAAGGCTATTCGTAATTTGATTTGTGCTCATTCTCCAGATGTATTTTTCCTTTAGGAGACTAAATTATTTGTGGATGATATGTTGAGTGTGGCTTCAAATATTTGGGGAAAATGTCAATGCTGGTGTGTGGGAGCATAAGGAAACTATGGTGGGGTGGCTTGTTTATGGGATTTGCACAACGCGACTCCATTATGGTTGCTTTTGTCCAGGTATTTTATTTCCTTTGTTGCCTCTAATTGGGAGTCGGGGGAGAGGGTTCTCTTCTCCAATATCTATGCACCTACTGATTTGTTGGGTAAAGCTTAGTTTTGGTCTCTATTGAGGTATTTACATTCTTTAGATTCACTTCTCCCTTGGATTTTGGCGGGAGATTTCAGTGTTGTCTCCTTGCTAGAAGAGAAGAGGGGGGTAGTGCCCGTATGGATCCTTCCTTAGACCTCTTAAGGGAGAATGTTATTTTTATGAATTTGATTGATGTTAGACCTACTAATGACATATTTACCTAGAATAATAGGTGAAGTGGAGAGGATTGTATCTCTGAACGATTGGATAGGGTCTTGGTGTCTAGTTTTTGGCTTAGTAATAGATGGTCTACCAACTATGAAATCTTAGATTGGTGTGGATCTGATCACTGGATGATTAAGTTATCAAAAATATTATCTCAATCTTCTAAGAGGCAGTCCTTTAGATTTCAGCTCATGTGGCTCAAAGATATGTCATTGCATGATCTTGTTGCTGAATGGTGGTCCTTCGAGAAACCTGCTTATGGGATTGCAATGTAATCTTTTTCTAAGCAACTTCAATATGTGAAATATAGGTTGAAGCTTTGGAACATGAAATATTTTGGTAATGTTTTTCTAGCTAGGAGGGATGCCTAGCCTCACTTGGATTCCATTACTAAGCAGATTCATGACTAGAGTCTCACTGAGGATTTGGGTAGGTTCGAAGTTGCGGTTGTAAAAGAGGTGAAGGAATGGGATTTAAGGGAGGAGATTTTTTAGAAGCAAAAATATCAAATTGATTGGTTACAGGAGGGTGATAAAAAAACTACTTTTTTTCATAATTCTGTTAAGGATAGGAGGCAAGGCAATATTATCTCCTCCCATGTGTCTTCAGAAGGAGTTACTCTTTCTTCCTTGACTACGATTTCAAAAGATTCAATTAGATATTTTTCTTCTTTGTTTTTCAGAGAACTCCCCTTCTACAGATGAGGAGGAAGCTATGATAGTGGCTAGCATACCACCCCTGGTTAGTAATGAAATGAATGATGTTTTCTCAAACCGATTTCTCTTCAATAATTGGAGGATATTGTCTTCCAAATGAAAAAAGGAAAGGCTCCTGGATCGGATGTGTATCTAGTGGAATTTTTCCAAGAATTTTGGGAAGTTATCAAAATGGACCTTATGGAGGTGGTTCAAGAGTCACAAAAGAATAAGCAGATGTTGAAGGCCATGAATGCAACTTTTTTGGCTCTTATTCCAAAAAGAAAGGGTGCAAATTATTTGGATCTTTTCAAGCCGATTTCTTTATGTAATGTGGTGTACAAGATAATTACCAAATTGATTTTAGAGCTTTTGAAGCCCTGGTTAAGTAAGTTAATTTTGGATGAACAAGGAGGATTTGTTGTTGGTACACAAATTTTGGATGGGGTTATAACTATTGCTGAAACCATTCACTCTATGGCTACCTTGAGAGAGAAGGCCATCTTCACTAAAATGGACATGGCCAAATCTTATGATTGGGTTAAGTGGGCCTTCCTCTTTAAGATCCTAAGGGAATTTGGTTTTTCCAATGACTGGATTGAGTGGGTTAAGAGTTGTGTTACTTCGACTTCTTTTTTGGTGCTGGTTAATGGAGAGCCTATTGAGCTTTTTGGGGTGTCTCACAGCCTCAAGCAAGGTGAGCCTTTATCTCCTCACCTCTTTATTTTAATGGTTAAAGTATTAGGTAGATTTATTAGATCGCATGTGGAGTTGGGTCTCATTCAGGGTTGGGATTGGGGAGATGGAATTCCCCGCCAATCCCATCTTCAGTTTGTGGATGATACTGCTATGATGGGTATGGCTAGAATTGTTGAAGCTATTTCTATGTGAAAAGCGCTGGATTGTTATTTGGTTTCTTTGGGACAATATATTAATGAGGGGAAATATTTTATATATTTCTTCAATACTCCTAAGCTCATCTAGAAGAGAATTGTGGGTATTCTCATATTTCAAATTGGTTCGCTTCCTTTTGTGTATATTGGTATCCCTCTGGCCATCTGTTCGCTTACAAGGATTCATTGGCAGGATATTATTGACAAGTTTCATAAAAAGGTTAGTCATTGGACTTATAGATAGCTCTCATCCGTTGGTCGAGTAACCCTTTTGAAAGCGGTGGTTGAGGCTCTTCCTTTATATAGGTGTTTTGTTTTATCAGCACCCTCTTGCTTTATCGAAGATTTTGAGAGTTTTTCTCGGTAGTTTCTTTGGTCTGGTAACATCCTCTTTAGGAAGTGGAGTTTAGTTAAGTGGGAAATGTCTTGTAGACCAATGCAAGAAGGTGGGCTTGGTTTGCATAGAATTGATTTGACTAGGCAAGCTTCAGATGCTAATTTATATTAGAGATGGTGTACTCAACAACATCAATTATGGGAAGAATTCTCGCCTCAAAATATCTTGGGGATGTGGAGAGTGTTGATGTTCCTTGTTACAGTCTTGAAGGGAAGGACTTTATGATTTGGGGCACTCTTAGAAGAGGGGCTAATCTGATTAAACAAGGGTTGTTTTGGATATGCAATAGTGGCTTGGATGCTTTATTTTGGTTTGATTCTTGGGATGGACATCCTCCTATTATGTCTTTACATCCTCATTTGTAGGAATTATGTAATATTTTCCTTGAGGTGGGCTGGTGTTAGGTGGTAGATTTCAAAGTGCCTCTAGTTACTGGGCAAGTGAATGTCTACAGGTGGAAGGACCTGCAAGAGTGCCTCCCTAGGGGATCAAAGGAGGATCATCATGAGTTGGCCAATATTTTGGTTGGGTGAGTTTGCAGCTCTCTTCAGGGTAGATATGTTCTCTCTTGAGGAGATGATCTGAAGGGTAAATTCTCGGTTGCCTCTAGATACCCAAGTATTGGACAGGAAGGCGTTTGGGGGTTCATGGTGGAAATAGGACTGGAAAAAAATTTCTTGCCCTAAGCGTAATTTCTTTGCTTGGCTTGTGGTGTAGAATAAATGTCTCACCTGGGAGAACCTAAGAAAGTGTGGATTCATGGGCCCTTTTGTGTGCTTCTTGTACAATTTTCATGAAGAGTGTTCCTCACACCTATTTTTTCAAAGTCCATGTGCTAGAATGATTTGGCATTCTTGGTGGAGTGCCTAGAACCAACCGTGTTGTCATGCTTGTTCTTTGGAGGACTTTTGGATAAGCTAGGGAAGGCCTCTAGTGCAGACTTCTTTTCTTGAAACTGCTTGGATAATTGGTCCTAGTCTGATTATTTGGCA
Source organism: Sequoiadendron giganteum (assembly GCA_007115665.2). Classification (NCBI taxonomy): domain Eukaryota; kingdom Viridiplantae; phylum Streptophyta; class Pinopsida; order Cupressales; family Cupressaceae; genus Sequoiadendron; species Sequoiadendron giganteum. The sequence continues at coordinate 144,981,139 of CM021109.1, read as the reverse complement.
TATCCGGTTGGAACGTAACCATAGGATTTTTTTGGATAAAAATATTTTGGTTGGTCAATTCTGGAGGAGGATTTTGGGGGTTATTCAAGAGACTCTGGTGGCCAAGTGTGACCTTTCGGTCCTAGTGGATCCTAGTGACTTGAGTGTGGTTAGAACTTTGGATATTCCAATTGGAGGCAGGGGTTGTCCTCGACCTGGGTAGAGAAGGTGTGGCAGAGTAAGGATCCAGTGCAATAGTCATTGGAGCTCCCCACCTTTGGGGATACTGAAAATTAATAAGGACAAGTCTTCTAGGGGTAACCCTGGTCGTGTTGGGGTGGATGGTATTGGCAGGGATAGCTCAGGGGTGGTGAGTTTCTTCTTTTCTTTATATAAGGGTAAGAAAACCAAGAACTATATGGAAGCCTTATCGATTCTTTTAGCTCTTGAGTGGGCTTACACCCTTGGTTAGAGGAGCATTGTTTGTGAGTCACATTCTCGGGTTGTGATTGACATGCTGAATAAACAACAATTTGATGGGGTGAATTGGCAGCTTGTGATTGTGGCCAAGAAAATTATTACTTTGAGTGGGATATTGGTTACTATCACTTTTTGTCATATCCCTTGAGAATGGAACAAGGTGGCAGATCATTTGGCTAGATGGGAATCTGAGGGGATGGATACTTGGAAGGTGAAGGATTAGGAAGACCTCTCCGAGGACCTTTCCTGTGTTCTGGAGGATATGAGATGTTTTTTAGGTGTTTCTTGATTTTTTTTTGTTATCTTTCTTGACCCCCGATGGGTCTTTTGTACTTGTTGATTTGCTTCTTTTTTTTGGCTCAATAAAGTTTTTACCCTTTCTATTTAAAAAAAAAAAATTCTACATAATATCTCAAGTATCCTAGAGAATATGTATAATAAATAAATAAATTCCCTCACTAACACATTCATCCAACTTAACCTCATTTCATGATGTTTGAGGACTAGATATTATTTATCATCTACACAATTACATTGAGAGGTGTACATAAAGTGACAAACAAGAGCAAATTGTAATGACACATATGTTAAAAAAACCTCTTAACATAAACTTGACACCTAGTTAATGTCCAATTATTAATAATTAATAATAAACACACTATTACTAATATCTTATTACAATAAAAATATCACTAATAAGACAAAAAGTAAAATTTCAAAATAAATGTCTAAAATAAAATAATTTTAAAGAAAATACTAAAATAAGTAGTTCTCATATATTTTATTATGCATATAATTTTTTTTTGACAAAATACTAGTTTCCTATATATTTTATTAATATTAATAGTAAATAATTACAAAAATTTCAAAGAAAGAAAAGTTTATGCAAATTGATTTTGTGCAAGGTGAAAGATTTACATGAAAATATTTTCTTCTACCCAACTGCCAATCAAAATTACATCAAAACACCCAAAATTTTGTAACCCTATACAATATACGTTGCTACCCAACATTTTCTAACCCTATACAATATATATTGCCACCCTATATTTTATAACCCTATACAATATACGTTGCGAAATGAAACCAAAACATTGCAACCATGAAGAAACTAACTTCACTCTCAAATATGCTTGTCAACATAAAATGTTTTAATTGGTTTTTTTACTATTTTCAAATCTAATTAAATATTGTTTGTCAAAAAAATAGGTGTAGATTAATTCTACTTAATTTTAATGTCTAAATATGTCTTAATTCAAAAATCAAAAGATGGTAAAGTTTAAAGTTTCAATTTAAGATGTGTAGATTTTCAAGTATGAAGCATATAATTTTTACTAAAATATAAATATTTTCAAGATGATAAGGTTTAAAATTTATGTTGAAATTTTGGTAGTAAAAGATTTTCAATTATGAAAAATAAAATAACATATAAATTATATTTCAGCAAAATCTTAAATTACATTATTCTATTGAAATTGTTGAGTGGTTGGACTTTCAACCCCCCCTTTGGGCTCCCTAGTACTCTCTAATCTCATTGGTAGCCAACTCACTAATAGTTTTAACATTTGGTGTGGTAGTTGCTGATTTGTGTTAACATTCTTGATGATTATATTAAAGATCAAACCCCAAAAATTTAATTTCTAAAATGTTCATACCCTCAATTGCTATTACACCAAAACCTCAAATTATTAGTGAACACACCAATAATGAGGGCAAATGGGACTAGGAAGCTTAAGGTAAGGGTTGAGGGTCCTACCACTCAACAATTTAATTTTCAAAATTGAGATGTTTGGCCAATCAAATATAAACAACTACAAGATGAATACATTACTAAACATAAGAATTGAACCCCTTCTAATATATTTGCTAAAAATGTAAGCACATATCAATTATCAATACATCAAAATTTTAAAATATTAATAAACACACCACTAATAAAATTAAAAAATAAAGTTAAAAATAAGAAAAAATGAATGTTGTAGACAAGAGGTCAGAAGGTCTAGTCCCCCTATCCTTGTGGTACAAGAGGGCGTGTCATGCCAACGTCACTGATCACATAATTTTTTTTACTAGACTCACTACAATTTATAAGAACTATCTGATTTCTAAAAAAGAAAAAGAAAAAACAAATGAAAATCTTACCACTCATTCTCAAATTCTCAAATATTAATTATAGTATAACTCAATGAATGTTTATGTAACTAATATCCAAATTCTAATGAAAAAAATTAAAAAAAAAAATGAATAAAAAAAATCCCATTTACCCATTTTATCTTCAATATTATCCAGCAAATGATAAAAAAGCAATTTGTATGAAAGTAATACCCATCACCCAAATGTGGAACTACTCTACCTACCCTTTAAAACATATGGATTAGATTTTTCCTCAATTTAGACAAGAGGGTGTTTTCTAAACTATTAAAATGAAAAATTACTTTCTATTTGAAAATAAATAAGGAACAATAATAATCATCTACCTTCATAAAGCGTGTGGATATAATTGTGCATGTATTATAATGGTTGTGACTTGTCTCCTCTTTTTAAAAGCCATTTATTCGATTCTTTCTATTAAAAGAAAACAAGAAGGGCAAGAAGGGCAAGTTCAAGTTTCCCATCGACCTACCCTTCATAAGCTAAGACAATAAGATAATATTTATTGTAGGAAGAAGTTGACAAGGTGTTTGGCCATATCCACATATTCAATTGAGCAAGCAAATTTTCTTGACAAGGAAATGTGAGATTATTGGGCATGATACAGGAAGGTAAAGGTCAAAGTGTCTGTACAATTATTTTATAGATTTTTAAAGAAAAATATTGTTTGGGGTGAGTTATATATGTATATGATTCATTTAGATTAATTAGTTAGGACTGGGTATTTGGATATTTTGTAAAATTTATTTGAAGAAATATAAATTGTAATAAATGATAAGATTTAGTTATGTTATTAAAGAATGAATGATCTATATAAAAAGTAGGATATAAAATAGGATATTTTAGTTTGAAATTAAGTTTTTAGATTTAATTGTGTTTGTTTTTCTTTCCACACTTTCGATCACACTTAGTGATCTATCATCAAAAAGAGAAAAAATAATAAAATAGAAATGTAGATCAGCTTAATAAAGGACGAGGGAGAGATGAGGTGAGAGAAAAAAATTATTAAAAATTCCAAGAAATAAATGAACCAATGATAAATATATTACCAACAAATTGAAAACATATGAAGTAAAATGCACAAATAAAAAATAAAGATAAATGAAATCAAACACCAACCATGAAGCAAGGGATAAAAGAAAAAAAGTAAATACAACCACACTCATAAATGAAAAAGCACAAGGAGAAACAAGTGAACAACCTGTAAACACAAATGTATAAAAATTGAAAGAACCTATATAAATATACTGAAAAGAAAATAAATACCTACGAGTATTTGCATGTGCAAGTGAAGAAAAATACTTACACTCTCAGGTGCACAAAAACATAAAAAAATAAATGCATAGGAGTATTACATATAAGAACATGCAAGTAAAAGCAAAGGAAGAACTAAACATAAAAGCAGAAGAAAAATACATCAAAATACGTAAAATAAATGAATATAAGAGAGTGAACAAAAATAAATAAGATGTTAAACATATTATAAAAACCTCTAATTGTTTTGATTAAATGATATAGATGCACCAATGCAAAAAAAAATGACAAAAGGAAAGCTAATAAACATAAGAGAATTTACATATGCATGAAACCATAGTTAAATGCTATATTAGTATATACATATAATATTGTATTAAATTTATAAATAAAATGTAAAAATATACATTTAATGCATGAACGTATATTTAAATATTATATATATAAATAAAATATTATTATATTATATTTATATATAATATGTAGATACACATAATATAAATATATTATTATTGTATGTTTACACAATATAATATTATATATAATAATAAGAAAATATATAAATATGCAAAGAAAGACTTAAGTAAATATTCAAATATAATATGTACTACATACATGCAAAAGTTTACATGCATAAATAAAAAATGAACTCGTATTATATATTATATAATATAATATATGAATAAATTATGTAAATATATAAAAACATAAAAAAGACACATGCAAATATGCAAATATAATATGACAATACACTCACTCATATACATACATGCATCACATTACTTAATAAGATGAGAATAAGAGAGTATAATATATTATATGGTGTTTATAGTTCTACATAAACTTATGAAAATATGATAATATAAAATACAAATATATATGTAGGCAATAATATTATAGTTCTTATAGAACTATAATATAAATAAGATAGTTCAAATTGTTTACAAATATTATATGGTACAAAATAATGCAATCAAATAAAAACCAACAAATACAAAAAAACAACTAACAAAAGTAGAAAAGAATAGACAACTTTAAACTAGAAAGACATGTGAACATAAGAAAAATAAAAAAGATACACACAAAAAAGAGAAGGAAAACATATTATAGTATTATATGAACATAAATAAATATGTAATTGCAAAAATACCAAAATAAAAATAAGCAAAAAGGAACAAAAACCTAATACATATAAAAGCACACGTACATATGGACAAAAAGAGTTCAAACAAACAAAAAAGAACTTAAAGAATAAGGAACAAACAAAATATGATAAAACATATAATCAATAAGGGAAAATACAAAAAGGAACAATCAACAAAAAACACAAAAAGGGGGGGATAACAAGGAGAAAGGGGGGGTTATGAAGGAGGAATGAAGAGGTGGTCTAGTTTCAAGATTTGAATATTCTTTTTTGTCTATGTGAATCAAGTTTGGAGATTAGGGTCAAGTTCATAATTGTTGTTTTTTCCTTCACTTTTAGATTTGATATAGTAAATGATAAAAAAAAATTTCTTTGGCTAAATTGGTTTTGTTTCTTTAAGGTTTTTTAATAGAGATTGGTGATATTTATATGTACCTTGGTAGGGTTGTTATTGTGTCACAAGGGAATATGTTCTCCTAATTCAATTCATATACATGTGTATAATATTAAAAATAAGGCTATTCACTCATGCATATGCTCCTATGGGTGCTCATGTAGTTATAAATTTCATTTATTGTGCTTGATCCAAATGTTGTAATACTTATGGATAAATACTTGAGAATTATGAGAATGAACACATTGAGCTCCTTTGAATTCATGGACATAGAAAAATATTACCAAAGTTTGTGTTTGGTTGGCCCTTGGTGAGAAGGGTATAAGTGGGAGTCAACCAAATTTAAATTTTAAATGGTCAAGTCTATGATTTCAAGAGGTCATTCATGAAAATAACCTCAAACATAAAAATGATCAAGATAATGTGGTAATTTAGAACATGGAAGTATGTGCATATAATGGGCCTAAAAAATACGTGAATAGAAAAAATGTATGAGAATGTGTAAACATATGAATTGGGTAAGGGATAGGTGAATAGAAATATGTGTGATGGATAGGTAGTTGGCATAAGAAAAGGGACCTGACTTTGTACAAAATTAAACTATTTTAATATGTAAATGTATTGAGGCATTCTCTTCAAAATAGACACAAAACTAAATAGGAAATGATATAATATTCAAATTTCACCATCACAATACTTAAAGTTTGATGGGCCTCAAGGAAGGAAATTGTTGCTATTTTTAGGTAGCTAAATATGTTTAGGAGTCACCCTTTGGACCTTGGTCATGTTGCAAGAATGGAAGGAATGATGGAAGGATTGAAAGTGTTGTCATTGATGTCAACTAGTTAATTGGTTATCAACTTGTTGCAATTGATTGCATATGTCGAGGATATTGAGAAAGTTATATTGTAGGAAGATTACAAGTGTTTAGGTTTTGCTCTAATTTTTTCTCCTATGTTTGTGTGGTTTAGATATTTTGATCATGGTGGTTGGAAGATGCTATATCTAAATTTTTGGTTTTTGATTCATTGTTCAATGTGAGTTGTGTTCACTAGTTGTGAACTATGGTTTTTTGTGTTTCTAGTTGAGGTCCGAGAAAAATGTTGTTGGTCCAAATTTCTCTTTGATGAAATCTTATGAATTGTGGTTATAGAGATGAGTTGCTTTGATTTTATTGAATATAATTTTGGTATCTGGAAAGTTCGTGCTTAATTTTTCTATATGTTTTACACTGGCTTGGCCGACCTTGTGCATAATACTACTTTCAAATTTAGTGAAGCGTGTTGGATCTATTTTGGTCCTTATGAAGCATGTGTTTGGGTCACCCTCATTCTAATTCCATCCTAGGATTTTTTGGCGTTGACCTAATTTGAATTCAATATTGGATGGTCAAATTTGGATATGTTTCAAAGCTAAAGATGGTATAAATAGAAGATGAGTTAGTGGTGAAGACACACACACGTGCGACAAAGAGAGATAAGTGAAAATAAAAAGTGCAGATAGAAGCGATATTAATGATATTTTGTAAGTGTGTGTGATGTGAGTGTGGAAAATCAGTGTGAAGCCTAAATATTGAGTTTTCAGATGCAGTGAGCAGAAAGTGTACTTTATTTTTCATGCATGTCTGCGAGTAGTCGTGGTGGATTTCTCTATTGCATTGAGATTGTATTCTCTCTATAATATATCTCTTGTATCTTATTTGTATCTTTGTGGTAGTGAGCCCTTCGAGTTGTTAGCCCTATTGGATAGCGAGTTCTGTTCTAGACAACAAGTCCTTGTTTTGGTAGTGAGCCTCTTATAATCAATTTTGATATTCTATATAGTGTGATTTAATCCTCACCGTGGTTTTTCTATCATTATTTTTTCCATGTAAATTTGGGGTTGTTGTGTTTGTGTGATGGTTTTAGTTTCTACACTTATACTTAATGTTCAACCATTTAAGCAATGTTAAGGATTTGTTTCGGTAATTGGATTAAAGGTTTAATTATGTGACAAATAATTTACCCCCCCTCTCATTTTTCATATTCAACAATTGGTATCAGAGCTTGGTTCCTTTTTGAAGAGCTTAACCGCAGTGAGCAGAAAGTGTACTCTATTTTTCATGCATGTCTGCGAGTAGTTGTGGTGGATTTCTCTATTGGATTGAGATTGTATTCTCTCTATAATATATCTCTTGTATCTTATTTGTATCTTTGTGGCAGTGAGCCCTCTGAGTTGTTAGCCCTATTGGATAGCGAGTTTTGTTCTAGACAACAAGTCCTTGTTTTGGTAGTGAGCCTTATTTCTCAGGTAGTGAGCCTCTTATAATCAGTTTTGATATTCTATATAGTGTGATTTAATCCTCACCGTGGTTTTTCTATCATTGTTTTTTCCATGTAAATCTGGGGTTGTTGTGTTTGTGTGATGGTTTTAGTTTCTACACTTGTACTTAATATTCAATCATTTAAGCAATGTTAAGGATTTGTTTCGGTAATTGGATTAAAGGTTTAATTATGTGACAAATAATTCACCCCCCCTCTCATTTTTCATATTCAACAATTGGTATCAGAGCTTAACCACTTGAGGAAGGTACGAGATGGTTGGAAAATGGTTTATGATTATCTGAGGTTCGATGGAACTAATTATGCTATCTAGAAAATATTGATGATATAATATCTAGAATATTATGGATATGATGTGGAGAAATCTTACAAGAATCCTTACACTCCTCCTACTAATGGTCCAAGTGTGACTAATGAGATAAAAGCACATGAAGTGAACAAGGTGAAGTACATTTTGAAGAACAATCCATTACATTCCAAGTTTATTAAAGTTCAGAATTTGAAGACTGCTAAGGAAGTCTAGGATGCTTTGGAAAGGGCAGATGAAGGTGATGAAAGAGTCAAAGAGGAAAAGTTGCAAAATTTGGAGACATAGTTTGAAATTCTAAACATATTAGAAGATGATAATATTAAATCTTATGTACAAATATTTAATGAGATAGTAGCTAGAATGCGAGGACTTGGCACTACTGTAGATGAAATTGGAATTGTAAAGAAGATTCTTAGAACTCTCCTTGATGCTTACAATGAGAAGGTGTATTACTGAATAGAGTATAGATTATAAGACCTGCACTAAAGAACTGTTGTTGGGATTTTTGACATCTTATAAGATGAGGAAGCTGAATCTAAGGAATGGATGCAAATCAAAAACTATTTTTAAGGCAACAAAAGTTGAAGTGGTGTAGGGGCATCATGAGCCTCCTAAGCATATTTTTGTTATTTTTTTGGTTTTAGGTTTTCTAGAGTGTTTTGGAGTCTCATAAGGTTATTTATGACCATTTGGAATCACATGGATTCATTTTGGAGTGATTAATTGTGTTTTTGTTTTAAAATTGTAAAAGTTGCCAAATATTGCTAAAAGTTGTCATGCAACTTTGGAAAGGTGTAAAAAAGAAAGAAACAGTTACATGAAAATCAAGAAACCATCTCAAAGAGTTGGGATTGATTGGTAAATTTATGAAAACACCCTCAAAAGTCGAATAGAGAGGGGAAGAACTAATTTTGTAGTTTTTGGTGAATAAAAGCAAGCTTTTTTTTTGTGTTTTTCTAATTTACAAACTTGTTCTTTCATATTGTATGGCCTGTTATGGCCTCATATCAAGGACTATAATATATGGACGGAAAAATATTTATTTTTAGTTTACAATTATTTTTTCCTCATTCAATTTCATTGAGTTTTGTGTTAGATATGGTTATTTTGGTTAAGGTTGCTCTATTCTAACAATGTTTTCTAGAATTTTCAGTCTGAAAATGTGATAGTACAGCCATGTATGGTATAGTACATGTCTAGTTTCATATTATTTTGGTTTGAGAAATTTTTATTAAGTTTTGAATGAGTTATGTCATTTTTTGTGAGAGCGAGTTTGTGGCTGGCCTAGGATTCCCAGTTTTGGAAAAAAATGCCATAACTTTCTTTTCCATCATTGGATCTTGATGAAATTGGAGGGAAATTCCAAAATTATGTTATCTTCAATCACAGTGGAGTGATTTTCTTCATTATTTATTTTGTGAAATTTATTAATGAGTGTTCCTTTCATTTCATAGTGAGGCAACCTATGGGTTTGGTCAATGAATGCCTTGTTTTCCCCTATTCTGTACAAAAAAAACCTACTTCATTTTAACATTTTTGCAAGTATGGATGTGTTTTGTGGTGTTGTCATTAATGTTTTCATTGATGTCAACATAGTTCAGTTGATTACACATGGTACTTGTATAGTTGAGATATTGTAGAAGTGTTTAGAGTACATGGAGCTGTATTTATAAAGTTGTAATGGTGTTTTTGCCAAGTGCTTTTGAGAAAATTTAAGAAATAATGAAGGCGGTGTTGAGTGTGTTTTTTGAGTGTGCTTTGTTATTGTACTCTGCATTTCTTATGTGTTGATCCTATGCCTATTTGGATCTGTGGTATTTTTCATGAGCTTCAGTAGATAATATATCCTAAGTTTTAGCTTTTGGATTGATGGAGAGTGGAAGATACATTCACCGGTATGTGAACTGGTTTGACAGAACTATTCATTTGTGGACTTAGAGAAATTTTTTGGCTCTAGAGTCTTATGGTTTTTTATTTTAGATCTTGCAGATCTGGGAGATGATTCATACTAATTTTTTCTATGTTCTAAAAAATGTGCTTGTGATTGGGTGCTCTGAAAGACTTGCTACAAAGCTCCTGTGTGTTGTTGGTTGGTAAAGTTGGACTGTTGAAGAATATTCTATGTATGAATATTGTTGCAGTTGATGTGGATGTATTTGAAGGTTTATTAGAGATGACAAAAAATTTAGTGAATGTATTGAGTGATCCATGTGTGATCATCTTGCTAGAGATGCACGTACTTCAAAGATAATTGGTGTTTTCATTAGGTTTGGGCGACTTGGTATCTACACGTTACATAAAGATTTTGCATTGAATTAAGGAAGCATGTGATTGATCCAAGATTTTGTTTGGGTCCTAATTAAATGTGTAATTGGTCCTCTCTCATTCTTATCCACAGCGAGAATGTTGAGTAGCCGACCTAATTTGAATTTGTAAATTGAAGGATGTTTAACCGACCTTGGAGAATGCTTCTAGGGTTGAAGATGGTATAAAATCAAGTCAAGATGTTACAAATTGAAGAACAAGCAAGTGAAGTGTGTGAACAAGTGTGAAAAGCAGAGTGTGTAAGAGAGAATCAAGGCAGCATTACTTTGATGTGTTAGATTCATGAAATGAATGAGCTGATGGTGTTTGCAATCTTCTGATCAAGCTGCGAATTTGTGGAACCTTTTGTGGTGGATCTTTATTTTTTAATTTTCTATAGGTAGTGAGCCTTTGTATCTGGTATTGCATTAATACTATATTGTGAGCTATTCCTCACAGTGGTTTTTCCCTTATTGGGTTTTCTACGTAAATATGGTGTCTCTAGTATTTGATTTCTATTACTTGCATTTCATGTTTACACTTAATAATAGATTGAGTTAAGGTGGAATTGATTAAGGTTAGAAGTAAAGGAATTTGGTACAATTGATTCACCCCCCCTCTTAGTTGTCATGTGCATTTTAACAAACATATGTTTAGTAAGGTCCAAAAGGGTATCCAAAATAGTTTTCGCATTCCCTTTAACAATTACCTGAAGGAAATTATGACCAAAAAGGTCTGAATTGATGCCCCACTTTTTGGGTTTGAGAACTCATTGTCTAGGATGAACAAAATGCATAATTTTAGCCTTAAGTTTTGAAGGATTTTTTGAAGGTGATAGGAAACTTGTTTAAGGTCTTTCTCCTTGCTCTGCATCATGAAGATCCAAATGAAGAAATTCTTGATGAAATAGAAGCTAAATTTGTAAGAAGGATGAGGAAAGGATCTAACAAGTATGAAGGTAAGTTATCCTTTGAATACTTTAGTTGTGGAGAAATAGCTCATTATGCTACAAAGTGTTTAAAAATAGCTAAAAGGAATAAAAAAAGATATGAGAAAGAAAAGAAAGGAAAGAATATTAATAGAGCATATTATGTAAATGAGAATGCTCGTATAGGGTATGTGCAGTATCATGATGGGCCAAAAAGTGGCAATATGTAAGCCATATGATGGGCCATGTGGTTGACGACTTTTTTTTTACCCGTAATTGATGAAATGAAAAGGGTTTTTAGAGGAGATTCTTAGTTTTCCACCAATATAGATTATTCTTTACTTTGAATTTAATAAATAATTATTATTCATTTTCTATTAGAATTACGAATAAAGTACTGATTGATAGGCCGATTGAAAAACATCTACAACTTTTAAATGGTATCACATTTTTTGAATCCGAAACATGCATCATATTCTATGCTTTGCATAATATAGGATTTAAAAAAAAAATGAATTTCATGAATTTTTGACCAAGTTAAGGTGGTTAGATAGACAAGCTTTTATATTTTTTAAAAGTTGTAATAAAAAGTTCATAATTAATTATTTACATGGAAAAAAATTCTAAAAAATATGCATCACATCGAGACATGAGTCCTCTACTTATATCTAATAGATTATAAAAAAATATTATCATTTTATTGTGGTTAGGGTGGTCAGACAGACACCTACTTCTTATTTTTACCCTGGAATTTGAATACTACTATATTGAAATTTCAAATTTTCACCAATAAAATTTGTTTTTTTAAATAAAGGTCTAGTAGTTTAGAAACTACATTCAATTTTTTACAGATTCTATTTTTACATTTTTTTGAAATAATATAGATAACTTATTCAAAAATTTATGTCAAGTTGTCTAACTTTGATTTTTTGTCTTTTTATTGCCACTTAAGGGCCTGTTTTTTCCATGATGATCCTGCACATACCCTACATTTGATGAGGATTCAAAATATGAAGATCTTGATGAAAATTAATGCTTGTTCTTGGTGATAAAGGATTAACCTACTTATGCTAATTCCAAAAAAAGGTAAAGGAAAGCCCTTCAAAGAAGGAGAAAAATGAAGGTATTGTTATCTCTGCTCTACATGCTAAACAAGAAAAAAACTATTGGCTTGTTGATAGTGGTTTTTCATATCACGTGATTGGTGATAAAAGTAAGTTTTTTATGCTTGAAAAATATGATGGAGGCTTGGTTATGTTTGGAGATGATACTGGTGCTAAAATTTATGGAATAGGTTCAGTAAATTTTGATGAAAAGCATAATATTGATGATGTCTACTATGTTAAGGGTTTAAGGCATAATATTTTGAGTGTTGGATAGATGTGAATTAAGGGATATGATCTTGTGTTTAAGGATGAGAGATGTGAGATCTAGAAAGGATCCAAAAATTTGATTACTACTGGAAAGAAATCCGAAGGAAATATCTACCAACTAAAGGGTGTTGATAGATGATGCTTTATGAATTAGATCAATGATAGTTGGTTATGGAATTAGAGAATGTGTCACATGAATTTTGATAACTTGGAAAGGATTAGTTTTGTTCAAGTTGTGAGAGATATACCAAGGAACAAAGCCTGATAATGCTATTTGCATAAATTTTTGGTTTGCAAATCAAACAAGAAGTCATTACAAATCAAAGGAACAGTCTACTACTGGACTACTAGATTTAATTCATACTGATATTTTTGGTCCTACAATAGTGAGAAGTCTACAAGGTGAAAGGTACTTTATTATTTTAATTGATGATTATTCTAGATATACATGGGTTACATTTCTTAGACAAAAATTAGATGCATTAGATAGATTCAAGACATTCAAAGCTATGGTTGAAAATGAAGTGAATTTAAGGATAAAAATATTAAGGTCTAACAAAGGTGGAGAATTAACCTCCCATGAGTTTAATATTTTTTGTGAAGTGCATGGAATAAAAATACAATTATCTTCTCTAAGTACTCCTCAACAAAATGGATTTGTTGAAAGAAAAAATAGAACATTTCAAGAGGTAGCTAGATTGATGATGATTGAGGCTCATTTACCCAAAGTTTACTATAAAGAATCTATTCATACTACTATTTATGTATTCAATAAATTTAAAGCAAGATAAAACAATAAAAATACTTCCTATGAGCTATGACATGGAATAATTCCTACTATTAAGTATTTTAAGGTATTTGGAAGCAAATGTTATATCAAAAGAGATAAAGAGACTTTGGGAAAGTTTGATGCAAGAAGTGATGAAGGAATTTTTCTTGGATATTCTACTAAAAGAAACAGAGACATATGTTCCAATGAAATACTAAGAAATATTTTAGAAATTTCTAATGTCAAGGTTGATGAAACAATGAAGAATTCTATTGATATTCATGGATATATATATGATGAACCTGATTGTGTGAGAATAGAAGAGATTGTTGAAGGACAAGAAAAGGATGAGAAAGAAAAGAAGGATGAACAAAATGAAAGAGAAGAGGAAGCTTCAGTGGTGTCCCCTAAGACACCTAGGTATAGATAGAAGAATCATTTAGAAAATCATATTATTGGTGACAAGACAAAAGATGTATTGACTAGAAGTAGAGTTATTGTTGAAGTAAACTTGTATTTACTTTATGAGATCGAATCAAAAATTGTAAGTGAGGCATGCAATGATGAACATTGGATGAAAGCTATGAAAGCATAACTTATGTAGATTGAAAAGAATCAAACTTGGGAATTGGTCCCATGACTGGCAAATGAAAAAATTATTGGATCAAAGTGGGTGTTCAAAAATAAATTGAATGAAAATGGATAAGTGGTTAGAAACAAAGAGATGCTTGTGTGCAAAGGCTACTCACAAGTAGAATGCATAGATTTTCAGGAGACCTTTGCCTCAGTAGCAATAATGGAAGCTATAAGGATGTTCTTAGCATTGGCTTCTCATAAATATTTCAAGGTCTATCAGATAGATGTCAAGTCAATAGTTTTGAATGGTGAGCTAGAAGAGGAAGTCTACATGGAACAACCAGAAGGATTTCAGTTGTCAGATAAACTAGATATGATGTGTAGATTGAAGAAAGCTTTATATGGATTAAAGAAAGATCCTAGAGCTTGATATGAGAGGTTAGACAGGTATTTGATTCAACAAGGTTTCAACAAATGTACGACATATAGTAAGTAATATGTATTTTAAGATTGAAAATGTTAAAATCTTGATTGTAGTTGTGTATTTTGATGACATTATCTTTGGAGGAAATGAAAATATGTGCAAGATTTTTATGGAACAGATGCAGGAAGAATTTGAAATTTCTATGTTTGGAGAGATGAATTTCTTTCTTGGGCTACAGATCAACCAAACAGAGAAAGGCATTTATATTTCACAATCTAAGCATGTGAAAGAGATTTTGAAGAAGTTTGGGATGGATGGTTCCAAACTAATATGTACTCCTATGGTGACTAGTTGCAAACTAGGTAAAGATGATGATTCACGTAAGGCTGATCAAAGCAAGTATAGATCTATGATTGGAGGACTACTATATTTGACTACTACTAGAATGGATATTATGCATGTTGTCTATCTTATGGATAAATTTCAAGAAGATCCTAAGGAAACATTTGTTGTTGTTGTTAAAATAATTTTTAGATATTTGAAGGCACTCCAGATTATGGGATACCTTATCCTAGAGATACTGATTTTACACTAAATGCTTATACAGATGCAAATTAAAATGGATGTGTAGATGATAGAAAGAGTAAAAGTGGTGGTGCATTCTTTCTTGGATGTAGATTGGTGGCATGGTTAAGTAAAAAGAAAGATTTAGTTTCTTTGTCTACAATTGAAGCTGAGTATATTGTTGTTGTATCTTGTTGTACACAAGTTATATGGATGAAACAAAAATTGAAAGATACCACATCGGTGCATGATGATCCTATTTCTATCTTCAGTGATCATACAAGTGAAATTAACATTTCAAAGAATCTCATGATGCACTCGAGGAGAAAGCATATATCTAGATTCAGGTATCATTTCTTGAGAGAGAAGGTTGTAGAGAATGAAGTAAAGCTTGAGTATGTTTCAATGAAGGATCATATTTCTGATATATTTATGAAGTCTCTTCCTAAAGATATTTTTGAGTATCTCTAGGAGAAGTTAGGGGTCATTTACCCTCCTTTATTTAACTAGATGCATATGAACATACATCAGTCTGATGTATCTATGGATATATCTTTCTTTTGGACTAATTTTTGATGGCTACCTCTCAGGGGGAGCAGGTAGTATCATGTTTTATCATTGTGAGTTTTTTTTTGGAAAAGGAGAAATCAATGTAAATATCTAATTCCTTTTCCATTGATGTCGAAGGAGGAGAGAAAAGGAAGAATGTGTAAAAAAAAAAAAGAAGAAAAGAGAGAAAAGGAAGAATGTGAAAAGAGATTATCTGATTATCTACCAAGGGGGAGAAACAAAAAGAAAAATCTTGAGAAGTGTATTAAGAGCTTGTATGCTGTCTTTGATGGTTTTTCACTTCATATGTTTCCATAAATGACAAAGGGAGATATTTTTGCAAGAATGGAAGGAATGATGGAAGGATTGAAAGTGTTGTCATTGGTGTCAACTAGTCAATTGGTTATCAACTGATTGTTGTTGACTATATATGTTGAGGATATTGAGAAAATTGTATTTAAGGAAGATTGCAAGTGTTTAGGTTTTTCTCTTGTTTTTGCTCCTATATTTTTTTGGTTCAGATATGTTGATCATGGTGGTTGGAAGATGTTATATACAAAATTTTGGTTATTGATTCATTGTTTAGTGTGAGTTGTGTTCACTAGTTGTGAACTATGGTTTTATGTATTTCTGGTTTACGTCTAGGAGAAATTTTGCTGGTCTATATTTATCTTTAATGAAGTCTTATGCCTTGCAATTCTAGAGATGTGTTTCTTTGACTGTATTGAAGATAATTTTGGTATCTAGAAATTTTGTGCTTAATTATTCTATGTGTTGTACTTTGGCTTTTCTAACCTTGTGTAGAATACTAATTTCAAAGTTAGTGAAGCGTGTTGGATCTATTTTGGTCCTTATAAAGTGTGTGTTTGGGTCACCATCATTCTAATTCCATCCTAGGATGTTTTGGCACCACCTAATTTGAATTCAATATTGGATGGTCAACTTTGGATATGTTTCAAAGTTGAAGATGGTATAAATAAAAGATGAGTTAGTGGTGAAGACACACACAAGTGTGAATAAGAGATAAGAAAAACTAAAAAGTATAGATAGAAGTGAGATTGATGTTATTTTTTAATTGTGTGTGACGCGAGTGTGGTAGATCAGTGTGAAGCCTAAATTTTGAGTTTTTAGATGCAATGAGCAAAAGATGTACTCTATCTTTCATTCATTTCTACAAATAGTTATAATGGATTTATCTATTGCATTGAGATTGTCTTTTGTTTGTAACATATCTCTTGTATCTTCTTTGTATATTTGTGGCAGCGAGCCCTCTAGGTTTTTAGCCCTATTGGACAGTGAGTTATGTTTTAGATAGTGAGTCCTTGTTTCAGCAACGAACCTTATTTCTTAGGCAGTGAGACTCGTGTGATTGGTTTTGATATTCTTTGTAGTGTGAGTTAATCCTCACTGTGTTTTTTCCCTCATTGGGTTTTCCAAGTAAATTTGGTGTTGTTGTGTTTGTGTGATGATTTTCAGTTTCTGCACTTGTACTTAATGTTTAATCATTTAAGTAGTGTTAAGAATTTGTTCCGATAATTGGATTAAATGTTTAATTTTGTGACAATTGATTCCCTCTTAGTTTTCCTATTCAACAGGTCATGTATTGGAGATTTTTATGATCACCCATAATCAAGGGTGCCTAGAGGTATCTATCTTATTTACTATGCCTTCTCTTTATGTTGTTAGTTGGTACCAACAAAATAACATGTGAATATATTTTTTTTTGTGACTTGCACACATGCCCCATTTAGCCTTAGCAAAATGAGGACTCGTTTTTTCATTTTTCTTTGATTCTTTGGTTTTTTTCTTGTTTCATTTAGGGGCTAGTTTTAGATTTTTCTTTTTTCTTGTGTTTTATCTCCTATTAGAGTTTCATAGTTTTTCTTTCCTAACAAGATAGTAAGGGAATACCCAAAACTTTGACATTTCCAATAGATCAAAGGTGTAACAGATTTGGCGTGTCACCTTAATTATAATTTGTAGTTGGTCATCATAACATAACTATAAAGGAATATCCAAAACTATTGGATATTCAAGGTGAAATTTACAACAATAAAACTTAATAAAGTGGTTTACAAATATGAAATTATATCATGTGATTAGCAATTAAAAATATGAAAGAAAATTGACAATACCACAAGTTGAGAGTCACAAGTGACACAAGATATATGTGGAGAAACCCTTGAAGGAAAAAAATCCAAACCCAAAGAGATCCAATTTTTGTATTCACCTTTAAGAAAGTACATCAATAGAACCATCCTCTTTGAATTTCAACACACTTTATTACCCCAACAACTTGCAAAAAAACTCTATAAACCACCATCTCAATGCTCCAATATATAGAAGTTTGTGGGAGAGAATACCACAAATGATATCTTGAAACAACACGAAAAACCACCTGGAAAAACCCACACACCCCTTAGTGGACAACCCGAAAACATGGTGAAAACATGAAATATTCATATGGCATTCACATGGGTTCCTAACCCATAACCAATGAGAATTGGTCAATATTGAGTGCTCCATAACTCTATGATGGATCTGAAGGATTCATGCAATAACATGCACACCAACATGAAAACTTGGGTGCCTCGCAATGTAAAACATGCAAATAACATGCAAGGACATGCATTACAAAGTGGTATCCACCTAGAAGTTGGATGCCCAAAGGGAATGTGCTCATGTGATGCTTTATAACTGCCACCATAGTGGGTCCACATATTTGAATACAATTAAAATTTATCATAGGAAAATAAATAATAAATATTTTTCCCTTCATATCCTTTAGAAAACTTTCCAAAGAATGTGGAGAGACACAATTATCAACTTAGGATAGCAATTATAATGCCGCCTATCCTAAAATTCTCCCACTTAACATTATGCATTGCAATTACATCCATGAGATACATAAAAAATTATAATCAATTATAGTGATCAGGGCCCATGGCCTTCCTACGCCAAGATAGCTTATCTATGGTCACTGGCTTCATGAGAGAATTTGCAACATTATCCATAGTCATCTGCTTTGTGAGAGAATTTGCAACATTATCTAAAGTGTCAACCTTCTCAATCAAGAAATTATCATTCTCAACCATTTCTCACATAAATTGATACTAAACATTAACATTATTAGTACAATAATTATAATTTGTCTAAACATATATGGCACTCTGTCACATCCAACCCTCACAGCCCTGCAATGAAAACCGATACCTTTACCAAGTCTCTATAACTAAACTACCTCCTTAGAGGCATGTGTAGAAGCCATAGACTCTACTTTAGTGGTGAAAAATGTAACTATAGGATGCCTCTTACTCATCCAACTCATTGCACCTCCAAATAAAGTAAAAACATAACCACTAGTGGTCCTTTGACTGTCCAAGTCACCTGCCCAATCTGTATTAACAAAACCCTAGTCAAAAATTCCACTACTTGGGCTATATATACTCTAGTGCAAAGCATTGCATACATCAAACTACCAATGGCACTAGAATAATGAATTTTAGAAATCTCTTCAAAATCATCATCACAATTAGGACACATGTCTAAGCTCAACTTAGTACCAACTGGAAATGGAATATTTATTGTTTTTCAATCATACATACTAAACCTCTGCAAATTGGTATCAAGATACTAACTCTTACTTAACTAAAGCTTTATGTGAACCTGATCCCTATTGATATCCATCCCAAGGATATATTTTTTAGCCCCACAATCCTTCATATCAAATGTGTCAAAAAGATGAGTCCTATTCTCCCTAATCATCACCTTGTTGTTACCCATAAAAAACATGTCATCAACATACAAGAAAATGATTAGTATCTGATCATGAATAACCTTAATATAAACACAATGATCCTCTTCACTTCTAATAAAACCAAAATTCAATGAAAATACATCAAAACTCTAGTACCACATCTTCGGTGACTATTTCAAACCATATAAATGTCTTTAACGTACAAACCAAGTATTCTTTTTCATTCACAACAAAACCATTTGGTTGCCACATATAAATTTCTTCCTCAAGATCCCCATGTAAGAAATCCATTTTAACATCCATTTTCTCTATTTCAAAATCCTAAGCAACAACAATAAATAATAGGAATCTAATAAAATTTAATTTAGCAACATGAGAGAAAATTTCACCAAATCAACTCCCTCTCTTTGGGAGTGCCCCTTGGCCACCGATTTGGCCCTATGCCACTCTAACTGACAATCTATACTAGATTTATTTTTAAATACCCACTTGCAACCAATGGGATTCCTTTCTTTGGTAAAACTCACAAGATCCTATGTATCACAACTATCCAAAGCCATCATCTCCTCTTGCATGGCCTACTTCCAAGACTCACTTTCTTTTAAAGAAAGAGCCTCCCTATAGGATCTAGGCTCATTGTCAATACTCAACAATACAAAAACACAACAATAATTAGATGGGCTATACCTATCAACAATATTTCTTTGTCTTGTGGATATTCTCAAGGTAGGAGTGGGTTCTTGTTACTCTTCTTTTTCTTCTTCTACATGCTCATCCTTCATATCATTTGAACTATATAAACCCTCTTCTTCTTTTCCATCCTCAAATCCACCTTGTTGTTCTTCCACATGTGCATCTTCTTGATTTTTTATCTTTGTCTCAAAGTGCACTATTCTTGTCTTATCTTTCTCCTTTGGTTTTTCTTCACCTAAGTAAGCTCTAAACTCCCTAAAAATAACATCTCTAGAGAGAAACATTTTATGGGTTAGTGTATTCCAAAGTTTATAACCTTTTACATTCTCACCATAACCAAAAAATATGATTTCTATGCTTTTTGATCCAATTTAGATTACTTCTTTTGAGGCACGTAAAAAAATCCTAACAACCAAAGACCCTTAAATGTGAAACAAAAGTATTTCTACCTATCCACACTTCATAAGGAGTTTTATCTTGAACAAGAGTTGAACAAGGAGATCTATTAATCAAATAACATGTAGTACTTATGAATTCTTCCAAAAATAATCTATCAAGCTTAGTACCACTCAACATGCTCCTATCCCTTTCCATCAAGGCTTGGTTCATTCTTTCTACTACCCCATTTTTTTGGGGTGTACAAGGAGTATTATTTTTCCAAACAATACCTACATGCTTAAAAAACTCATCAAATTCCCTAGAAAAATATTCACCCCCATTGTCATATCTCAACACCCTTAACTTATAATCCATTTTCTTCTCAAATAAGGCTTTAAATTCCTTAAACTTATTGAAAGCATCAAAATTTGCATGCATAAAATAAATCTAGGTGTATATTGAGACATCATCAATGAAAGTAACATAACAATGAGATTTTCTAAAAGATTCAACATTCACTAGTCCAAACACATTTGAGTGAATTATCTCTAATAATCTCTTATATTTATTAGTTCCATTAGGAAATGATGATCTATTATGTTTACCAAACACAAAATGCTCACAAAAATCATGTTTTCCAACAAAATAATAAAAAATACCATCAACTAGATTTTTATTCAAAATGACATAAAGACCCTTTTCACTTATGTGACCCAATCTATGGTGCCACAACATACATGCATTTTTTGTGTTATTTAAATTATAAGAATTACAAAAAATGGAAGCATTAAGCCTAAACAAATTCACTACTCAAGATCCTTTAGCAATTACCAAACTCCCTCTTACAAACTTCCAAACAAACTTGTCAAATGTCACATGCATTCTAGAATCATTCAACTTGGATACTAAAAGTAAATTTCTTAGATCTCTTAGAATATGCAAAATATGATCAAGGTTTTTAACCCTTCCATCACTGAAACATGGCTTACCTTTCCCTTACCAATCTTCTTCATGTTGTTATCGCCAAGGAAAATTTCTCCCCCGTCATAGGTTGAATATGAAGTAAACCACTCATTGTGAGGAGTCATATGGTAGGAGAAACCTAAATTAATAAGCCAAGAATCATCACTAATAGTGTTAGTAGAAATAAATAAAGCATCTAAATCACCATATTTTGAGGAATTTTCTATGGAAGTATCTGAACTCTTTTTCTTGTTTATTTACTCCTTCACATTTCCTCTCTTACCACAATTCCAACACTTTACTCTTCCTAGGGTTTTTAAATGTCTTTTAGACTTGTCTATCTTTTTGTCCAATTTAGGCCCTTATTTTTCTTTGGGCCTTCCTTGCACATGCAAGACATCTTGGGAGCCTACATTCATGGAATTTATCACCATCTCTTATAAAATAAGTATAGCAATGAGTCTATCCATCTTTGGTTTTGTACCACTACCACTTATGGAAAATATTGTGGGAGTTAATGGTGACTCCCCAACACCCCCAAGAATAGTTGCTAGACCAAAATATCTTCCACAAGAGAGAGAATGGAAAGAAATATTGCTTCAACAATGCAATATTGGATATTGGTTGAATATGGCAATGTACATGATATGTCTTTCTTATAAAGGCAAGGTAGAGAGATAATATTAGACAAAATTATGACAAGTGTCAATCTTATAACATGCGACAACTAACAAACTAACTACCTAAGAATCAAGCATTAAAAGATAGATAAGATAAGTTCTAAAAAATTCAACTAGGAAATCTGGAAGGAATCTTATATCCTAAGTAAACTTAACATGTGAATATGTCCCCTAATTACCTAGTGAGTGAATTAGCTAGGTACAAGATATTTACTCATACCAACACCCCCTCTTAAGTGAAACTTAGGGAGAATATTACTATAAAAACTATGAAAAGATGAAGATGAAGATGGATCCTGACTGCTAGGACATGTTAGGTACCCATTTAAAATGCAAATGGAAACAATATCTCACAAACGGAGAAAAGGACAAAACCCTGTGGGACAAAACTCCTCTCCAAAAGAGAGAAAACAAAAACAAACAAACATGATGTATGGAGGACTCAATGATACCCCCAAGGAATACATACACCATGTATATACCATCAATGAACCCATCATAAGAGGGAAAAAGAGAGACAAGATACCCCCCACAATGAAGAAGATCCAATGTCGATGAAGAATGCCTGAAAACAAAAGATGGTCCAATGTCTGCAAGAAACACATCTCCCCTTAGGAAGAAACAAAACCTTAAGCTGATGAAGAAGCCACTCCATTCCCAACTAAAAGGAGTAAGGATGAGTTCTTAACATGAATGCCTTTGAAAAATAAGTAGGATTCTCCAAGCTTGAATAAGTCACAACATAATCATGGTTAGAATCAACCAAGAAATATAACAATCAAGTGAATGAGGGGACTCATGAATATCAATCTCCAAAGACAAAGTAGATTGTATAATAGTTGTACTAAAATTGTCATCAAATAGGAGAGAAAATCCCTCAAGTGTGTCCTCCAAATAAATAGTATGAGACTCCACAAACAAGTTAGAGATACCTATCAAATACTCATCCCACAAAGCAAGATCTAAAAAACTATGATCATCCTATTGAATAGAAGCATTGATGGTTGAAGAAGCAAGAGGTGAAGGAGTAGGAAGCTTAGCACTAGTCTCTAGAATACCAAGGTGTAGATGACCAAAATTATCCTCACAAACATGGTTCACACTCAATGGAGTGTGTGATGCAGTCAGACAAACATTATCACCTTCTGAAGAAAAATGTGAAAAGGAATACAAATGAGATGAATGATCAACCATCTCGATATAAACAATATCCCTAGTCTCCAAGTCCATTATGTACACTCTATCAGGAGTGAACTCAACTATTTTACCTTGTCCCCCATGAGCAATTTGATAAATAGAAAGGATATTTGTGGAAAAGGAAGGAACACAAAGTACATCATTGAAAGTGCCTTCCCCCATATCAATAGAAACCTTCCCACTTACCTTCATATATGTATTGTTATGCATAAAAATATTAGGTGAATCACAAGGCTCAAAAGAAGAGAACATATATGTTGTGCCTCTTGCACACACGCCCCATTTGGAATGGGGACCCTCTCTTTCCTTTTGGCTTGTCGGGTCCTTTTTACTTTGCCTCATTTTGTGTGCCCCATTTTGACGTCCTTAATGGTCAACACGTTATCAAAAGTCTTATTTTAGGGTTGAAAAAAAATTTTCCCTTGTAAAATTGCTAAGTCTTAGGCCCTTTCAGGTTTTCTCTGTCAGTTGGTCTTTCTGATGTTCTTGGCACTTTTCAGGCCCAGACCCTTGGGTTTCCCCTCTTGGGTTTCCCTTTGTAGGTTTCCATTTTGGCTTCACCATTTTACTCAACCAACGGTTGGCATCTTCCCGGTCTCTGGATCCTAGTGCTTTGATGGTCGTCCGAATTATTTGTAAAACTTGATGGCTCTGCCAATGCATCTTTCCAGCCCTTGAACCCCGGCTCTCAGACTTTCATCCTCGAGTTGTCATCTTTGATTCACCATTCCACACAACCACCAATCAACATCTTCCTACACCTTGGACCCCAGCTTCCTGTTTGTTGTTTGATTTAACTTCGGAGTTTTTCAATGAATATCTTGAGACGTCTTCCTGGCCACTGGGACTCGGACCTTCTACCGTCACCCAAGATATTTGAATTCACCTACCTAATCTGCCACCATACCAAGCATTTAATTAGGCATTGATTTCACCGGGGGCTATTTAAATGAGTTTTGACCTATCATTTTCCAATGATAGGAAGGAATTTGATGCGCTCTCTGACCCCAACATCCTCTGCATCCATTCGCGAGCTCTAGCTTCATCATTCCTCATGAATTCGGCATTCTACTTCTTTGGGAATTCAAGGTA
This sequence comes from Sequoiadendron giganteum, assembly GCA_007115665.2. Lineage (NCBI taxonomy): Eukaryota > Viridiplantae > Streptophyta > Pinopsida > Cupressales > Cupressaceae > Sequoiadendron > Sequoiadendron giganteum. The sequence goes on along the minus strand of CM021109.1, from coordinate 144,956,859 downwards.
GGTTCGTCGCCCACCTACCCTTTCCTTATTCTCAAAACCATGAGTAGAAAATTAAGTGGAAATCAAAATGAACTTGAAACTTGGTAGGATAGTGCCCCCAGCCTAAAAACCCACAACTTAAAAAATTGAAAACCAAGAGATTGGAGGCTAAAATTCAAAACTGGAATCTAACCTCCCCATCATTGTTCTCCAAAGCAAGAGACCACATATTTTGGACCCGGACCTCTCCGCGGTCGCATGGAAAGTAAGAAATTAGAGAAAATTGACAGGCAACGAAAATCCCATTGGGTCCCGGCTTCCGAGCTTCCCTTCCCGAGTTTCTGTTGTGTCTTCGTCATTCCAAACGACTTTCCTCCAACGTCCTTCCGGACCTCGGAGCCCGAGTGCATGAAGTCCATCGCAAACTTGCAACCAAAATCGAGCTTCAAGGTTGTCCTTGGACCTCAGACCCTAGACCCTGGCCCCCTGACTTACGTCCCACATCGCTGTCCCTGCTTGGCTATTTCAAATGGCTGCCACTGAATATCTTTCTAAGTCACGGGCTCTGGTTGCCCTTCTGCTTTGCATAATTTGAATAGGGAAAACTAAAATGTCCAAAATTTACTCAGACCCTAGCCTCTGGAATTCTGAGTTGCTTTCATCATCCCGAAGAACCAAACTTGTCCGCATTTCTGGACATAGGGCCCCAAACCTCAATCCACCTCTAGAGGTTTTACCAACTGACAAGCCTCACCAGGTTTGATCTTCTAGACTTGCATCTCGAGACTTCCATTTGTGTTTTTTCATTTCACATGGCTATCCCCAAGCAGCTTCCTAACCCTAGCGATACAGACTTCAGAACTCGATTCCTGGAATGTTTTTTTCCCTGCATTGTTCCAAACAGTCAACACTAAACGACCTTCTTGCAGCCAACGCCTAAATGCCAGAATGATGGCTCAAATGGCCTCCAAATCGAAAATGGACTTTGACCAACATGCTAAAAATGGACCTTCTTTAACACCAACCTTTTACTGAACAAATCCAGGATCGAGAAAATTAACCAGGAATGCCTTGCCTTGTTTGCCCTTCCAAACAACATTTTTCCATAGGAGGTCCAACCGTTGGAGCCCGGGTCACCTGTTTTCCTTCCAATGTTGTTATTATCAAGTGTTAGAATTTTCTTAAATGAATGTTGTGGATCTAACCTTGATTTGCAGGGATTTTTTCGAGGCTACATTCTCATGTTAATGTTGCTAAGTCTCATCTCTCTGTGTAGGATTTATGGAATTTGGTGTAGAGGCCTCTTGGATGGCCAAGGACAAAGGAAAAAGAACTGCCAAAGCCCCTCGTGGCAAAGAAGATAAAGATAAAATGAAATATCAATTCCAAGGGGCACCCTTGCATTCCAAGGTCACAACTATTTGGAAGAATATCACAGACACCAATATTAGACATGCCAATATTGATGAGTTTAAATGAAGAGTCAGGATAGACCCAAAGACAGACAATGCAAACTTGATTAGAGGTAGTAGACTTGCCAAGGCTGTAGGTTTCTCGCCTGCCTTGGTGGCCCCCGAGCTAGTAATGGCATGAAGAGAGGCATACCAATTTGAAACAAGGACCATTATGGACAAAGATGGCAATGTCTTGGCTGATATGTCCCCTCTCAAGATAACTAAAACCTTCCACATCCCTTCCTTCGAAAGCATGGAGACCCCAACCATTCAGGAGTGAAAAGAATTCTGGGATCGAGATCCTTTAAGATGCAAGAAACTGATCAACAAATAATGATTGAAAGATAGACAGGGCAGTGCTTCCAAAGCCCCTCAAGAGATCTACCGTAGTGATTTCTTCAAGGACTATCATGATCTAGTCACCTTACTAAGCAGATTAATGGGCCTTCCTGCTATGGCCTTCTTCCAGGAATGGATGCTATATTTTTTTGAGAAAATTATTCATGGGGATGACCCTGCATTCTATTGGGGGGAGATAATCAACAATTTCTTTCATAAGCAATTCATCAATGTGAGGAAGACCTCCAAATTCTACATGGCATCCTATCTGGTCTATTCACTTGTCGATCGGTGGCATTATAATGGATTGTCTATAATTTCCAATGAGGCACCGGGAAGAGCCCTTAAACCCTATGACAAATTCTTGTAGCTACAGTATGAGAATTTCAAGAAGGACTATTGTAGGGTAAACAATGCTTTTACTACCTACATCATTCAGTCTCTTGGAGGTGATTTTGAGAGAAGAGTCTCTCACAATGCTAGGGACCATCTCAAGAAGTACGCCTTCCTATTCATTCAGTTTCCCAAATTCACCTACATTTGTGCCCAAGGATTCACAAAAAGGCCAAATAAGATGCCTCGGTACCCTAATGACCAGATTATACTATTGGAACTAACTTGGCAGCTACGACATATACACAACATTCTAATAATTAAACATCTAGAAGGGATCCCCTATCCCCTCGGACTTGGCCAAGGGATGTATCAAATTCATACTTCCCAATGCGTGAGAAATTCAAAGAAGGAGCTAGCCGAATACCACCTCAGACAACATACAACTCAGTCGCAGATGGACCCATACTACCATATTAGAAAGGCACTTGGACTAGAGTATGCCCACCTCCACCACGTCGATGATTTTTGGGCTAATTCCAAGGCTGACTTTGAAGTACGGATACAACATTATATGCGTATGATGACATATTTTGTAAAAAGGGTGAACTTATGTCCGGTTCCAGATCAAGTTGAAGAGGATGAGAGCATAGTGATCGAACTGAGGAATAGTGCCATTGCAAATATTCCATTGCCTTTAATTAATTGGGATGAGCCAGAGTTTGATGACCTCGACATTCTTACCAAGCCCGCTGGGGCTTGAACAAAGGCATGGATCGATGGGTAGGTCACTCGCCTAAGGCAACAAGGAGTTGCCTTGACATTCTAGGGGCTCGAAAGTGAGCCAAGTGGTTCTGATGGTGGGGAAGCTACCACTACAACTAGAGAAACATTTGGATCCCCACCATCTGTCAAGTCAAGAAAGAGAAAGGAGGTTGATGAGCAACAACCTAACCCAAAAGTGTACACCAGAAAGGCCTTAGAGGGAAAGCCTCCTAAGAAGCATAGAAGAATGAGAAGCATCACATAGATTCCTATAATACCTGAAGATCTACTCCATGAGGGTGGGGAGATGGAGGTTGATCCACCAAGGTTTCCACTCACTTCATCTACTACTGCTATTTCCACCATCCCACCCACTTCACTTGCAATAGTTGCTTCCTCTCCGCCCGTGGTGGACATTTTTGTCCACCTTGCCTCCACTTCTCCTATCACACGAGTCATATTAGTGGATTCATCCTCCACCACAACCTCACCAATCTCATCATCCTCCATGTCTCCTTCCCTTCCACCCACTTTATCTCCCTTCCACCCACTTTATCTATTGTTGCAATGCCTACCCTCACTCTCCCAAAGTCATTTGTCAAGTATATGCAAAATGTGCCACTTGAACTTTCAGGAATGCTTGCAAATCCAATGGTGCAAGCTGTAATCACCCAAGAAATGGTTAACGCCCCAACTCTCCCTCCTCCTATAGAACCACCTAGAATGGAGGCTACAATGCAAATCTCAGATGCTCTCGAGCGATGACAACGAGAGACTAGAAGATGAGGAGTTTGAGTATCATGAGCATCCAATATACGAACATTGAGTGACCAATGAGGTGGCCTATGAGTCTTCTAATGAGGACAACAAGGATCAAGGGATAGACATAATCCAAGAAACAATTGATCTAGAGCTTGAAACAGAGTGGAACAAGCAACTCAAGGAGATTGAGGACAAAGAGGCTGAAGGACAACCTACGATTGAAAAAATTGTTGCTCCGAAGACTGAGGGCAGTAGGTCTCCTATGAAAGGACATGATCAAACCCTAGAGAATGATGAAGAAACATCATTCCATGAAGATGAATAAGAGGCTAGGCTTGAGGAGGGTGGGCATGAATGAGATGAAGAAGAAAAGGGTGTTGAAGGGGAAGACCACCCTAACAAGCAGCTGCTCACCAAATCTCCTACTAAACATATAATGCTCATGCAAGATTCCGACGAGGAGAAGGAAGATGCAAGAATTGAGTAGGAGGCCCTTAATGTCAAAGCCATTGAACTTAGGGTGGAGGATAGCAAAGAGAGACATGAATCACCCAAGGAAGGACCCCCGATGCTTTACTAGCTAGAAAGGCAGCTCGAAAAGAGAACTCTCACCCTAAAGGATCTGAAAGCAAGACTGGAGGCAATACTGGCTAGAGTTGAGATTACTACCAAGAAGGAGAAGAAGCCTAGAATCAGATCAAAGGTAATGATGGATTCCTCTTGATCTAGGGCAGTGAAAATAGCTACATTGGTGGTTGGAGAACAAGGAATAAGATATAACGTCTCCACCATTGACTTGGGAGTGGCCACCAGGGAAAAAAATCTCGACCACCTTTGGGAATTACTCGCCACAGTGGTGCACCTTATCCAGCTGGATAAGGTTTCAAAGAAAGAGCTCAAAGCATAGGTGGATGATCTAGCAGCCTACATTCAACAATGGTCATATCTAGATGAACAACCTACCACATCATCGGCCTCATCGCAGTTGTTGTCCCAGGAATAGATCAACAAGCTGGAAAGAAGGAGGAACTTGGATAAGACCACAAAAAAATGGTTCCGACGGGTCTTGGACATTAGGAATACGAGCATCAATTTGGTTGTCTGAACAACAAACAAGTTCCTAGAAGTGCAAACGTCTCTTGAAGGCATGAGACGAATCTGCGAGGAGTTCCCAAAGAAGTATAAGGTTGCCTACCCAAAAATCCAGGCTATCCTCGCACTACCAAGTGAGGTTTGGGAAAAGGACCTTGCCTTCAAGGACGTTGACCATTGTTTAATGGATGTGTGGAAGTGGGACTTGGATCACCAAAAGGGGAGGCTAAAATAGATCCTAGAACGAGTAATTTTAGATATTGAATGAGCCAAGAAGGCCAAGGGAGATTGTACTAGACACCTCAAGTTGATGATAGGGTACGAGATGTCTATTGTTAAGATCAATCTTGAAATCATAAATCCTCACTTCCGAAGGAGGATGGAGAAGGGAATGACAACCAAGGTTACCATAGACTTTATGAGTTTTTCTACTCGAGCTTTCGCCCAGTCTCAGCTCTTCAGGGATAACACTGCCAAGTATGACAAAGACTGGTAAAATCTCATTAGAAATTCCAAGGAATGTAGTTACCAAGTGCTAAGGTCTGACATCATTGAGGTTGACAAGCTTCAGCCAATGATCTTGAGATTCATGGAGTATGCACCTTTGAAGAAATAGGAAGGCAACCCTATCATTGATGAAGAATTCCTAAAAGAATAGCTACAACAAAGAGAAATAAGAAAAAAGATGAAAAATGCTACAATGTTGCCACTAGAAGACAAAACAAGGAAAAGACAAAGGATGTATTTTAAAATGTAATATATTTAGGGGTAGGTGAAACCCTGTTGTAAAGTGAATCTTGGCCACACAATGGAATTGAATCTTGGCCACTCATTTATTTTTTTGGAAACTATAAATAGGGGTATCCTCCTCTCATTTTGAGGGAGTTGAGTTGTTGTAAGGACATGCTGCAAAAATTGCAATAGAAATACAATGATTTTGGTGTATTTTGGATTTCTTCCCATGTTTCATGATTCTTCTCCCATAAGTTAAGATTCTAGTCTGAAATACTTTTTTGTTCTAATTTCCTTTTTAGCTGTCCTTGGTAGATTTAGTAATGTTGTCTTTGGTTGTGAAGATTCTTGATGTGTGTATGTTTTTCTTGTCCATACTTTTAGTAATTTTTTGTTGGACTAGTGACTGTGTAAAGTTAGTCTTGAATATGATTTTATAGCTTCTCTTTAAACTTTATCTTTACTCACATCTATATGGCGAATGAATGATGAAACATCTGCAGTCCTTAGAAGATAGCATAGATTTCATGGCATTGTGAAAATTTTGATTAAGTGAAATTCTATTTTAAGGAGACTGTCCATAGCAAGAACCTCCATTATCACTGTTCATCAGTATTTGTAGGTCTAGGACCCTTCTCTCTTCCCTTCACTTTTCATTTTTTTTAGAGATAACCTATGCTAAGTTTCATTGCACATTGTAAAGCTAAATTCAACGATAAGATGGAGTTCAATACTGTTGTTTGAACCTGTAGCAAAAGTGCAGTAATTTCCTATCCAAAGAACTCTATTCGTAGATCTGATTCTCCGATAGCTTTGATTCATTTAAGACCACCTTTTGATTCCAGCCAATCACATCACAAATCAACTAATATATTCCAAGCATCATTATGACCAGACATCTGAGAGACCTTGGGATAGTGTTCTGCAATTTGATTGTGGAAGATTGTCTTTCAAGAGAGGTAATGCACTTGGGCGTTGCCTGTGTTGAGAAGTGCATAAAAAATACCATCAACAATATCCATAGAATATGCCATATGATGAGATGCCCATGAATCAAGAAGTTGTATATTTGATTCAAGACCTGTAGAGGCCAGAGTTCTTTCTCTTTCAATTTGTGTAGCCCAGTTGTAGATCCCATGTTCTTTGACTAAGATGATGATAAGGGTGTTGTCGACTGAGATGCTAAAGAAGTAGAAGACACTGATGATGGTAGTTGAATGTTTCTCTTTTGAATAAGGTGTGTGGGTTCATCAATCTTCTTATTATAACATATATTCTCATCATGTCCTAGTTTTTTACAATATGCACATTTGAACTTCTTCTTTTTAGATGATTCCTCTTTTGAAGAGGGTGTAGACTCAATAGTTCTTTGTGAAGGAGAATCTTTACCTTTCTCATTAGACTTGGGTTCCTTTTTTTTCTTCTTACCTTTTCCACTTGAAACCTTTGTATCCTTTTCAAGAAGAGAATGATATGTAGAAGACTTCAATGTGCCCATGTGTACCAACTTTACTTTTTCCCTTATGATATGAGCTGAAAATTCATCAAGAGAAGGCACTTTGTATGCATTTCCAATGGCATCCATTATAGCATAGAATGTAGAAACAAACACTGAATAATGAGGACCAAGCTTAACAAGAATATAAAAAATCAATTGTTCATCCTCTTCAGTGACCCCACAATTAGATAACTACAACTTTAGAGAATTGAGCTTAGAGAAGAAGTCTTGGATATTGTCAAAATTTGATGGATTAAGAATCCTTAACTTTCATTCTCTAACTCAAATTTCCTCATTTTATCTAGCTTATAAAAGAGACTCTCTAAATTAGTCCAAACTTGATTAGGATGTGTGCAAGATGCAACATGATATCTAAGATATAGAGAAATGGATAAAAGAAGAGTACTAAGAGCTTCATCCTTTCTATCAAGCCATTTTCTTCTTTCTTTAGCTCCTATGGGTTCTAGATCTTGACCAAATGTGATCCTTTGCAATGCCAATTTTAACAATAATAAATCCATTTGTGATCTCCACTCATGATAGTTATATGGAGTTAGGAGTAAAATTTTTGGAAAATCCATGATACAATTAGATATTGCAATAGAGGAATAGAAAATTCCCTTCACAATTCAAGAAATTAACCCCTTAGTCCCAAATAAATTTACAACAATGTATCCAAAACTACCAAGTTATCTTCAAACTAAAATCATGATACAAACAAATCTGCAAAAAGTGCATGAATAGAACTATAGTGCTCCTGAATACCTTCCTAATGCCACAAATTTGGGAAAAAAGGGAGTTCGGAGCAAAAAATGAAGATCTAACTTCAACTTGGAAAAAAAGACACAAAACTAAAAAATCTCTACAAAAAGCCTACACCACTAAAAAATTGAGACTTCCAAATTTTCGATGATATTTTGTTTCAAATAATCTACCTCTGTATGTGGAAGTAATATGAAAAAATGAAAAAAGGCTTGTTTTAGGGCCTATGGGGGAAAAATCAAAATTTCAAAGACTAAAATGACACAAAAATTGGGCTCCTTGGCGATGACACTTGATCATTCATATGAACCCAACTCTATAAGTTGCAAAAAAAAAGGGACGTCGCCACCTTGGGCGACGGGCTGGTGGCATGGGGGTGGAAACCTCCTGCACACCACCCACAAGCCTATACAAAGGTCAACCATTTTAAACTTTAACAAAATTTTGTTAAGAAACAAAAATTCCATCAGATTTTAAAGATTTTCAAAATGAAAGATTGAAAAATTTGTGACCACGTATTAAATGTAGGCCAATGATAATATTCAAACCAAATTTTTTATTAAAAAATAAATCTGTGAATCAAACATAGACAATACTGTCCATATGCCAACCAACCTGTGAAAAAGAAGTCATACCAGTTGAGTTGACCGCCTATGTACAATTGTCAGGTGATGGGATACCAACACAACAGAGCAAAATATGACCTTGACTTCCTATTGAACCATGATAGAGCACGGGTACCAAAAGATGTGACTGACTGACAATGAAGAGACAGGGAATCTGAGGAATATTCAGTGATGAAGCAGGTAGGATGAACAAAGAGTATTCTCTACGAGATGTTTCCAATTAAAATCTGACAATTTATTTAACAAAAAACCTTGAAGCATACAATAATTTTGGCCCAAAACAACAATAATTTTTTTTGCCTGATATAAAATCAAAATTTCTCCAAATTTTAAATAGAAGATCACATAATATATTTTTGATTTTTTATTTTTTTGTGAAAATATGTTGACTTGGGGCTGCATGACCTATCCAGAGAATTTTCTTTCCTCTAAAACAATTTTATCTAAATATAGTCGAATTTTATATCAAAATTTGCCTCTCGGGCCTCCTAATCACAATGGTGAGGTCAATTTGGGCTCAAAGTGCCTCAATTTTTTTGGCTACCTTCAAATCTTGTAACTAAAACCATAAAATTGAAAACTACATAGATCAGGAAAAATTGAGGGTAAATGCACCAAGATGGTTCCCAAAAAGGGGATTTAAGTGGACAACTTTTTTCTGAAATTAGGAAATACGGACCTTGGACGTGAAATTGAGGATAGTTACACTCAAAATTTTGAGATGAAACAAAAACAAGGATTGAAGTGCTTCGAGTCTACTTTCTAAACTACTAATTTATTTTAAAATGGTTGAGATTAATGGGTTCAAAAGAGGGACGTACACAAATTGGTGTTGTTTTTGTCAGAAAAACATAACATAACAACTCTTGTACGACCCTTGTATGGTGAATTTTTTTTTAGTATTTTTAAAATCGCAAGGGTCAAAAGTTAGCTAATAGTATGTAGTTGATGCACTATTTTTGTGATAATGTTTTAATAAATATTTAATTTTTTACTAATTTTCGAAGTGGACATTTCTCAAAAAACAAAATTTTGGCCGTGCTACCCCTACAAATTTTGGAAACTAATTGAATTTTTATTTATTTATTTTTTAAAATTTTGTAGAATGGAGTCTAGTTTCTAAAAATATAATTCATTTGAAAATTCGATCAACGGTTAATCTATAACAAAAAAAATACCAAACACTGCTTTTTGGCAAAAAAAGACATACAAATAAAATAAATTATGGATGAAAGGCTTAACATTTTCAGAAAGTGAAAACAATTACATCGTTGGATAGCTAAGAGAGAACCCAACATTACCCATGTGTTCAATTTTTTTGATATTGAACCACGTGCAATCTTGATGGTGAGCACAGACTCAATTATGTGAAAATTGTAGATTTTTTAAAAACACATCTTTGGTTGTTGGGAATTCCCTCCAAGCCTTTGGTTTGGTATTCCAAGGAAAATACCAAGCTTAAGGCTCATGAATTCCCAAAGAAAGATATAAAGTGAGTGCACTATAACGTGCTCACACTATAACGCGCTCGTACTATAACACACTCATGTTATATTTCAGTTTTGACATTGTTTTTGCTTCTATGGGAAACATATCAACTAAGACATAACACGAGAACGTTATAACTCACTCGCGTTATGTCCTCCTTTATGTTAAATTCCAATATATTGAATGTATGCTGATATATTTGTATGTTTGTATGTACATGTATGCTTGTATGTCATGTATGTATGCATGTATGCATGCTTGCATGTATGTACGTATGTCTATATGTATCAATGCATATATATTTTATATATGTATGTAAGATTGTATCTACACATTTATGTATGTATGTATTTACATATGTCTTTAGAGGGAGGGAGAATTTAGAGAGAGAGAACCTGGAGAGATGGAGAGGGGGTGTAAGTGAGAGTTTAAGAGAGAGGGAGTGGGAGAGAAGGGGTTGGAGTGAGAGGGACTTAGCTAGGTAGGGTGGGAGGGATAGAGGGAGGGAGAGAGAGAAGGGGAGAGAGAGACAAAGGGGAGAGAGAGGAGAGAAAGAGAGAGTTATGTAGGTAGGGTGCCAAAGGGAGAGACTTGAGAGTGTGAGGGGGTGAGAGGAGAGAGAGAGGGGTGGGAAAGAGAGGGAGTGTGAGTGAGAGAGTTGAGAGAGGGAGAGGGTGTGGAGTAACCTAATAGAGGTAGAGAAAGAGGGGGGTGGAGTGAGAGGGATTTATCTAGGTAGGGTGGGAGGGATAGATAGAGAGAGGGGAGAGAGATAGAGAGAGAGTTACCTAGGTAGGTTGCCAGAGGGAGAGACCTGAGAGAGAGAGGGGGTGGGAGGGAGAGACATGAGAGAGAGGGAGAGAGAGGGAGTGGGAGATAGTGGGATAGAGTGGGAGGGACATAAAGAGAGATGGATAGATGGAGAGAGAGAGGGTGGTAGGTATTGATTGAACGAGAGGTATGTAGAAAGAGGGAGATGATAGATAGAGACAATTAGAGAGGGTAGGAGGGAGGGAGGGAGGGAGGGAGGGAGAGGTGAGATGTATAGATAGAGAGAAAGTGATATGGGTTGAGGGTATAGGGTTGAGGTATTAGGGTGGAGGACCTATAGGGTTGATTTTTTCTAGGGTATTAGTGTTTAAGGTTTGAGGATTGAGGGAATAGATTCAATGGTAGAGTGTAGAGGCTATTTTTTTGAGGGAATAGGGTAGAAGGTTTAAGGGCTTAGGGTTGAAGGGTTTAGGGTTAAGGGTTTACTTGGTTGAGGGTAGAGGGTAGAGGGTTTATGGTATAGGTTTGAGGGTATATGGTTGAAGGATTAGGTTCAGGGTCTAATGTAAGGGGTAGAGGGTATAGGGGTAGAGGGTTTAGGGTTCAAGGATTGAGGGTTGAGGGATTAAGGGTTGAGGGTTGAGAATTGAGGGTTGATGGTTTAATGTATAGGGTAGAGGGTAGAGGGTTTAAGGGTTTAATGTTTAAGGGTTGAGGGTTGAATATTGAGGGTTTAAGGTTGCGGGTTGAGGTCTGAGGGTATACGGTATAGGTTTGAGGGATTAGGGTTGAGGGTCCAATATATAGGTTAGAGGTTATAGGGGTTGAGAGATTAAGGGTTGAGTTTTTAGGGATTAGGGTAGAGAGTTTTATTTGATTTAATGGTGTAAGAGTTGAGGGATTAGGTTTTAGGGTAGAGAGTATTGGGTAGAGGTAGAGGGTAGAGGGTAGAGGGTTTAAGAGTTTAGGGTTTAATTGAGGGTCGAGGGTTTAGGGTTGAGTGTTTAAGGGTTTAAGGGTTGAGGGTTTAATGGTCAAGAGGGTTGAGGGATTAGGGTAGAGAGTTTACTAAGTGGGTTTAAGGGTTGGGGGATTAGGGTTGAGGGTAGAGGGTAGAGGATTGATGGTAGAGGATAGAGGGTTTACTGGTTGGGTTTAAGGGTTTAGGGTTTAGGGTTGAGGGATTAAAAGGTTATAGAGTAGAGGGTATAGGGGTTGATGGATTAGGGTTTAAGGGTTGAGAATTGAGGGATTAAGATGGTATAGGGGTTAAGGGATTAGGGTTTAAGGGTTGAGGGATTAAGAGGGTATAGGGGTTGAGGGATTAAGAGGGTATAGGGGTTGAGGGATTAAGAGGGTATAGGGGTTGAAGGATTAGGTTTTAAGGGTTGAGGGTTGAGGGTTAATAGATTAAGAGGGTATATTGGTTGAGGAATTAGGGTTGAGGATTGAGGGATTACGAGGATATAGGGGTTGAGGGATTAGGGTTTAAGGGTTGAGGGTTGAGGGTTGAGGGTTGAGGGGTATCAATCTCTCCCACTATCTCCATCTACTCTCTATCTCTTAAAAATTTAAACCCTTAACCTTTAAACCATTAACTCTTAACCCTCTACCCTTCATCTCTCTCTTAGTTCATCTCTTCCTCCCTCTATATCTCCATCTCTCCCACTATCTCTTTCTCCCACTCTCCCTATTTGTCCCTCTATCCCTCTCTATCCCTCTTTCTCTCCCACTCTCTCTTTCTCCCACTCTCCCCCTCTCTCCCTCCCACTCTATCTTTCTCCCACTCTCCCCTTCTCCCACTCTCCCACTCTCTCCCACTCTCTCTTTCTCCCACTCTCCCCTTCTCCCACTCATCCCTCTCCCCCTATCTCCCTCCCTCTCTATCTCCATCTCTCCCACTATCTCTTTCTCCCCTCTCCTCTCCTCTCCCTCTCACCATCCCTCTCCATCTCTCCCTCTTTCTCTCCCTCTCTCTTTCTCCCTCTCCCCTCTCTCCCTCTCTCCCTCCTCTATGTTCTCACCTCCCTTCTCCTCTCCTCTCTCTCTTTCTCCTCTCCTTCTCCAAATCTCCCTCTCTCTCCTCTCCCTCTCCCCTCCCTCCCTCCCTCTTGCCTCTCTCTCCCTCCCTCCCTCTCTCTCCCTCTTTCTCTCCTCTCTCTCTTTCTCTCCCCTCTTCCTCTCTCCTCTCCCTCTCCTCTCCTCCCACTCTCTCTTTCTCTCCCACTCTCCCTCTCCCTCTTTCTCTCCCACTCTCTCTTTCTCCCACTCTCCCTCTCTCCCTCTATATCTCCTCTCTCCCACCCCTCTCCTCTCCATCCTATATATCTCCATCTCACCCACTATATCTCTCCCTCCCTCCCTCTCTCTCTCCCTCCCTCCCTCCCCCTCTCTCCCTCTTTCTCTCCCACTCTATCTTTCTCTCCCACTCACCCTCTACCTCTCTCTCTCTCTCTCACACACACACACACTCACATTTATCTCCTCTAATATAAGGGTGCAAGGGAGAGATATAGAATTAGGATAGAGGGTATAGACAAAGAGGGAGAAAAGAAATATATTAAGAAAACCATATTTCATATAACATGTGTGCATTTTGAAGTAGGGATGTTACCATTTTAGGAATAAATAACGCATTTGTGTTATAACGTGCTCGCGTTATAACACACTCACGTTATAATGCACTCACATTATAACACGAGCGTGTTTTTTATTCCACTAAAAATAGTAAAAAAAACTCAATATACCCATGATGTCAAGGCTCACAGTCTGCATATTCCCCTGGTTCTACGTGTGCTCTGACAAAAAGTAGCTTTTTGATGATGTTGTGAAGTGTGCAAGCATTTTTTTCACATTCCATCACCTTTTCCATGATCTTTCTACAACCTTTGCATGAAATATCAAAGTTTCCATGTTGAAAGACATATAATATCAATTGAAGTTTGAATTCCATTGAAAACTGATATACAATTGAAGTTTGGAGGGCCAAAAGTTTTTTAACAAGTCAATTTTTTGTGGAGTTTGAAGAAAGAAGCTAAGGCTACATAATTGGGTTGAAATCCTCCATTTGAAAGTCTGGTTTTTTAGGTATGTGAAGTCTTTACACATTTTCTTTCATTCTGTTATGGCTTGCTTTCATTTTTGTTTGTCATTACAACCTTACATGTCAACGCACATTTTAAATTACACAATTATATACACTTGCCAATTACCATTTTAAAATTGATGCAGAGCATCTACCAGGATCCAAAAATCATCAAGGGTAATTTTGAGCCTAAATTAAATTGAAGAAGATCAACGAACAAAAATCAATCATCTTTTCATCAAAATCCTTCAATTTCACTTGATTTCATATTTCCACAAAACATTAGAACTTGGTTTCAACTCTTTGTTAGACTCCAAAAATATATTAACTATCACAAAATTGATTGTAACATAGCATAAAGCTGATTATAAACTTAGAACCATTCACCTCGTTCATGATTCACTAATTCAAGAACTCAATGTTGCAACTTACATGGAAAAAATAAAAATCATGGAAGGTAACTACCAACCTTTATCCAGACATCCAAGACACTATAATCAGCATGTTATTGATTGAAATAAACCAAATACACATTCCAAATATCTCACCAAAATTCATCCCTTGAGCATGCTTCCCATTGCAATATCCGAAACCCATGGTGCAAGGGCACCTACAACCATGTTTCCAAATCTACTTTGGTGACAATATGTCTTAAGGTATTTGGGTTAGTTCAAGATTTTTTAGATTCTTTTTCATAGATTTTATTGAAAATAATATCTAAATAGACAAATATTTCATGTATTTAGGGATTTTGTGAGTTTGGTGATCCAATGTGCAAGTATGCACTCTTGCTTCAAAAAATTGTCAATTTTTCCATATAATCTTTGAAGGAAAATTATTCAACTTATAAATGGAAGTGAAATAAAAGAGTCTAGAAGTTATATTATGGATGAAATAAAGGTGTTTGAGTTGTCTTAGGTGTCTTGTACAACAAAGTTACATAATGTTGCTTATTTAGCAAAAGTTGTCAATGCTAGCAATTTTTGAGACAAATGAAGGTCTTGGTAGTTAACAAGTGGTTATAGGTTGGTTATAGGGTGGTTATAGGTTGGTATTTAAAATGTGGTTCTAGGTTGGACCTTCACACCTTGAAAATCTTGAAAATAACTGATTACTATCAATTAGGTTCCTCAAAACATCAACCAATGATTATGTCATTCACAAGTTGTCTTAAATCTTCCATAATGGAACCATTGTTTACAAACAAAAACTATAATTATTAAGGCACAACCAAACCATTATTTTCTTAAGAAATATTTGTTTGAGTTAGTACAACAAAAATGAAACCTTTCAGAATTTTTCCCTTACACACAAACTCAATTCCTTTGTTGACTGTCCACATTACTAGTAGCCAAGCATCTGCAAACTGTCACATGTATCTCCCAAACCATTCACACAATTCAGACCATGATACTCATTTTGGATACCCATTCACCTCATACAAAAAATATTACAAGATGGATAGAAAGTCCTTCAGAGAAAATGCTTGTAAACTAGTTGTTTTAGTCTGACAATAAGCCTAACAAAGCCTTATTGCAAACAAGGGTTATTGGTTTTGCTACCCCCAACACAAAAACCTCATAAAAAATATATAAAATACCTTTCATTTGACTTGAAAAATCTTATAATTCCATTATAAGTTCATTTACAAATACATTTCCACAAACCCTAAGCTCTAAGCTTCACAATTCCCTGTTTTACCAGTCTGAACACAGTTTTACAGTCAAGAAAAATCATTTTCTTCACACCTTAGTCCTCACCATATGATTGGTAACCTTTTAAATATGAAATTAAATTACACAAGGATTTTTTACACCAAAATTGAGAACTTTCACTAAGTAGAATGGGAGAAACACAATTTCTCAAGTTCATTGTTTACCCTAACAGAGGGTTTGACGATTTTAGAGAAAAAATGCAATATCTAACTCAAAATAAAAGATAAATGCATGAAAAAAATTGCATGTTGGAGTTTATTGAGTTTTAATACACTTAGAAACATCCAACCAAGCATTCCTACCTGTACAAATTCGTACAAGATCTTGAAACAGTGAAATTCTAAAGAAAATACAAAAAATAATGTGTTTATTCATTCAAAATCAGATATTCAATCACCCACAACTTTCCAAATGTACATGATGCCTTATAAATGAATTAAATACATGTCTTATAAAATTCCAAGTTCCTCCAATATAAAATAATCCCATATTACTTTTCACCTTCCCTATTTCACAGTTTTTATAACTTTTCACAATTTTTTATTTGGGCAACTTTTGCAAATAGTAAAAACTTTATAAAATACACATAGAACTTAAAAATTAAACCTCCTAATTATTCCAATTGATTTAAAATTTATTTATTGACCCTCTTAAACATGGAGATACCCAAAATTGAATCAAATTTCAAAATGGAAGCATAGATTGTCAAGGTGCTCCTGCACCACAAACTTATCAAACACTCACAATTCCATTACACTCATTATGATTGTAACTTACATGATATTTATCTTATTTAAATTCAAAATCAACTCCCCTATGTATCTAACTATTTTTGTAACTTCTTAACTAACTTATCTCTTCACAACTTTGCCAAAAACTACATTTTTTTTGCAAATGTCCATGCTTCCATTTTGAGCCTATCTTGCAATCATGGAATGCCAAGTTACCACTTTTCTTTAAGGCATTATGGATTGAAAAAAATCATGTCACATTTGTCTATGCTAGGTTAAATTTTGTATAGGATGATTGTAAGGATTATTTAAATTAATCCTTGAGTGACATATATTTTTCAATTAACTTTAATGGATACATTTTTTAGGAACTAATATTCATCTCATTACCATGGTACAGATAAAATTATCCACCATTCCAAAGAAAAAGACAAAGAGGAAACTAAAAGATGAAGAGAACGAAACCTTCAAAGAAAACGAGAGATTTCGGGTGGCGGCATATCATGAAAAGAATAAATTGGAAACGATTGACGGAAACAAGCCAATTGAAGAGCAACCTCAACCATCAAGAAAAGAATGAGAATTTGTATCACAAAAGGCATGAATAAGAAAGCATCATCATAAGAAAGATTCAAATACCATATTTGGAGAAACACCCTCTACAGAAATTGAATGTGAAGGGACACCATTAAACACAAGAAAATATGGAGGGGCACCATTAAACATAAGAAAATATGGAGGGGCACCATCTAGCACAAGTGAATATGGACGAACACCATCTACTACAAGTGAATATGGAGGGAAACCATCTACCTCAAGTGAATATTGTTGGACACCATCAAACACATCTCAATTTGAGAGTACATCATCACTCGAATTTGATGAAGAAGGTATGCCATCATCCCCATGTGAACCTCAAGGTATGTATTCTTCTCCAACCTTGATCAAAGGTACGCAATCTATCCCACCTCAATTAAATATTGATGAAATTCCTAATGTTGAGATGTATGTGCCTAGGAGAACAACACCTAGAATTTTGCATAGAAAGCCAAAGTATTTGATTGATATTGATGATGAGATTTTGCAGCACATGGAAGGTAAGATTTCAACATGCACTTGTAGAAGATATGCTGATAATATTTGGGAATAATTATTTGAAAGGCTAAATGAGACTAAAATATGTCAACTATTTTTTGAAATGATGTGGGGTGTAAAGTATAGGAACATCATGAAGAATCTTGGTTTGAGAACATCGAATGCATCGAGTGAAGACACTATTGTGAAGAATCTAATGGATGCTTATGAGAGTGTGGGTAAGACCTCACACTCAAAGGTTAGTAATGTCACTCGACGTGTCATTACATTGACTTTGGTAAGATGTCAAATAAAGAGAGCTCGTATCATTAGAAAGATGAGTGAACAAATGGGAATTAGTAGAAAAACTTTATCAAGAGCCATTCAAAGGTGGCAAAGAATTGAGGGAAATGATTCAAATTAATTTTGGGGATTCTCAGGGAGACTGTCATGAAAAGATAAAGTTGTCAAAGCCTTGAGAACACTAATTGAAGATTATTGGAAGAATAACAAAAGTCCATCTCCGAATCAAAGGGATTTGATAAGAAGGAGAATCGGTAGTCGGAATAGTGAGCCACATCCAAAGCATTTTTTGGATATGACTCAAACCCAATTTTTTTGAAAATTTGAAAATGATTATCCTCAAATTAGTATTTCTCAAAGATTTTTTGAAATCCTTAAACCTTTTTATGTCAAGATAAATCACACATGCACTACTTGTTGTTGTAGACTACATATTGAATTTTCTAACCATTATGATGTTTATCATTCTATATGTGTAGATCTGCATACTAATGATGTTTTGTAGGATTGTGGCATAGAAGCCCCACCAAAATATTCAAGAGAGTTCTTATAAAAAATTAATGTGAAATAGAGGATGGCCAGATATTCTACAAGACAACATGCTTGGATGGTTCATGCGAGCATTGTGGTGGCTTCCAACATATGCCAATATGTCAACATATGGAAAGCATAGATGAGGTGGGATAAAAACTAGTAGAGTTCGAGAAGTATAAAATAGTGGCATATCCTACAAAAGATGGGTCTCAAGAAAAAATGCGTCATTTGGTTATTGAGAAGATTCCAGTGTACCAGTTTATGTCCATGTTTCATGACAATATATTGTCTGAGTATGCAATGCATACCCATAGAGCACAATGGTTGGACACACAATTCAATATATGCAAGGACACCTTTCTAGTTGGAAGCATAGTATTAGTGGTTGAATTTTTGGATAAATACACTCTACAACCACAACATGAGGTGAAATCACAATATTATAACTCCACACAAGTTTCAATATTTGTGCACGTATCATTCATTCATGCATCTGATAATACAAATGACCAAAGGAAGGTATTGAGGGAGTACCACTTTTACATTAGTGATGATCGCACACATTCTCTAGAGTTTGTGCAAGGTTTCTTCCAGATGTTCTATAGTGGTTTGGCTCAGAGCGACATAAAATACGTCTGACATATAATATGGTCTGATAACTGTGCAACACAATTCAAAAAATCATGCATGTTCTACTGGTTGTGCAGGATGAATGTCATTATAGGTGTTCAACGTATGTGGAACTTTTGTGAGGCTGGACATGGAAAGGGGGAGCATGATGGTGCAGGATCATGCATGAAAAGAGCATTAGCACTAGAAGAGTTAAAGTATAAAGACAGTGCAAAGTTGACAGATGCAAAATCAATCATTGAGTGGTGTAATGCTTCGATGGGTCTAAGTAATGAAGGTATGTCTTCAGTTCATAGATTTATTTGGTTGATGAATGATACTAACATTGCATCATATGAAGACTGTTGTACAATAACAAGATTGAGTGATGTACACTCTTTCCTTAGCTCAAATGTAGGCTCATGGAGTATCGATACACGAAAGATTGCATGCTTTTGTTCTTCATGTACAATGAAAGCCTGGAATGATTGCGAGTCAGGGGAGTGGGTTGAAAAATTGTTGACAATATCTTAGCCCACTTCACACATATCGCCCTCTGACGACATTGGAACTGACACAGATGGAAACATTGGTCAAATTTGACCACGTATTAGATCTCAAATTTGACCACGTATCAGATCTAGTTCAACCAAGTGATATATCTACTTGCTTAGTTATTGAAATTCCATATCGTTATCTTAATTTGTATTGTATTTGTAATGTTGAAAAATTTAAAGATATTTCTGCACATATCAATGTAGGGCATGTTTACATAGTTATTGCAGATAAAGACAATGAAGAGGGAACAAACTATTACTTGTGTCATTGTGTTGAGGCCAAAAATAAATTGGAGGCCCCAGTTATAGATGGATAAAACATCAAATACCCTACATGCTCAGTTGTGGTTACTGGAACATGGCTTATAAGGTACCCACATTTGAGTGTTAAACATTGGCTATTTCAGGACTTTGACATGCATCATAAGATTCTTCATTACTCGAACCTTTTCATGGAATCCAATGTTTTTTTAACCAAATATGGGGGTAGAAATTTAAACAAGACCCTGTGGAAGGTCTGTGAGCTTGAACATGAGGCAATACTTGACACAATAAAGAGTAGAGCAGACCCGGATGGCTCGTTGGATTAATTTGTAAGTATATGCACATTGGTTCTTATTAATTTATACTTGTATGCACATTAATTTGTTTGATGCTAATTCTATCATCTTATTTTACTTTTTCTATTTGTAAGTAACATACTAAATATTGATTGGTGTCCCCTTGCAAAAAATGCAGATATATGAGCCATCCAAGAGAATGTTAGCCATAAAAGCAATGCAACATCCTTATTTTGATGATCTTGACAAATCTCAATCATGATTTTAAGCCATTAGAAAAGTGTTTGCAAATCTTGGTGAGGGAATTTCAAGTTATTCATTTGAAGTTAACCTTATCATGAGAAGCTATGATGTAGACATTATAAAAGCGTTTGAAATTTCAATTTACTCTATTCATGAGAGGTGTTGTGTGCAATAAGTATGTAGGAATTCCCAGTGAAGATGTATGACCAGGAGTGACTAAGTTGTGAGACCTGCATGCCTATATGTAGGTACCTTCCATATATTTTTATTTCATTTCCATTTTGGATGCTCTTTCTTTTTCTCTTTTACTTTGTGTATTTGTAAGTAAACTACTAAAAATTGATTGATCTCTCGTTGCAGAAAATGTTGATTTATGAGCCATCAAAAAGAATCTCAACCAGAAAAGCAATGCACCATCCTTATTTTTATGATCTTGAAAAATCTCAATTTTGATTTCAAGCCAGTATAAAAGAGCGTGTGAAGCTTAGCGAGGGAATCTGAAGTTACTCAATTGAAGTTAACCTCATAATGAGCACCTATGATGTAGACATTTAAAGAGAATCTTGAATGTATGAGTGACATTGTAAAAGATCTATGAGAATGAATTACCTTAGGCATTATAATGAGATTTACTTACATAATGAGATTTACTCAGATATTGTAATTTTGGAGTTCATGTTTGGTGTAGTAGCACCTTGTTCTATAAATGCCTTCAATAGGCAAATTTGCAAAATTTGAATTTTGAAATGTAAACAATGTGAAAAAGGTCATGAAAAGATCATATGTAATGTATTCAAAGTCCCAAAGAGGTCATTAGGTGATTAGAGAAGTGATATAAAACATGTAAGGTCGAATTAGGATGTTTTAGGTGTGTGTGTGTTTCTTTGTGCAGGGGAATTCAAGAAATAAAGGTGGAGTTGTTGCTAAAGGGTTTTATGATGAATTTTCAAGTGAAAAGAGTGGCTCCAAGTGGTGTTTTGAGGAAATATTCTCAAATTAATTCACAAAAAAAGATTGATCTAAATAGCTATTATTGAGTTACAACACATACTTCAAAATGACAAGTGACTATCTTGGAACATGTGCATCAAAAACGACCTTCTTCGTTGTCTTCATTAGGCTAACTAGGCCTAATTTACAAAGGAACATAACTTTAAACATTAAATAAACCCCTTAACTTATTGGGACATCAATTATCATGTATCCAAACCCTCAGATCTACAATTTGTCTCAAGAGAAGCTCACTCCACCATGTCAAACCAAAACCCTTATTTTATGCTAGGATAAGGAGGGTTTATTGAAAGGAATATTTCCACACCTTACCAAAATACGCCACCACTTCAGAACTTCTTAAAATAACCTAAAAAAACTCAAAATACAATCACCCAAATTCTACATGCAATAGTTTATAAAACCCTAGGGTGAAACCTCATTTTTCATGCCCTTTTCCATCAAAGTCTATAGGGGCAGCAATGCAAACCCCATAAAAATTATTCCCTTTCACTTAGAAATTTCTCATTTGATCCAATAGAATCACATTGGGCCCCTCTAGAAAAACCTCTCTCGGTATTGGCTATCTCAGAGTGTTTTTCCCATGGCGGCGGATTTTCACTTGATGGAAAAAGTATCAAATTCAAGTTGTGCAAAGTTGCAAAGTGGTATAG
The DNA here is from genome assembly GCA_007115665.2 of Sequoiadendron giganteum. Classification (NCBI taxonomy): domain Eukaryota; kingdom Viridiplantae; phylum Streptophyta; class Pinopsida; order Cupressales; family Cupressaceae; genus Sequoiadendron; species Sequoiadendron giganteum. The sequence continues at coordinate 144,935,183 of CM021109.1, read as the reverse complement.
TTTTTGCTCTGCAACTCATGTGACCAAACTAACTACTCCAACATGTTTGAATAGGTATTTTTATGCTTGGCATGGTCTTGTTTCACACTGAAACACGCGGAATCACTCTGAGCTACCTTCCACCAGATCGATCCCTTAAGGGTCTAAAGTGCAAAATGGTTGCAAACTTCAACATGCTATTACTCGGATACCATTATTCTTAGAAAATTATCATCTAATCCTAAAATATTGCGTTGGGACTCTCTAAAAAAACCTCTCTCAGTTTTGGCTATCTCAGAGTGGTTTTCCCGTGGCACAAATTTTCACTTGATGGAAAAAGCATCAAATGCAAGCAGTGCAAAGTTGCAAAGTGGTGCAAATTTCGTTATGCAACTTGTGTGACCAAGAGGGTTGTTCCAACATGTCCGAATAGGTATTTTCATTCTAGGCATGGTCCTCTTTCGTACCGAAACACGCAGAATCGCTCTGAGCTATGTTCCACCGAATTGATCCCTTAAGGGTCCAAAGTGCAAAATGGCTGCAAAATTCATCATGCTATTACTCGAATACTGTGATGCTTAGAAATTTATTATCTGATCCTACAAGATTGTGTTGGGCACCTCTACAAAAATCTCTCTCATTTTTGGCTATCTTGGAGTGGTTTTCCCATGGCGATGGATTTTCACTTGATGGAAAAAGTGTCAAATTCAAGTTGTGTAAAGTTGCAAAGTGGTGCAACTTTCACTTTGCAACTCGTGTGACCAATATGACTATTCCAATGTGTTTGAATAGGTATTTTTATACTAGGCATTGTCTTCTTTCACACCAAATAACTCATAATCACTCTGAGATATGACCCACTGGATCGATCCCTTAAGGGTCCAAAGTGCAAAATGGCTGCAAACTTCAGCATGCTATTACTCAGAAACCATGATGATTAGAAAATTATTGTTTGATCCTACAAGATCATGTTGGGCCCCTCTACAAAAACCTCTCTCGGTTTTGTCTATCTCAAAGTGGTTTTCCCGTGGCAGCGGATTTTCACTTGATGGAAAAAGTGTCAAATTCAAGTTGTGCAAAGTTGCAAAGTGGTGCAATGTTCGCTCTGGACCTTGTGTGACCAAAATAACTACTCCAATGTGTCTGAATAGGTATTTTTATGCTAGGCATGGTCTTGTTTCACACCAAAACACATAGAATTGCTCTGAGCTATGTTCCATTAGATCGATCCCTTAAGGGTCCAAAGTGCAAAATGGTTGCAAACTTCAGCATGTTATTACTCGGATACTGTGATGAATAGAAACTTCTAATCTAATCCTATAAGATCATTTTGGGCCTCTCTACAAAAACCTCTCTTGGTTTTGGCTATCTTGGAGTGGTTTTCCCGTGACGGTAGATTTTCACTTGATGGAAAAAGCGTGAAATGCAAGCAATGCAAAGTGGTGCAACTTTCATTCTGCAACTCATGTGACCAAATGGAATATTCCAAAGTGTTCAAATAGGTATTTTTACGTTAGGCATGGTCCTCATTTTCACCCAAACACACGGAATCGCTCTAAGCTATGTTCCACTGGATTGATCCCTTAAGGGTCCAAAGTGCAAAATGGCTATAAAACTTCAGCATGCTATTACTTGGATACCATGATGCTTAGGAACTTCTCATCTAATCAAATAGGATTAGGTTGGGCCTCTCTACAAAAAAATCTCTTGGTTTTGGCTATCTTGCAGCGGTTTTCCCATGGCGGCAGATTTTCACTTGATGAAAAAGTGTCAAATTCAAGCTGTGCAAAGTTGCAAAGTGGTGCAAATTTCGTTCTGCAACTCATGCGACCAAGTGGATTGTTCCAACATGTCTAAATAGGTATTTTTATACTAGGCATGGTCCTCTTTCTCAGTGAAACATGCAGAATCGTTCGGAGCTACGTTCCACCGGATCGATCCCTCAAGGGTCCAAAGTGCAAAATGGCTGCAAAATTTAGTATGCTATTACTCAGATACCGTGATGCTTAAAAAATTCTCATCTGATCTTACAGGATTGTGTTGGTCCCTTCTACAAAAACCTCTCTTAGTTTTGGCTATCTCGGAGTGGTTTTTCCATGGCGATGGATTTTCAATTGATGAAAAAAGTGTCAAATTCAAGTTGTGCAAAGTTGCAAAGTGGTGCAAATTTCATTTTGCAATTTGTGTGACCAAACTAACTATTCCAACACATCTCAATATGTAGTTTTATGCTAGGCATGGTTCTTTTTTGCACCCAAACAGATGGAATTTATCTGACTTGCGTTCAAGTGGCTTAATCCCTTATGATGGCATGCAAAACATTGGAAAAGAGAAACATACAAATGACAATTGAGAAGTCCGAGTATTCCACACAAAAAGGGTATGATCATTGGTCCAGAGCACCTTGTTCCTCCATTTGATGAAGAAGGTCTAGTTCAGTGGTTTTAGTGATTATCTAATGGTGAATAGGCTGGTCAATAGGTTGTTGTGGGTATTTTGAGCATGCTTTTTCTTGAATAAGGTGAATTAAGACCATTAGGTATGTTTTAGGGTTACTTTTGGGTTTAGTGATAAAAATGTGAAAATTTCAATCTTGCACTAGAAGTTGTCTTAGTAGTCTTTGAAGGAAAATTTGTGAATTTGTATATGATTGTGAAATAATGGAATTTTGTCGATGTAATAAAGTTATTTGTAAGCCATTTGTGTGGGTTTAGAGGTCATTAGATGTACTCATTAGATTGGAGGAGTCTAAAGTTGCAAATTTGTAAGTTGCTTAAAGAAAACAAATTGAAATGTAATGGTTACTTGTTTTGAAAGTTGATTTTTAGTTAGTTGAGGGCATGTATCAGTTAGAGAAGGGTGTAAAAAACTATGTAAAGCCTTGAGAGGCTAGAATGGAGGTTGTTGATGAACTTTTGGAGAATAAGAATTATTCACACTGTTCTCTATTTTTTAGATTTTTGATACAAACTTGTTGATCCCGTACTTGATACGACCTTCACCTTTCCTGTATGGTCCCAAGGCTGACATGGATTGAAAGAGGGCTGAGTTGGCTTTCTTTTGGTAGTAGTTTGGTGCAAAACCATAAAGGAATAGGAGAGTTCTTACTGTTGAGTCAAGTGAATGTTGGAATATTAGTGGGCATATTTGAGAGAAGTTGTGTCAAATTACAACTTGGTTGAGCCACTCTACATCACCAATGGTGCTTTACAATTCGAAGAGTGATTGAGAGAATTTTTCTTTGTTAAATAGACCTATTTGGGGGTCTAGGACAATGCTGAGTCCATTTCTTATTTGTATTATAAATTATAACTTGCTTTCTCTTGAGTCCATTTCGTATACAAGAAATATTATTGCAAAAAGTTGACATATAAATATTTTGATAGTGATGCATCAAGAACATATTGGAATATTTTTTATGAATCATTTCATGGAATGCCAATTTTAAACATGTTTTTAATCTTTTAGATAAAGTTGTTAGCATCAATCAATTAATATTCAAGATAAATCATGAAGGACAACAATGATCAATGCTAGGGCTAACCAATTAATAATTATACACATGAATAATTCAAGCATGTACATGTCAATAAGGGAAGCACAAGTACTCAAAAACACGTAAGCCTCAAAAAATGTACACATGAATACATAGTATACACAAATTAATACAAAGTATATGCATGAATATAAGGTATACACATGAAAACACGTAAGCCACAAAGTATACATTCAAACACACATAAGTCAAAAACTATACACGTAAGTTGTAAAGTATACACTTGAATACACATAGCTCATATCTATTGAACCATCAATTTAGAATGCAAGTATAGACAGACATCGATAAAATATATTTGTATTAACGAAATATCCATGTAGGCATACATCAATATATCAATATAAGTATGAAATATATGTAAAAAATAGCCATATAGGCTTACGAGAATCCCATATAAGCATACAATGTCAAATATATACAAAACTTCCATGTAGGCATACACCAAAGGGCTCTGGAATCAAAATTCATTGCTCTCCATGCCCTAGAAATAAATTATTTTCCTTTCTTTTTCAAGCAGATGGCGATAGGTCTGTCACTCATTTTTGCTACATTCGAGGAGTGCTCTTACTCCTCCTCCTAGAGTTTAGTTCATGGCGAAGTTTTAACTATTACAATAAGAAGTAAAGACATGAATATATAGAAATTACATTATAAAAAATGATATATTTGACAAAATAATCACTTACCACCATCTCATGATCTCTCTCCATGAGGACATATTCTCACACCCATGCTTAGGCATGCTCAAGCCCTGTATAAACCATACAAATAGAAATTAAACTATGTGAATCAATAATGGTTTGATTTTTCACTAACATCTATAACAACAAATGTAAATGTAAATTTATTAATTTTCCTCATACCTCTCATGTCAGAGCCATCAAGGATTGTATAGAAGATGACACACCAATATCCATTTCCCTTGTCAAATTCGTAGGTGTTTCAACTTGCAACATCTAAAAATAAAACAACAAGTTATTCAACGTAATCAACGATGCGCATATAAACTACACAAATCTATTAAGTACTTGATTCATTAGTTAAACTCTTTATTCTATTAACTTTGTGTAGGTTTAAGTAAGTCCACTGCCACTGGAAAGTGTTCCATCAAAACCTCCAATATTAGTTTGTTCAACATCCAAAATCGCATATTAAATTACCATTTGTAAAACAATTCTATTAACATGCAATAAATTTATAATTATTTACTAGTTACTATTGTGTCTGTTGCACACATGCCCCATTCGGAATGGGGACCCTCTCTTCCCTTTTCTTTTGATTGTCGGGTCCTTTTCAACTTTACCTCATTTTGCGTGTCCTTTTTTGAGCCCTAATAGGTCTACTCACCCTCCAAAGTCACATATTAAGTTTGACAAAACTTGACGCCTTCAAAAATGCTAAGTCTGAATTCAGTTTGGGTTTCCCTTGTTAGAATGCCTTTCTAACGTCCGAGGCCCCTTCCGGGTCTAGACCCTAAGGTTTCCCTCTCCGGATTTCCGTTCTGAGTTTGCTGTTGCGAGTGTTCGATGCCCAACGTCTTTCCGGACCCCGGATCTCGAATTTTCGTGTCCAGGACTCCGCCTGAACTTCACCATTCTTCATACCCGCAACTGGACGTCTCTCCGACCACTGGACTCCGAGTCGTCTACTGCCACTTGTGAGATTTAAACTCACTAACCTTTCAGATCACCGTACATAGTATTAATTCATTGTATTAATGGCATTTTGGGCTATTTAAAGTGGATTTTCGGTTATCATTTTCACCCGACCAAAGTGATAGAGAAATTTGCAGAGCTCCCCACGTCCAACATTCTCTGCCCTTGCGCCCGAGCTCTCGTCCGACTATTTTTTCACGCACTCAACACCTTCCTCTTTGGGATTTTGAGGTACGTCCACCATCCACATGCCTCGTATTCCTTTTCATCAAAATCCAGGTTAAAATAAAGTAAAATTGTAAAATAGGGTTAAAATTTGGTAGATGAGTACCCTCCCATGAAAACCCATATTTTAAAATGTGGAAAATCGATCATTTGAGGAGTCAAAATTCAAACCGGTGTTGGACCTCCCCATCACCATTCTTCAAAACAAGTGACCACCTTACCAGGACCGAGACCTTGCCATGACCGGCGATGCAAAACTTAAACTTAAACTTCAAAATTTATGCGGTCGAACTCGTCCCAGACCCCGGCCTCCGGATTTCCCTTCGTGGGGTTTTTGTTGCACCCCTGTTGTTTAAATGGCCTAACTTGAGCATCTTCCTAACCCTCGAACCCAAGCCACATGAAATATATGTCAAACTTGCAAAAAAATCATAAAATAGGCCAAGGAACAAACTATCATCGAGATCCGACCCTTGGAGTTCCGTCTGCAGAATTCCGTGCTAATTTCATTGTTCTGACGACCTGTCTTGAGCATCTTTTGGACCCTTGGACCCCGACCGCGTAAAGCCCCTTCAAAATTCCAAGGGAGAAACCAAATCCAAGCACACTTCAGACCCCGACCTCTGAAATTCTGTGTCACTTTTGTCATTTTACATGGCCGTCCCTAGATATCTTTCCAAGTTTCAGATCTCGGTCCCCATTTCGCCTTGTGAAAAATCAGAATGAAGAACCAGCACCCAAAGTATATTCAGACCCTGACCCTCAGAATTTTGCTTCTGGGATTCTATTTCACTGGCACCATTTTACATGATGAATTCAAAATGACTTTCCGACCTCTAGGTCCTGACCTATTGTTCATTGCCTGGCTTTCCCAACTCCTAAAATTCATCTCCGGGGATTGCCCTCCGAAATTCCACTCCCAGATTGTCGCCTACTTTTCTCTATTCTAAACGGCTAACCCCTAACTGCTTCTTGATGACTGTGATCCAAGCTCTGAATTCTAGCGCCCAGAGTTTCATCTTCCCTGCGTCGTTCCAAACGGCCTTCCTGCAACTGATACCTGAATGCTTAATTGAATGCTCAAATGACCTCCAAATC